>OU696471.1:18492656-19692656 GCA_916048165.1 Spilarctia lutea | reverse complement strand
CTAGTACACGCAACTTTTTTTTGACACAGTTGCGCTGGCAAGTTAGCCTGTCTAGCCTTAATAACACCAACTGACTACAGCAATTTGCTTCTGCATAAATAACGTACAATACAATCTAGGGATTCCCCGTGAAATATAAACGAAAAAGTTTGCCAACTGGCGAGAACGAATTACAAATGACGACCAGACTAATAAAATCGAGGGATTCCCCGTAAAACGTAAACGAAAAGGGTTGCCAATTTGGGAGTTTTAATTCCCTAATTTTTTATTAAAAAAAAGAAACAGTGTTACGTAACGTGTTATAAGAAAGATCCATCTCGCCCTTTAACGCATCGTAACATTTTACGAGACCCCCCCTCCCCCCAAATTGCGTTACGTAATACTTGAACGCTCCCTAACCTCGTCTGCATCACCTATTGCTGTATTGTAAAGGCTTTAATGTGGCAACCTTAAAATATGGCGGGAAATAAAAACCTGCGTCTTTTCCAAAAAAAAAAACACAAAGCAGTCTTGAGGACTGCAGACAGAAGTGAAAACTCAAAACTATAAACAAACAGTTGTTTAAGCTCTTCTGGCTATGAAAACCGTTCGGTGACGATTAAGCTAGTTTCATGATTTTTGTTCACTCAAAAAGTGCTCAACGCGCCTAAAGAAGTTATCACTTCAATAAAAATAATCAGTAGGTACTATTTTTCTTATGTTGCGACCTAGTCGGGACTAGAATACAAAATCACTTAGTTTCTAATAAAAGATTAACAATAACACGACTTAAATAAAACTCACTAGAATATTTGCTAATGTTTTCATGGCAAATGTATGGTACATTTTATTTACAGCAAAACGTACACGTTTTTAATGGTATGGGGTGGATTCTATTAATTATTATGATTGTAAGTAGTAAATGGAAGTAAAGCTTTGATACTCCAATAGATGTCGCTGTTTTCAAAATAACGTTATGCATTTTTGATATTTTGTAATGGTTAGAGAATAATTTTGTACGAATTGCTTTCATTATCAGTATAAAAGTACTATTATTTATGTGGTGGAATACAATGTTCATTTATTGCGCTATCGTACACAAACATGACAATTTATATTACATACACACACGAACATTCGCGCAAGCGCTCTGCGCCGCCTGTCCTCTTGATACTCCAATAGATGTCGCTGTTTTAAAAAAAAAAATCTTTTTGATTTACAAAAGGTTTTGTGTAAGTAGAAAATCGTTATTTTAATTTATTGTAAATCACTTTAAGATACTGAAATATTAACTTTAAGTATATAAAATCATATTGAGAAAGGGCCACTATCTAGAAAAACGAATGCTACCAAATTATATCGGTAGATGGCGCTGTTAACAATAAACATCCGTCTTACGAAACTTTCGATCAGGACACGTGACCTGACGCTATTTTATGGTCACGTGACGCGAGTTTATACATTTTTACCCATTCCAAAAAAGTACACAGCGCCGCTAAAGAAGTTTTCACTTCAAAAACCACTCCTTATGGTCGTAGTGTGGCTATAGCCTGGATTTACAAATCAATAAAATTGGAGTGTCTGTTTGTAATATTAAAATAATCGCTTTTTATTAAATGCATATATGTATATGTTTACACCATACATATACCAAAATATCATTTTTAAAAATTGTTGACTGTGTGTGTGTTCCGAGTAAGCTGCTCTGGAACGACTATACGATTTTGACGGAACTTTCTCTGGTCAATAGCTGATGATATAAGGAGTAACTTAGACTAGTTTTGCCCCGCGGTGTTACCCGGGGTTACTGTTGTACAGCGAGTAACGCCGTGGGGCTCGCCTTCCTCGATAACTGAGCCGTCTAACACTGAGAGACTTTTTAAAATCAAACCTGAGCGTTTAACCAAACAAACAAACTTTTTAATAATATGAGACTAAATCACTGATGAATGGTAAATGATCTACTAATAACTTAAGTACACAAGTTCACGTGTAACAATAATTAACTAATTAGCATATTAGGTAATTGTTTGGTATTATTATAATTAGGTAATTCATACTCTAATCTTAATAAAGTAATTTTAAATTCCCAGTTCTAATGTTAAACAGATTTAATAATTAATAATGATTATAATTAGGTAATTATAGTCTCTTAATTATTATTTTGAGTCATTGATTTGTCTTTACCGGTATGTATATAAGCGGCTCGCAATAATTATTAAGACATTAATATTTTAGACGTTTGTCGACCTACAGCTAGCCCTTATCATAACAATCATGGCTTGAGTACGGAACTTTTGGCATTTGCATAGTACCTCGATAAAAATGGGTCAAAGAATATCAATAATAATGGGCACAGATGAAGACCTAGAGCCGAACCTGCCAGCTCACTCAACGTTAATTGAAACATCGCCACTAGATTCTACCAATAAAAACTTAATAATGGATTCCTATTTTCTGAACACATCTTCAATACCTGAACATGAAGCTTTTGACAACGCCTCAAAGGAGACTGGAGACTGGTCTATAATAGCTTATGTTAAAGCTTATGAAGAAAAATTAAGAAGATTACAGTCAGAGTTAGAGGAGTCAGATTTAGCTCAAAGAAGATGGACAACGGAAAGTGTGAGTGCACGATTAAAACAACGTATCAAATAATTAATTGTTTCCCTGTTTGTGTAATCCTGAAAAATTTGTGTTGAGATATTTGTTATATTATATATTGCAATATGCTAAAGAAATGTAAATATTTATGTGTAGTCTAGCCATAGTCTAGGCAAGGCCATTGTGTGTTATACTAAGTTTCATTCAATGTTTTTTTTAGGTTCTACATTACCCTTTATGTAAACTTTAACTGTTCCACATTATACATTCCTTCATTCGCATAATTATCGTTAAAAAGGATACAAAGATTTTGTTTCTCGTATATCAATACGATAACCAATATAATTATGACATACCTACTTATGTACTTTTATTTCAATTTCCTAATTACTTTTGTCCTGATAAGGTAAATACTTAGATTATTTCTACCACACAACCATCTCAACAATAGATCATTCGTGTGTAGAACAAGAATTAGCCTAGTTGTGTGAGGATTTTGTTAATCATTATCATCATGAAAATGCTTTCAATAGTGAAAAGCTAGTTATAGGCCTTTTCTTAGAAATGAGGTTTTGTTCTATCGCACCTCGCTGGTCGGACGGGTTAGTTGGTTTTAAGTTTACATGATCTTTGTCCTACGTACTTTGATATCTTAGTCGACTCTTACCTTACCCATGCGATAAACAGAGGGATTGTGTGACTGCATTCTTAATCCATCACTACACTAAGTATCTTATTATTTAATCATTTTCTACATCGTCATACGATCGTCTACCATGGGAGAGCCGCGCTTCGGCATAAATGGGCCGGCTCGAAGGGAGTGATATCACGGCCTCATAGAAAACCGGTGTGCAACAGCGCTTGCGCTGTGTTTCACTGAGTGAGTGAGGATACCGGAGACGTAAGTCCCGTCAAAATCGGTTCAGTCGTTCCAGAGCTTACACGGAACACACACACAGAGTCAACAATTTTTAAAATTTATATTTTGGGATATGTATCGTGTAAACATATTTCTTTTTTTTTTATTGTATAGGGAGCAAACGAGCAGACGTTTCGCCTGATGGTAAGCGATTACCGCCGCCCATTGACACTCGCAACACCAGAGGCGTTACAAGTGCGTTGCCGGCCTTTTAAGAAGGAGTACACTCCTTTTTTGAAGGTCGTATTGGTCCGGGAACACCGCAGGCGACAGCTCATTCCACAGTTTTATTGTACGAGGCATAAAGCATTTAACAAAAAGCGGTTATTTTAATATTACAAACAGAAAATTCAATTTTATTGATTTGTAAAGATAGGCATAGATACACTACGACCATAATATTTAATAAACTAACGACCCGCCCTGGCTAGCATGCAATATATTGATAAAATGCATGTATTTTAAATAAACCATACTCTTGAATTACTCTCTCAATTAATGAAAACTGCAGATCTAGGGGTACATAAATGAGGAGAGACTTATTTTTATCTAGTAGGTACTAGCTGCACCCACTTAATGACCGCACAGTGGGCAAACGTAGTGTAGGGCGCCCTGCGTTACGATACCATGGACAATTTTTCTCCTGGGTAGGATTCGAACCCACCCAACTGCAGTCAGCGTCACTAAGAACTAGATCCACAGGCTCTAGTTCAGCTCAGCTCTTTTATCAAACGAAAATATTTTTTTACAAAATGTGTTTACCACTTTAAACAAAATATAACGTTTACTTTTTAAACAATTTGCACTTATTTCTTGCCAAATGAAGTTAATTGTTATTATTTTATTTTGAAAAATATAAAAGGAATGGACAGAGAGCACAAAATTCATATGTATTTCATCTTAAATTAATCAATAATATTGATCTACCAGAAATTTTTTAGTCGGCTTTAAAGATATGTCAAAATAAAACCACCATATACATGTTAAATATTTTATAATTGCAAAATAACTAGGTAAAATTAAAATATTTACACCAATATAAATACATTAGTACATAGTATTACGCCGGCAAGTTCATTTTTACAATAAATAAATTTAAAAGTATTACATTAAAATAGTGTAGGCACATAATAACAGTAAGTTTACACATAGGGCTCGAAATATTTAATAGCAGTGGTCATAGGTTTTTCGTTGATTTTGTTCGTTGCAATAGGATTCTTCACACGCATCTTCACGTCCTTAGGTTTAAGGACACTCTTGTGATTGGCACTAGGCGGCCTTAGGCCAAGATAATTCTTATTCGATGTAAATATAGACTTAGTACTAAGACCAGACGTCTCTAAAAAGAAATCAAAAGAGCCCTTGGTTTTAGACGCGTTTATCTCAGCATTATTATGCATCACCATTCTGGGTTCGAACTTCACGGTATTATAGGAACCACTGTTGCTGCCTGAAGAGTTGCTAGACTCTATATCGGAGTTCCTCACAGATTCAGTCTCTAAATTCTCTATGTTAGATAGGAGATCAGGCTTGTTAGACAACTTACCGTTCTTAGAACCTTTGTTCAAGGTGTTGTCATTACTTTCAAGAAAGTTATTGTTTTTTCCACTGTCGTCGTTATTATTAGTATTATGCTGCTTCTCTTTATCAGGTACATTTGTTAGATTTTCAGTTACAACATCTGACACGGAACCGTCACTGCTGCCGGAGCTGATGCGGTATTCCTCTGCAACATTGCTGCCGAGTTCATCGTCTATCTTAAACTCTTCGAAGTTCTGGGACAAATCAAATTTGTCCATGTCATCGAAATATTCAGCTTTATGTAATGCTGCATTATTAATTTGATTCTTCTCAGGTCCGTGATTGAACTGATTATCCAATTCGGTCAAATTGATTTGTTTACTGCCACCCTTACCGCCTTTGTTAATCTCAGATAGTATAGAAGACACTGTGTTGCCCATTTGGATAGAAGCACGAGGGTCCAATTTTGGTTGCAGTGGATGCATAACAAAGTTCGACAAGTAACTTTCAGTAGTTTGTTGGAAGGAACGGTTTTGTTCATCGTTCGCCTTGTCATCTTCATCGGGAATAATGATCTCGGTGACTTGAGGAAGTTTAGGAATGTCCTTATCGCTTATTTTGTTCTGAATCCTTGGTAAGGATACCACTTTTGCGACGCTATTGCGTGGACTTACTGCGTGAACTGGGTACTGTTCATTGTGGATCTCAACCGTTGGCTGTGTAAGTAGCAACTCCCTCTTTCTATTGCTGACTACTGGAACATTTATCTCTGAAATGGAACAATAGTCAGGCTCATTATTGTTTACAGTTGCTACTTGGCCCACTTTTCTCGTCTTAACATCTGCAACCCGTTGGTTAGCCGCAACGGCTTCAGAGTCTATGTCATCTGTTATTATTTTTACAGTATTATCAGCTTTCCATTTAGCCGAAAGATTCTTTGGCTTGGGCGGTAATGCGGGTGGTGTTCGTGGTACTTTTCTCTTATTAAATATTTTCATTGACCCAAGATCATTCTCGATCTTTCTTTCAACGTTATTGTTATTATTGTTACGATTTTCTATGTTAGCAGCGATATTTTTTACTATGGAGCCTCTTATTTTTGGGATGTTTGGTGTATCATTCACTTGTCGCATTAATGGCACAGGCTTAGTATCATTTGATTTCGTAATTATAGGTTCGTATTCATTACTGTATAAGCTTTGTATTTCATACTGAAAACCTTGAGCGGTATTAGGTACTTCGTAGCTGTGCTCAGAAGCAGTCTCTAGACTGAATTTAACAATTTTATTTGCTCTTTTATCAGATCTAGGTAAAGTGTTATCCTTTCTCACTTTTTCATCATATGAAATGCTGTTTAGAGTGGAGAATTGTACTCGTTTTGCGGACGATTTTGGACTCGGTGCTTCACTTGACTTAGAATTGTCATTACTACTGTCGTCTAAGGAATTTTGAAGCAAAATTTGATTTACACATTCCAATACTGGATTATTTTTGTAAATTTCATTAGTAGGATTTTCATCAGCATCGCTAGTACTAGCATACCAGTTCTCATTGATTTCGGCTTGAGATGCTTGCTTGTTCAGGTTTTCTTCAATATTATTATTTTTATCATCAAACCTGGCACTGAATCTTTCATTGTTATTTTTTAAATTATTGCACAATACATCATTCTTTGCCGATATTACATCCGCATCAAGCAAGTCTTTCAAAACATCCTCGTTAGACTTCGTCTTAATAGTTAATGATCTTTGTTCTAAGCAATCCCCTTCTTGCTCTGGGTCGCTTACATTACAATACCAAGGTTTCTCATTATTCTCTTCATTAAGAACTTTATTTAAGAAAAGTTGTCTGTTAGCTTTAATCTCGTCAGATGCCTGTCTTTTGACTCCTTGTATCTTCTCCATTTTTGTAGAATATGTTTTGTCAGAATCACTCGCGGTATTTTCAAACTCTTTCTTTGCAGCCTCTCCAATAAGTTGGTCAATTTTTAAAGATGCTCTTCTTATATCATTAGCTATTTGACTAGCAGTGACATCAGTATCATCATTGTTCACTTGGTAGCTCATACCAATGCAATCTTCGGCACTGCTGCTATTGTTTGTTTGATTACTGTAAACTTTAGGGGAATTATCCACATATTTATTATTCTTTCTTCCAGAGTATTTTCTTGACCTTCTAAAAACATCTCGTCTAACAAAGGCTTGTTTGTTTTTAATAAAAGTACCTTTGCTGCTGAGGCTGACATTGTTCCCTTCTTCACTAGAACTAGTGTTGCAATAGGCAATGTCACTCTTTGGCAACTGGTATTGGAAGCTCTTACTTAATCTAGTATTTTTTTGGAATACCGGTGGAGAATTTCGTTCGCGATAACTACAGCTTCTAACGAATGTATTTTGAAACCTTGAGTCTGTACTTTCTAAGCTCTGGAATTCTGGATCGGTCTCAATATTGGTCTGTTCGCTGGTAAAGCCGAGCAGTTGCTGGCAATTGCTGCAATAGGATTTCCGGGATTTCAGTTTATTAATTTCTTCTTGCTGTGATTTGATAATTTTCTCTTTCTGCTGGAGTGCAACATGAATTTGTTTCTGTTCCCTGGTTAAGCGGGATTCCAGTAACACCAAAGACCGGAGAACTAACGCTAATTGATCTTTTCTGAGCCGCCTCTCTTGCGACGACTTCTTTTCATGAGCTGCGAGAGCCTGCCCAGCCTCTACAAGTTGATGTCTCTGTTTAAGGACAGATTCAGACTGCGCCTGCAATGCGTTTCTTACTGCGTCTAACTCTCGTCTCAGCTCCATTGATTCTGAACTGCTGTCCATCTGGAAAAAGAGAAATTGGCACGTTAATAGATGCAAGCAGTCACAACAAAGGAATGATAACGACATTTAGCTTCATAAATGGTTTGTAAATCTTAAAGATCAATGTAATATTTGTGAAATGTCAAGTACGATTGATACACGATTCTTAATAGAACACGGAACACGAAGAAATTAATGTCGCCAATGACATAGCAAGTTTCGTACACGTACTAATGTTATAATGATTGTTATCTCCGAGTGTCACGGTGCATGGAACAAAGTCCAAATCTTAGTATATCTAGGTCAATGGTTAAGAAATATAATAGATGAGTACAAAAACTTATTGAAAATGCATAATAGTTTATCCAATAATTTGCATGCTAATTATTATCTGGTTAGTGGTTAGTGATCCTGATTACTACATACCACATAGGTTCATTAATTCATTTGTATCAGAAACACATAGGTATGTACATGAGCAGTCCGTTTACCATAGTACAGGCTCTGTCTAGTTTGGGGTCAAACGTTCATATCCAACAATCTTATAACTCAGGTATATTTATACTTCGCTGGGAGGGGTCCGGTCGTGTTAATAACAGCAATTCCCGGATCCCTCCCTTCTCAGGCGCAGAGTGGCACACCGTGTGGTTCACCCCGCCGCAAACCCCGGTGGGGTGACGGCCCGAGGGGGTTTCCACACGTAAAAAAATGTATATTTATACTTATAATTAGTTTAGTTTAGTTAGTTAGTTTAGTTAGCTAGTTAGTTTTTGTGCGTGGCTCTGCCCGTATGTATGTTGGTTGGATAAATTAAAACCCATGTCCTTCCTCAAGAATCAAAGGATTTCTTAATGTACATATATAAACTTCAACCAAATCGGTTTAGCGCTTTGGCCGTGAAAGCGTTATATTTTTTCTTTACTCAAGGACAACAGAGACTACAATTTACTGATAAATTTGGATACAGTTTTAGGAAGATTTAACAAAATCAGAGCACGTCCGCACTTATCTTACTTAGGTTATAAGAGATAAGACTGAAGAATAATATTTTGATGCTGTTATCACTTCCGTATTTTTTCTAAATACTGTTATGTGTAAATGTGCCAAAACTGAGGTCATGAGTCAGGGATTTAGTAATAAATTTTTGATAAAGATTTTGATTGAATTAAAGTTTTTAACAAATATTTATTACCGAGTCGAGATTATTAGTGTTCGTTTGGTTTCTATATGAGACTAAACTTTTATACCAGAACATGCCGCTTCGTCCTTTTTTAGCGTGGATATGCTAGTCAGTTGGCTCTAATTTAATCAATTTCAATACTGTACTTAATATCACATCCAATATTAACTATATCAATACATGTAATTTAGTCATAACTACTACTCGCTGTACGTACATGGTACATTTATAAGAAAAACTACCTATTATAGGGGGGCTTTATGAACGCAATACAATCCAAATAATGATTTTCAGATTTTCGTCTGTCTGTACGTTTGTCCACGCTAACCTCAGAAACGATTTGAACGCAGTTTTCACTATTGTGTTGCGGTTTCTTCCACTTAACATTTAGTGTTTGTTTCATTTCAATCGGTTCATAAATAAAAAAATGTATCACTTTAAAGTATTACCACGAAAACCGACATTTACGCAGACGCATATTTTGTATGAAAGTACATTTACATAAAATATTACCTACTCAGGTTCGTCAAAGATTCTATTATAAAACCTTAAAAAATCTGTTAGTACTTTATTAGACATCCTAAACAAGTCAATTATTAACAGAAACAAACAATCCGATATCGTAAAAATTTATTCTAAATAAAATGTTTATATATGTACTAAGAGTCCCTCACAGTAAAAACGAATGTAAAGAAACCTAATACCACTAAACAAACTCCAGGAAGCCGTTTTCATCACCAGCCTATAATCGCCAACTGCTACACATGGGCCAATACTTGAAAAGGAATGAAAAGGTTCTGGCTTACTATGCCACGCTAGCTAGACAGGTACGTATAGGATTTAGACTTTTGGACTATAAAACGTGCCGAAGAAATCTAACTCTCCTTTTGGCGTATTCAGGTAAAAATAGACATTTGTTTACCTAACCGTATCGTGCAATTGGACTTTGAACATTGACTTTGACCCTTAAATGGTCTAGTTGTTTATATATAATTAATTAGTGTAAACACGAACAAATTGCAAATCAGCGTTCTAATGCACTGTTTGTGTTATGAGTATTTTTGTTTTGTCAATTTTACGTAAATTAATATGAGCGTTATGTATCTTGTCATTCCTAAATTGCGTGTTATATTGAAAATGTATAAACTACAAATTTGTGACGTCACTATTTTAGACTACTCCATTGATCAATATATTTAAATGATTATTTGATTAAAATTTGTAAGAGAAATGAAAAGCTTATAAAATTCGTTTTAACAAAAAAGACATTGGTATTTGATACAGTCATCTACCCTATTTTTCGATTGGAGACAAATATTCATAGCAAACCTGTTGCAACATGTTCCTTTTAAAGAAAACGATTTTTCCAAAATCAAAATGAAATAATATTCGCACTAGAAATATATACTGTGTAGGGATGGACTTTACAAACATGCAACGAACAAACAACTATTTTTGGATCACACAATGCGTTATCCCACGCGGGTTCGAACCCATAACGCTTAGAGCATTCATAAGCGGTGAGGGAACCGCTTAAACGACTACAGTAAATCGCAATCCTAGTTTTTAATCTGTATTGGCGAAGTTTCCGACCGATAAGTCATAATATTTAATTAATTGATTTCCTTTATGTGTTAATATATTTCTATTACTAAGGATAAAATATACCTGGATATTAAAGGTAACATATCTACATTTAATATCTAGTAAAGCAAAATAGTTATTTCTTTAATTGTTTGTTTAAGAGTAGGTATTGATCTTTGGAACTGTCAGTGCGATTTTATAGTTAATAATAATAGTTTATTTTTAACTAGCTGAGTAAACCGCAGGTAACGCCGTCATTATATATTAAGCTATCTGTCAGTGAAAGTTCCATCAAAATCGACCTGCTGTTCCAGAGATAAGACGAAAGAATAGACAGACAAAAAGTCAATGTGTATTTGGTGAAAAACTGTTAATTTTAAATTAGAAACAGACACTTCAATGTTATTTGTTTGTATATACATATTTATAGACTGGAGTAATAATTTGTTAGGTAATTTTAAAATGATACGGCGGACTTTAGAATGAGAATCAACTAGATACGTGATCACAGCACCTTGTTACGTTTTAAAAAGACTGGATTATCAATGTGATGACAAAAATTATATATTGTGAATTGTAACCGGTTTAATTAGACCTAATTACGTACATCATTTACATAAACACACAGTTTATGACTTTTGTCATTGACGAACGTATAACGACACGGCACAACAATTAGTTATATTAAAGAGCTGCACAATTCATTGATGATTCAGTGATCATTCAGTGGGAACCGGGAAATTTGCGAGTAACTTTTAATTACGAATTTAAAGAATATGTAAAACACTCAGGTATATCCCCGAAGATGTAGGTAGATATAATTATATACTCAAAATAAGATTGAATAAGGCAGGAAATGGTATGGTACGTACAATGGATATACTATTGTTATCGATCATGCTGTTCTGGTAGACCCTGAAGGTCGCAGTAAAGATTCTTTTAAAACTCATCCCCAAATCACTTTCGATCTTATAAATGTCATAATTTTAATATAGGTATTAGTGGTCGAAATTCGACCGTAATTCCTTAATTTATTATTTGTTTATTTTCGTTTTTTTTTCAACTTTAACTGTGTCAAATTATGTATTGAAATTCGCAGATTTCCTCCAATATAATATTTAGTTTTTTGTGTATGGCCACATACATAAAAAATGCCAAAATGACTACTCTGCCTGATGGAAAGCAAAAGCAGAATACAAGAGTGGTGGTCACCAAACTTATTGCGAATGCAACATTGCAGCATGGTGACCCACACCATGGCGGCCTTGTGATGATTTTGCATCATTGGTCCTCCGGTCTCGCACTCACCAACGAAACACGAGGGCACGAATGCTGTCATTTTAAGTTGGTTTTCTGTGAGAGGGAAGTCCCCGCCCCGGTCGAGCCATCCCGTTCGTGCAGAAATCAGCGTGGCTCTACTACCTGTTTAACACATACATATAAACCTTCCTCTTGGATCACTCTACCTATTGCTGAAAACTTTATTAAAATCAGTTAAGTAGTTTAAAAGATCTAAAGAAACAGACAGAGGAAGCGACTTCATTTTATATGGAAAGATTATCGTAAACAGATCTCATTGCATAGTTTATAAATGCACTTCACTATGATTAAAAGTTGTTGCAAGAGGCAACACTAAGTGTTTTTATTGCTGCTTACACACGAGAGATAACATATAATTGAAGACAAGATGGATATTTAGTGTTTTTCAAACAGATAAACATCTGTACGCTAGATAGTAAATATCAAAACTCATTATTATATTATTTGTTTTCTTGCAGCATATTTTGACATAACAAGATTTGTTTAAAATGAGATACTTTTTAAAAGGGACTCTTGCGTTGCAGAGGTCCATAGGGGTGTTTTGGTTTCGGTTTTTGATTTGTTCCTCAAGAATCGGGGAAGGGAGGAGGAAGAAGGACTCTTTTTTCGAGCTCGTGCATAGGATAGGTCCTCGGTTCTATAAAATCATGAGAATTATGTTCCCCCATCTCCACATCCTCGATTCTTGAGGAGTAAATCAAAAGCCGGAACCCTGAAACACCTATTAACCCCTGCAACACAAGATTCACATTTCTATTGCAGGGGTCAATAACCGGAGGTAGTCATTTATAAAGAAAAAAATTATAATATTTGACGGGTTTACAATTATGATATGCCCCTTTAGTTAGTTAATTCAATATTGATATACATGCCATGTCGAAACAAGAAGCAGACACTATAAATAGTGTTTCCTTATCTTTGATCGCTATCGCTAAAGTAAAACCCGATGACGTGCATATTTGTATTATAATGACAGTCTTCATAAACCGTTATCTATGAAAATGTAAGATAACATATCACGTATGGAAATAACGTTTATACTTTATAGACATTCTTTAGTTTTTGATCTCGTACGGTTTGAAATATAATTTGAAGAAAAGAAGATTCCCAAAAGGGTTGATTTCGAGTGTGTATGTCACCCAATACCTTCGACTATTCAATATTAAGTATCCTTAACATATGTTATGTTAAGGATACTTAATATATTGATTGTAAAGGATGTATAATTTATGTAGAAAACTTATCAAAACACATCTCTTAAAATTCAAGAGAATTTTTTATTAGATAATATTGTACATCTTTACATCATTTACGAATACCCCTTGTTCATCCAGTGGGTGTTGTAAGAGTTGACTAAAACGGTAAATTAGGAAAACTTGAAACACTTTTTTTTATTACGTGTGGCAACACCCATGTCAGTCACCCCACCGGGGTCTGCGGCAGGGTGGTATGTCGGAATCAGACTGATTAAAATTACGCGGTGTGCCACTCTGCGCCTGAAATGGGAGGGATCCGGGTGGTGCTGTTATTATGACATCCGGATCCCTCCCAGCGCCTGCCTGCACTAACGCGGGCAACGTCTGATGGTGATTACCCTCTATAGGAACCCGTCTGGCCAGCCATCTCTGGCGTGGTAGGCAGAAATCTCTTTCCTAGAGAGAGGCCTGTATCCAACAGTGGACCATTATAAACTGTTGATGATTACATAAAATACAATAATTATGTTCACGAGAATTAAAGTAAAAAAAATTACCACACTACTGATTATTGAGCGCAATTAGTATATACTGTTATCATAACAAAAAAATTCGTAAATATAACTAAAAAAAACATCATAACTAACCCTGCATCTCTTAGTAACAGCTGGTGACAGGTTCGTTTCCTTCACAACTTCAACCATTGTTTTTAATGCACGAATCACTTAAATTTAAAATAAATAAATCACCGTTTTCACGTCTATCTCTTACTGATATTTATGTAAAACTAATCCACGATCGATATTATAACGCATATCTTTTCATAAACAAATCAATGTCTTTAAATTGCACAATGTGTTTACGTCATCGGACGCGTCAAGAAAACGTTTTGTTTATGATTGTTTAAGAACAGAAATTGTATGTACTTTGACATGAATAAATGTTGACGACCTGTATCAAGCGTTAAGGACTTTAGGGGTCGTCGATTCCTGTTATCTATATAATATAAAAATGAATCGCTCAATGTGTTGGTAAGCACATAACTCAATAACGCCTGGACCAATTTGGCCAATTCTTTTTTTTAAATGTTCGTTGAAGTTTAAGGATAGTTTTTACGGCGAGAATAAATCGAATAATGGCCCTAAAAAGAGCCCTTTTCTTTTTCTCATACAAACTTTTTCTAACTATAACGTAAAGTCAATTTGAGCTTTATTGCTATTGCATAAAGTTCATACATTACAAGCACTTACTGTTGTCTAAGCAATGTAGGTGTGTTCCTAACGTCAATGAGTCAATTTGCACTTTATTACAGCTACACAAAGTTCAAATTCAATCATATCTATCAAAACAGTGTGCGTATGTGCGTTGGAGTAGATAATCGTTGGATAGTCCATTTATCGAGAAAGGCTATGGGCTACATGTCATCACGCTAATACTAATAGGAGCGGAGCACCAATGAAGAATGTTTCAAAAACGGCGGAAATTTAATAGAAGACGCAAACGAGGTTGCGTGGGTCAGCTAGTGTGTAATATATTACATAAGTATATGTAATGTTAATTTTATAGGTCTGGCTGATAGAATATCAAGTCACTATATACAAGGTGAATAAATATTATGAATATGTCTAATGTCTTTATATTTTTTCTCTTTCTTATATGTAATTGTCTTTTACAATATTCAGTGTCTCAGGGGATTGTACAAACATAAATGAAACGGACACGAAGGGGACTCAGAACAACAATTTTTGGATCACACAAAATGTTTTCCCATGAGGGATTTGAACCTAAAACACTTGGCGCAACAGAAAACGGCGTGACGACTGCTTAAGCCACTAGGCCAACTGTGCAGTCAGATGATAGTAAAACTACAGACTTCAGGTTCATTTTATTTAGTTTGAGTTGGTATAACGATTAAACTAATAATGAAGTCACCAATCCAATTATGTGATGATCGAATCATCATCATATAAATACATCATCAAGAACCCATAATGACGTCATGCAAACTAGAGAGTTAATATTTCACTGAACAGAGAAAAAATAAACAAGAATAAAGAAAAAGTAAATACTAATAATACTCGTAGTTAAGCAATTAAATAGAGCTCTATAATCAAAGCTCAAGAAATATAAGTACCTACGTGGTAACCTAATAAGTTGTAAACAATACCTACAATTTAGGAAAACATGTATTGAAAACAATAATAAAAATATATGTAAATAAAATTGAATCGGCACAAATAACATTTTGCTATAGCTGTTTTTGACCTTTGGTATTCCTGACACACATACCTTTGCGACACATGTTTTCGAAGGCGTTCCTGCTGAGACGAGAAATATATTTTTTGTTGACGTGATGGAAAATCAATTCGGAGAGCCAGAAGCCAATCACCGGCGCCCTGCATTTTAACCCTTAACAACCCACAAGTGTCTTGCGGACACAATTTTGCGTTTATGTTTTCATAAAAACTAAAGTATTTATTTTTATGAATCGGCCTTTTATCTAATTTATCGCCAATGTTTTACGAATCTAAATGTGCAATGAAAATATTTGTAACATGAATAATTAATTATTTTTGGTTAATAAACGAAAATAGTACTTCATCAATCCAGAAGTGTCCAACAGACACAATAACATTTTGTTTGATTCGAGTGTGAAGATAGATTGTTTTTTATTTACATTTACTTATAATCTTATGGTGTCGGGTACGCAATGTGACAGAACCAGCATCTGAAAACGTGAATTATGGAGTGAGAGTGATGATGTACCATTACAAGAATACGTCTCAATTGACACTTATAAAGGAAGAGATGGAACAACTTGGAAATCAGAACCTGACAGGCAAAGCCGAACGCCTCGACAAAACATAATTCGCGGTGGTATTCATAAGGTGATTCTTCCTCCGGGGCATGCTATAATAGATCCGATAGACAGTTTCAGCCTTTTTTTCGACGATCACATATTAGAAATAATAGTAAAATATACCAATACTGAAGGGCTTAGAGTTTTACAAAATCGATGGAAATCAACAGACAAAATCGAAATGCAAGCATTTCTAGGTCTTTTATTGACTATAGGTGTCAATAAACAGGGAGGTGTGGATTTTAGAGAATACTGGGACTATCTTTGGCAATCCATTATATCGAGCTACAATGGGAAAAAATAGATTTGCTTCTTTATTACGATTCTTAAGATGCGATGATAAAAATACTAGGTCCCTGAGAAAGTCAAAAGATAAACTTGCACCTATTAGAGAATACGTACCAAAACCTGAAAAAGTTTTATTTGCCTGGAGAAAATCTCACTATTGACAAGCAGCTTGTACCTTTTCGAGGACGCGTATCATTCAAATAGTACCTACCCAGCAAACCTGATAAGTATGGTATGAACATTTGGTGGATCTGTGACAGCAAAACTAGTTACCCCCTATTTGGTGTACCATATCTCGGAAAAGAAGGACAAAACAGGCCGGAAAATTTAGCGTACAATGTAGTCAACCAGTTATGTGACCTATACTTCCGAAGTAACAGAAATGTTACTTTTGATAATTATTTCATGAGTATTGATGTCGCAAAATCTTTGGCACAAAATGGTCTTATAATAGTTGGAACATTGAGAAAAAACAAGACGTGTATACCTCCAAATTTTCAACCCAAAAAACCCGCGATATTGAGTCTAATGTTTTTGGATTTTATAAAAATATGACATTGGTCTCTAATGTACCAAAAAAGAATCGTGCTGTAATTTTTTTATCTACGATGCATCATGGAAAGGAAGATGTGAACCAAAACAACAAATCTGAAATAAACTTGTACTACAACTCCACCAAGGGAGGTGTCGATACGCTGGACTAGATGGTTCATGAGTATACAATTCGGCGTAAAACAAATAGGTGGCCAATTGCATTTTTTCAAAATATTATAAATGTTGTTGGCATTGCATCGCTTATTATATGGAAAAATATACATCCTGATTGGAACTCACGTAAAAAAAAATACACTTAGAAAACTATTTTTACGTGAAATCGCAACCGAGTTGGTAACACCTCATATACGGAGACGAAGCACGAAAGGACTATCAAGTTACCACTTAGCAGCCATGAAGGACGTGGCAGGGTCAAATCAGGAAGCTACTCAATTATCTGAACCTGCTGCAAAAAGGAAGAAGCGTTGTTATATTTGCCCTTCGAAATTATCAAGGGCTTCTAAACAGTGTTGTGATAAATGCAATCGCAATGTCTGCTCTGAACATTCTGAAAAAAAAAAATTGTAATATCTATAAGTAAATAAGTGTAAATATACATTACTGAAATACATTATACTGTTTTTTTCATTCCAAATATCTTTCTTTTCTTTCATCATACCTTATATTTATAAAATGTGTCTGTTGGACACTACTGGTCAGTTACGTTACAAAAGCATTCTGGATAGTTAAGGGTTAAGGAGGATACGGACCATGTTATTTTCAGGTACCCGAAAAATAAATAGTTCAGTTTAGTTAGAAGCCAGAAAGCGTTGTGTCGAAAGTCTGTATTCTCCTTTTTTGGATGGATTTGTCAAATCTTCTTTCTCTATTAGTCTAGAAATTAATATAGTTTTAAATGATTTTGAGTAGTAGTAAGTTTGGCCACGTGTTCGAGTTATAACACGTAACTTTTAACATGAGACCCAAAATAAACCGAAAGTTTGCTGTGGCTTTCCTCTACCTATTAATTTTTCCTACTTTCTACTTTTACGTTCATTCAAATACAATTTATAAATCTTTGGGATAACGTTGAACCAAAAATCCCAAATTACCATCATCCGCGGCCTTTAATAGCACAATGCTGAACATAGTAAGGATATGCCGATTCAATCGAATATTGAATCGTTGGAAAAAAAATCAAATCGACCTTTAAAAAGTGTATCCCTTTCCTTAGTAAGGAGGTTTAACGCCCAAAAGCTTAAAGTACTTTTTAACATTATAGTTCATTATGCCTTGTAATTATCCTATTAATTATACAAACATCAAAAAATAGATAAGAAAATATTTTATCTAATTTAATGTTAAGTTAGCCTTGAATATCGGAAGTCATGGTCAATGACATACGATAATGTACTTTGTCGTTGTCGATGGTAATAAGCCCGATAAATAAAACATAATTATACTGTCTGTATATCAGGAAGCCTGGACGTCACAGATTATTTATTGTGTATTGGCAAACCATAAAAAAACGAGAGTCACCGTGGAAGATTAAGACTAAAACCTTCCAAAGGATGAAAACAGTAACCACAGCAACAGGAAACAAGAATAACAAATCTTTGGAGGAGGCCTTTACCCAATAAGGGGTTCTTGCAGAAATAAGATTTATATAGCATTAGAAAAAGGAACCGTATTTAGTTTTTTTTTCGAACCATCAAACATCTTTCGTCATTGAAAGTAGTAAGAATGAGTAAGAAATAAAAAAAGAAAGCATATATGCATGCTTAAAAAACATGTGCGTGACCTTAATCATAAGAATGTTGCGCTTTAGTTACTTAGTAAAATGTAGAACCTTTTTTATTGACATAAATACAAGTAACATTACCATAACTAGCTTGTTACGTGCCATGATTCGCTATCTAACTTATACCTACCTTTAAACAAGCAATTCTTGTATTTATATGTATCTGAATATAGGATGTGGGGGAACGGGTATCATGTTCCACCCAACACAAAGGGAGGATTCTCCGACCAGACGAGGTGATCATGCCTGGCGGGCTACTGTCTAACAGTTGATGTTGGGATGTTGTATATATGATAATCGGCGCGAGAACTATTTATTTCGCAATTTAGAATTTGTAGTTACTCCGTGTAGTGCGTTACTTCGTAGTTCAGTGCATCTTCGGTAGATGACGCTGTAGTATTGTTGTGTTATATGTGGAAGTCGCCACATCGGAAGAGGCTCCAAAGATTTAAATCAAAAATAAAAAAAATACGATCCAGGTACTGTGGAGATACATTGTGGTTGCATAGATCCTATTAATATTATAAACGTGAAAGATTGGTAAGTATGGATGGATGGATGTTTGTTACTCTGCCACGCAAAAACTACTGAATGGACTTTGATGAAACTTTATAGCTTATACATCAGAATAACACATTTAAAATATATTACAATAGGTAAAAATGTAACTCGACCTACACCCACGAAAAATGTACTACAAGATGGTAGCGAGTTAATACGAAGCCAAAACACAAATTTGAACATTCTAAAGGCAATTATACAATTATTCGCCCACGCATGTGAAACGGCGGGAAATCGAAAGTGGACGCCAAGTGTCCATTGTAGTCACAGAATTTATTAGTACCTACCTACCATGGAAAACGGCTTGTATACAACTCAAACGTACCTACTTACCCACTTCTGAAGTGCCCACCTACTTTTGTTGAAGAAACTACTGTGTTGTCTTTTGTTTGAAGTACATCTTATAGTATACGTACACCATAACGTTATGAAGCTAAGCATTTGTACGTGGGAATTGGGTTTTAATAAGTTAAAAATGAATCATTTTAATTAAAAAAATATTAGCAGTGGTATAGCTTAATTAACGATCGATATGGATTGCCGCTTCATTTAGATAACTATTGATTTCAATTCACTATAAACTGACTGACAATCCATGTAACGATGCGCGGGGTTCTGTCTTTCTACAAAAATATCCACAATTTGAACACTCACGAATTAAGATAAATTTCCACTAAAACCAAGGTGTGATTCAATTAAACTTATGTGGACACACTATCGTGTGAGTTGTTCATAAATCCCATACAAGATATGGCCGAGTTACGTGTTCACATCACAGGTTAAAGACTGTCATATAAAAAAAGTAACGGACTCATAGGGCTAGTAATACCTAATACAAAATTCGACTTTATCGTCAAGTGAGTATGGTGCATTTTCAGTTAATCGACCCGGATGAAGCTTGCTTCGATTTTACCCGTTAAGCTGTTATAATGAAAAGTGCGACACAGTAACACGGTAGGGTCAGACCGGTGACCGACACTTACATAAACATATATGTATTTATGTATGTATGTATATTATTAATTTAAATGTCTCTACGTCTAATATTCTTATAAAATTCAAACCATGTTTATAAACACTCAGAGTAAGGTCGTTTATTACGAATGCGATACGATCCCGCCTTTAACATGTTTATAGAGTATGTATTTTAAAATTTCTTTTTAGTAGCATAAATAAGATATGGAGTCTGTGGTGTAAGGTTACTTTAGTCCATGGTGTTCATTTCATATTAAATACTCAAAAGTTAGAGAAGCTAGTGTGCGCTCGATTCCAAAACCAGAACATAATTAATGTGTTTTTTGATAGGAAAATGTTCATAAGTTGTCTGGTTATAGCAGTACTTTCTGTGGCTTGTCACATTTTGCATTAAAAAGTTCGGACGTATTAGTTCTCATTGTTCTGAAAATATAACATTTAATTGAATAATAAAACGTCAAGTAAAAAGGGTTCTTTTAAAAGGTTACAGTTCTGGTACCAGTTTCATTTGGGATTTGAACCCACAACACTTGGCGAAGTAGGGAACGGCGTGGCTTAACCACTAGGCCAAACGTGCAGTTTGTCAAAAAGGTCTCTAAGAAACTATCTATGGTCTTTCGCTCGGAGTAGACTACAAACGTAAATTTAAAGTTTGTTCTGTATTTAAAACCCTATGACTATGTCTATATTTCAAACACGTTGTACTTACTTCTTTTTACGAAAATTATGCGAACAGAGAAGTGCTCATATGAAATTTGGTACAGTTAACGTTTATATTGAGGAGGAGTACATAAACCTAAAAGAAATAAACAAAGCAGTCATGAGGACTGCAGAGAGGAGTGAAAAATTAAAACCACAAAAATAGCTTTTGGCAAGCGTGCGGTGATTATGATGCGAGTTTCACGGTTTTTGTTAATATTTTTGATAGATATGAAGCGTGGCTCTCCCATGGAAGAACCCAAAAAGTTCACATATATAGACATACACAGTATATGTAAGTATTCCCTGAAGATGACTCGATTTTCATGATTTTTGTTTACCCAAAAAACTCTCAACGCGCCTCCCGACTAGAAATTGAGTGTGGCATGCCAAAGAATCAGTTCGGCCAAGAATCAAAGCCGAACTTGGCTTTGGCTTGGCTTTCCTAACTTAGGCCTGCCTAATTCGTACTTAATTAAATTCATATTCGGAAAGCAAAACGGTGGCATGCCGAAAAATTTCCGAATTCCGGTGTCATTAGGAAATTCTTCGGTACTGCCGAAGTTCAGTATACCGTAGTGTAATCGAAGCTGTATCAAAGTTTGACATGCTAAACCCGATCCTAACTAGGTAATGCTGTGACATTGCCTTAATTTGGCATGCAGTACTAATTTGTGACCCCCTAAACAGAAAGCCAAGTTAGAAACAAACTCGCAACTGCGTTACTTTCGATATAACGGCGTAATTCGGCCCAAGTTCGTAATGAGGCATGCCAAGTTTGCGCCTAATCACAGCCGCACTAAAATTTCTGGTCGGGCTTAAGAAGTTTACACTTCAATAAATAAAAATGGGCGACCACTAGTAAAAATAAATAAACCTCAATCGTAATAAAACAGTTCGTGAGAAATAATATTACAACTTTTGTTATATTATTGTGAAATTTGATCACATATATATACACATATATACACATGTAGAAAACTTGTACACTTAACACTTTTGTTGCAAGCAACAGCACGGTATCGAGTTAACGTGCATGAGTACTTAAGGATTTATTGTAATGGACTTACATTGCATACTGCAACACAAAACAAACATGGCAAATATACGCATGAATGTTTACCTACTCTATATTATGTTACGAGTACCTAGATGACATTATTATTTTGGTAATTTCCAAAAAATGAATCCTAGCCTAGCTAGATCGATTTATCGCCCCTCAAAACCCCCATTTTTTTGTGCGGAAATCCGCTTGGATACCACCAACTGGTGGTTATGTCGGCCACGAACCGACTAAAACCGCACACCGTCTCGGGTACTAGAAGCCGGGGAACCAGGTGCACTCTCGGAAGGAAGTTCCTGGAACTCCGACGTACCTCGGGCCAACCACTGATTGTAGGTGGCCCCCTCCTGTGTAGGAACCCTAACATACCCACCCTCTATTCATAAAAGGCCACCCCGGCCTGCTTCTGCTAGGGTGACTGGTGGCCGCTCCTGTCACCCTCAGGCTTGCGCTTTTGGAGGACGGAGATCGTTTTGCGAACTCCGGCGCCTCAGTCGTCTGCGGTAACTGGCTCAAGCCCGGGCCTGGCGGACAGGAAAAGTTCTAAACCCCCTGCGTAATAAATTTCATGAAAATTGTTGGATCCGTTTTTGAGATTCAGATTTTGAAAATACAAGAATTGCCTATTTACAGGTATTAGATATATTCAAACGTACTAGCTGACATTCGCAACATCGTCTGCGTCTCTTTTTATTAATGCTAGGCTCCTATTGCTCTTGGCGTAATGTCAGCTATCCTATTGAAACTATCCTTGAAGTTGATGGAAAATATTAAAATTCAAGGACTTTCATTGAATTTTGTTAATTTGAAATTACAAACAGACACTACTATTTTATTTATTTGTACAGATGTAATATAAATGCACCGTTATCAAAATACTGTAAGCAT
Source organism: Spilarctia lutea (assembly GCA_916048165.1). NCBI lineage: Eukaryota > Metazoa > Arthropoda > Insecta > Lepidoptera > Erebidae > Spilarctia > Spilarctia lutea. Next base: position 19,669,886 of record OU696471.1, on the reverse strand, counting down.
CTATTCTTAACAGTGGCAACATGTCACCATATATAAATAGATGTGATAAATTGATAAAAGTATTTGAATAACATCGGCTGACGACATGTCTACTTTTCGACATACCTTTTACTCAAAGCTTGATTGACATTTAGTATAGATAAAATAGAAAATATACGTAATCTATTTGATTTTTGGATTGAACGATATTCTGGAAACGTCTTATCTGAAGTGCGTATTGAATCGAAGAATACTTCAAAGAAAGATCTAGATAAACGCTCGTATACATCAACGTTATTTAACTTTATGTAACTGTTCTGTGGTATTTTCAACATAAAACTTACAGCCTTAAGGTTAAAAATAACACACACAACCGATGCCTTAGGTTAAATAACATTAATGAATTAGTCTTCTAGAGTTTAACATTTCAGTTGAAGGAAAAATAATGCTTTGAAAATTGTATTATTATCTTTATAAATTATAACTTTTGTTCAAAGTACCTAACTGATCACCTATTTAAAGTTAGATGAAATTTAGTTTGTTTTAAAACTTGCAATTTAATGTTTAGATTTTCTTTTCTTTAGCAGTTTAGTACTTTTATTTTACTCCTTGTACAAACTATTTGTCATTTCATTGTAATTTCGACCTTCTCGACAATTATTCTCAGATTTGCAATTCCTCTTTTGCATGTCCTGTGGTGACTCAACAACTGCAGGTCAATTAACAAGTCAAATTGAACAAAATTTACATCAACTGGTTTAGTCAAGTTTCACGTTAACTAATGAAACACAGAGACACTTTCCTCAAATACGACAAAGCGTCACCTAGACCCTGACCTTGTGAGACGACGATTAGCTAACCAGCATCAATATTTAGTGGGTCAGTATTACTAATTATATTATTAAGCTATGAATTTTATTGAGGCCACGAAGGTTACTAAAATAACAGTTATGTGTCTGTCTGATGTCCGAAATATCTATTATTATAATTGAAATTCTGATGATATTTAACAGAATAACGTGGTCATACAAAGTAAGATTTTCAGCTGTAAAACTAGTAAAAAGAGTTTACATATTAACATGTTATATAAAGAAGACATTATAATTAACACATTTGAATGAAAAATAATTGTACAGTTAAATGAAATACGGAAAACAACGTAATACTTAATAATATTATGTAAGACTGGTTATTACGTATTAAAAAACAAAAATGATTGCATGTAAGATGAGCACCCTTATGGTTTTCGCTTATGTTACTTACGACATCACTACATAGTATAAAACAAAGTCGCCTTTTCTGTCCCTATATCCCTATGTGCGCTTAAATCTTTAAAACTACGCAACGGATTTTGATGCGGTTTTTTCCAATAGATAGAGTGATTCAAGAGGAAGGTTTATATGTATAATACATGCATCATATACTAAGGCAACATTGCTAATTTTAGAGGTTTCTATTTTATGCCCGTGCAAAGTCGGAGCGGGCCGCTATGTTTTTATATACAACGTTCATAGTTTTTCTGTAGTGTATTTAATTTAGTATCAGCATTGCACCCGTGCGAAGCCGGGGCGGGTCGCTAGTATTGTATAATAAGCACAGCGAGCATTTGTACAAAGTGCTCGCGCCCTTTTTATATAAAAAAAGAAGCATCAGTGTTCCTACTCAGAAGGGGGCCATCTACAAACCGAAGTTGGCCCGAGGTACGTCGGGGTTCTAGGGATTTCCTTCCGAGGGCGTACCTGGTTACCCGGCTTCTAGTACCAGAGACGTTGTGCGTGAACAGAGTGACCAGTTGGCGTTATACGAGAGGATTTCCGCACAAAAATAAATAGGATAGTACATTGTAAGCATTACCAACCAAGAAACAAAAGTATATGTACCAAAAAAAAAACATTTGAACTATAACCTGACTATGTGAAATCTTTTGACAAAATTTATACAATAGCCTATCTTATCCGGGCCATTATCACGATTGTATTGGCATCTTATTCATTAAAATCCGTTCAATAATTTAGATGCTACGGTGGAACATCCAATACCTTTCCTTTAAGTTTTACCGAAGTCGCGTAAAAACACATAAGTTATCATTTTGGTAACACGTGCTGTACTAGTAGTACTAGTTCTACACGCAGACACGTGTGTAAGTAATTTACGAGAATTTTTGTGTACAAATTATACACATGTGTTTGTAGAAATCGAGTTACAAAGCTGACACGTGCGTTACTGTTTCACGAGAATTTTAGTGTATACAGTAATAGACGTGTGTTTGTAGAAATCGGGTAAATAATCAAGCCAGACTACAAAGACGTTCATTGATATGAGTAATATTAGTAACAACAAACTTTGCCCCGCGGTGCTACCTGCGCGTGTTCTACCTTTACAACAACAGCTGTGGGTTCCATTCCGGGGCGATGGCAGTCTTAAATCAAAATAGCCTAAGTTACTCCTTGCCAGTGAAGGACTCGTCAAAATCGGTTCAGCTGTTCCAGAGATTAGCTGGAAAAAACACGACAGACAGACAGACAGACAGACAGACAAACTAATTAAAAATTATTTTAAGTACCGTATAACACTTTCAAAGGCATGTAGTACAAACAGACACTTCAGTTTGATTTATTTGTATAGATTAGAAACAATCAGAAAATTTATAAAACAGTAGGTGGTGTAAAGGGCCAGCTAATTGAACAGTTGTCAAGGTGAACCAGTTCGGTGAAACAATAAAAGTGGTAGGTAATAAATTACTTTATAAGTCTTGAGTGACGTCATAAGCTAGGTACCTGCTTGATATTTATGTTAAGAAAAGAGTGTATATAAAACTTTGACTGCGCTTAGAGTTAAAAACTGGAGATAGACTATATATTATCAATAATATATAGTCTATCTAAACGAAAAAACAGATTCCCTATAGGATGACTTTATTGTCCGTCTGTCAAGACCCTTTTTCTTAGAAACGCGTGAAGGTATCAAGCTAAATTTATTATGAAATACTCATGTCTACTGTCCCATGGAGCTGTAAAAAATCAAATTATTAAGCCAACGCAATCAAAGATGCAGCCACTAATGTTACTAATTTTTGACACTCGCTAGGGAATCAAAACCTACAGGGTACTTTCCCGTGAACTCAGAATCTTGAAATTTGCTACGAAGCAACGTCTTGTAGTACAAATAAAGGAAAAACTACGAAAAGCATAAATTTTTAGTAACATCATTTAATATACCTACAGGTTTGTACGAAACCGTCAATGCGCGAGTCCGACTTGCACTTAATAACCGAAACTTGTCAAAAATGGCACAAATACTTTGTTTAAAGTAAGTTGAGATCAATTTCAATAACCTGTCTCTAGTCTTAACTGGAGATAAATTGAATGAAAATTGCCGTAAGACGTCGTGATGTCGATTCTCACCCTGGACAAATAATTGCGTGAAAAGCAGGGTTATTTCTTGCCTCTGAGTGTATCTACAGAATATATTTGAATTCAAAACTATAATGATTTAAACCGCACTACAAATAAACATTGTTAAACGAGTATTTAGAGTTTATTGTTATAAATCTATACTAATAATAAAGCTGAAGAGTTTGTTTCTTTGAATACGCTAATCTCAGGAACCGCTGGTCCAATTTAAAAAATTCTTCAGTGTTGTATAGTCCATTTATCGAGGAAGGTTATATATATCATCACGCTACTACTAATAGGAGCGGAGCACCAATGAAGAATGTTTCAAAAACGGGGGAAAACGAGTTCGAACCAAAGACATAAAAAAGCGGGAACTAGTGTTGCCTTCTTTTAGTACTCGTATATATTTTGTAACTATTAAACTCTCCCACACTTTAAAACAAAGATCAGACAAACATGTTGAACCTAAATATATTGTTTGTTTCCACTAATTACAGCACAATTAAAACATCCTCCGTACGATAGAACGAGCTTAATTTACATTAATATACCAACTAACAACCGGCACTTGTAGTGAGTGCGAGTGCATTACAGTCAGCTCCGACGGACAGAGTGGCGGCGAAGTGACTAATTAGTAACTATTGAAATTCAACCTAAAGTTCTTCTGCATATAATTGTATTTGATACAAAATAAAACCAACTCGCCGCACAAAGGGCCACTTTAGTAGGGCGGGAAAGTGGCGAAGATTCTCTGTGTTCGCTTTCGAATCCAAATAAGATAAAATAGATTTTTTTTTTTTATTTTTTTATTTATTATTAAGATTAATACACAATGAAAACTTTATAACCTATGAAAATAAGATATTGTGAGGTTAGATAAAGATCTGGTTACTTTACAAAATGTAATAGTGATTGTCTTTAAATTGAGGAGTAGATGTGACGTCATTGTAGTCAAGATTGAAAACAGTCAGAACGAAAGATGATGTTCTGATGGAGGCATGACAATTCTGGCAGCTATGCTGATATAGATCATATCTGTTAGATTTGTAATAGTACGAGATCCCGCTATGAAACGACCTTCACCGAGATGTTTATTTCATGAAACGTATTTTATATTTAATTTAATATGTCAATAAATATATTGCATATGGGTTGCCTAACAAATTTTAGTCCAGGGTATTTTTAATTAATAATTAAAATAATTTTTTTTTTTAAACTTTCCACCGGTTTGATTATTAGATAAATTTTATACCAATCGAAAGTATGAAGCCCATAGAATATGCAAACGTTAGGTTGCCTATTATTTTCCGGTCACAACTATCGGGTAGCCAGGTATAAACAGGTAAATCTATACTAGCATTTTGCAACGGTCTGATTATTGAATTGAAATTAAATAAAATTAAAGATTATATTAACCGTGGGAGAGCTATGCTTCGGCATGAATGGGTCGGCTCGACCGGAGTGATACCACGGCCTCACAGAAAACCGGTGTGAAATAGCGTTTGCGCTGTGTTTCACCGAGTGAGTGAGGATACCGGAGGCCCATACTCAAACCCCTCCCCCCATCCCCTTTCCCATCCCCCAAAGGTCGGCAACGCACTTGTGACGCCTTTGGTGTTACGGGTGTCCATGGGCGGCGGTAATCGCTTACCATCAGGTGATACGTCTGCTCGTTTGCCCACTATTCAATAAAAAAAAAAAAGATTATTTTATTATGAACACGGTGGTATAGGGTTGCCTGCGAGAAATCAGTCTCGAATTCCGGTTGTAGAATTTTGAAAAAAAAAATTCGCTGCGAGTGAATGTGTGCGACTGAGATGTCCCAACCAACCATCCCATGCGATCCAATTAAAGAAAGAGTGCTATTTGTGCTTGAAAATGAAAAGGATAGCGATTCGTATATACTGTGCATAATTTTGGAGTATTTTATTATTAAAATAGAGAAATAGTTATTTAATTATTTTTTTTAATCAATTAATTATTTAACTGTGTATATTTTTATGTGACACTAAAGTATATACACATCTTTAGTAAAAAAGAAGGTTATAGTAATACATATATAATACTAATCTTGCAAATTTTATCTTTATTATTAGAAGACAAAATAAAAAACAACAATTAAAAAATACTTCTGTTTATTGTAAAAATTAAAAATACATTATTTTTAAATTATTCAGGTTCAGAGTCATCGGACATATAACTGTGATCTCCAACTTCTGAATCTTCTTCGTCATCACTCTCCGTTTCAGTTCTTTCGACAATGTCTTCTATCTTTAAAGGTGTATGATCCCCTATGAAATCTACTGGTTTTAAATATTCATCTAAGAACCTATGGGTTGCCTAACAAATATATTTATTGACATATTAAATTAAATATAAAATACGTTTCATGAAATAAACATCTCGGTGAAGGTCGTTATATAGCGGGATCTTAGACTATAAACAACGTTTGTTTTTCTGCTGTTAATTTGGAAATGAGGTTCACTTGGCAAGTATAATATCAGGTCACTCAGTTTTTTTTAAAAAACGAGGTTTTATTGGTACTGGCACATCATTCGTTTTAATATAAATAACTATAGTTAATTACACGTCAAATCTGGCAACACCACCTACGCAGGGGCCGTAATATTTCGTAAATGAACAATATTACAATGCATAATATTGAATTAAATATTAACATAAAGTCTTACCTAACTACTAGTGATGTTACTTAATCTTTTACGAAAATAATTTCTTAATATTGTTCAATGTCGTGACATTTGACCGCTCGAATTGTTTTCACTGGCCGACTACAAATAAAAAAAAAACTTTCACCGGAGTCTTTATAACAGTGATTTCTTTGATGAGCAAATGTTAGATAACAATGGAGTAAGAAAAAAATAATTGCAATACTTCATTTCTTTTTTTTTTCTAAACGTGTCAAGGAGCACACAGCACGCGATTGACGCATTATAGTAGAAAAGTAAAACCTTTTTGTTTAAACAATTAACTTAAATGTTCTCAGTTTTGAAGTACTTCTTTGATAAAAACTTTTTTGATGTAGGAAACAAATGAGCATACATGTAAGCTCTTGGAAAGTGGGAATCACCGCCTGAACGCCTGCAACTAAGGAGTAATAAACGCGTTGAAGGCTTTGGAAATGGGATGTGAGCAGGCACGGTTCGTTCTTGACGGTTTCAAGGTCGTAACGGTCCGGTAAACACAGCAATTTGTTTCACCAGATTGGGTTTCACAGTTTTATTCATATTTATTAAAAGCAGTTGTTAATTTATTTTTATACATATAGGGAGCAAACGAACGGATCACGGTCACCCGATGGTAAGTGGTTACCGCCGTCCATGGATTCCCTACAGATATTAATAGTGACATTAGTGAAGTATGCCGCTTTACCCATTGAAAAATGTCCCTGTCTAGTCTGAAGCTATTTGGGAATCCCCGAATTACACACGTGGGTAAAACGTTAGGTAGGTTTCTAATGAAAACTAGCTTGTAGGCGTACAATGTACATTATAATATGTATATCAACTAATAATTACGTATCCATTGAAATTAATCAAATTGGAGTGTTTGTTTGTAACATTAAAATAACAGATTTTTACTTTATACACGGTACATTTACCAAATTTTTTTTTTTCAAATTTATTCTGTTTGTCTCTCTGTCTGTCTGTATGTTTGTTACGGCAAATCTCTGGAACGGCTGGACTTTGATGAATTTGATGGAACTTTTACAGGCAGATAGCTGATGATATAGGACAAAGTAACGCCTTACTCTTCATAACGGTTACTGTTGTACCGCGGGTAACACAGCGGGGCACAGCTAGTAATAAGGCTAAAACGTACAAGCATGGTTTAGCAAGCCAAAACGTCCTTTGCGTGAAGAGGCCTATGGCCCGCAGTGAACTGTTAAATCTGATAATAATGATAAGGGATCAGAGAATCATACACGATCTACATTGGACGTTATAAAACTGCCTGACACTGAACTGAAATAGCGGCCATGAAAAAGAAATGCCCAGAAGCAGTAAAATACATATAAAATTACAAATTTAATATAATGCAAAGATCGAGATACTGTCACTAATCTATTTACTTGTCTTTTTTTTATGGAATAGGTGGCAAACGAGCAGACGTATCGCCTGATAGTAAGCAACACCGGGGGCGTCACAGGTGCGTTGCCGGCCTTTGGGGGATGGGGAGGGGTTGGAATATGGGCCTCCGGTATCCTCACTCACTCGGTGAAACACAGCGCAAGCGCTATTTCACACCGGTTTTCTGTGGTATCACTCCGGTCAAGCCGGCCCATGTATGCCGAAGCATGGCTCTCGCACGGTAAAAAATAATGTCGTCAATAAATAATGTGATTTTAAGGTTATTCGCACTGGCTATTTTCTTTGTTCTTACAATCGAATAAAATGACTCGATTCTCTGTTGAATCACGATGTATCATCACTATAGAAATCCGGTCAAGGTCAGCGTTAGTTGTCAATGTTGAACTTGATTTATCGAAGGTTGTCAATTTGGGCGATCAGGAAGGAGGTTCGGTGATAAGGAAAGTAATGGACATATAGGGCTTCAAGGTGAATACTTAAATAAAAATGACCTAAAAGAGATATATGTGACAAGAAATTTTATTTTGGGAACTAAATGGATTTTCTTAGTAAGATTTTGTACTTTAGTGCAATTTTGGATTGTAATTGGATTTTTGTGTATGTGTGATAACAGTTATTACCCGTCGGAAATATCTGCGCACCCGGCTGGAATACGCTTCACCTCTCGCTTCCCCACGCACCGCTCCGCCTTTGCCTGTCTAATACCGTTGTCAACGCAAGCGCCGACACACGTGTGTTATTCTTGGTTTCGAAATCTCATTCTTATTTATTGTTTCTCTGTTCAGTTAAATATTAACTCTCTAGTTTGTATGACGTCATTAAGCCAGGTTCGCAGATATTTCCCAAGGGTTGTATCTCAGGAAATACATAATATGTTATATTACTGTTACAATACGGACGAACGAAATTATTGATAAAAAAAAATAGTTTAATTTTTAGTAAATATTTTAAGTGTCTGTTGTCTACTTAAGTTGGTTTAGGTTGTACATTTTCTATTAATCTGTATTTTATAGGTAGCAATGATCGATATCAACATTATTACGTGGGGTGGTAAACATGCAAAACCACAGGGCATATGTGTGTTAAAAAAAAATATGTAAGTACTTTTAAATACTGCTAAGAAACTATACAACTACACCTACATCTATATAATAATACTATCTGAATCATGCAACTTCGATCGCGTCTTTTTACAATCATCTTCGGCTCGTATTGGTCTAAACGTGATGTTAACTATCTTAAAAACAGAGAAACTTGAAAATCGGCATGGTTTCGGCGTTTATCATGAGCAACAACGTGACACGAGAATTGTATACAATTATAAGTAAAATATGTATGAAGATATAGGTGTATTGAGTTTTAAGAATGAATAATGAAATGTAAGAAACCATAATACGGTTGCGTTTAATAAAAATAATAATATTTTTTTAGTTTACTTTAACAGTGCGATCACCGCTGTGTTACCCGCGCGGTATAAAATCAACAGCAGGTAAAGCCGCGGGTCGAAGCTAGTCTAAAAAAGTACTCATATCATCAGCTATCTGCCAGTGAAAGTCTCGTCAAAATCGGTCCAGTCAGAACTAACATACATACAGACAAAAATTTAAAAAATATATAGATTTTGGTATATGTACCGTGTAAATATACATATGTAAATAATAAAAAGCGCTTATTTTAACATTACAAACAGACACTCCAATTTTATTTATTTGTATAGGTTATAAAATGTAAAATAGAATTCTTACAAATAAAGTAAAGAAAGTGTGAGTTAACCTTGAGAGTAGCTTTCGCAACTACCACGAAGACCGGTTGGAGTAAAGAACTAATAATAATAATCAACGTGTGTTCTCCGAACGATGGCAGTTCAACGTCCCAATAATCGTACCATTTTTTTTTTATTTCATTTTAAAAACTGTACTGCATATACTAGTCCATAATTTCGTAGTAGTTAACACAAGCCCGGCTAGCTCAGTCGGTAGAGCATGAGACTCTTAATCTCAGGGTCGTGGGTTCGAGCCCCACGTTGGGCGTGTATCTTTTTGGACTCGTATTCATATTTTTTGCTATTATGATACATATTGCAGACATTTTGTAACCTTGTGCACTTAGTAAACAATGATTACATTATCTTTTGTAAATAAATGCGTGCAAGGCAAAGATAAGATTAAAACGAAGATTTTTGTGAAGAAAAATGTATAGTGGGTTTGTATTTCGGCAATTTCACCACATACTTAACAACATTGACCTAGATTAAACAAAATTTTTAAAACTACTTTCTCGACTGCAAAGCCCGAGCGCATTATCATAAAATGTGTAGCAATTTTTAATAATGACGATCCAATCACGATCATGATGGAAAGTGCTCGATAATCGGCTAATGATACTGACCTGGTTTTACTCTACACTAGGGTTGAGACATATGAATTTACTATATACCATTGTAACTAGCTACTCTCTGTACATGGAAGACATAGAAGAAAAACTATTAAAGAGGGGCAAACGCAAAAGAATGAATACAATTTTAGAAGTTTTGTCTGTATATCTGCTTGTGTGTGCATCCATTGAGGCATGGTTTTATATAATTACTAGCGACCCGCCCCGGCTTCGCACGGGTGCAATGCTGATACTAAATTAAATACACTACAGAAAAACTATGAACGTTGTATATAAAAACATAGCGGCCCGCTCCGACTTTGCACGGGCATAAAATAGAAACCTCTAAAATTAGCAATGTTGCCTTAGTATATGGTGCATGTATTATACATATAAACCTTCCTCTTGAATCACTCTATCTATTGGAAAAAACCGCATCAAAATCCGTTGCGTAGTTTTAAAGATTTAAGCGCACATAGGGATATAGAGACAGAAAAGGCGACTTTGTTTTATACTATGTAGTGATACTACCTTTTATAATTAAATTATCGGTTGTCCTGAACACCCGTGACAATCGTTATTAGGCTAATCGTTGTTATTTTCGAATTCAGTTCACCCTCAGGGTTGCGGAGGTTCGATGAAAGTCGCTCCGTGGAAAAATAGATGTTCAGGTAAAACCGGTTCAACTAGTAGCCGATCTCAAATAATCTTGGGAATAATAATGTCTAAGAAGGTGATGTTAATTAAATTACCGTCGTCACGTAATTCTTTGCACAACTCGTTCTTCTTGTTTAGGTTAATGACAACCCTAATTATAATATAAATATTATTAACGATTAAGATGTTCCTCGGATATTTAGATCGTATTTTTCACATTGACACAAGTTATTGTCAATTTGCAAAGAGGAAAGCTATTTGGTCAGGCATTAAATGCCAACCTTTCTCCGCTTCGAAAATATCGAAGTGCAAAATTAATTATGAAGTGTAAAAATAGGGTTGTCACTCGACATTTATTTATAGTAAATATTACATTTGTTCTTTATTTGCGTCGTGTCTAAATTTATTGGCTATAAAATTTCATAGACAATTAGATTTGTTTGACGTTTATGGATGTTTTGAGACTCTTATGCCTCACAGAGCGATGGTAATATATAACCTTCTACTTGCGCTACTTGGGTACTTTTATCAACATACTTGTTATAATTTTAAGAAATTATATACACATATGCGCAGAAATATTAAAATTAGTATATGTTAAGTTTATAGCCTATTCGAATAGGCGGGTATTAAATAGGTAGATCATATAAAGTTGTTTCATGTGGGATTTGAACCCACAACACTTAGTACAGTAGAAAGTGGCGTGGCGACCGCTAAAACCACTATGCCAACCGTGCAGTCTGCAATTCAATATACGAGTACATTTAAATAAACGGTGCTTAAAATAAAGACCGTTGCTAAGTATTTCCATTATATGATTTCCTTATCACAATAATGGTTTCCATTACATGAGATTTATTGAAGAGGCTATTGTATAACACGAATTTCAACACAGTTACGAGTATGAAATACTGTCGACCTTTTCTGTTACAATAACTCAGTGGGACGCAAATCGAATAAATGCAAGTTAAAAAGGTACTTTACGCTAATTTAGTTTATATAAGATCTGTTGTTGTTACTTTTGTATAAGAAACATTTACTATTATCATAAACTAACTGACCCAAGCCACAACCTCATTTATGTTTTCTTCTTAATATTATTCAATAGTGCTCCGCTTTTAATGGTCTTAGCGTGATGCTATATAGCCTTCGATAAATGTGCTATCTAATACTGAAAGAATTTTTCAAATCGAACCAGTAGTTTCCGAGATAAGCGCGTACAAGCCAACAAGCAAACTCTTCAGTTTTATATATTAGTGTGGATTCGATAGTAGCTCTGCCTGTCTGTTTTACCCTTTCTCGGCTAAACCACTTTACCGATTTCAGTGAAATTTGTCATGAAAGTTTATTGATTCTTGAGGAAAGACATAGACTACCATTTACCACGATAGTCGACACACGCGGGTCTTAATAAATTGTTTTATATAATACTAAATTTTCTGACTTCTGATTTTTGTATGTAAAAGTTTATTTATTTATAACTTTATGCACAAATACATGCATCGGCGGACTTATTGCCAAAGGCATTTTCTGCCAGTCGTCCGATTGGGCGATGCAGAGAAAAGATGAAGTAGGTGCACTTAATGGTTATGTATTAACTATTTGACATTCAATAAATATATACAATAATACGCATATATACATAAATACATACATACAGACTCACAGAGACACAGTATAAATACATCCACGCATACATATACAGCTGTGGGTACTAGGAGATGATCTAAGAGCTCGCCAGTTTCGCCAATTCACCCAAAAAAGTTGTTGAAAAGCTTTGTTTCTAAGGGATATACCCTTGGAAACAAAGTTTTTCTGACTAAATATTTGTGTATGTCTGACAAAGTGTATCTTCTTCTGCTATGCCTTTTCCCTTTTCATTTTGGTCGCCCCTTCTCGTTTTAAGGCGCCATGACAGTCGGTCTTGGGTTGTCTGACATCTCAAGAAGAGAACAATTTTAATTGCACATCAGGTAATACAAAAAAATATATATTTATTTCAATATCATATAATGCTGTCTAGATATATGGATTAAAAATATTTTGATCTTTCCTACAATTCTATGCATGTTTATACTCGTAAACACAAAGATATAGGTCAAATAATCGTGTTCATCACACAATATTTTACTAGACGGGAATAGAACCCACGAACTCTGACTTCGCAGACAGGGTCAATGACCTAACTAACAGGTCTATCATGCCACTGAGAAATGAAAGGATACAGCGACAACTGTTAATAATAACGTGTACTAGAAGGAAACCGCCGACTTACTATAAAAACGGGTTCCAATATAAACTTTTCATTTAATCATTATTAGAAATATGGTTCCTGTCACTATTCCTTGAGAGAGAGAGAGACAGAGATAGTTCTGATCTTGGATATTCCTGACATTGTCTTAAGTGGAAACTATAATACCGCTTCACCTCGAGTATAATTTCGTCGCATTAAATCAGGCTCTAAGTCGTAGACTACTACCCAAAAAACTAATTATCACAACCAGATTTAGTCATTACAGCAACGTGGGAACGCATCAGACGAAGTGTTCTTAGGGTTGTCACGATGCATAAAAAAAAGGATTTATATGTCGTCTCCTTTGTGCCTAGTTGCTACAAGTATTATTTTGTGTCATTGTTAAGTAGAATATACTACTTCTTCTATTAGAAATCTTAATCCCAAGATTATGCGGGATCAGCTACTATAAGTAATTAAAATGAAATTGTAATGAATAGAAGGTAGGTAATCAAGCCCCAATAATATGAAACAAAACATTTATGTCATAAAATACCACCTCCGACTATAAACTATAATCTATTTAAGAAACTTCGACAAGATTTTAATTTATGGCAACTCTATCAGTAGAAAAATGATCATAACAAGTATTTGCACTTTACAGGAATGATTTTCTGCTTACACAGTCCCTTACTACCTGACTATTGCCAATGGAATGTTAATTAAATCCAGCCAGTAGATGCACAGTACAAAAAGAGCACAAACATTGAAAATAAAAGGTTATGTGGCACGCGTTCAACCGTCGTACGGTTGATGTCTTAAAGAAAAACTGGGAATTGGTATTATTACTGGTATTTATTATTCAAGGGTTCGTTAACGCACTTCAGGCGTGACGAAGTACGTTGTAGAATGAAGTAATTATTCTGTTTATATGGTTAGCAATGAACATGTGGAGTGAATACGGTCTGACATTTCGATTGTTAATTATGTTGATAGGAGATTTACCATGAAGAGAACAGTTAAACGAATACCCAGTCATGCGGTTAAGGTATGACAATTTTAGTTTAATGTGTGTGTGTGCATGAATTTTTAATAAAGAACAAATCTGACTCGAAAGTCGGTTAAAATAACCTTTGAAGACGGTTATATATCGTGTTTAAATCTCAGCTCAATCGGTTTAGAACTTTTTGCGTCTTTTGAAGCGAATTCAAACCAAGTTGACATTTTATATAGTAGGTACAGATTATTACTGATATATAACAACATTCTTCAGGCTTGTCTGCAATCTCTGATTGTGATTTCGTGAAAAGGGACGAAAGTATGTAACATGAAACGAAGAAAGCGTGCGCCAATTTGAATTAACCAATAAATGCCAGCATTGCTAGTTTTGGCCGTCATAGAATTGTAAATGCAAACAAAATAAAACGTACTTTTCAATAATAGCATAACTATGTTTTTAAGATTTCTTTGGCATGTTCCATGAAGCAAAAAAATTAAATTTCATGTCTCGAAGTCACTAACACTGGTGGTTTACTTGAAATAATAAGTTAAAACCCCCGAATGACTCGTTAAAAATTTACGTAATTTATTGGACGTTTAAAAAAGATTGTTGCTAGGTAACATTTAACAAACACTAGGGTTCTGGTAAAATAGTCTACAGGAGCAGCTTAGTCACACACATAGAGCAACACGGGGATCGGAGGAGAGAAGCCATAACGGTTTTTCCGATACAAAACAGTCTGCCATTTTTTGCGGGGGAAACCTTCACACTTACACATTTTAGTCTCACTTACAAAAACAATCGCATGTTTACTCTACACTACAAACTCACACATAACAAATAAACAAACATTTACAATGTCACACACAAAAACTCTCTGTGTCAAAGTGGTCAGAACAGTATAATGCGTAGGCCAATTTTAGCTCATACTTTGACTGAGGAGAACGTCTGCGTATGACTACTTCCTACCGTGTTGCACTATGGTCATACAGTGTACGGAATAGTTATAGGATTTTCTGTTTTCTTTTGTCACCGAAGACTTATTTCTTTTGTAATGTACAGAAATAACGTTTCATTTAGATTGTTGTTTGGTACAAGTTACCTTGGCAGCTAGTGCGGTGGGTCTCTTTTTACTTTTTTTTATTGAATAGGGTGCAAACGAGTAGACGTACAGCTTGATGGTAAGCGATTACCGCCGCCCATGGACAAGAGAGATTTTGAGAAGGAACCGTGAATTCAATCCCTTTCAAGAACAAATACATCTGTAATAAGCACAATCATTTATTCTGTATCTTGGTAAAATTTATCTGTGACTAGCGACCCGGCTCGGCTTCGCACGGTAGTCTCTGAAATTCTCGGTTTTCATACACTACTAGCTGACCCACGCAACTTCGTTTGCGTCTTATATTGCCCGTAGCGTGCAAATTTTCCCCCGTTTTTGAAACATTCTTCATTTGTGCTCCGCTCCTATTAGTAGTAGCGTGGATGATATATAGCCTATAGCCTTCCTCGATAAATGGACTATCGAACACTGAAAGAATTTTTCAAATCGGACCAGCGGTTCTTGAAATTAGAGCGTTGAAAACAAACAAACAAACTCTTCAGCTTTATTATTAGTATAGATGCATCCATTACACATATAACCCTTCCTTATGATTCACTCTATTTATTTCTATTTCTGAAAACTACATTAAAAACGTTTGAATAGAATGTTTATGAGCAGTTTGACATGGTACAGACTCTACAGACTGCCTAGTTTGGTACCTGACACCTTATACATTTATTGCTTGGAGCACGTAAGATGTTAATCTAGGTAATAATCTAGTGCCGTCAATGCTATATTTTATGTAGGTATGTTTATATTTTATGACATTAATAGAACATATTTTATATTAGCTGCTCCGACAGACTTCGTTGTGACAAAATTTAAAGCCCTTTCGCAGTCCGATAGAAAAAATAAATAAGTGTTGTACTTGCTATTTTACTCGCAATTTTTACGCTCTTGCTCTCCATAAGAACCTTTGTTGTGCCTTAATACAAAAAAAATGTAATTATGTGATTTGTCGAGCGGTTATATAGTTTTAAGCTTAGCAACACATTTGGTGATTGATATTTTTTTTTTCACAACGCCTTTTAGTCCCAAGCTAAGCAGAGCTTGTGTTATTGGTACTAGATAATTGATATAAATACATATATACTTTTTTTGTAAATACATACATATTATACATAGAAAACACCCAAACTCCGAAACAAATATTTGTAGATCATACAAACATTTGGTCCGACTCGGGAATCGAACCCAAGACCTCAAGAACAGCAGTCGCATACGCTACTACTGCGCCACAGAGGAAGTTCAAATTTTTATTTATAGAAAGGGTTGTGATATGTTCTATCTTAAATTAAGTCGAGGAAAATGTTCATATTTATTTATTTATTATTTAATAACAGATAGATATCATTACTGCCTCGGTGGCGTAGTGATAGCGTATGCGACTGCTAAGCCTGGGTCTCGGGTTCGATTCCCGGGTCGGACCAAATGCTTGTATGATCTGCAAATATTTGTTTCGGAGTTTGGGTGTTTTCTATGTATAATATTTATGTATTTACAAAAAAAAGTATATAAGTATTTATATCAGTTGTCTAGTACCCATAACACAAGCTCTACTTAGCTTGGGACTAGATGGCATTGTGTGTTAGATGTCCGGAATATTTATTTATTTAATTATCATTGTATAATAATGGACTCTATTGTGGTATATGAAGTGTAGTATGTATGGTGCTATTAAAAATATCTTACCGATTCAGGATTCCTTCGATGGCCATATTGTACCTTTAAACAATAGACAATTGCATTATAATATATAGTATAGTATATAATAAAACACCGTGATGGAAATCATAGAAACAATCGTTTTTGATTCGTATTTAATTGTATTGATTTGTTTATCTAAACATTGCTGTATAACTTCTATTGCAAAATACCGTATTGATCACATATTGATACTTTGAAATTGTTTATGGTTTAAGATCTTAAACGAATCAATAGTAAAGTATGCTATTACAGTATTCATTGGAAGTAATATTAGTCGGGACAAGAGACAAATCAAGGCCAAGAGGCTGTCTTATTGGTCTTTTTAAGGCAAGATAATGCGAGGTAATGAAAATAAAATTTATGTCTCTTTGTTCCGGCTAATCTCTCAAACGGCTGGGTCCATTTTGACGGGATTTTCACGGGCAGATAGCTGATGCTGTAAATAGTAACTTGGGTTATTTTTAATTAATATTCAAAAGCAACAAAACCCGCGGGTAGCACCACTGGGAGCTACTAATTACACAATAAAGGAAAGTAATCGTTATTTTAATATGTGGGGTATGTTTTTTTTTTCATCATAAGCCCTTTATCTTTAACTGCTGAATGAAGGCTTAAAGAGCTCAAAATATATTTTCTACGGGAACGTCTATGTTCAGTAATGGATTATTTGTTGCTTATTTTAGGTTTTTTTTTATTTGAAAGCTGGTGCTTCCCGTATGGTCCCATTTCAATTTGGTTCAGTTCTTGAAGTCGTTTCTTTTTTGTTATAAATGGGCTATTCTTAGAAACACTTTTGTTATATGAAGGTACAATAATTAACATATTACTTTGGACATTTAATTTCATTACTTTATTTACTAATATAAAACAGTTGCACAATAGTGAACGTTTCCACTAAGTTCACGGCACCTGCACGCGTACTTTACGCAACGGACATACATACTTGCACACTGATATAGTATTGTACCAGGAAATTACAGCGAGGAAAACGATAGGGCTATATTTTTGATTGTGTTTTGTAAGACGACAAGTAGAGCTTACCTAATCGCGTGTTACGATATGTGGAAGGGCTTAACCACTGTTGCGACTTCCACATACAGCGCAACAGCGACATACTATAGCGCCATCTACCGCAGAAAGACTGAATTACGCAGCAACGTACAACACGAATAAACTACCAATCCTGAATCGCGCAGAAGAAGTTCTCGCGCCGATTATCATATGTACAACATCCTAATATCAATTGATGCGCAGTGGCCCGCCAGACATGATTACTTCGCCTGGTCGGAGGATCCTCCCTTTTTGTTGGAGGAACATAGCACCCGTTCCTCCACAGAATTTTTTTTGACACTGTTATGCGTTGAAGTGGAAGAATTCAGAGAATTTAAATATATTATTTTTAAGCTACTAATGCGAGTTATTTAGTACCTATTCTGTTGGAATTTTAATATAGGGGACAACTGGCTTCCCGAATATTATTGGTTTATAGTCGTATCCAAAATAGATAACAATAACATATAAGTAATTTACATATTGTCCAAGACAGTTTCAACAATTTATTTTTTCATTTAGCGCCGAACCAAAATAGGAAAAAAGTGAGAAATGTTTTGAGTTTTGAAACAATTTTGGGTTCTACAAATTCCACAATAATTATACAAAAATAACTAAAAGAGGCAAAAAATCCGACAAACCAGGTCTCCGTTGATACAGGCCGTTACCGGAAAGGAGAACATTATTATACGTTATCTTATACAAATATATGATGCTGTAGAGTTTGTTTGTTTGCTTAAACGCGCTAATCTCAGGAACTATGGTCCGATTTAAAAAAATCTTTCAGTGTTAGATAGCCCATTTATCGAGTAAGGCTATTAGTTAGTTATTATTATAGGCTACTAGCTGACCGGGCAAACGTTGCTTTGCCATAAAATTGAATAATAAAAATCGCGATGGAAAAATAGGGGTTGATCGTAGAGGGTTGAAAATCTAGGGTTGTATGTATTTTCTAATGCTGCATCATAAAAAAATAGAAATTAAAAATTTTGTCAAAAAAAAAAAAAATTTAGGGGTGGACTACCCCTAACATTTAGGGGGATGAAAAATAGATTACAACCGATTCTCATAGATACCGGATAATCACAAAAAATTTCATCAAAATCGGTCGAGCCGTTTCGGAGGAGTTCGATTACGCACCCCGTGACACGAGAATTTTATATATAAGAAGATATAAGAAGAAGATATAAGATAAGATTTATCATCACGATAAGACGAATAGGAGCGCAGCACGAATAAAGAATGTTACAAAAAACGGGGGAAAATTATTACACTACGGGCAATAGTAGACGTAAACGAGGTAGCGTGGGTCAGCTAGCAACGTACAAACGCTCGCAATATTTTGTTTAATGGATTTTATCCATTTAAGTATCGGAAATTTATGGTACGTTATCAAGCACATACGTAAAACACATTTGTATAATATATTGCAATTGCAAATAAACTTAGCATACAATATTATACGACTCACAATAAATCACCACTATCTGTTTGTTCCAAGGAAATTTCGCGATAACTACAAAACAATGGAACACAAACTAAAAATGCAGTTCTTATCAGATGGGTTAAAAAACTAATCTTCCTCATTTAAAAATTTAATTTAGTTTAAAAAACACGCTTACAAATATCGGTTACAAACAAGGAAACATACAGATAAAGTTTTTTTTCGGATATTTGACACAACGCTATCTAGCCCCAAACTACGCAGAACTTGTACTTTGGAACTAGCATACCTTTTTTTACATAGAAAACTACGTTTGCAGATCAAACAAACAAAAAAATAGTCCCGGGAATCGAACCTTAGACCTCAAGCACAGTAGTCGCATACGCTTAGTTTGTAATCACGACTGCATAGTTGACGAAATTGTTTTTGTGCGTCTCGATAAATAACTATTCACTTTTATTAATCCTACTAATATTATAAACGCGAAAGTTTGACAGTATGTAATACGTAACGTATGTTTGTTGCTCTTTCACGCAAAAACTACTGAATGGATTTTGATGAAACTTTACAATAATATAGCTTTTACAACAGAATAGCAACGACAATAACCTTACCGAGGCACCGTGGGGTTTAGCTAGTAATATAATAAATAATAAAGATAAAAAAGGTTGGCTGGTAGAGAATGCCCTTGGCATTAAGTCCGCCGATGTACATGTGCATGAAGTTATAAATAAATAAATAAATAAAAACGTCTTCTTTTTTACACGCACCAGGCATCTTGTATTGCGTGGGACTTCACAAATGTACTTTAAACGGACACAAAGAACACCCTCTAAACAACAATTTATGGATCGTATTGTCGCATGTGGAGTTTGAACTCATAACGCCATCTATGCGGTATTTCTCATTATATTCATCACTTTTTAAAGACCATTTGAAACCGAAATATATGTAAAGATGAAGTGACAAGTGAAACTAAATAGAGGTTAAACAAAATCTGTGACATGTACTGATGTCTCTATAGCATATCGTTTTTTTTTTTTTTTTTTGATGATGAATGGCAACTAGCCGGATCACTCGGATCAGCTATTTCTGCCAATGTCAAGTATTTATCGTCTTCAATTATCAAGTCTTCAAGTCTTCAAGTCGTCGTCGTGATGAAATTAATGATAAAAAATATATAAAATGTGGATGACATGAAATGGGGACCGTCTTCCGAAAAAACAAAAAACGATCTCCATAGCATATCGTTAAAATGACAGAGTATAATAGCTGTCAAAGTCGACATTAATCTTTATTTTCTCTAGCTGCAATGTAAGCAGGATTATATCTGAAAACAAGGCTTTTAGGATTAGTAGATAAAATTTATTTTTTTTAAATTAAGGAGATACGTAGTATGGTACGAAAGCCGAAGAGTTTTAATAGGGCTAATCTCAGGAACTACCGGTTCGAATTAAATCATTTGGAAAAAGCAAGAAACACAGACAGAATTACAATGTAGCATATCATGGATTGTAGATAAGTTTTTCTTCTAGTACATCGTTCTTAGTAAATGAACTTTCTTGTCTATGTTTTTACTGACTTATGACGGATATAGGAGCGTATTTGAATTGTAAGAATGCAACCTGTAGCCACTTATGTTCTGCAGTCAAGTATCTTGAAGACACATGGCTTCGTATGAGGGTTCTTTTATCTAAGCGACGAAACCGACTACTCTTAAAATTGTAAGCCACTCAACTGATGTAAAAAATCGAAATAGAATGAGTTAGTTCCTTCGTTTAAAAACGCAATAAATATTTCACATGTATAGTATTTCAAAATAACAATACTGAAATTTTAAATAGATTTATTAACTAATCGTTGTTCACTATAAATTATCAAATTTATTGTGAAGCGGCTAATGAAACGTACTGAAAAGATGCTTTCGTAAAAATTGAATGAATAGCATCCGGATTCGAGAACTTGGTATTTTATTTAGCTTTCGAAGTGAGCTTCGGGACAACAGACAATACACAGTGCACACTACATGAGAACAAGCAAGTAAAGAAAACGTCCGTAGTAAATATTGTTTGTTTAGAGTTCGTAAATCTTCGTTCACATCGAATAATATGATTGGTAAAAGCAAAGGAATTAATCAGGAAAATTAGGAATTATTAAGGGCATGATAAAGTCGTTGTGAAATAGTCGCTGATTTCAATAACGTTAATAGAAAACTAACAAATGTATGTAAATGGCGTCCCTCAACGCTAAGTCACGTGGACAAAAGAAAATATAGCCAAGAATACAAAAGAATAAAAGATTTTATTGTAGAGTAAATCAAATAACTAAGTTAATTCATCAGTATAAAGTCTCAATTTACTAATAGTATTTAATTTGGTAATAAAATTATTGGTTTCCTTATTAATTTTTCCTTAAGAGATAGTGATGTGCGTATGTACATAATAAGGTGAAAAGAAAAAAATCCATTCCCGACATGGCCCCTCCCCCCATTCTCCTCCCCATCCCCCAAAGGTCGTGTGGACAAAAACTTGTGACGCCTCTGGTGTCGCTTACCATCACGTGATAAGTCTGCTCGTTTGACCCTATTCCATAAAAAAAATGGCGGCAACGATCCATGTTTCATTTATTAATATAATGTCACACTTTCAAGGAACATGTGTGTTACACAGAAATATTTCTATCGCGCATTGTCGTAAGGTTAACGGTTATTCGGAATTGCATCAAATCACTTACAAAATAGCTAATTAAGGCATTAACAATCTAGATTATGACATGCAAAAGATACGATAGCTAGGTGTACAATTAAAAAGTTATTTCAAAATAACGATTAACGTTATTTTACAGTTGATATTATATTCGGATTTAGAGACAGATAACAATTACTGGTCCAACTACTTGTGTCTAAAAGACTTCATGCTGGGCAGTCCCGTGTTTTGGTGACAGATGGAAAATTCCATACTAGGTACGTTTACCTAATTGCGGTCTTACAAGCATATGTTATTCTTTACGATAACTAATAAATGCACTTTCTCTTATCTTATTTTTTAATACAATACAGAAGATAAAAGTAAGTAATATCGGCAACACGTGTCAAATAAAACACTTATTCCTCACGTTTTTACTTTGAGAATGCAGTAATATATTTTTCGAAAATTTGATTTCACAGAAAAGATTGTGACGCTATTTTATGTCTTTGACGGTTAGAGTCACATTTCACCTGTGACCTCTCCCTTTATTTGCACTCCATCACATACATAAAACGTTTTATTTATTTTTTAAAGGCAAGTTATATTTAAAAATGAATAAGGTTTATTAAAACTAGAGAATAGATACACGTCCTAAGTTGAAATGGTACGAAAATATAGTAAAAATAAATGGATTAAATAGTGAACACATCAGTTATTTCTCATAGAAATACAAATGAAAAAAAAAAGCATTTGAGAGACACAGATGAAGTCAATTAGGGGATACATGCATGTCACCTAAATAAAATATTAACATACTCGTATTTTTATATTATCCAACAAAAATACTCATTTCTGTATGATGGAAAGCACGAGTAGATTTCAAGAGCTATGGTCACCATACTCATTGTGAAGGCACCATGGTTACCCCACACTAGCAGCTACCACGTGTTAATCAACTTTTCGTGGTCTAGAAACAAACAATTGATGTTAAATATAATCACGTGTTACTTCAACTCGTTATTCCGCGTTAACGTTATCGTCGATAAAATTAACGTTATAACAGTTAGTATCGACAATTAACATAGTTCCGATTTGTTTATTACTCAATAACGTAACTAAGCTTTATGACAAACAACTACGAAACAAATATTGGATTTTGCAACAATTGTCAGTTAATATTAGTTCCGTAAAGTAATTTTGTTTACGGTTTACATATCAAAATCAAGCTATTAATAGGCAGCTACAGAGCGTACTCCTCAAAAGGCCGGAAACGCACATCTGACGCCTCTGATGATGCGTGTCCATGGGAGTTGGTAATCGCTTACCGTCATCTCGTTTGCCCCCTATTCCATAAAAAAAAGCTCTGTGAAATATCATCTCAAAGTAAAATATAATATAGTCTATGTATTATGTACAGTTAGGAACATTAAAACACGAGGATCAAGAACCATAAAACCATAGACGTATTGTTTCATTATTTACAACAAAATTTCGGTTGTGTGGCCACTGAAGAGAATGAATACGTTAATAAACCATTCATAAATTTCAAACAGACAGTCTTACGCAGTCGTTAATACATGACATAACCATAAACTCTTGTACAAAAGCTTTGTCACACTTATTCAGTCATAAAGTTGGTTGTAAAAACTTTTTAAAATAATATTTTGACAGTTATTATAGTACCTATCATCTTTTTTAAAATAATAAAAAGTCCAAAATGTGAATGAATGAATGAAGGGGAAAGTGCCGACACGTTTTTTAAAGAAAGGTCGATTTCATTCAAAAATAAGTTTTTTAATGGTTTATGATCCTGCCTACGTAGTAAAATTTAGAAACTAAATATTTTACTATTACTCAGGTAACTCCTTTGTAGTAAATGATAACAAACAACTAAACATCGGAAGCCGTTAAAATTACGACAGATACAATTGGGTTTTCCAGTTACTACTTTTCTTCTAAAGTATGCCCTTTCATATTCATTTTGTATTATTTATCTGAGAATAAAGTAAATCTTATCGCTAAACGCGCAAAATTTTCATGTACATTTTTATTTTAATGGCTTTAAACATCGAAAAACCAAGAAGCGAAATGAAGAAAAGAAATAAAACAAATAAAGCTATAAATAAAAATGCCACCAACGACTGTGTTCTTCGGCTGAACGATTTTTTATGAAATTTTGTATGCATATCGGGTATACCCCTAAATGATAAGGATGAGCTACCCCTACATATATTTTTTTATGGAAAAACAACGTTTGTCGGACCAGCCAGTATTTTAACAAATTAATTTTTAAACTTCTTCCTTCACGCCTGCATTTCCATACATTATAACTGCTTCACTTGCTATTTGAAATCGATTCTATGAAAAACATATAACCGGTACTTGCTTGCTACCGGTAATTGAAATTGTAACAATACATGTAAGTAGAGCTGGCTTGTATAAAGTTCTACGGCTTCAAAGTGAGTGGATCCGTTTAGCTTATCGATCTCTGTCTATTTCTAGGTTATGTTATGTTACGTAAAAACTGCAGTCTTTGACCAATGTCTTTAAAAATAATAATTGGAAGTTGTAATGAGTCTAATATGTGTTAATGTGGCTCATAAACGATCTATTATGTAAATATATTTTACTCCTTAAACGATGTCGACTTTTACCTGCAATTAAATGCACGTATGATTGTCTGCATTGCTTGCAGGCATACAGAAGTATCTGCCTGTAATCTAAAATTGTATGTATTGTTATGTCTACGAGTGAACTGTTAAAGATATCTAAAGTACAATGATTGTATTACGAAAAGGGTTAAATCTTTGTCGGATATAATGTACCGTGTGGGATTCAAATTTGCAACAAGTCATTAAGAACGTGATCATAACCATAACTCTACTGCCTTGCGTGAGTGTTTACATGTCGAGTGCACTCAGATCAACGTATTTGCTGGTGACTGTACGGTCGAATATACACGACACAACGAAACTACGAAGTAACATTCAGTCATCGAGTCTTTATTGGCATCCAGTTTAACCTTTAAAAAGAGTATTTAATTTTGTCGTTTTTTGACAACTAAAACTTGCCAAAAAAAAAAAGAAAAAGTGATATTTCAATTTAATAAAAGTATTGAAAAAAAATACATACGGCCGTAAAGCTATTACTCGGTTTATTTCTAAACTTAGAGCTTGTGCATACGAACACGTTAAGTTATTCCTTGTTTTACATAGCTAATTACAGTTTCAAAAAGGTTGATTACGACGTTTTGTTTTGGTGACCGACGACTGGCCACAAAGACGCATTTGTTATTCAAATTACGAACATGTCTGTCTAGAACGGCGGGCTCGTCAGTACAACACCAATAGGATATTAACACATTGGTTCTTTTAAATTATTTTTATTTATGGTAAGAGTAATTTTTCATAAAGAGTGCCGGTGTATATTTGCACACATATTCACAAAGTCGAATAAAGTGGCATAATAGTTAGTAAATTGTGTGTAACAAGCAATAGATAATATGTATTTTATTTCTTTTCACACATCTCACACACACAATTTTTCTAATCACAAACTATGTACCATGGTAACCAGACTGCTAATAAATATATTCAAATATTTCTTATACAATAACAGTTATAAATAATACCAGGACACAGAACAAAATAATATTTATTTATAACTTCATGCACATGTACATCGGCGGACTTAATGCCAAGGGCATTCTCTACCAGCCAACCTTTGGGGGGTGTAGAGATCTAGTAAGGTAGGTGCATCGAGGTTAATGTTGTAACCTAAATTTATCTAACCAACACAAAAACTCATATACTTAAATACATACATACATCCATACAATTCGATTCTCAAAAATTTAATACTGTGTTTTTTTTTATTAAATCTTAAGAAAATTATTAACCTCATTAAAAAGTATTCTACAATATGTATGGTTTGATAACAGCAGTCCTAAATGGTATACATAGACCTAAGATTCTGGACTATTATATATGTAAGTAACCATAAAATGTAACGGAAAGAGAAACAGATGCTAAAACATGTTCATGTGATCTGAACTTTAGATCACACTGCATGTAGCAAGTTTCTCTAGCGGAAAATCAAACGTACAATAGGAACGCAACAATAAATTTTATTAGGCTACGTCGGTCTATGCGTATGCAGATATGCGTTAAATTGAGTTGGCGAACACGGTACATTTATTTCTAAAGTTGAGCATATTCTGGTTTGTTTACAACGCTTTAATAAGTCGTATTTTTTACGACATAGTCTTAGAAAAATTACGCAGTTATGACCTTTTTGATAAAAGCTGCACTTTGAGTGTTCAAATCCTGATATGGTAGAATTTGGAACTCGATAAGGCTAATCATTCAATGAACAGAATGAAAGATTTTCGATCAGGTCTAGCCGGCCTCTATACCGATGAATGACTTTCGTAAATAACCTAACCCTACTTATTTAGTTAAAGCTAAATTCAATGACTATAAACTCCTATTTCACACTAAGCTCTCGTACTAAGCTAATCTACAACCATCTGCAAGTTTCTTCATAAGCCATTGTAATGCACAAGGCGTTGTGAAACCGCGGGTAGATGGAAATGTTGAAAGGGTTCACGTTCTAGTGCGTTGAGATATTGTAACATTTAAATGGTGTTTCCGTCATGGCGTGGAGAGTATGAGGTTTGATAATGATGCTAGATTTGCATGCTGAATCCGTTTTGCTGAGTTGAAAATTAATGATGACACAGTTCAACGAAGTAACAGCGAAATATTTATTTATTTTATTATTGAAAAGAATCGTTTCTTCGATCCGTTTGGAGAATTTAATAATGACACATTTATATTATTATCAATTTAGTTTAAAAAATTCTATAGACTTGTAACTCAAAACATTATTCACGGTACATCTGCTAAGGAGCGGAAAGACCCACATTTGCAAATGAATGTCTTGCTATAGGGGTGACAGTTGTGTTACAATATACGGGGCAGCACGTGCAGGGTTATCATATTTCTCAACCCAGTCAACAGATACACATAGAGCAAAGAACTTCAACTAGTTTAAGACTTCATATTTTGATATCATGTAATTGTACTACTCAGGTTGTTCTCGAGAACTTTATTCAACTAAAAAAACCTGTAAATAACTTTAACGTGTAAAAAAAATTATGAAAGAAACGGTTACGTTAACGGCATAATAAAAGAATACTAATCGGCATATTTCATTAAAAAAGATCTTGTTCCAGGAATGTTACAGTAAGCATTCGAGTAGAGTCAGTGTGTTACATGAGCTATCGTTACGAGGCCTTCCTTTATATTTTTTGCATCGCAAAATACTTCGTTCTACTTAATGTGGAAACATTACATTAATTTTAGAAATTTTGTTGTAAAATGCCTTCTTAACGACTAAGGTACGCCAAAGGAACTAGTTGATGTGCAAATATAACTTTAATGTGTACGATGTAGGACTTTTCATCACCATCTTAAGTAATCCTAATACAAAGGCGGGAAACGTACTTGTAACACCTCTGATGTTGCGGGTGTCCATGGGCGGCGGTAATCGCTTACCATCAGGCGATACACCTGCTCGTTTTCCTCTTATACAATAATAAAAAAAAGAAAAACAAATGCGGCGTTAGACCTATTTGAGATATTTGCACAACATTGACTTCCTGTCTCCAAGGTAGTTAGTATCATAGAATAAGCCACGATGGGGCTAACATATTACTTTATAATAAAAGCTCCTAAATTAATTAAGATTAAAAAAAGTCGACTAAGGTACAAAGAAAATTTACTCAATATCGTGTAAAAGTTGAAATTTTAAAAATAGGTATATGAGTAGAACGGTCTACGCTTAATATAAGTGGAATATATAAAACGATTCTGTTCTTTACTTACAGTTGCTAAATAAATGGTCAATATTTCCAAAACTGGACTGGGTCATCGACATCTTAATGCTTAAACATGTGGACCACCTTCCACCATATGCTTTACAATTTCAAGGAATATTCGATAAATTAACAACGAGACGAGAAAACGAGACAATCTATTCATAGATGATATGTTCGTTGTTTAACGATGCAGATCGAAAGCCGACCGAGACCTACTAGAATTACACCGCATGTTTCCTATCCATTGTGTTTTACATGCACACTATTGAGAAGAAACAGAATTTCTCCATTATTGTTACCACGTCTTCGCATGCTGTAAAATTTTATCCTTATGGGTCTAGTTTTGCATACGTACTGTTAGGGGTATGTAAAATAGATAGATTAGGTGCCTTTCATCCAAGAAATGATGTATCCGAGTTAGTAGTTATTGACAATATTCTAACCTACTAATTTCGATGCTCTTTAGAGCCTAAAGGGTCCTAATAATATACAAAGGCATACTATACTAGCCATCCCTTATTTAGGTATGTATAAGGGTAAAACCGACACAAACCAAAGTTCAAAGTTCCTATGAACTATCAGACACACTAATTATTCCAAATAATAGACAATTACGTTGTGCGCACGTGAGGGGTAATCGTGTGTTGCAGGTATTCAAAAGCAACGACAAAGAATTAGTAAACGCTGTTTTTCCACAACTGAAAAAGCTAAGTTAACTGTTTAAAATAATTATAAAAATAATAAATAAATAAATATTCCGGACATCTAACACACAACGCCATCTAGTCCCAAGCTAAGCAGAGCTTATGTTATGGGTACTAGACAACTGATATAAATACTTATATACTTTTTTTTTGTAAATACATGCATTTTATACATAGAAAACACCCAAACTCCGAAACAAATGTTTGCAGATCATACAAACAATTGGTCCGACCCGGGAATCGAACCCGAGACCTCAAGCTTAGCAGTCACATACGCTACCACTACGCCACCAAGGCAGTCATATAAATTAATAAATTGACTAATAAAAAAAGAGAGGGTTCAGGCCAACAGTGAACTGCAACGGGGTGATAATGATGATGGTAATAATGAAGATAAAGAAAAACCATTTCAGATGGTATGGGCATGTTACGTGACGTACGACTGAACGAGTCGTACTTGAGGTATGGGTTTAAATTGAATGGGTAAACAAAGGTCGACCCTAAGGAGCGTCAACTATCCCGGTCTTGGGCAGTCTGCATCCATACGCTAAGTTAGATAAAACCTTTCTTAAAATCTTCTTTTGTAAAGAATAACCTAAAGAAATAGAATAGAATAGAATAGAATAGAATAGAATAGAATATATATACTTTATTGTACACCAATTACAAATATACTTAACTTAAAATTCAAGAAGATGTGTACAATGGGCGGCCTTATTGCCAAAAGCAATCTCTTCCAGGCAACCTTTGGATGGACATATTTACCGGAGAAAGAAATGAACGTAATAAAGGGTAGTGTAGGTGTTATAAAGTTATGGTGATGTTTAATAATAACATATAAACATAAACATACACATATACATACACACACATGCACATATATATATATACAAAATCCAAATATATACAATATATATATATATGTATGTATATCAATATATAAAAGCATTCAGTCATGTACAGCCACTGAGAGTAAAGGTACTTATGAATCTAGGTAGTGAATTTTAACCATATTCTTAAATGCCGTTAGTGTTTGTGCACGTCTAATAGATATGGGTAAAGAGTTCCATAATCTGACAGCCTGTACCGTGAAAGATTTGTCATAGAATATAGTAGTGTGGCTAGGTACCATTAACTCCAAGGATTCCGACGACCTTAAGGATCTCATATGTGTGTCACCGAGGAATACAAAACGTTCCTTTAAGTAAGGTGGAGTAAAGGGATTAAATAAAATACTATAAAGTATAGAAAGTATATGAGAATTCCGTCGAAGTCGAATTGGGAGCCACTTGAGCAATTTGCGAAATTCAGACACATGATCATATTTGCGTAAACCAAATATAAATCTAATACAGAAATTTTGAAGGCGCTCAAGTTTATCAAGCTGCTCCTCAGTGATATCGAGATAACTGACATCAGCGTAATCGAGTATAGGAAGGAGCAGGGATTCAGCTAGCGTAATTTTAGTAACTATGGGTAGAAAGTTGCGAAGTCTTCGCAGTGAACCCGCCGATGCAAACACTTTTCTACTAACTTCACATAATTGGGGGCCCCAAGATAACGTACTATCGATCAGAATTCTTAGGTTCTTGACGCACGTACTGATGGGGAGTACAACGTCATTAAATTTAATGTCTGGT
Organism: Spilarctia lutea; assembly: GCA_916048165.1. Taxonomy (NCBI): domain Eukaryota; kingdom Metazoa; phylum Arthropoda; class Insecta; order Lepidoptera; family Erebidae; genus Spilarctia; species Spilarctia lutea. Next base: position 19,639,922 of record OU696471.1, on the reverse strand, counting down.
AAATCAGACCAGTCGATCTTTGAGTGCATTCTGGAACTGCCCACAACAACAACTTTAGTTTTAGCTGGATTAACAATAAGACCATACTGGTTGCTCCATTGACACACCCGCGCCAAATCCGAGTTCATGTTTGCAAAGGCTTCCGACAGTTTATTCAATGGTGCTTGCGTATAGATTTGAAGATCATCTGCGTAAAGGTGGTAGGATGAGAGTAATGTTTCGGAAATAGAGTTTATAAAAATTGTGAAGAGTAAAGGAGATAAAACGCCACCCTGCGGTACTCCAGCAGACGAATTACACCACGAAGAAAATGATTCCTCAATGTGCACACGCTGCCTTCGCCCTAACAGGTAACTACAAAACCAATCAACCACCGTTGGAGATATGTTAATAGAGTGTAAAATGCCCAGCAAGATGTCGAAGTCTACCGCATTAAACGCATTGCTGAAGTCCAGCAGGAAGAGTATAGTGAGTTTTCCGTGCTCCATACCCAGCCTGATGTCGTCAGTGATATTGACCAGCGCGCTTACCGTGCTGTGGCCTGTACGGAAACCCGATTGATAAGGATTGAGGAGCTGGTTCTTCATTAGGTAAGAAGTTAGTTGCGAGTACACGAGGCGTTCTAAGACTTTTGACATAAAGGAGAGTATGGAAATAGGACGATAGTCGGAGAAGGATGAAGGATTGGATTTTTGAAATACCATGTGAATAGACTTGACCATGCAGAACCAAATTGTTTTAGACGGTCAAAGAAACAGAAAATTGACAATAAATAAAATAGAATTGGCATATAATATTTAATTTCATATAACATTCAACGGCCAAGAATTTCTTTTGAAGAGAAAGTATGCATGTATCGATGTTGTCGACGACATGTACCAGTAGATAAACACAGCATGTCATGAACGAATACAAGACAAAGAATGTAATGAGTCTCGTGAGGTTAAATTAGATGAAAGTATTGATAGCATAAATGTTACAGATGACACAGGTTAATAAAAATAATTTAATACTACCTGAGTCCCGTGGTGTTACCCACGGTTATTGTTGTACCTTTACAACCGTGGGTAACACCGCGAGGCAAAGCTAGTCTAAAAATAGTAGCCTAAGTTACTTCTTATTACATCAGCTGCCAGTGAGTCCCGCTTGGTCTCAGAATTGGTCCAGCTGACAGACAGACAAAAATTGAAAACAATGTTATTTTGGTATAATGTACTGTGTATGCATTTAGTAAAAGCGGTTATATTAATATTACAAACAGAAACTCCAATTTTATTTATTTGTATAGATTTCTTTTTATAACTTTATGAAATAGAAAACATGTTTTAAAAGCCTTGTTTTATTCCGTCTGATCAGCCCCGCTAGCCAATTTGCAAGCGTTTTTCTTTCTGCAATCGTTAACGCCTAAATTCTCGTGTGTCGTTGGCTAATCTTAGCCATTTCTGCAAGAAAGAAAAACGCTTGCAACTTGACTAGGGCCCTAGGTTGTTATAGTAGGTCAATCTTCTTCCTAAGAGGTGTAGAATTAGAAAATTATAATTATAAAAACCTGGTTAATTTAAATCATTCTATTATTATATCCAGAAATTTAATAATACATATACAATTAAATATTCATGCTTAGAAAGATACCTTTTCTACAAAAGTATCCTTCTTTTAAGTTTAGTATAATTTTAGGTCCAGTTATTTTAAGTTCTGATCAATAAGAAATTATGAAATACAAGTTCATTAATAACTTAAATATTTAATAGAATACTTAGCGGAAAAATAAAAAAAAAACTGTTATTGTTTCTACGTTTATTAACGTCAAATAAAAACAAATGATGTTATCGTTCGAAGGGAATCTCTGAACAATGACAAATCAGTCAATTATCTGGTGTTTCATAGAAATACGAATCGACTAGTTGATGTAACAAGTACAGTCGTTGCTAACAGCTTAGAAAAAGAATCGTGCAATTCTGCACGCTCCGTTCAAGGACGTCCACGCGATGAGAGCAAACGGTTATTACAGAATTGAAAAGCTTATTATAATAATGGCTTTGATAGCCGTATGAGAGATGTATTAGAGATTACAATGAGGAATGTGAACATTCCTGTTCTTGTTACTCGTCTACAGTGCAACAGATTCCGGTGGGAAGCCTTGAGTAGGTACGTCATTTACGATGGCAGTAAGATGATTGTTGAACTTATTTTTAATCGAATACTTTCTTGCTTTTCAATCTTTTAAAAAAAGGAATTCAATATTGTTTAGACTAGTTCGTAAAATTATTTTTTATTGTTCAAAATATTAGTGAAGAAGTCTTTTTTTTTTAATTATTATATAGCGGGCAAACGAGCAAACGTAAATGATGCAAATGCAAATCTTAATATTAATCTATCGCCGTTCATAGCTAAATGAAGGTTTACCTCAAGGAGAACTATCTCGGTCTTGGAAACTTCATGTCCATTCGCTAGCCTCTTTCATGGCTCTCCATGAAAGAGAGCAAAAAGAGTATTTCAGAGAAAATGGAAGAAGTCATTTATCGTAAAGTTTTGTTCTAAAAAATGATTTTTATTCAATTTTAATGTAGGTAGCGGAAAATTACAGTACCTACCCACTACAAGATTAATGTCAAAATTTAGGATAAAAAATAAACACATTAAATATGTTTTATTATTATATCCCTATGATATAAATTGAATAAAATATAAACAACCGTAATCCGGTTTTGATAACAAAGTTATGTTATATCAAGCGAATGCATGCGAAGTTTTATTACCTAGAAAAATAATCACGATGGCAGATAAAACCACGTATATCAATGGTATCGATAAATCGATACTGATACGATTAACTGAAGTGTAGGAGGTAGACCGCAATCGAACAATACTGGACTTTATTGGACTCGAACAATATTGGAGTACTAAGAGTTGGACCAAAAACCACAGTATCAGATAACTATGAAATAAAAGGAGCGGAAAATACACAGTCCGATAAACAAGGAGAACGAAACTAAGGTTGTAAGATGAAAGTTACAGATGTATTGAGTTTTACTTGAAATTTAAAGAGTTGTTGCCTGTTTCTTGTTTATGTCTCCGCTTATCCGGTCTATGTCGCTCTATAATACGAAATGTCACCACTCGAACTCATTCCACGGTTGGTATTGAACTGACTAAGGGAGCAAAATGAAAACTTTAGACAAATCCTATACCAATCTCTCTGGCTAGCGTGTACATTAGGCCAAAACCTCTTAGGAGTGGTCTATGTACTATGTTATTAAAAGGCTGTTGATGTGATACCTCCTTTAAATATGTATTTTTATGTAGAATTTGTATTTTATTATCAGGATGATTGAATAAGCCTAGATAGTAACTGGATGTTTCATGTTTACGACAGCCCCGAATATTGTACTGCAGCAATCTTTACATTTTTCTACTTAGCGGAGAAAGTGTTTTGTTAATGAACGCAAATTATTGACATAGTTTCAGTTTGTTTGTTTACTATACGTTTTTGAATAGACAATTGTCATATGGCATTATAAAAACCTTTGTTATTGATTATGATCTTAGTTTAGTACAAATGTATTTAATATCAATTTGAATAGATATTGGTGACGGCAGCAAATACTTCTATAGTTTTTCATTGCTATTCGTCATGCTAATGTCATTACCATCTCCACCAACTCTAGAATAAGTATTAAATGACGTCACAACAACGTCTTTATTACTTTGATTATGATACTTTACGCTGACATAATAAGTGCAATCTCATACATATGCGAAGGCCGAAATAACAATATTTATTATACTTACGAGTGATCAGATGATAGGTAATTGTTGCTTTTGTAATCAACTTTTATATTTTGAAGGTTGATGTTTTTATAAAAAAATGAGTTTGTTAATATGTACACTATCATACGCATTTCTTTAAGAATTACTCAATGTAAAGTCAAATGCAAGTTAAATAAATACACTAGATTTCAATTGTCCTCATTTTAGTAGAACCATAAGCTCACGTCTCGTAATCCTAAACATATTTCTCTCTCTCTTATCATCCGACAACACCATGAAAACAATGGAAGAAAGAAGTTGTGGAAGAAAGGATACAAAAAGGTAGGTACATCTGAACGTGCGAAGAATACAAAGTCAATAAAACTTTAGTAAAAATTTCAAAGTAACTGCACATAATTACTAGTATAACTAAAGGTAGTAGAGCCACGCTGATTTCAGTATGAACGGGACGGCTCGACGGTGGCGACACTACCTTTGCATAGAAGATCAACCTAAAATGACAGCACACGTGCTGTCGTGTTTCGTTGATGAATGCGAGACCAGAGGTCCAATGATGCAGAAGCATCACTAGGCCGCCAAGATGTGGGTCACCATGCTGCATTGTTGCATTGTCGGCATTCGCAATGAGAGTGATCAGCACTTGGATTCTGCTAATGCTTTCCATCAGGCAAACCAGACTCACTTTGGCAGGCCCATAAACAGTAAAATAAAAAAATCTGATCAGATTTTTTTTTCAACTTAAGTTAGTGGAATATCCACTACGATCTACTTCATTGTGCTTTATTGAAAACCATTAAGTGTTTAAGTTTTCCTATGATTATTTTTACACGAAAACACAGTCATAACACATTCTTACAATACACAGTACAGTCAAACAACAAAACTTTTACATAACAAATTTCTATTACAACAAAATGTACCAAACAAATCATCAATATACATCAAGTGTCCGCTGACACGTATACCGTGATTCAAGCGGTCACTAAACGCAGTCATTAGTTACTTTCTTATTTGTAATGGTAAAAGTTCATTACCCGGACAAAAGACAATGGCCTATGAATATACAGTTGATAATAGTGGAGATATGAAATATTATAGATAGGATGATTGAAATCCCACACCGGCGAAAGTGACAGTGCGGTATTGTCGTCGGAGATAATTGAATTCGACCACTGTGTTACGTTAGATAATGTATTTGTTATACCAGTTGTATTAGTCTGTTATGAGATGTTATCGGCAAAAGAAATTGTGCTTACTATGTTTAGAGAGATAACTTTAATGTTATATGAAGAATTTGTATGCACTTGTGTTTAAACTTTCAACAGGAGAGATCGATTTGAGCAAAGCGTTCGATTGCATGATCATCAAATCGGTTTCTATATGTCGTTTTATTGTTGGGTTATAGTCATCAATTTCACAGCCATATAAAGAACAGTTGGATCGTAAATCGCGTTATGTACTTCAATATCAAATGTTGTCATAAATACGTGCATTAAGACCGTCCCTGTGGGATACCCTGCGATGACTTCCGTCATTTCCCAAATAATCTTAGTGAGTAAGAATAAAGACTTAGAGAAGGTTTTTTAAATAAATAAAGATGTATCAACCAACCAATAAAGATGTGCTAAATGATTTGGATTTTTGGATCTATAACAACAGAATATGTAACTGGTTCTACTTTATATTTATAGTAAAACTAGAGAGAAATGAGACCCAAGAATGCTTTTTACCGCCATAGCTTTGTAGGTAAGTTTCAAAGCTTTAGAGTTACGAGTACATGTTAAACCTTAATGAAAGCGGAAATATTCCATAGTAACATTTTATTCAATTAACCTAGTTCTCATAGCAATATGAATACCATAACTATTTATTCTCACCCAGTAGCCATTTATATTACATGGAATTTAACAACTACTGTTTATAGCTATTTGTAACTTTGTAATCTTTTCGACCTTGTAGATGTTTTTATTTTTATTATAAACCACAAATTTGTGACTGAAATTTTAAATTTATCTTGGGTGTAATCGTAGAAATAGACAGAAGCTGAAATAGCACCATTTTATTTTTAATTCTAAAATATTTCATACGTTGTATAATTTACACAAAGTTAGTTTATACTTATTTTTTAGATTTTTAGAATTGCTGTTACTTCATTTTGTGATAGCAACTAGTTTGAGTATAAACCTTGAAATTATACAATGAATTTGTATGCTACAAAATATTGTTGCAACAACAACAATAAAATATAAAGCAATACGCAATCGTTTGAAGATGAACGAATCGTTGATCAAAGGTTTGTTTGTAAAAACTCTTAATGTCAATTTTCAAGAACACGATTCAGCCATAATCTGAGTTGATGTTAAATAATTTTTGTTAAAGTTCGGTGCGTTCAAGGTTATATACGTAATAATGACTCAATTCTGATTAATATTCGACATCTGATTATCGCTTAACCTATGAATGTTTCTATAGTTATTTTTGTGTGACCCTATATGGTTAATATTATATAGTTTCTTTAGTCACTCGCGATAGATTACACAGAAATAAATAAATATGAGGATACCTAAGTAAAAGTATAAAATTAAAATGAGTATTCATTGCTTTACAGCCATAAAAGATCTGAGTCTCCGGGTAGGGTTGGACAATGAGAAAAATACATATTTAAGGTGATGCAAAATAACTTCGGTGGCCAGGTGTTTCGTACCAGAGATGAGATGCTACTTTCTCTCGTATGTTCCGAACTCTCCAACCCGGACGCGCGGCTTTTTGCATTGTTTTCATTAATTCCATATTATTATTATTATCGTTGACCGAAACTGAAAGTTTTAATGTAGTATACGCAGTAGTGAAAAATCGAAAGCAAATTGGCCAGATGCTTAAGGTTATGTTACCTTTATCGGTGCGCTTTCACCTTTCGTTATTACACCTATTAAAATTTACAAAAAAGGCGTCTAGTAAATGATCTTATGTTAAGATACTCACCCTTTCGCAAGGCGGGGGCAAAGAGGGGGAATCAATTTCTGTATAGATGCATAAAGTTGATTTCCTTGACAGTGAATCGCTGGCAAGACTGCTCGAGCTGGAGCCAGTTGAGAACTTCATGTTTCCGCCTTATCCAGTATTGGTCCGAATCAGGTGACGTCTACCTGCACATCTATGTGATGTTGCCGGCACATCCCACAGGTCACCTAGTCGCCACCGTCCTCGCTTTGTTCAGTACAAGCCCAACTTTCGTAACGGGTCGTAGGTGAACCGCTTGCACAAGTGACAGCGCGTTACTTTGCGTTCAAAGTCAGCTGCAGACTTCCAAGGTCTTCCTTTGTAAATATGCGAACGGAATTTTTGATGACTATTGTACGTAAGCCTGCAACAAAAAAGAAATGATTCATAAGTGATATCGTCATATTGAGAATACTATATTTGGCGATAATCTCACTCTTGCTTTCTACGCAGTCAAAAGATGATTTGATTCGTGAATACAGTATTGTAAATTTAATTTATTACGAATTCGTAACACATTTTACAGACAGATGACCATGCTATTATAGAAACAATAAAGATCCAATTATATTTTCGTATTAAAATAGATGAGGCTGGTGCGATCACGATTAATCGATTTGCAATCGAAAGATACGCAAACTGTATAATTTTATTGCATTTGAATTTAGAAACTGTCATGTTGCGCAAGCATAAGGAATGTTTTTTGTTCAGCTGGTCTGATCTGCCCTAGTTCTAAACGTTTGGATCTGATGAAATTCTACAAGGACTCAGTAATACTGATAAGCAACATCGATATATCGATAGACGCATCGAATCAATTACGCGTAGATCAAATGATCGATAATACGTCGTGCAATGTCTGAAGGTATCGTAAAGGTTGAAATATATAGACGATTTCATTGTGGTGCTTTAATATAGTGCGATTAGAATCTAAAGATACGTGTATTATTGTGCCCTTCTCTTAAATTGATATGTAGGTCATGAAATATTAGAGAACAAATTTAGTTCATTTTTATGGTATGATAAATGGAGGTATGTACTATCTTAATAGTCAGAAGGGATTCTGTTTTGTAGTGATAAAGTTCGGCACTATAACACAGATGTAATGTATAACGTCTTGAACGCTGATAACCCTAAATATCATAGCTGTCATCCTTCTGGTATCTTTATCAATGAATACGAGATATTTCTTAACGCAATACTGGCTAACTTGATAACATTCACAGCATCTACCTACTTATTGAGGTAGCATTTGGAGCATTGGTATTTTCCTCATTCTTAATAACTATTCTTATATTGTTTTCTCACTTGTTGTGCCCCAAACGACAGATAGGCGAAGCTAGTTTTAAACAAAATTAGCTTATGATACTTCTTATATTATCTGCTATCTGCCAGTAAAAGTTCCATCAAAGTCGGTTCAACCGTTCCATTAAATTTACTTATTAATTTAAGTATTGTATATACTTTCATAGGAATCTGTAAGAAACTGTTTTTAGTCGGGTTATAGTTTTTCTTGTTAATCAAAAAACTTCATATAATATATGTAATTAAATTAATCCATTTAATTCGTCCATATTTGGAGGAGAGTTGATGTAAAATACATCAAGTCGTGGTGTAAAATTACTCCCGCCTCCCGCGGCAGTCATGATGGGACTAATCTCGCCCACCACTGTAACTCCTGTACACCAGGATCAACAGCAGTGACCCACGAACGTACCGAGTTATGACAATCGAGATCCGGGCAGTCCAAGGAAAAATTAAACTGTCTTGGAACCCGCAACGAAATGAATCAGAAGCAAAACTGAAGCAGTTGGAAATAAACAGTTATATTGCATAACTCTATAATGTTTATTGTATTTGTGTTCATTCCTGGTCATGTTTAAAACATGTTGCGTCCATTCCTTATTTGTGTATTATACGGTCAAGGTTCCCACGACTTTCAAATATTTGTTGTTTGTTGAGCAGCGATGTGTCAATATGAGGATTCCTGTGGGCGTATACTACGAGTATTTTACTTATTTAGGACATGGCTTTTTTCGATCTGATATCTAATTGGGTATATCAGACAGCATTGAGCTTAAAAGAATGATAATATGTAACTGTACATGTAAAAATATCTATTGCGAAGCGACTTGATTTTGTACTTTGTAAAGATTGGGACTCATATCAAGCTACAATTTCATATCCCACTTGAAATCAACTTGAAATGAACTACACTCAACCCAGGGTTATGTCCCCATGACCTGCCCGCCTTGGAACAGCCCTTGCCTTAGTTTGGTAACGACTCTTACTTTACAGTCTAGTTCGTATGTTACAGAAACGAGTATATTTAAGTGAAGTACTTTGTTTTATTTCACAAAGTATTACGAGTAGCGATCATATGTTCAGCTATGTTTTAGAACCTTTTTTTTAAAAGCTGCTTTTAAGTAAAAGTACTTTTGAACTATATTTCTTTAGCTACATGGATTCTCTTTTTCAAATATTGTTGACTGGCTGAGTTCCGCGGTTCCTGTTGTATCTTTACAACAAAAACTGCGGGTAAAACCGCGGAGCGACGCTAGTCTAAAAAAGTAGTCTAAGCTACTCTTTATAACATCAGCTATCTGCCAGTGAATGTCCCGCCAAAATCGGATTTAGATTTATAGATAGTTGGTTCGAACTTTAGTTTTCAATTACTCAGAGAATGCTTTAGATTCGACAATACATCTTTCTCACTATTTAAGTACATATTATTCTAATATATTAGCGGTAGTCAAAGGATTGAATGCGAACGAGAATGCGCCCGCGCACGAGCACCATATAAAACAGTCTTTACCGTAAATACGCCAGTTTCAAATTTCGAACGGTTTAAGGAATTTTAAATAGTGCTTACAGCTGCATAGTATGACTCACATTTATCGATAAATCGTAATAGTTTATACGATTGTGAACCTTAATTTAATACAAATAGAAAGATATATTGTGAAGTAATTACGTTGGTGGTAACGAATAACAACAGTTATGTAATAGGCTTTAAGTCGAGCTTGAAGAATCAAAGCTACCGGGCAATGACCATGGTTACCTAATAGATGATATACAAAAAAAGTGAGGCGAGTTCAGTTCACGCAAATGGTTCCGCAGCGAGTGGTTTGAATAATGACCCTTTTTTGAGTATTCCATTAGCCAATGGAATACGAAAAATAAAATGTATATTTCCTATGCGTATAACCATACGCATAAAAAATATAAGCAGACTTGTTAGTTAATAAATGTATTAATATTAAATATATTATCCCTTAAGCATCCTTGTCCGTTCGATATACTCACTCCTAAGTTTCTCATTTAACTCCTGTCCTCTATGCAAGTTGACTTTCTACAAACGTAAACGTAAACCTTAATAGAAAACTAAACTAAATATAATGACAATGTGTAAATACACTAAATACTCATAATTCACAACACAACGCACGGAAGCATACTCACAATTCAAAAATTATTGTTCTTAGTCTGGGTGTTATATGTGTTTATTTCGTAAATGTGTGTACAGTCTCCTGCGACACAGGATATATTACTAGTGCGTTACTATTGAGTGGCTATTACTACGTATAGTCGTTCCAATACTTTATTTAACTTTTGACAGATCACGCACATAAAGTTTTGTAATAATTTTTGATACAATGTACTACAGATAATACTGTACTTTATGGGCAGGCTCCGCCTACTTAGGGATGTGTCATTCGTAATTAATGACCACAGACTATAAAAACGGTTTTGAAATAAATCGATTTTCGATTATATTAATAAAACATACAATAAAATTATTGTGATTATATTTTATATCAAATCACGTAAAAAGCTTTATTATTTTGCATTAAAATGCCCTAAATGTTTCTGTTTCAATGCATAAATAATTTGCGTAATGAAAACAGTTCCATCGTACTCGTACCTAGTAATGGGATCGAATGTATTCGCCGCAAATTAATGAATCTAAAATAATTGTTTAGACTTACTATAGGTAGTTGGTTCAAATAAAAACTACCTGCGGTACCTACTTGTAATGAACAGGTACAAAATGTTGAAATTCGTAGTAATTTACGGATTAAAAATAAAACAACCAAAAGAGGTACTGTAATACTAATTTTAATTATAAAAAATCGTCTTCTTCGTATGACCAGGAATCATCATCACTTGAGTTCTCAGTAATATTGATTATCATTTCTTGGATAGATAAATTGTCGAATGCAACATCCCGATCCCAATCCGACATTATCACCTTCTTTGTTTTTTCTACAACATTCGCCCAGTTTTCTGGAGTTACTTTTTCACACGCATTTTTCAGTAAATTCAGCATTTTTTTTGCGGTGAAAGGAGGAGTTGTATTGTTCCTCGCAGCATACCCTTTAACTTGTGCCCAGATCATTTCAATTGCATTATATTGGCAGTGATATGGGGGAATTCTGAGGACGGTATGCCCATGCTCTTCTGCCATTTCATCTATGACGTATCGTTTTGGCAGCTTCTTTGTTTTTAATATCTTTACTAACTCAACTTTTAGTAGGGACTCATTCACCTCTTCGCCATTGTCACGGAGCCGGTTTATAATTTCATGTTTTTTGTTGGCCTGTGTTGGTATTTTATTAATTTGACGAGAGTGATAAGGTGCATTATCAATAAATATTATTGATGGCTCTTCGAGTGATGTAAGCATTTCTCTGAACCACTTTTCATACACGTTCGAATTCATCTCCTCATGATAATCTTCTGTTTTCTGGGATTTAAAATCTAATAGAGCGCCTGGCACAAATCCTTTTACTGTTCCTGCATGACAAATAATTATAATCAGTCGTTCGCCTTTTCCCATTGGTACTGTAGAAGTGGAGCCAACGGTGTTGTCAGTCCAAGTTTTTGACAGCGTATGATTCGCATTGAGCCAAGTTTCATCTGTGAAAACAACATTCGACCAATCTTCTATTTTTTTTGCTTGTCTTAAAAAATCGCATCTATACAAAGCAATATCATTGCGTTCCATTAAAATTTTTCGTTTGTCACATTTTTGGAATAACATTCCAATGTCTTTCAATACCTTTGTCAGAGAAGATTTTTGACCACGGAACAAACCACTATTTCGAAGAGATTGTGTTAGTTTTTTTAATGTTGGAATCTCTTTTCTTTGGTAATAGTCGTATATATGACGACGAATAGCATCAGCGTCAAAATTGTCAACGGCTGTAACTTTACTAGGCGGACGTTTTTTCTTAGGTGTAGATAGCTTATTCTGTTCCATGCCACTGCTGCCGTAGCCTTCTTTTGTTATTTTTGCCACTGTTGGAGCACTAATACCTAATGCTGCTGCAACACGGTCTCTAACTTGAGTCACTGGTATAAGAGGCCCACCATTACGGCTTTCCTTTTCAAAGTATTCACGAAGTCGCAAGACAAACTCTCTTGTTTGTCCTTTGAGTACTTTCTTTTTTGGCATTTTGACAGTAATGAAGGCAGGAACGATACGCTCAACTCAACCAAACGTGAGAATTCACAAATAAATCAATACGGAGGAATATAAATACTCAACTATATTGAAGGTTACTCATTGAAATACTGTAGATTATTTTAAAATAGACATAGAGATATTTAATAAAGATCATCAATAGTTTAACAAATACAATATTAACCACTGAATTACAACACAATACAATAATACATTTTGAAAATTCAGTTCCTTTTATATATTTTTTCATGACATAGAACCGTCATATTTGAACAACATTCTTTTAATCCATTTCTTCTTTATTTTGACAAAGGAGGTCGCACATTGAAACACATAGAAATATGAAGTACGAAATTATCTATAAAATAATGAGTTTGTTAAATCGATTAAAACTTCTTAATGCATAAAATCGATCGATGAAAGAAATCGAATAGGTAACGGGTTAGGGTATCACTATTTGATTAAGTATTAGAGCTGTCAAAAGTTAAATAAACTATTGGAACGACTATAGTAATAGCAGCTCAATATGAGGGACTTATCTTGTCTTGCAAACTATTGTATTACATGAGACTGAATAAATGTATTCAACGGCAAGTAACTCTAACAAATTTGAATGGGACTTATTGTTATGATACGAAATCATTAGATAGCTCGCTACTAAACAAGTTGTAATTCTCAAACACTACGCCTTTCTAATTTGAATGTGTTGATTGCTTTCATTCACTAATGCCCAGTTCCTATATTTGAAAAACGATCCGTTCTAGGTACGAATAGTAGTATATTATACGGGGCGTAAGCTAAAAGCGTTCCTATAAAAAATAAATTGAGGAACGTTATTTACGACTCGTAGTCGGTTGTAGAAAATTTTTACACGATGACGATTCGTTAAATATAGGAACCGGGCATAAGAGAGCTTATCTTTGCATAATCTACAGGAACTGTTATACCTACTTATGTGTATACTCTTTTTGGGCTATTACAGTATTAGTTGCAATCCTTCAAATTCTTTTTTGATGTATTTATGTAAGAAAACTGTTCTATAAATAACCTTCAAGATTATTTACTCGTACTATTCGACCGATGTATCTTGGCGAGTACGAACTTAGCGCAGAAGGTTCCGCAATCATTTGTTTGATAGTTTTTTAATATTTAATTAATTTTTACTAATTGATCACTGTATTGGGGAATTTTTATTGACTGACATCGAATCCTGAGTGACCTGAATTCGAAGATTGATGATGGCAGTTCTATAAATAAACATAGTGATATAATTTGCGAGTTATTAACATGCGAATACAGGTAATTTGCCGTTTAAAGACTAAAAAAGGGGGCATTCAGTTCGCCTGTTTTTTTTTTATTTGTTACCTGAAAACACCGTCACTAGTAAACCGATTGGGAAAAATCCTTCTGTACCACCTTACATAAATGGTATTCTATCCTATTAATATTACAAACGCGAAAGTTTTTTTTTATGGAAATGCCACCGCCGCCCATGGGCATTCGCAACACCAGAGGCGTCACGAGTGCGTTGCCGGCCTTTGGGGGATGAAGGGAAGGGGTTGGGGTATGGGACGGTATCCTCACTCACTCAATGAAACACAGTTTGTGAGTATAGATGGATGGATGGATGTTTGTTATTCTTTCGCGTAAAAACTACTGAATGGATTTTGATTAAACTTTATAATAATATAGATTATACATTAGAATAACATATAGGCTACAATTTATAAAGATACTAACTTCGTCTCGAGGCGTTGCCTTATTGTCGTATCGCGGGGTTCAGCTAGTAATCTGTATAAATAGAAATGAATAACTGAAATGTTTGTAATCGTGTAACTTTCGATCGGCTGCACCAAATTGGATGTTTTTTTATGTGTTTGTTATTGTCAGGACAAGGTTTGTATTCAAGGACATTATAAGAAAACAGCAAGTGTACAATCTTTTTCAATCACGACTGTAGTACCCGTGAGAAGTCGAGGCGCGCATAAATAATAAAAAGAAGCTTTTCGGAATTTTGTAAAATAATTACCAAAAAAAATGGCGCTACGAATCTCGGCGAGTCAACTAGTATAATATATTATACTATATACTATAGTAGTACAGAATAAAATAACACGACATACACTATCATTAATAGATGTACATATTGTAGTGATTTACAACTATATGAAGTGGTTCATGTTCGTCAATGAATTAGTACCTAGTTTTACCTAAACCGATATCAAATTCCAACAGTACATTTTCTAACCGCTATTTATCGGTTTAAGTCCTTTTTCTAACCTATAACATTTGTCCTTCAATACTTCCTAACAATGCATTACGTAGGTATGTGAACGTTACAACACGCTTGACGAACCATATTGGCTCTGTTTCTTGTTACCTATGAACCATGGCTATTGTTTACATCGTGGGATTTTAGTTGCCTTAACTAGTTGTTATTACATTAATCATAGTTAATACTATCGTGTGCTATTGAGCCAGAGAAAACGTAAGTAAGTGTAGTTTTTGTGATCGTCTCGATTCTTTTGTCTGTATCGGGGTAATATTTTGACGTCACGTTACGATAAATTAACATTGTAATGCAATTACTGTAACTATTAGGTCAGAGATTTCAATAGATTTGTCGTCTAGTTGAAGTCTTATCGATAACTTGGCAAGGAATATTTTATATCCCTATTATTTATCTAAGACTACTAGTAAGTAAGTAGATAAGACTTAAAGAGAAGTAATTGGATATAGTGAGTATACATAATAAAATTAAATTAAAAAATTGGATAATAATAATAAAAATAGAAACAACAATATTTACATACAAGCATCAAAAAATTCCTCCGCATCATCGCCTACTGGTAGCGTTCCCAAAAGACTGGTAGCATTACCACGTTGAATGGCAATGCTAATTGTCAGTGCTAGAAAAAGGCCGGCCTTCTGGTCACGAGAAACGTCAATCAGTTTCTTAAACATAGTGCGAGCACTCGGACCCCATAAACCTAGCATAATATACTTAAAATAATAAAAATAAACTTTATTTCTCTCATAAGGAAGGTACAATTTAGCTACAGGATAACTATTTAAAAACTAAAAAGATTATAAAATTGCCAAGGTGAGAGCTGGATTCCGTACTAAACTCGTAGCCTGTGTCACAGATCTCCAGGCCCACCCACGACCAACGAAATATTTATTTTATTTTATTAAATTTGCTAAAAAAATTATACCATAAAAATGAAGTTGCTTTTCTATTTTGTATTTAGATCTTTAAATCTACGCAAATGCAGTTTTTATCAATGGAGAATGATTTAAGAGGATGGTTTATGTATATGTACGAGTATAATAAAATAATACATTGCATCCGTACGAAGCCGAAGCAGGTCGCCACACATCATATAATTGTGATAAATCACCATTTGTAAGACCAGTATTCATAACACCCGAGACCAAAAACTTTTTGCTACGGCACCTTATGCAGGTATACTGTTGCAATGTTATTGATCCAATACAATATTGTAAAATGCGTAAAACGGTAATAATATGGAACATGCCGGTTGGTATAGCCCATTCGCTATGGTGACTATAAACCCGATATGTTATCAACTACCCACACCAATGCTAGTTGGACTAGAAAACTCGTGCGAGTGGCAGTGCCGTTTAGAAAACGGATCAAACCGCAAGATAAGAGGCTAAACAACATATATACATACGTAGTATGCTAACACATGGGCATTCCGAGCTTCTGGATCGCGAGTAACACAAAGGAAAGTTTGGTTTACATTTTGCGGTGGTTTATATGGCAGGGCATTCGTGTATTACAAGGTAATTTAATGGATGATAACTTTGGTTGATAAGGTTTAAGAATTTCATAGTATAAATATATAGACCTAGGTAAAACAAACAGTATCTAATTAACTCTCGGTTTAATTATGAATCCGATATTGTAATGCTTTCTTAGAAGAGTAGATAGGATATGATATTATACATTTTACAAAGAAATATATTATTCTAAACTATCTTGAAGGTATCTGATGCATTAAAAGCACTATACGAAATAACCACACATCTAAATAGATACAAACACACGCACAAAGAGAATAAGACACGTCATCGCTTTGAAAGTTTATGGCTACCTAAAGAGCTCATAATCTATTTTGTAATGAAATTAACACAAACTTTTAGCTGTCAACTATAACTGTCAACAAATAAAAAATCCCTCTCAGGGATATGATAACCTACACACAGTTATAACAAGGAAAATCACTAACCAACTTCGTCACTACTTTTCTGAAGCAACATTAAACGAACTGGTATTATGACCGGCAAAGTCTTTATATAAATATGATAATATACCACTTTTCAAGAACTACTACGTACACGCTACCTCGAATTATTCACTATTAGTAATTAGTAAGGCGAATCGATAGGAAACTGAATTGTTGATTTTGTTCCCTAAATGTATGTGGAAAATAGGGAAAAAGAAGAACGGCAACGATGAATGTATTTGAAAGTAAAAAAATTTGAACACAGGCCGATAGCTATGTGGCGTGGGGATATTTTGATTATTGAGTAAGAACGTCACATATGTGTGTGTGACAAAAGCTAGTAATGTATAAATATGATACTCCAAGAACATGTAACAGTTAAAGTGGTCGCCTTGCCGCTTACCACTACAATAGTGTTATGAATTCGATACCGCAATGGAGCAACTTTGTGTGATCAACAAATTGTTGTTCTAAAGCTTCCTGCGAAACAGGATATATTCATAATGTCGGAGTTGTATATTAAAAAAAAAATGTAAAAAAGAAGAACTTTGTACCTCTTTTTAGTAAAATTATGGGAACCGAGAAGTTTTGCACTGGAAAAAGTATAAAAAATACAAAAAAATGAGTTATGGTCGGAATGCGACCACTATTACAAAAAAAGTCCTTTTCAGGAGGTACGAGTATATACAAAACCCCATTGCTTCCATAACTAAATATTTTAGCTCATACATTTGTACTTGCAGAGTAAACTCGACTAAAATTTAAGTGTTACGTGTTTATAACATTAAGGAGGCCGATTTCTATATCACATAATAACTGTTCATTCTAATTGATTTGCAATTCACTTTTATCAAACTCTCTGCGTATCAGGTTTATACGAAATATAATATATCAATAAAATCTTATACTAAAAATGTATATTTGAATAACACAACAATAAATTATCGGAAATGCTACTACATTAAGATACTTTCATTTCCTAAAATGTACAATTACTTAGCTAACGGTCGTATATAAAGTGGCATAACTACGGTGTCAAATGAAAGCCAAATGGCCTAAATACCAATGCATCTACCGTAAATAACGAACTGAATATGCAGATATGGACAGAGGTACTTCGACGAAGCTGCAGGTCCACCTAAGAGCAGCCAAGCTTAGCACAACCAATCAACCAGAACCGCACGCAATAACAAATTAACTGACACCGTGCATGCGAACATTGAGAAAATTCATCAAATTTAGTATTTGTGACTTCAACATCGATCAATTCTCTTTGAAAATATGGATTGGGAACGTTTTTGATTAGCTACTAACACCGTTTAAAAGATTAATCGTTTGCTCCGACATCACAAATTCGATAATTTAACGGCAAATTTATCCATTCAGCTTACGGTATTTTCACGGCACAATATACCTAGCGAGTACAAAATAAACCCACGTCAGTCCTGATAAGACGTGTGTACTGCTTTTTAAAGCAACCGTAAACCCGTGTTTTATAAAAGAGAAATGAAATCACGCTTGAATGCATACTCGAAAAAAGCTGGCGAGAAAACATGTAAACTGATTTGTCAGTTAGCGTTAACCAGCGTTTGATGGGGCCCTTGAGGTTACGAGATGTTGCTGACCACGTAATACAATAACATCAGACGCAATTTTCTGGTTAGCTTCTTTCTCCGATGATTTTTATTGTGATTGAAAGGTTATTTTGTTCGTGCGGCGGTGCGTGACGTAGCGCCATTCCGTCTACGTGGTGTTTTCGTTAAGCCTAAAGCCTCAAGTTCAACGACACTGAGGTCGAGTTGCGAGATAAAAAATGAATCTAAGTTTCTGCAATATCTATCTTCACATTTACCTATTGAAGTTATGTCAATTCCTTCACCTCTCTAGCTCTAACCGAGATTGAAAAGAAAAGTTTGGTTGAACTTCTTACGTAAGGTTTACTGCTGCTGTTTACGTCTTATCTGATTAGCTGTTTCCGATGAGATGTGTGACTTGTCAACACGTCATATCATTATCTCTGATCTCATAACTGCATTACATGTTCCGCAACGAGATCTCCCGGACGTTGCCGCGGCGTAACATAACGAGTAAGAAAAAAAAACTACCCACATTCTTTGATCCGCATGAATGCTGTAAGTAATCTCAAAAAGGACGGCATTCCACTGTTGTGTGTATAAACGTTACACCTACATTCGTTTTCACAAGGTCCACTGGTTACCGCACCTGTACCGTTATCACGAACCTTTTATCACACTCCTATACTTTATACTAAACTTTAATTTATCGTTGCCCGTATTTCTCTATGGAGACAAAGGCATATGTAGTGCATAATAATAAACGCAATTGAACGCATCGTGTGCGGTCGGCCATCCATGAAGATATACATCTGGCAAAAAACTTGGTAATAAAGGTAGACGACATTTTGACTGGTGATTTATATTGTTTGGTTTGCAATAACTTGATGTGGCGATAAATATATTTGACTTGTCAATTAGGTATGTTTTAGAACTTGGATAGAGATGAACTCACGTTTTTTGGATTGTTTTGTTATAAATTACTACTTAAATCGTGGTAAAGTTTGATTTAAGAAGTGTTACAAATTGATACCACAAAAACCAACAAAAAAAAATGGAAAAATAAATAATTGGATTATGTTTTAGACTACCTTTTTTATGGAATAAGGGGCAAATGAGCAGACGTATCTCCTGATGGTAAGCGATTACCGCTGCCCATGAACACCCGCAATCCCAGAGGCTTCACAAGTGTGTTGCCGGCCTTTGGGGGATTGAGAAAGGGTTTTGGGTATGGGCCTCCGGTTTCCTAACTCACTCGGTGAAACACAGATCAGGCGCTGTTTCACATCGGTTTTCTGTGAGGCCGTGGTATCACTCCGGTCGAGTCGGCCTATTCATGCCGAAGCGTGGCTCGCCCACGGTAAAATATGCGCACAAAAACTAGCTATGTTCCTCCTCAAAAGTCAAAGTTTCTCCATGGTAAATTAAAAATGAATTTGTATCTAATATTAGTATGGATTCGACATTCTTGCATATGGTTGATACAATTGGACGCCATGTAATCATGTAGTTTATCGTGACGTCATATCGCCTGTAAAAAGTGTAATACATATTGTTTGCTGAAAAGGAGGTAACGGCCTTTCCTATGCGTTATACTGATTTAGATAGAACTACCTCTTTTATCTATAATTGAACATTTTTTTCTTGATCAATCCTAAATCACGCTGAAGCGTAAGGTCATCAAAGTTACCATTTGCATATCATTGAAGACAAATTTCATCTAAACAAATAAATAAAATTGGAGTGTCTGTTTGTAATATTAAAATAACCGCTTTCTACTACTTGCATATGAATGTATATACGGTACACATACCAAAATATATATTTTTAAAATTTTTGTCTGTCTGTCTGTCTGTTTGTTCCGGCTAATCTCCGGAACGGCTGAACCGATTTGGACGGTACTTTCACTGGTAGGTAGCTGATGTTACAAGGAGTAACTAAGGCTTACATTTTTTAGACTAGCTTCGCCCCGCGGCGTTACCCACGATACAACAATAACCACGGGTTCAGCTAGTATCAAATATAAAACTTCCAATATCAATATTATTGACTGCCTCGGTGGCGTAGTGGTACGCGTATGTGACTGCTAAGCTTGAGGTCTCGGGTTCAAATCCTGGGTCGGACCAAATGTTTGTGGAATCTACAAATATTTGTTTCGGAGTTTGGGTGTTTTCTATGTATAGTATGTATGTATTTACAAAAAAAAAAAAAAGTATATATAAGTATTTATATCAGTTGTCTAGTACCCATAACACAAGCACTGCTTAGCTTGGGACTAGATGGCGTTGTGTGTTAAATAGATGTCCGAAATATTTATTTTATTTATTTTTATTTTTTTTAATATCGGCATCACATTTGGTCTACTTGATGCCTTGTTAACGGCCGCATTACTTGTGATTGAAAAGTAAATGCCTAGGTCACGAACGACACGTATTTAAGAAACACGATGGCATGGTACCCAGTTACCCTTGAAAATTAAGTCCAGGAGGTTGTCAAAAAACAGCCTGGCCATTCAATTTTGCTTATACCTTGAAATCGAATAGGCCAGTCACGACCGTTGCCTTATTAAGATTTATTGAACACTCTGTTGCTTGATTTGTTGTATTATTGTGGTATATATTTAATCCGGGTTTTGATATAATGGCGGCTATTCAATTTAGAACCGTTTGTTGGTTAACAAGAGAGTTGTTGCGAAACAGATTACGCAATGTAATATATTTCAATGAAAATAAAGTCCGACAGGTACACGCTAAAAGGCAAAAATAAATTATTATAGCTGGAAATGTAGACAGACGCATAATAATTTATATAGATATTTAGTTGATATTTTAGACAGTCTGCTATGAGTAAGAGAGTTGCAATAGAAAACTATCAAGTATTTCTTTATTAAACGGATTCGTCCAGTTGGTTTATTTATTCTATACATACACATTATGACTTGAAGTTGTTCCAATATCCCATTTTTAATAATATTATGTAAGGTAGTAGATCCACGCTGATTTCAGCACAAAAGGGCCGGTCTGACCGAGGCGGTACTACCCTCAAAATATTCGTGCTATCATGTTTCGTTGGTGAGTGCGAGACCGGAGGCTCAATGATGCAGAAGCATCGCTAGGCCGCCATGCTGAGTCATTTGGCAGGGCCATACATAAAATAATAATATTTTATAGAAGCCATATAATAAATAATAATAATAGTAGAAAACACGAAGTGAAGTGCAAGTAGTCGTTTAGTACATTGTTGTTTAAGTACTAGTGCATACTTTTATCGCTGTTAAGGAATTCTACCAGGCAGCGTGGGAGGACATAATCGATACTCAACATATATTTACCTTCCATGATAGCTGCTTCAAAACATTGACAATTTCACCACAGACTATAAAAAACAAAACACTACAACCTTGCATTCCTTAGTTTGTTTTCATTTTTTTTTTAAATTAATGTCTACTAGCTTATTCTTCCCTCTTAATCGCGTATATTGCTGGTAGATTTTTATTTTTTTGTAATTTAGTCTATCTACTATTTCCGACCATAACAAACAAACATTCATACGAACTCGTCTTTATATTAGCAATATTAAAAATCCTCAATGATACCAGTAAAAAGAAAGGTATTTTTCATTAATTTTAATTAATTGATTTTGGGGTGACCACAACTAAAAATAAATGATCATAATGTTTTTGGTACTCTTAAATAAAAAAAGTTTCCAAACCAGTTGGTTGTCGTCTACCTGTACCGTGACTCGAACATTCCTGACATATTTCCGAAGTCCCTTTAGACGTATGACTTGTATTGCGGATTTTAAAGCGTGGAATACGATTAAAAAAAAACTGTATGAATCGGGTGTAGAAACGTTTTTACCTGTCAAGTGGTGCACTACGATAAATTATCCTGTCACGGCATGACTTCGAAACAGTAGGATGTCAAATTCAAATTGTCCTTAACTCAGTATTTAAAAGAAAAATGTCCTTTTGGATGTTAAAGTTTGGTTTTTTAAAACAGTTGTATGTGATAGATTGGATTGTTATAAACAATTAGCTAATGAATATAAGTTACGCTTAAGGCAATTCGAAACGTTTTACTTGAAAAAAAAAATACGTTGGAATTTAGTTGCTTGTATTAATTACATATTTGTATAAGAAATGAATAGTAATTATATAACGTCCTTCTGAATACTTGCAAGTCGATTTTAGTGTTTCAACAAATAAATGAACAATATTTTTAAAGCCACCTTATCGCACTACTCCAGAAAGAAGTCATCTAAAGAGTTATCTAAGCAAAACAAGTTTTACTGATAGACTTCGTTTCTCACCTCGATTAGGTGTTATCTTCTAATCACAATAAGTGTTATGTCCTTTGTGAACAGACAATAGGGGTGATAAAACCGAGAGACGAGGGCTTGAAAAAAAATATCGGTGTAACCTTTATTGGTTTGTAGTTTAAAAGTATCGTGACATATAGGCGATATTTTTTCGTTTTTTTTATGGTATAGGGGGCAAATGAGCAGACGTATCGCCTGATGGTAAGCGATTACCGCCGCCCATGGACACAACAGCAGAGGCGTTACAAGTACGTTGCCGGCCTTTGGGTAATGGGGAGGGGGATGGGGAGATGGGTTGGGGTATGGGCCTCCGGTATCCTCACTCACTCGGTTAAACACTAGGTATAAAAGAAATTAACTGTCATGCTTTTAAGAAATAATATTTTCTGATAACATTCTTAGTAACATGATTATCTCGATTGACAGGAGATTTTGGCTTACTATACTGCGCTAGCCAGACGGGTTAATGCAAAGACTGTTTCAAATTTTCCTTTTCTTTGTTGTGTTGTCTTTGCAATTGGCTCTCTTAGTCCGATGATAAACTCAAACTCAAATCATTTATTTCCATAGGCCCCAAAAGGCACTTGAACACGTCAAGACACACTTACACACATTACAATAAAATACATTTTACTAAAAGTAATAATACATTACTTACCCTTAAATAAATATTCACTAGTCACTATATATAATTACGTATTATTTCATTTGAATCACTTGTGAACTTTTTTTGAGATCCAATTTGAGATCCGCACACGTCCTTAACCCATTGTATACAGGAAATCCTAAAGCGGTTAAAGAGTGCGTAAATAAAAATAACTGTCTGCGTCACAGTTAACACTCACACTGATTACATGTACAATGTGCTGTATATGTAATACCAAAAATCTATACAAGTCAGTACTGGGTGTTATTCAGCACAATGACAGTGCCGTAAGTTTGTATTGAAATTATCGCGAATATTTCTTTAAACACATTATATACCTTTCACTAACCCTAGAACCCATAGTGTAGATCCTAAAGGTATAAATAAAATAATTAAGCCCGTAAGAATCACTTTACAGACTACGATACTTCGCAATATTAGTCCAAATGAGGAATCGTCATTTATCGTGTCGTGATGTCCTATCATAACCGAGAATTTAAGGTGATTTCTCATGTAAAATGAAAGATATCTTTATACAGTTCAAAACAAGGTTAATTTTTAGTTTGTTCTTGACAGAATACTCCACTGAACGACTGGTTTCACGATATCTAATTCCTCTCATAGAAACAGTTTGCCGATAAGCGTTGAATTGAATGCTTCAATTATAGTGTTCGACACTTCTGTTGCCTTATCCAGAACTTACAACTTTATTTACGACTTGCTGACCCACGCAAACTCGTTTGCGTCTTTAGTCCCACGCAAACTCGTTTGCGTCTTTGCCCGTAGCGTGAATTTTTCCTCCCGTTTTTGAAACATTCTTCATTGGTGCTCCGCTCCTATTAGTATAAGCGTGATGATATATATAGCCTATAGCCTTCCTTGGTAAATGAACTATCCAGCACTGAAATATTTTTTCAAATCGAACCAGCGGTTCCTAAGATTAGCGAGTTCAAACAAACTCTTCAGTTTTATAATATTAGTATAGATTAATTCCTAAAGAAGTACAAGTTTTAGATTAGCGAGTTTTAAGGAAACAATCAGTAATTAATCTTTAATAAACTATTTACATGTAATTTGGAACTTGCTTGAGTATTATACCAACCCGTTTAGCTAGTTGGCTAAAACCTCCCTTCTAGTGGACTGTTAAAGCATATTGATGGTTTATGTGATGGAAATTGACTCAATCGCCTAACAGATATTACATACGTATGAACTACATGAAGTTTCGATGTACATATATACATGGGTACAACATAGAACACGAAAGTGTAAAACTTGGTTTTTTGTACACACGCATTTAAGCAATCTTTCACAGATACCCCTATTGTTATCAAATTTCAACGCCATCTTGAAAATGTTTCGCAGTACCTCATAGTGTTTCATGACAAAAGAATGCGTGCTTTCCTATTTATCATCGAAATGCATCTATTATTCTTAACCATAAGCTAGCCGGATATCCATACATGTAAAAAGGGGTCATGCGTTGTTGCCTGCTTTTATGGAACGGCATTCAATGCTCGGATGCCATACGCCATTACGATTCTAAGAGTGTTTAACATCGCCCAGTTTCCGAACGATAACTTTGCTGTAGTTTGGCGATAAGAGAACAGCTGCGTTTCCTCTATGTACTAATTTGAATTGCTGACTATTGTATAATAATTGTAGAAATGTTATGTAATTACTTGATATTTTTATGAACAAGTAAAATACATTGTGTTGTTTTCTGTTCTAATATGAATAATGATTCTATATTTACATGTTTAAGACAAATCAAAAAAGAAGGGTAATAATTGTATGTGTTTCAACAAATGTGTTAAAAGCAAACACATTTTTCCTGTATGCGATCAACTGACATGATATGGGGCATAAGTAGTACACCCTCTATAATCTAGTTGTTAATGTAATGAATACCAAAGACGATGATCAATACCCTCAAACATGACTGTACAAACTGCCACATAACACAAACAAACCAAACAGAATACATTTAAAAAAAAACCACCAAAAACAACCAACAAGGACATCTAAAACCCCTTTTTGCATACGTATAATTGAATTAACTATGATTTTTATAACTCAAAGTTGTAATTTTATTTTCCGTGTGTTATTTGCGGTGTATAATTGTTTTAATGTAATGTGTATTGTAATGCTATGTTTCTTAAGAATTGGCAACACAAATTAAAATATATTTTTTGTTGCTTTTTGTTTTTTGTCTGACAACAAAGACATCATAACTTAACCTACCTACATTATGCACACCTATATATACCTGTGTGCATTATTGTTTGTGCGTGAAACCTCTGTTTGTACAGCTGTGGTGACGTCACCGTGAAAATAGACTGGTTTATTATTCCACGTTTGATATAAATATTAATGAATATTGGTTTGAATAAATAAGCGGTCGCTCATGCAGGAATGACGCAAAATTTAACCAACAATTAGGTAAACATTTTTGCGTTACGTCATTGTGTCATGTTTTGACAATATCAACGTCATCAAACTTAGACTAGAATCAATATTTTTATCATTTTTTGTCAAGATAGTCTTTTGTCCGGTTTACGGTTCAAAGGAATTCGAATTTATCATATACGATTGATATGTTTATAGGGAGCATAGACAAATTATTATCATTATTATATGGGATATCTTGATTATTATTATTTTCACAATTAAGGTGCCAAATAGGCTCACCGGCTACCGATAGCTCGCGATCATTTCTAGTATAGGAACTAGAAAGTGCTGTTTGTCGCCCTCATTGTCACAAAAAACAGCTGTGCCCTCCTTTCATATTTAATCGTTATGAATTAATGTCAAATACTTGTAGCGGAAATCCATGATGATGGAGCTCGAATCTGTCTGAAGGTTGGCCCTATCATTAGACCATAAGCTCCACATGTTAAGCAAAATTTACCGAACTCAAACATATTCTGTACAGTTGAGATTTCTTCTTTAATACCTTAAGACTGTCAGAAAGTATGTTTAACAACTCCTGCTGCCACTTTTAATCCGCCTGATCCATCCTAACGCCATTGACAGTTTAACGGTACTACATTATTGTATTTTCAACGCAATTACACAATTAAAACTGTAACATTCATTGATTGCTTGCAAAATGGATTAACTATTTATAAGAAAATAAATATGAACGAATTTGATTTTCATATGGGTAAAGAATATGGAGTGTCATCTCCGCTTTTCATCTCTTAGGAGTCATCAGCGTCGGTTAAGGAAGCAAAATATGCAGGACAACACTATAGACTGCAAAACGAAGGAAAACTTGACAAACTCAATACCAACCTTTATGGCCAGTGTTGTATATTCAGAAGTGGATCACTAAAAATATATTTAAAGCTTGTAAGAAATGAATCAATTGTCACATAAAAGTAACAAGTCTTCGAACCCTAAAGTATATATTTTATTTATATCTTAATGTAAAAAGTAAAGGTCATCGAGCTATAAACCAGCCACGCGCAACATTTCTCAACAAGTTAAATCGATCGATCGTCACAGTAAAAACTATTATTTTTGTACTTTTTCACAAATTTCGAAACGAAACGAGGCGTTCGCAAAACTTCACGGCGCGTACGCAAATTAGGCTTGTGTTCTAGTTACCAAGGCCTCTTTTACGGTGTGTACTTATTTTGAAAGCTGAAGCAAACAAAGGAAGGTCGTCCAAACATGGTTTTCCTAAATATACATATCACGCGAAAGTTACTTAATATCACTTGATTTCTAAACTATTAAACCTTTTTTCTCATCTTCTTTTAATATGTTTAAACGTCCAGAATGCGAGTCTCCGTCGTTTCAACAAGGATTTAACTATAAATAAATGGTAAGAACGATACCTATCAAATAAATCTTCTATAAAACTAAATAAAAAGTGTCTGTAATTTCAAATTAACTGTTTTTTCACTAAATGCATATGAAAGTATATACCTATATGGTACTTAGGATAAAAAAAGCAATTCTGTCTGTCTGTCTGTTTATTTCTCTCTGGATCGGCTGGATCAGTTTAGACGGTACTTCCACTGGCAGATAGCCGATGATGTAAGGCTACTTTAATTTTAGTTCTTGTAAGAGTACAACAACAAAGGTTATTATTATCTCCGCGCGTTGATATTGGGATTGACAGCTAAGAGCGGTGACGTCAGTGAACGTTAGTACATGTGAAATTTACAAGAATTATCAACTGAAATCAATCAATCAAACTATCAAATTAAATTTCTTAAAAATAAACTTTTAGATTGTGTTACTAGCGTTACTATTTTGCGATGGATGACGTCACGCGGCTCTTATTATGACAAGGTTCAATCCCAATGTCAACGCGCGGGGGTTATATAGTATATAATACGTAGGACAGAGTTTCAATTAAAGCTGCATTCATTGCCAATATACATCAAATGTAATATTACTTTATTACGATTATTCGCTAACTATAAAGTGACTTCTGATTCCCGCTATAGGTCAGGCAAGCAATCAAATAATTACGAATCTAATTTTATGTGCGGACGTATCTTAATTACATCTACATAATTAAACAAGTAAATAATGGAACAGCATTCGGTTTTACATGTACTAGTATTCGCCAAAATAGAAACTGTACCTAGATTGTATTTCAAGTTTTTATAAAGTTATAATAGTTTTAAAATAAAAAATCAAATGAAATGAAGTAATACATTTAAATATTAAAAACTAGCTACACACCGCATGTTTCTTGCAGTTGTTGGTATGCCTTACTCAACCCACAAGACCACACCTTTGGAGAATAAAAAGTCGCCTATGTGTTATTCCAGACTATAATCTATCTGTGAGGCAAATTTCATCCAGATTAGTTCAGCCATTTTTGCGTGAAAAAGTAATAAATATTCATAAAAACTTAAATACCTACTGCCATACTGCCTGTATAATTTTAGTAAGTTAAGTTCTCACCGGAGGCTTTCTCACGGCCCTAATTTTCGAGGAACCAACTAAGTCCGATGTTTTATGTATTTAAATGTTCTTAGTATTACCGAAACGAAGCCTAAGGTAAGAAATTGAAACATAATTGAACAAAATACCTTAACAGGAATATTATTATACTTATAAGGATGCTTGACCAATATGAATTAACGAAAAGAGACAGACAAAGTAGGGTGGGTCAGCTAGTTACTAAATAAATAGAAAAAAAAACAGTATAATCTTTTGCAATGCACCTATATACGTATATCGTAGTGAATGAATTTCTCTTAATTACACCCTTAAGAGCATTTTTTTAATCTTTGTTCTTTGAATGGGATAACAACGAAAAGTTTTAAATTAGTCCATAATAAACAGCGTTTTTATTATATAGGATAGGGGGCAAACGAACAGACAGATCGCCTGATGATGAGCGATTACCGCCGTCCACGAACACCCGCAACACCAGAGACGTCACAAACGCGTTGCCAGCCTTTTAAAAAGGAGTATGCTCTTTTGTTGGAAATACCACTGGCGTTCATTCCACAGTTTCTAAAGGAATACAAAATAAAATTCAGTCGCATTGAGAACCTACTTTTGAAGTCGGTATAATAAAGCTAGATCGCGATCTTAGCTTGTTCGAATACAAAGAGTTTTAATTAAGATGTCGCTATCGGTACACGCGTCAATAACAAAAGCTTTACTGATTGAAGTTTGCCAAAAGCACATTAAAAGCTAAGTACTAACTAATAAAGCAATATTGAAGTGTCTGTCTGTGACCTAGTCAGCGTTTGATTGTAATTAGTAATTAAGAAGGGTGCTTTAACGGCATGTTGTTAGATTACTCATTCACTTGTGTATTGTCATGAATGTCTTTATTTCTTTGATGGACTTTTGATTTTCTGTCACTAATAATGATAGTACCTAATGATGACTTCACACATTTCGCAGCTGACAATGAGCCAAGCATGATTGTATGAAGGTTGAATGAAGCTAAATGTTGAATGAAGGCAGGCCTACCTCGCCAGCTATCTGGGTCTATACATATAAATTACATGCAGAAATAGAACAAATGTTCGTACTTCACACGACTGTCTGTCTCGGGTGGGAATCTAACCTATGAGGCATGACACTGACAGTCATGACCACAAACCACTAAATTAACAGGTCTGTAAAGTAATTAACTCTTAATCCTAAACTAACCAACAATAAATCATATTCGAGTAAGACAAAACAGTCCTGTACTTTGTTTTGTTTTAACTTCTGACGCAATGAAAATGCAGCCTATCAATATTTAACACGAAAAGGTTTAAACTCAATTAGCGAGATGGCTATTACACCACCGGCCGCTCAAAATTTCTCAAAGGTAATTTAGAAAACAATTACGTAAAAACATCTATTAACTTTCAATATTTTGACAGTTGAAGTGTCCGTTCTTTGACACATCAACTGTCGCGAAGCTGATTTCACAGCGATTAACTCCATCTTTGGTTCGGTATATTTTCGTGGATTTATTACAGTTTGACATTGTTACGAAAATGAAGGATACGTTACGTCACTTGCAACATGTTGTGTAATTCTGCTTTTCACGTCCAACTTGTTTGGCGTAACTTTAAATGAAAGATGACATATATTACCGTTACTAACGTGTACTGGGTAGAATAAATTACACGTACCTTGTTTTTATTTCAGGATTTTTTTGTGACATGAACATATAAGTGATGTATGCTAAAATAAATATTACAGGCACGTGTATGAGACAGAGTAAATTTACAATAAGTTTAAATTATATTAATCCATCCTTGATCGTTTCCAGTGGCAATGTTCATGGTGCTGACTAAGTCTAGTACCATGAACGCGTCGCAGTGGGAGTCACTGTTAATTACATTTTAATATTTTATACAAAAAAAGGAGGTTTTAGAGTAGTTGTATGCGTTGTATGATATGTAGCATCTGAAATATCACTTATTTCTACGTTTAAAATCAAATAGCACACGTTTACCCAGCTTCCTGTTACACATTTTCGATCCTTTTCTTGTAATTACTCATACAGCTTGCAGAATTTAGAATAATCTGCAATCGCAATCATGGAAATATTCGCAATATATCCGTTATGTTTTTTTTTATATAATAGGGGGCAAACGAGACGACGTATCGCCTGATGGTAAGCGATTACAGCCGCCAATGGACACCCGCAACACAAGAGGCGGCACATGTGCGTTGCCGGCTCAAGCGCTGTTTCACACCTGTTGCCTGTGAAGCCGTGATATCACTCCTGTCGAGCCGGCCCATGCATGTTGAAGCATGGCACTTCCATTATACTCTTATGCATAGGTATAATAACTAGAAAAGGTTTTATTGAAACATCGTTACCGAACCCAATACTCCTCCTATGATTTATTCACAGCAAGAAGTTATATCCGTTAGATTAATAAATGGAAACTACAAATTGTGTACCTTGTAATCAGTTAAAGCTTTTTATGGATACCGCATGAGTTCATATTAATACCGATAATAAAAAAATTGCAATTGCGATTTCATATCATTAATGCGACAATTATCTCTTTATTAAATTCTAGATTAGATTACCTTAAGCCGCACTTACGAATGACAACCAAAAATAATTTATGAACGTAGAAGCCATTTGTTTTTTTTAATTTAAAAAAGGAGGAGGTTATCACTTCTACTGTTTTTTTTTATGTTTGTTACCTCATAACTTTCGACTGGTTGAACCGATTTTGATGATTATTGTTTTATTTGAAAGCTGGTGCTTCCCGAGTGGTCCCTTTTTAATTTGGTCCAGTTCTTGAAGTCGCTTGTTTTTTGTTAAAATTTGTGATTATAACATTTGAATTTGTAGAATTTAACTTGACTAAAGGAAAATACATCAGCCACTACTAAATACGTGAGTTAAAAAGTGGATACGATAACCGGAATCGGTTAAGATTATACTTTACTACTTACTGAATATAAACATACAATGGACATTGTTCATCATCAGTAGAAATGTAATGAGTAAGTGTTATTATTGAATTGTAATCATATCTTTCAACCGCTGTCGATTATAGTGTCCTCCAAAAACTATTCGCAATACTTACTTATTATATAATTTACATGTTATAAACGTGCCACCAAAAGATCAAAACACTTTATATATATAATTAAACAAAGTAACAATGACTATCTCGGTGGCCCAGTGGTAGTTAATGCGACTGCTGTGCTTGAGGTCTCGGGTTCCAATCCTTGGTCCATAGAAAACACCCAACAAATATTTGATTCGGAGTTTGGGTGTTTTCCATGTATAAAAAAGTTTATATGTATTCATATCAGTTGTCTAGTACCCATAACACAAGCTCTGCTTAGCTTGGGACTAGATGGCGTTGTGTTAGATGTCCGAAATATTTAATATCTTTTATTAAAATACATTATACCTATACATTATTAATGTATAGGTTTAATGTATTTTTTTAGTAATGCTAGGATCTATACAATCTGTACATGATTAACTCATTATTTGATGACGAGTCAAAGCTCGAGAATAAAAATTACAATTTAAAAGACACTGTCTAACTCCATTTTGGATATATTTATGTATATAAACTTTAATGGTGCGGTAGGTTTATTAATAATAGGAGTCATAATATTGCATATTGTGATATACCCTTTAAATTAATTAGTTTCTGACTTTTATCAGGCACTTTGAATGCGCTAACATGCAAGAAGGACAGTACTTCTTTGTTATCAATGCAAACACTGAAACGCATCACATAAACTATCGAACTTTTCACTTAGATGAACAACGTTTTAAAGAGAATCAAGATTATGATATCAGGCAAGTATTAGAGATAAGTGATCTAATGATAAAACCATAAAAACTAGATTTAGATCTTTCAGATTATTAAAACAATGAAACATCCAAGATCCTGGCGATCCTGTGTGATGTGAGTAGTAATATTCACAAAAACACAGTAGTATTAAATCCGTTTTGAAGTAGCGCACGTGCTGTTGAAGCCGTATTACGCAAAGATTTCATATACATATTTAAATATAACGTGACCTACTTTTAGACTTTTCTGTAATGTTCTAGGCTTTCTTAACCCTTGAAATAACATACAAGATTGTACAGAGAAATTATAACTTTTCTTTATTTATCTTTATTGTACACACAATAGACAATGGGTCATATCGCTCATGGCTCTTACAGACAACCTACATACGGATAAACATCTATTTACTTTACAGATATAAACACACGAATACATACATATACTACATTCAACAAGTTATTATAATGACAGATAATAATCTTTCACTAGCTTTTTAAATACAGGCAATTTTTTAGCGTGACGGATTGTTTCATATAAATTGTTCCAGAGTCTTACTGCTTGCACAGCAAAGGATTTACCTATAAACCGGGTGGAATGTTTTGGCATTTCAAGTTTTAAATTCTATGATGATCTCAGGTCCCTACAATGAGTGTAGTGTAAGAACTAAAAACGTTCTTTAAGATAAAAAGGAGTGTGGAGAAGAAAATGAATACTGTATAGAAGAGGAAGCAAATATGAACATTCCGGTGAAAGCGTATTGGCAGCCAATTGAATTTAGAACGGGGACTCGGGGACACTTGAGTTTAAACTCGGGGATATAGTCATATTTGCGTAATTCAAATATGGATCTAATGCAGACGTTTTGGAGCCGCACAAGCTTATTTAGTTGGTTTTCGGTGAGATCCAGATAACTGACATCACCATAGTCAAGGATAGGAAGAAGAGATTGTGCCAGCGTAATTTTAGTGTTTGTGGGAAGGAAATTTCGTTTTGGAACTATTGTTCTTATTTCATATTAATACCTTCGTCCTCTTTTCATTTCATGTTCCTTCTACTATTTAGCGAACAAATATGGAAGCGAGAAAATAGAGAGATTAGACTTTGTGAGTACTATTTCTATTTTTTATATAAAGGTGTTTAACTGTGAGGTTATGCTTTGACACGTATAAAAAATGGGATTTAAGCAATTGTTTAATACAATTTGTTGAATGAATTACTGAATGTAAACTCTTCCCTCTAGTTTCGTCCAGAAACTAAAAGGTTAACAAAAAAATTGATTTTTAAGATAGGTGTCCCTGAGTATTGGTAGTTACTTATGTGTGCTCGTTTGAATCTTATACCACAAAAATAGTTTTTGAACAGAGCGCGCTGCTTTACGAATCAACTAAAAATACTTCGAAGGGTTTTTTTTATTCGATTTTTGGGACTTTCACGCACAGCGTATAACAGTTCCATCGTATCCTGAACAAGTTACTCCATACTTATTATCTAATGACGATCGACATAAATCTGCACAGAGCCTTTGCATCATCGCTCATTGGTTCCGATAGGATTCTGTGAAACATTCCTACGTCGGCTCCATTCAAATTTGAAGTTGTGAAGAATACTATAGCTACCCGTAGTTTTTGTCTGTGAGCAAAAGTTCTTCGCCCAAAAATTCCATTGTAACATACCTACCGACCTTGCTTTTGTTATTATCAGTACACATAGATTGCACAACACGTGTAGTACAAAGTATTTGTGTGTGCTTGATATGAAGAATTTAGTTCTCGCATTTTAGTGGGCGTCTGTATCTTCATGTTAGATGAAAAATACTTTAGATAAAGTATTGATTGACATTTATACACACAGATAGATGGTGAGTAAGATACGGTTAGGAAGATAATCAGATCATCACCTGAAATGAGTAGTCTATGGTCATAGAAGAGATAGCTTTTTTAATTCGATCGATTGATGTTCTAGAACTTTCACATTTAAGCAAGAAATTGAATTGAAATTGAAAAAGAGCCAAGTGTGAGTCGGACTCCCGCAGAAAGGGTTCAGTACCATTATCTATACATTTCAAGCGTCTTTCTGTTGCCGTTATCAAAATCAAGCTAAAACGAGCAAAAAGATCACGTCTGTAGTAGGGGAGGTCCTTTAAATATTTGTTTTATTCTGTTTTTTAGTAATTGTTCTTATAACGACAACAGAAATTCATCATCTCTGAAAATTTCGAATATCTTACTATCACGGTTCATGAGATACAGCCTGGTGACAGACGGTACCGTTTGGGTACGGAACCCTCTGAAACCCCGCCTGCTTTAAAAAACAAATCACCAATTTCATTTTTATTCTTACTAATATTATAAATTCAAAAGTAACTCTGTTACTCTTTCACGGCGAAATCGATTGCATCGATATACTTGTGTTTTTTAATAAAGGGCATAGGCATTTACGTAGGCGGAGCCGCGGACAAAAGCTAGTAATTTTCATATACTCAGGATGATGATTGACAACAAACAACTGTTTTTATGATGTTATTGAATTTCACCTTTAGTTTTTAAGGAAAAGCTATCAAACCAATGTCGTCAGTCTAACAAAAATCAAGGTCATATAACATGTTGAAATAAAGCGTAAAATAAGAAATTTAAATTGCTATAATGTTCACTACTTGCAACACTGTCTGGTCCCTAATTGCAACATCATAATTGCACCGTCCGACCCCGTCGTATAAAAAGAAGATACGCAACTATGAATGAAGTACTTTTTTAATATAGCAAAGAGTGTGGGTAGGCTACAAGGTGGTGCGAAAATCTGGTGAAGGTCGTCTGAAACCGTGGACCGGTTGTTCTGGAGAGCCTTAGGGGAGGCTTATGTCCAGCAGTAAACATCTTTAAGCTAAGCTGATGACGAAAGTCTGTACGGATGTATAGATACTCTTTCACATAAAAACGGCTGGACGGTTCTGGATGAAATTTGGCTTAGAGATGGATTATAGCCTGGACTAGCCCAGATGCTACCTTATCTCGAAAAAAATGTGCTCCTGTGCAATGGGTAAGGTTGCAGGTTGCAGGTTGCATGGGGCGCAATTAGTATTTATATTTATAATACTGCTTCACGTCGTGGGTAAAAGAATCAGCTGTTATTTGACACAAAACGTCATTAACATTTTTGTTTCTTTTTATTATGATGAAGTACTTTATATAGCCAATTACTAGCGTAGTGTTATGCATACTTAGTCACAAATCATTATTAATTACTTTTAGTTGTAATACCTGAAGGCTCTGCTCTTCCGACAAGAGCCAGAGGTTCAGAACTGACATGTATTTTTTTTTCTCTCAACTTTCATTCATCATCTACTTATCGTTGTCCAGTACTGAACGAAAGTTTCTCTTATGGAGCGTCAACTACATACACACACCTATTAATACTCACAACACTAATCACGTTGCAAACCTTCAATGTCCTCTGGACTCTGATGATCAAATGCGTAAATATAATATTACTACAGTAACGATGGTTAACCACAATGTAGTTACAACGTCACAAAGAACGTAAGACATGTGATTCATATACTGCTGAAATCCCTAATCCGACAACCATTTCTATGATTTAATTTCTAAGGACTGGATAATATAATAGTTTTACACAAGGTCATAGAACAAAAGATCCTACAAGTTAACCCCTAACTCCAAAATTAAGTATGTCTTTCATAGTAAGGTTGACTTCATCTTTCGAAATACTTGCAAGTACGCAAGCGTATTACAAGGCTCTTTGTAAGTGTATATTCACGTCTATTTTTACTTCTACTTAGCAATTAAAAAATAAATAGGTACTTATCAACACAAATCATATTCTATTACGTCATCACTGTCTGACATTATTCAATGGCTTACAAGTTTCCGTATCCTGTGTTCGCACAGTTCAAAAATATTGAGCCACGTAACAACCGGATATATTAGGGCAAGTTTGTACTATCTAAATTAATATACACGCATTTATCGCTCGCAGATATAACTCGAGAAATATCACACGTAGCGAATGGACCTTTTGTGAAATTCCAAGAAGGCGACAAGACAGATAAGGTTTTCATTGTTATGAGATACAAGATATAACTCGTTTGAACAAGACAATTGTTAACTTGCTCTCAAAGGTTTGATGAGAACTTTCCATTAAAATTAATGCGAAAGATTTCGGCACAATGTGCGTAGATAGGTACTAGCACCATTTTTTGTTTTGAAGTAAACATTGAACATAGAACAACATTTACTATGTTTCAGCAACGGTTTAATCTGGGCTAACGTCGTCTCTTCTGCCTGGATATAGGCAGGTTTATTTAAGGATAAGATTGGGATTTTGCCATCATTAAATAGTACTTACACAATGGTTTGTCTTAATATTCGCCTATTTCTTAGAAAAATATAGTCGAGCAAGGCGTGAAGACATAAATCAAAAACGTAGTTACATTTACCACGACTTTTTTTACTTCATTGTTGTCAAAAGAGTGTCCCTTGTCCTTATTGTCATTTCAGTCTACATTTATGTCAAAAAAAAAACAAATTAAACAAAGAAACAGTTTTTGGACTTCCCATTTTGCTAATTTATATTTCGTCAATCAATGGAATGCGTTTAATACATAACAATCTAAGTGTGTTATTGAACTTCTTTGATCGTAAACATGTAACACCTGAAACGTGAAGCATACCTGAAGAAAATCTGCATAATAATAGTCGTGAGTCATGGTTCAGAACGTTCTTTAATCTGCTAAGCAAATCATGTTAAAGACGAAAATTATTATTAAATGTTAGAAGTAACCGTTATTGTTTATGGATGGATGATGAATAGATTTGCTTTTAGATGTTTCCCAAAGTGATGTCAGCGACTCGTCACCATACCGACAATAATCTGTTAACGAGTCGTGTCAAATTAAATAACGATTTCTGGTAGAATCTTGTTATAATTGATTGACCAAATCACCTCACAAAAATTCTGCGTTAAAACAATTCGTGGTAACGCGCAGTTTTTGTCAAGAAAGTACGAACAAATGGTTACGTATCTAATTGTTTTTGTGCGCTCTGGTCTAGTTTTTTATGAGATTCCCATCATTAGCGTGTCTGATGATCTGAGGACATTATTTAAATAATACAATATACAAGTTATTTTGCATTATAGTGTGGATTCTTTAGAGTTTCATGTTTGAGTTTAGGGGTCAATGATATTGTAAATACTTGTGATGTTTAATAGCTGCTCCTCGTTTGATCTAGAATTCTGTTCTAAAAACCCACATATTATCTGTCATACTATCTCTTTCATTATACTCTAAAAACGATAGTTAATAAACTGATTTTTTCCTTGAACATTGGTGCAGAAAATTGGATGCCAAGTAATTAGCACGAACGTCTTGATTGCTCTTGAAATTTTGTTAGAGAAAGTGTAACTTTGCACATCATTAATTTAATCGCAAATCATAAATTCACAAGTTTACGCGACTGTATTGGGCTGCACCTGCAGACTCAGCATAGTGATGTGTCTGGCCTGCCGCGTCACGCCTTGGAGAAAGTGTACTACAAAAGCGTACCTGCGACTGGTCTCCAATTAGGTTGTGACCTCGAATATCAACCATCACGGTTCTTCTTCTTAGAGTTCCGTATCTCATTTACTTAATTAAACATTAATGTTATTAACTGTCACCATTTGTATAAGTGGCTTTTGTCGTAAATTTTAAATGACTAGTATTATAAACATCGTATTCTCTTTAACACGTGTACTAATATAGCCTTATAATGATATTTGGTACTGTTACTGGAATTAAACATATAATAAAAGTTTTATTTGTTAAAAATGAAAATGTAGTATATGCATTGTCTTCGATTTTGTTAAGCAATAGTTGTTTTTTTATTGAAGACAAGCTGACCCACGCAACCTCGTTTGCGTCTTCTATTGACCGTAGCGTGAAAATTTTCCCCCGTCTTTGAAACATTTGCTCCACCTGTATTAGTATTAGCGTGATGATACATAGCCATAGCCTTCCTCGATAAATGGACTATCCAACATTGAAATATTTTTTCAAATCAGACCATCGGTTCCTGAGATTAGCGCGTTCAAACAAACAAACAAGCTTTATATATTAGTATAGATACAGATGAAGAGAAAAAGGAGGACTCTTTAATGCTCTTTATTTTGGATGTTCTATAGCGTAAACAGCCCTATGGATTTTGGCTAAAGAAATGTAGTTATGTAGTCTTAATTACAAGAGGTATAACTAAACCATAATAAATACAATGGTAAAACTTAAACAACACTCTTAGAAAAGGCGGTTACAAACAAACAGGTGAAGCTAACAAAAGCGTGTTAAAAATTCAAATGGCCGGTTTTGGCGCTATTTTATGTTAACATTTTCTTTTTTTAAAAACCTCGTTTATTAATGTAAATAATTTTGTTTTGAATAACTGCTGTCTTGCTTAACGAATGTTTTGTTTTGCAAAATGAAACGCGAACCTTAGAGGTGGAAAATACTTAGGTCAGTTTCACATGTTTATAAAAAATTGTTTATTTATTGTTGATTCTTGTTGACTCTTAAAAAGAAAAATAAGTGAACAATGATTCTTCTAACTCAGAAGTATTCAAACTTGATCTCTTTTTATATTGCAAACCGACGAATCGACGGTTCCTCTAAACCGGTCCATTTGAAACTTGCCGGGGACCCGGAAAACTATTTCTGAACGATAATGTGGTGTGTATAACGCTATATATACATTTATATATGTATTAAAAAACGTGACCCATGTATTTGAGGTTATCAACATCGTCGGTTGAGTTCGGTTATTAATTCTGTCCAAGTTTGAATTAAACGGTCACTCACTTTCTGTTTTTATCATAAACCAATCTACTTTTAAGATAAAAGTGACTTGGCTCACTTTTTAAAAACATTTCAAGTTGAAAGTGGTCTGGGCAACCTTCAGTAGTTATTTACAACGTATAAAAGTTTATTAACAAAAACAAAGGAACATCAAGTTTCTAGAATGGGATTTGTAGGAATGCTATCATAAGAATCAGCAGTATTAACAACTTTACGCTTTAGGTGATAAGGTTTATAGTGAGATTGTTTGTGTACAGTTGTACCCCCGTTTGAAAGACGGCGACGCCGTCGCCACGATGTCGTCGAGAGGTTTTGTTTCTCTGGCCGCCAAACTGGATTCCTTTCAAACATTTTGCTTCAGATTGAATGGGTGCTTGTTTCATTCTTGGGCATATGTCATATTATATTTTAGTAAACAAGTAACGGTGATTTTGCATTAGAGAAAATTCAATTTCGTTTTTTGTTAGCTACAACTCCAGTTTTATAGTTTATGTAAAAAGAAACGTAAGTACGTTAGTTTAGTAGGGACTACAAGCCGCCGGCCTCCCCTGCTTGGTACCCGCTATGTACCTGCATTTTAAATCTGTAGTATCTTCGACAATATGTCGTGTGAAAGTCAAGGATAAAAAATGGTTATAGTGGGTATAACCCACAATGAATCAGAGATAGACATATACCATCGACTTTTTTATGGACCTTTTTAAGGTGTACAATACTGTAGTACATTTTGATCTGGCTTAAGCCAGCGTTTGCAATGTAAGTGCAAAAAAATAGTTTATTTACGAAATCACATTAGAAACTACACACAAGACTACATAAAAGACATACGATACCTATCATCGACAACAAAAGTGGTTTTTGCGAGGGAAAGGCAATAAAATTTGCGAGATACGAACCACAGGCTATAGATTATAAAATTACATAGACTATTTCAAAAAACTCAATAACTAACAGATATAACATCAAACAGTATGTGTTGTAAGATTTATTATCTAAACAATTGCAGATATAACACTTTCGTATCTTGACAAGATATACACATCATTCTGAAGTTTACGTATCTCCTGAGGCAATCATTTTTTCGTACAAAGTACGAGTATGTCAACATAGGGCGTACTGCAGTCATTCTTACTTTCAATTATTTCCAATTTCCCTTAGCTCTATTGCCCTGCTTTAATTACTCGGTGGATGAAACCAGATGAATGTACTTTTACAAAGAAACACAAGGCGCCAAACCCCAACAAAATAATGCAAAAAAGGTTTCTAATGACGATTTCAGAGGACTAGTTTAGTGATACGTTTATCGTCTTTAGACCTCCTATCCTCTTCTTTGGAAAGGAGGTTTTCACCTACTATACTCCGCTATATAGACAGGTTTGTGTGTCATGTAGTTTGTGTTAAATGTTCCTTCTCTTTGCCGTGTAATACGCTCCCTGCGCGCTTACGACAATCACAGGACGAATACGGGTGGTTTGGAAAAGGGAGGTTTGGTAAGTTATTTCTACTTTATTTCTATTACTAACTGACTTCAAAAGAGGAGGAGGTTATCAATTCGACTGTATTTTTTATGTTTGTAATCCCATATATAAAAGTACATTAGCCACGACTGTTATCATAGTCTTAGTTAGGTAATATTTATCTCGATCAATGATCGTCTACCGTTTAATGAACTACTGCCAATACATAAAATTGAAATCTAAATGATGCTATCAAAAAATCAGTCGTCGACCTAAGTTCTCATAGAATTGTTAGTATCTGTGTAGTAATAAAATGCTTCCGAATACTTTTAGTACCTAATTAAGATAACACCTATCGCGGTTTAGTAATTATGATATTAGCATCTTTGAATTTAAAACGAACTTTGACGTTTTGGAATATTTCGTAAGGGTAATGGGGTTTTCCAAATTAACAGTGTGTCTTTAGCTTCAGAGACATTAAAAATCTAATTTACACTAAACTTGAACGAAAATAGTGAAATATTTGTAATTAAATGGCATTTATAAGAATTCATAGAATGATCAATAGAGTTTGTATTTTTAATGTTCGAAACATCGTACACAAATAAAATACTTAACAACTTCAGAAAAAAACTACTATACTATAGTTTTTTTTTACTAGGAACTGGTCTGATAAGTGTTTTAATAAATCTATTTTAATTACCCTATATGGATATACTATATGGATAACTGGTAACTACCTTAAAAAATTAAGACCCAATTCTTATTATTAACACAAAACCATCTTTAGATAGATACTTACCGGTAAGAAATCAAAAAATAACATCTAGTCATACCTATGTGTCTTGATTTAGTAATGTTACTTATCCTGTTTGCGATAGCGAACATTCACTTATAAACGTTAACGAGTTTTTGCCTAATTAACATGTACGTCAAACAGAAAATTATTAATTTATAGTAAGCGTAGTTTCTTTTTATTGTAAAACTGTGAAATGTTCATGAAAGCTCTATGGTAATACGGCTGACAGGTGCATTTTTGTTTTATTATTTAAACATCGAGTTTGCCATCAGCTACGGCGTGTTTGCAAACTTAATGAATAAAGAAGTTACTTACGAAATAAAAAATACTTGGAGTAGGTATAAAATCTTGTGGGTAAGTAAATCTGATGTTACTTTTTGGGTCAAGGGGCGCCAAAGTTCAAAAACCTTTGACCCCTTTGTGAAGAAAATCATTCTTACATTTACTTTGTCTTATGTACAGAATAAAAAAAATACAGACCGGTGAATAAAAAGTCTAATACATACCTTGAATGTTTCGGCAATCCCCTGTGATGTTCCTAACTCTTACAACACAGTCTAAACCACACTAAACACCATTAATAAGTAATTTTAACCATATGTACTTAAATAAAATCATAACTCACGTCGCATAAAGTATAAAAAATACTTG
Organism: Spilarctia lutea; assembly: GCA_916048165.1. Classification (NCBI taxonomy): domain Eukaryota; kingdom Metazoa; phylum Arthropoda; class Insecta; order Lepidoptera; family Erebidae; genus Spilarctia; species Spilarctia lutea. Next base: position 19,598,381 of record OU696471.1, on the reverse strand, counting down.
ATAAGAATCAAAATGTTACTGAACCAAAAAAAAATATATAAGTTCAACAGTCTCGATGGAATGCATGCATTTAAAGTTGCTGGATCAGTTTTAAAATAAAGCTTTTTAAAATACAAGTACAGGATAACACTTCACAGTTTATTGAATTTACTATGATACAAAAATCACTTCCATACACATAGTTTTGAAAGTTATGAATCCATCGTTATCTGACTGACACTGCGCGGAGCGCCACCATACGCCCGACCGCTACGGCGGTTATATTCAATATGGCGGGCACAGGCGGGCAAATTAAATGAACGAACGAACGATGTCCGAGACAATAACTGCCGAAGGAACGCGAATGATGACCGAAGAAGCCCGAAGGTTCCGCGCGCAGGCAGCGCGGGCTCCGATTTAGCCATTCTTGCATTGGTTTGTTTTGATTTGATTTCTGTAGTCTGTACAATACACAGCAGGTTCTATAAATATAATTTATCCAAACTACCAATATTTGGAATAATAATTAAGTAAACATTTTCAATGACAATCGATGTTTATTACTGCTAGATTTAATGATTAAGCGTTATGATCAATAATTCCATTGTTTAGAAGTAAATATTCTCAGTATTAGGTACCCCGGAAACAGAATTGGAAACACTAACCAAAAAATAAAAAAATCGATCAGAGAGAAAATAACTCACAATTCAGCAGTGGATTGCGATAAGCTGATGATGGAGATGACAACTGTTCTAAACGAGCAAACTGATCACCTGCTTCATTTGCGATGTAATAAATGAACACCTACATACCTATACAATAAAAATGCATTACCTATACCAAAAATTAACGTAATCTGATTACGAGTGCCTACTTAGAAAGTGTAAGCATAAAGTAGGTAATTCTATTACCTTGCAACAAACTTAGTGTCTCTTATGATGTCCGTGTAGTGACGGATTAAGAATACGCAGTCTTAAATCTTCTATTTATCTCATTAGGTGTCGGTAGAGACGAAAGTAAACTACACAGGATAACAGGACTACAATGAAAAGGAAAACTTGAAACAATGCTATACCAACCAACCCGTCTCGCCAGGATGATACAGCAAGCTTAAACCTAAGCAGAATACCTTTGTGTGTTCTGATATGGTTGTGTAGAAAATTTAATGTGAAAAAAGTATTTGAAATTGCAATTTTGTCGTTTTAAGTTTAATATAACTTATAGGCTAGATAGACAAACGCATTGAAGGAAAGGCACAGGTAACATCAATGGCAAGCATGACAAACCTTATATGTAGCTTTTAGCTTTAGCTGGTCTATGGGTAGGTCGATGATCCTTTTCCAGTTAAGTTGTATCAGAATGAGTAGCGATTCCCATAGTAATATTTACCAATTAGAAACAACGCTGTATCCTTTTACTTTTTAATTTAACACGCCAGAGCGTCAGAGTGTCATTTAAAAAAGAAAAAGATCGCCTGGTGTTCGAAATTCGACTATTTAATTATGAATTGACATTTCTTTATTACCCATCTTCCTATTTAATTCCAGAATAGCTTGAATTTTTATTGATAAACTTTCCATTAAGAATAACAAAAACATAGACAATGTAGCCGTTTAAACATATGTATGTAGGCTAACTTTTTTTAATTTCGAACGCATGATTGTTTAAAAATTATAATTTTCTACCTCTTTTAAATATTTAATTTAAATTTTAGGAGATACCTACCTTTTTTAAAAGTCACATTTTACGAATTCGTGGTCTGTATTTACCTAAAATTGCATTCAGAGAATCGCGTATTAATGTATTTATAGATTCGACGATAAAAACAACTAACAGTACTCTATGATAAATGTATGAACCACGAGTACTATTTTACTAGAAAATATATATTCAAGCTGCCTTACTTTAATGACCGCAAAAGTTTGATATCCGTGACCCGTGAGTCTTGCTGCAGAAGGTCGCAGTTATATCTAACAATATATATCAATTCAATTATTAGAGGTTAAATTCATTAGAATATGATTAACATTTGACACACTGAACTTAATACATCTATTTATTTATGTATTTTATAATTTAAGCAATAAATTATTTGTTGTAAACCAGTTTGATACCGAGTAAGCTACGGTCAACGTTAAAAATTTAAATAGATGTATCGTGAGCAGTTGGCATCATATCTACAAAAGTTTTTTTAATTAAAAAACCTCTCGCACTAGGTATATACCCCGGTTTACGAGGGTTACTTATCAAACAATCGTGTAACGGACACAAAAAACACCCAGACTCAGAACAATTTGTGGATTACACAAAGTATTGTTTGTTTGATCGAACCCACAACATTCAGCGCAGGAGGAACATATCCTATTCATGACTCTCCCACGTTGGTATACGATGAAGGTTATCTATATAAGGGTAGGGATGGGTATATTTAAATGGACTATAATCTGCCTGATGGAAAGCATAAGCAGAATCCAAGAGTGGTGGTCGCCATACATTTTTTTTTTTTTTTTTTATTGATTAGTGGGCAAACGAGCAGACGTATCACCTGATGAAAAGCGATTACCGCCGCCCATGGACACCTGCAACACTAAAGGCGTCACAAGTGCGTTGCCGACCTTTGGGGGATGGGAAAGGGGATGGGGGAGGGGTTGGGGTATGGGCCTCCGGTATCCTCACTCACTCGGTGAAACACAGCGCAAACGCTATTTCACACCGGTTTTCTGTGAGGCCGTGGTATCACTCCGGTCGAGCCGACTCGTTCATGCCAAAGCATAGCTCTCCCACGGTAAAAACTCATTGCGGATACTGCAAATGTAGCATGGTGACCCACACCACGGGGGCCTAGTGATGTTTTTGCATCACCTAACTATTTACAAAATACAAGTGCTCGACAAGTCACCGAAACAAGTAAAAAATTTTTTTTTGCTCTCCTCTGTGGTATGAACCTTACATACTCCTCCGTTCGCATAATGTTAGTAAACAAGGGTAAAATTTTATGCACAAGAAACTACATTTATTTTAAAAAGATTTGAGGGCAAATTTTTTTTAACTCTCTATTAAAATATTCAACCATAGTTTGGTTACGTTTTCCAAAATACCATAGACTAATAGTAAATATTATAAATCAGTTTAAGTATTTACATTCGATAAGTGACCGCTTCGTTCGTCTTTAAACATTTATGACTAATGACGAAAGAATATAGCAAAAAATAAGGAACAAACAAATGGTTTTGTTTTTCAAAGCAAAATCAAATAGAAACGAGTATGGTCGTATTCGAAAAGTTGCTAATTCAAACACAAACATTATGGAAGGTGAAGTAAGTTCTAAATGTAGCTTAATTAAGAAATTATATTCAATTAATTCGTGATTATTATGCCAATAGCTACTTTTACTGTTGAATTTAAATAAACTTTAAAACAAAACCACCTTAGTATAACGTTAATGAAATGAAAAGACGGTTTCTGGGTGTAAGAACTCCTTTCTTTTTTTTAATAATCTAATCTCTCTTGTAATTACAACTATGGCATGTGCCTCTCTTGCGATATACATATCTATACGCGAGCGGAGTTGCAGGCAAAAATTTGTATTTAATAAACCAACAAATCTTCATGAATTAACCATAATAAACTGGCCAGGCATCTATGCAACTTTGAAAAAAAAAACAACGATGCCAACCGGCCTTATGTCAAATTAAATCAACAAATATTTGGTGAGGTTAAATTGTACAATTATTGTACAATTTTTTACAAATTATGAGTTAATCGTTTTGGAAACCAATAGAACATGGCTTTAGATTTAGTCAGCATAGCACAACCTCATTATATCCCAGGGTAAGTGATCACCCGTACGTACTTTTTAACGTTTTATGTATAAAGTATGATGGTTATAGGTACGTGCAACTTTTGGGTGAGTACTAATCTGAAACAGCATCCAACTGAAGAAGTAACCTGAGCTGCTGTTGAGATGGAGCTATAAAAATGTAGTTTAAACTTTTAAACCTTACTTGGACTACGATAAATATTTGAAAACCAAAATCAGCTAAATCGGCCGAGCCGTTCTCGAGCTTTAGCGAGACTAACGAACAGCAAATCATTTTTATGAATATAGATTGGAAAACTTGAAAAAACCTTTTAACTCGTCTGACCAGTATAATATAGATTTCCACAACCTCTTTTCTAAGAAGGGGCTTAAAAGCCTTAAAAATATTATTATAGTCAAAACATATATATTCAGAAGTATATAAGGAGTTACATTTTTTTGTTTTGCGATTATTTTAGTTAGTGACAAGATTTAGACCTTCAAATTATTTATCTAATACACTCTGTGCCACGTAATATTTATAGCTACAGATATATTTTATTTAATGTGCCTAAAATATTTCAAGTTATAAGGAAACCGCTCATATTATAGTTTAAAATTTAATAAATCAACAACTTAGTCCTACGAAAAAGAATAAGTTTCTATGTGAAATACAGTTATTTTACTACTTACCTCATACTTTAACTCCTACAAGGGGTACGTATAAACATGGGCGTACCCAGGGTAGGGCAGGGGAGGGCAGCTGCCCCCCCCTAGATGTTGACATTTCGACTATCTTCTTCTCTCGATTATAAATAAAGCACACTGAGACGCGTAAAAATGTGACTAAGATCGACTATGGACAAAGACAGATTTATTTTTTGTGTTGTAAGATCGGTAATCGGCATGGGAATTAGTCCTAGGGCTATGCGATGCTCGAGAGCAGTGACGATCAGAGCGTACTCTCTAGCGAGGAGAACTACTCATCATAGTCCTAAGATAGTAAATCTTCTGAGTCGTTTTATGTATTTTTTTAGGTCAGCTGATATGCCCATTCATTTGGAATATATTTTAGTCACTACAAATAATTATCGGAGGCATGTCGTATTTTCTTGCTCACTTTTTTCACTGAGAGCTGTTGATGCAGTTCCGCATTGGTAACAAACCACGATACATTTACTATCGACCTTAGGATATTGTTATGAGCTCTCTGTATGAAGTTTATATTGGAGTCTTTTGCGGAGTCGCACAAGTGTATGCCGTATATTCAGGTTTAATTATCGTCTAATATATCAGAAGTTGGTTGTCCAGTTATAATTTGTAGTTTTGTCCTAGCATCCAGTACAGGTTTTTGTGCCGCATAGATCATCTCATTTTGCTTTCATATGATTTTTCCACCGGTCTATATGTAAGTCCACATTGGGCTCGCACCCGAAGGCCGATGGGACACCATTTCCGAAGTCTGATTCCCAAGCTGGCGCAGCGCGTGCTTGGCTCGGTTGCTGCCAAATATAAGGGGCTCCGATGACTCCTGCAGGAGCGGGCTGCTGCTAGACGGAGGTCCTGAAGGCCAGCAATATCGGGCTATTGCGACGTCCCCAACATGTGCTGACCTTCAGGAGGAGTCCTAACACTCGAGAAATCGAAGACCAGAAATTTCAATTTCACCAGGTCGTTGTGGAGGAATGGAAGGAACGACTTTGGCAACCGAGTGCTGGGCACGCCGTTATTGCGGCGGTAAGACCCGTTATGGAGGATTGGCTCGAGACGCATCACGGGACACTCTCATACCGGCTGACACAGGTGATCACGGGGAAAGGATGCTTCGAAGAGCACCTGTGTCTGATCCACAAGGAGCCAACGCCTGAGCCACCACTGCGATGACCAGACTGTAGACACGGCATTCCGCACGCTGGCAGAATGTCCAGAGTAGGGCAAGTCGAGGCGACCATCGGAGTGGGGGGTTCTCTCACTTGGTACCATTATTGCGGTCATGTTGCGTAACGAGAGCGCAACTCTGTCGTCTTTTTCTGCGAGCCAGTTATGCTTGCGAAGGAGATGGCGGATCGGGACTGTGCGAGGTTTAGAACTCTTCCTGGCCGCCAGGCCCGGGAACGGGCCAGGTGCCGCAGACGACTCGGGCGCCGGAGATCGCCAAACGGTTTCCGTCCTCCATAAGCGTAAGCTTGGGGGTGACAGGTGAGGATCTCCCTAGCAGAAGCAAGCCGGGGGAGCTCCACAAAGTGCTCGCGCCCCTTTTTAAAATAGAAAAGGAGCATCAGGATTCCTACACAGGAGGGGGCCATCTACAAACCATAGGTGGCCGGAGGTACATCGGGGTTCCAGGGATTTCCTTCCGAGGGTGCACCTGATACCCCGGCTTCTAATATCCATAACGGTGTGTGGTTTTCAGTCGGTTCGAGTCCGACATAACCACCAGATGGTGATATCCAAGGGAATTTCTGCACAAAAAAAAATAAAAAGGTTCACACACTCACGTAGCGGTAAGATATTTTCTCCGACTTTTATTTGCGAATTACCCTTTTTTCTGTACGAAAATGCCCCCGGATACCACTGACTGGTCCTGGACCGCACGCAGTCTCGGTTACTAGAAGTCGGAGAACCAGATGCACTGTGAAAACGAAAACCCTCGAACCTACGGTTTGTATATGGCTCTCTCCTGTGCAGAAATCCCGGTGTTCCTTTTCTGCCCAAAAATAAGCGCTTATGCTGCCACCTCGGCCTGATTGCTAGTAGTAGTAGCTCGGAGTAATTGTTATTTGAGCTGATTTAGCGGCACTTGCTTTTAGTCTCCAGTCCTGTAGGCAATTGTGGACTTCAAGAAGCAAGTCTGAGACTCGCTTTGGATTTTTTTAGCTCACAAGTACCGCTGTGAATGTTGCTATACTGACACCAGACCAGGCAAAAATAGAATAAATGGACTTTTTTGCTCAGTGTACATAGAACAATGTGTTAGTGATAACGTTAATGTTTCATCTTAAACTGTGTTGCCGAAGACTTTTGAAAATTCCTTTAAAAATGTGTTCGAAAAGTGCCCTGCAATTAATTGGAGAAGCCTATGTCTAGTAGTGGACTGCGAAAGTGTTTTTAAAATAGCTATCCTATCATGAAATAATGTATTTAAAAAAATGCCTTTTCATATCCATTTGCCCCCCCCTAGCCCAGAACCTGGGTACGCCCATGCGTATAAAAGTCCATTTCTATTCGTGTATACACCAAATAATAAAATAACAATAAAATATAAACAGCCTAATTCACACCACGAAAACGTTATTAACTATCCTACAAAATAATTGATTAGGTTTGCCTCATAACTATCCAAAATTATTAGTATGATTAACTATAATGTCAAGGTTTCGGTTAGTTTTAGTATTACACGAAAAGAGCATACTCCTTCCAAAAATGTCAGCAACGCGTTTGTGACTTTTGAGTTCCAGAAGTTCATTAACAGTCGTCGCTTTTTATCAAGTACCACGTCTGCTTGTTCTCACGGTTTGTCATTAAAAAAATGACTACGCAAAAACTTTTAATAAAATAGCCTGTCACCCGGGACATTATTACGAATTCATTGACATCTAATTCATTAAAATTGGTACAGTAGTTTAGGTGCTACTGTCGAATATCATCATCAACAGCCCGCTGCAATCCACTTTTGGACATACGCCTCTCCCAAAGCATACTTCAGAGCCCATTCTGTTGCTTGAACAGTGGAAAATACAACAAATACACCTACATAAACTGCTAAAAATATCACCCTTTTGACTTCACCGTTGTCGGATAAAAAACTAACGCTTTGAAACGCTACCTCTGCCTTATGTCTCTGCGTTTCAAAACCATTATTAATTTGTGATTGCAATCCAAATTCCATCTGTACGTATAACATTAAACTTCCAAAAAAGGCCTGAGTCCAGGCACCATATTTGTGCATGTTGAAATAAAGACTCGTGTTTCTGTCGCGCCATTTTTCGACAGGTAAAGTTTGTTGCAAAATTGGAGTGGCGCCAATTTTGCTGTAACCGGAGTTACAATGGAATTTGACAGTACATATCTCACGTTGTCAAGAACGCGTTACAAATAAATTTTATTGATGAACCTTGCGTCCATATACACGAAATTACTTTTAAAGAATGATTGTGTAAGGGCCTTCACGTTGACAATGTATTTAGATTTAGGGCGTAATGTTGGTCGTATCTTACGTCAAAATATGATAAATTATGTCTAGTATATTATATTACGACGTATAACTTGAAGGTATGATAATGTAAGTGATCATTTCTTCCATCAATTACGTGAGTCATTTGTGTTTTGTGTAGACAAAGGTAACCGTCGATACGGCTTATTATTATGATTTTATTGGCTTAAATCCTTAAGGCTAATGTCCTACCTTACACTTAGTCGGGTCTGGACGTGGTTAAAACATGGTTGATAGTTCTAAAAGGTTTTCATTTTTATCATTGCTTGGTTTTCTAGTACTGTAAAATGAAAATTTAAAAACTATATAATTTTTCAGGTACACGGGTCATTGTCCAGAGTACAAATATCGTATCGGCGACACATATGGGTCGACAACTCATAAAATACTCTTGGATCCTGCTGTCCAGCATTCAGAGCGGCTGGTGCTATCTGACAGAACAGCTGACGATTTTCAGGTTGATAAACTTTCTAAATAGGTACTAAAAAATTTGGCCTATGGGTCTAGCGGTTGATGTATGCGACTGCCGATCAAGAGATCTCGGGTTCAAATCCCGGTTCGGGCCATAAGTGTTATTGAGTTTTTCTGATTATAGAAATACTTAATAACAGCTCAGAGTTATAAAGTTGTGGTCTAAGCCCCCGTGCCTCGGAGAGCACGTAAAGCGGTCGGTCCTGCGCCTGATCTCTCCCCGATCGTGTCGGTTAACCGTCCCATCGGATTATGAGAGAAAGAAAACTGTGCCTGCCTACACCTGTGCTTACGCACACACTAGTGTACTATAATATCTCCTGCGTAGTTGGCTGGTCTCCGTTGAGACTGGCCGCCGTGGCCGTAATCGGCTAGGAGAACGACTACAACTAAAAACAACTTTGATGAAGTCAAAATAAAAATATAATTAATCTTTGACCGATTGACTTCATAGATATTCCGGCCGCCACAAACTGATATCGATGTGGTGAATGCCAGATTCAGAAATGGAGACCCCGTGTATAAACATCCTATGATACCTGGGTATGAGGGTAGGTTTATTTTTTTTATTTTCTAAGTTATTTTTAAACGTTTCTACACTAATAAAGAATATAGAATAGAATATACTTTATTGTACACCATTAACAAATTATTCAACTTACAATTCAAAAAAGATATGTACAATGGGCGGCCTTATTGCCAAAAGCAATCTCTTCCAGGCAACCTTTGGATGGACATATTGACCGGAGAAAGAAATTAACGGAATAAAGGGTAGTGAAGGTGTTTTAAAGATATGGTGATGTTTAATAATATATTCATAAACATACACATATATATACACACACATGCACATATATATACAAAATCCAAATATATACAATATATATATCAATATATAAAAGCATTTAAGTCAGTACTGAGACTAAAAGTACTTATGAATCTAAGTAGTGAGCTTTAAATGCCGTCAGTGTTTGTGCACGTCTAATAGATATCGGTAAGGAGTTCCACAATCTGACAGCCTGCACCGTAAAAGATTTGTCGTAGAATACAGTAGCGTGGCTAGGTACCATTAGCTCCAAGGATTCCGACGACCTTAAGGATCTTAGATGTGTGTCACCGAGGAATACAAAACGTTCCTTTAAGTAAGGTGGAGTAAAGGGATTAAATAAAATACTATAAAGTATAGAAAGTATATGAGAATTCCGTCGAAGTAGAATTGGGAGCCACTTGAGCAATCTGCGAAATTCAGACACATGATCATATTTGCGTAAACCAAATATAAATCTAATACAGAAGTTTTGAAGGCGCTCAAGTTTATCAAGCTGCTCCTCAGTGATATCGAGATAACTGACATTAGCGTAATCGAGTATAGGAAGGAGCAGGGATTCAGCTAGCGCAATTTTAGTAACCGTGGGTAGAAAGTTGCGAAGTCTTCGCAGTTATCCCGCCGATGCAAACACTCTTCTACTAACTTCACGTAATTGGGGGCCCCAAGATAATGTACTATCGATCAGAATTCCTAGGTTCTTGACGCACGTACTGATGGGGAGTACAACGTCATTAAATTTAATGTCTGGTAAATCAGACCAGTCGATCTTCGAGTGCATTCTGGAACTGCCCACAACAACAACTTTAGTCTTAGATGGATTAACAATTAGACCAAACTGGCTGCTCCATTTACACACCCGCGCTAAATCCGAGTTCATATTTCCAAAAGCTTCCGACAGTTTGTTCAATGGTGCTTGCGTATAGATTTGAAGATTATCTGCGTAAAGGTGGTAGGATGAGAGTAATGTTTCCGAGATAGAATTTATAAAAATTGTGAAGAGTAAAGGAGATAAAACGCCAATATGTATGAAATTTATAAATATTTTGACGTAGATCCAGTTCTGTCAGTTCGAATTTGCCTTTTGCTCGTAGTCACTTCCTACAAAAGTCACATCTCTAGTTTAATATGCAAAATAGCTTGTGGCGACCTCCACATACAACATAACATACTACAGCGCCATCTACCGAAGTTACACTGAACTACGAAGTAACCTACAATACGAAGAAACTAACAATCCTGAATCGCGCAAATAAAGTTCTCGCGCCGATTATCATATATACAACATCCCAACATCAACTGTTGGGCAATAGCCCGCCAGGCATGATCACCTCGCCTGGTCGGAGGATCCTCCCTTTATGTTGGGTGGAACATGATACCCGTTCCCCCACAGTGGTGACCCCGACGTGATTGGAAGCAGCCTTCAAGCCGCAGCACCATCATGTTCATTCCCACAGCAAGTCTCAGCCAGCCAGCAACCTCGGCCTGAACTGGGATATACCACACGCAGGAAGCGACCGCTCCAGCCTGGTTAACCCTACGGCCTCTACAGCGTCTAAGCATAGCACATTGCACCTACGGTCCATGTAAGCAGAGCACATCTCTCCCGTCTACGCAGCAGCCAGCCACTACGCAGCAATCGCCCCGACTCACTGGGGACCTCACCGCAGCACCGCGCACCGCATGCGATCCCGACTCACTGGGATCAGCGGACTTCAGCCCCGACTCACTGGGACTAGCGGCATTCAGTTCCGACTCACTGGAACTTGCGGCACTCAGTTCCGACTCACTGGAACTACTCACTCCTGGCACTGGCAAGCTCCACAACAGAGCACAGACAGCTGACGCAATATATATCGACCTCCAGTCTTGGAGGGGAGTGATGTGGCGACCTCCACATACAACATAACATACTACAGCGCCATCTACCGAAGTTACACTGAACTACGAAGTAACCTACAATACGAAGAAACTAACAATCCTGAATCGCGCAAATAAAGTTCTCGCGCCGATTATCATATATACAACATCCCAACATCAACTGTTGGGCAGTAGCCCGCCAGGCATGATCACCTCGCCTGGTCGGAGGATCCTCCCTTTGTGTTGGGTGGAACATGATACCCGTTCCCCCACAAGCTCCTTAGTGTAAAAATGAAATAAGTTAAGCCTTTAGCTGGTATGGAGAATCGAAAATCTTGACTGCGTGATACACTTCGAACGAAGCTGGCATTTCATGAATGAAACGACCCATGGGACCTATGGGAATGGGTAAAAACATAAAAAATATATCCCATTTTTAAGCCCCATACCAAAACGAACAGTGGTCTTAAATAAAAACCAGAGTAAAAGAGAAGTACATTATTCGCTCCTTTCCTTTCTTTCGCTCGATGTAAGAAATCCAGAAAAGGAAATAACATTTCGAAATAGATGCTTATTGCTTGCTATCACAAATCTGAGCAATAAATTAGTATTGATATATATTATCAATGCTTATTTGTTGCACAGAATTTCAAGTCAAGTTACAAAAATTTATAATCGGAATCGACTTATAATCGAAACACCATACATTAATACATAGGAAAGATGTCAAACTCCTATTTGAATTTATGCTAAGGTTCGGTTCTTCCTTCTTGCGCCAAGCAGTCTAAACCTGAAACTCACTACCAGCGCACTTGTTTCGCTCCTAATGTGATCCCGGGTCCTTTAAGCTGGGCGCGAAAAAGCATCTCACTTGGCTATCATAGTGTGGGTCACCATGCTGTATTCTCTGCATGTGCAATGAGTATAACGGCCTCGACTTTCGTATTTTATGTATGCTATTTATCAGGCTGAGTAGAGTTACTTTAGCACTCATATTTCTTAAAAAAAGAACAGGGCCTGTTGAAATTTAAAAAAAAACGAACAGTCTAGAAACCAGTATTTTTTTTAAATTTAATTCTGTCTCGGTAAACAAGTATCGTGAAGTCTGAAGGCTGTGTTAAATATACTTGATCATGTTACGATGAATCAGTGGTTCATGAGTCACAGATTATAGTAACTCGACCGGTCCGAGGTATTCTGTGGTTTCCTGAAGTTCCGTTAAATACGCTCTGTGCTAAAGGTTTGATAAGCTGTTTACATTTCATGTTATAAATAGGACAGATCATGTGTGTAAGATCATTTTGCTGTGCATGCAACCAAGACTAAAAAGGTTAAATGCTAAGCAATGAGGATACGTAGCACACTAGACAATCGCAACTTTATCGACTTAAATAACTACTTAAATGGTTTAAAAAGCATAAACTCAAAGTTTATAATAAAAATCTAAGGTAATATAGTTAAATAACTACCTACGTTCTGAATATTTAGGTATACAAATAAATAAAATTGAAGTGTTTTCTCTGTCTGTTTGTTTCGCATAATATATAAAAATACTGATTGATTTTGATAGGAATTTCACTAGCATAGTACATGCTAAGTACTTTTGATTTAGATCTGCCACGCGGTTTTACCCGCGGTCGTTGTTGTGAAGTGAAGTCAATGATTTTTACAGAAGCTGGTTACTCAGCTTTTATGACGAATGTGCATTTGAATAATATCTATCTCCTTTGTTAGTTTTAGTCACAACAGTCTAGCTGTCTTGACCATTCCTTATGTAGGTGTGAGTAATTGATCCAAGCCCTGTTTTCTAGAACTCGTATTTATTTAGCCCGTGTTATTTTTAACCATTTGCATATTTAAATCATTATAGTCTTGCTAGAGATAATTTATATCAAGCTAGCTTGATTTAATTGTTTTCGTGTAGCAATAAAACTTGGTTATAAGTTTTGTTTTTGATTCTAAAACAAACATTCGGGCCCTTTCATGATGAACATTCACCGTTGTATGTTTGTATCATCACAAGTGTCCTACCAAAAATACTCATTTAAAGTGTTTTATGATCTGATTGAGGAATTCATGTGTTTTAGACAACCGTTAAAAACTGAAAAGTCAATTGTTGTCAATTGTTCTTTAATTGATCGAGGGCCACTGTCACTATCACGTGGTCATATCATTTCATCTATGAATCTTGAAGTGGAGTCCAAACTTGTCGATTGATTAAAATTTAAATAAATTATAAATGTTACCGTGGGAGAGCCACGCTCTGGCTTGAATGGGCCAGCTCGACCGGATTGATACAACGGCCTCACAGAAATCCGGTGTACAGCGCTTGCGCTGTGTTTCACCGTGTGAGTAAGGATACCAGAGGCCCATACCCCGACCCCTCGTGACGGTAACGCAATTGTGACGCCTCTGGTGTTGCGGGTGTCCATGGGCGGCGGTAATCGCTTACCACCAGGGGATATGTCTGCTCGTTTGCCCTATATAACATAAAAAAATATTGACTTCATAAATAGAGAAAATTCATTTTCTTTTAAAAAGCGCAACGAGCGTTGAATGGTATCTTTTATTTATTTCAATTGACTTTTTTCGGCGTCCAAGTAATAAATAACCTTAAAGCGGCGTTTTATCACCGTTACTTTTGCAGTTTTTATGAACTCTCTCACTAATAAATTACTTTCTTCCTACCACCTTTATGCAGATGATCTTCAAATTTACTCCCAAGCATTTAGCACAAGCTGTGGATCTAATTAACAGAGATTTAATGCAAATATGTAACTGGAGTAGGGAGTATGGACTTAGTGTAAATCTAACTGAAACACAAGTCATTATAGTGGGTAGCCCAAGGCTGCAATGTAAGATAAACTTACAACAGATACCAGTTGTTAGTTGCAATGGTACGTTTGTTCCATATGGTGACAAAGTCAAGAACTTGGGGATCTATCTGGACAGGTACCTATCTTGGGGACCTCAGATCGGGGAAGTTAATCACAAACTGTTCGCGGCAGTAGGATCTCTGCGAAGGCAACGGAACTTTATTCCCATAACACTTAAATTTCGCTCTCTCTCTTCTCTCTCTTCTCTTCTTCCCATTATTGACTATAGTGATGTCAGCTATTTGGATCTGGACCACTAAATAAACTTGAGCGACTTCAAAACCTTTGCATCAGATTCATATTTGGATTGCGCAAATATGACCATATCTCAGACTACCGTTCTAAACTCAACTGGCTACCATTACGCTTTCGCCGGAATCTTCATATACTTTCTCTTTTATACAGTGTTCTGTTTCATCCTCACACACCCTCTTACCTCAAAGAACGTTTTCAGTTCTTGCACTATACACATTGCAGGGACCTGAGGTCATCGGTGAATTTAATACTAAAAATGCCACAACACTCCACTCACCGCGGACAAGTCTTTTGCTGTGCAAGCAGTAAGACTTTGGAACAGATTGCTGGAGGCTATCCGAAAAGCGAAAACCTTGCCTGTTTTTAAAAACCTTGTGAAGGGTTATTATCTGTCCCTATACTCTTGGTTTCATTATATGTAGTAAATATTGTAATCTGTGTATATACCTATGTATGTACATATATGTGTAGGTGTACATTTGCATTTTTTAAATTTATTGTTTTAAGAAGTTTTGAATATTCACGCGATGGTGTGTTACTGTTGTATTACTCGCCTAAAAAAGGTTGTCTGGAAGAAATCGCCGTGAGCGATAAGATCGCCAATTGTTACTTCTATAACTTTAACTAACTCATCAGTTGTTATGTTTGTAATTTAAAGTATACAATAAATAAATAAACTATAATATGAAATAAATAATGAGTATCTATATAAAAGTGTTTGAAAATAAACGTCTTATCTATCTAGTCGAAAATGAGCCATGTATAAATTTAAGACCGTACTGTGTACACCTATATTCTGACAAATACAGGATTATTATTATTATATACGCCAAAGTCCGTAGGTACTATAATAATATTTGTGACTCTTTACTCTCTTAATACATGAGACACCTAAATTTTGCAGGTCCAGAATAAAATAACCCTTTTTATAAAACTGACCCAAGTACCTTAATTAAATCCACAATTCAAACTCACAATATAAAATGATTAGGTACTATAAGCAACAAAAAACATTTTGTTTTGTAAGGTAGCCGCAATGTTTAAATTATCATACTTTTCTTACACCTTGTCCTTCTGGACTACGTCGTTTCACAGTTTTCTTTTATTTTCGGTTTGTTAATTATTTTAAAAATAGTATCGTGTAAATTATAGAGGCAAATAATTTGTTATACTAATGTACAATATGTGAATGACTTTTATATACTTTTATTGACCAATAAAACAAAGATTAGATCATATGAATTATATTTAAAGCTTTCAACTAAAGTTACCAACACATCTAGGCTTTCTCCCAAAACTGAACGCCCACTTCGGCCAGCGTTATACAGTAGCAGCAACCGAGGCTTTGTCAGACTTTCAAAGGGTTCAAATCAATCAAAGAGCAGCTAGAAATCAATTAGAACGGATAGTTGACCTTCAAGCTGGAAAAGGAAAACCATGGGATTTGGTCGATAGATTTGTAAGTGCCAAACTTCTTTTGAGAATATGTCGAGCATGCAGTTAAAAAAACTCGAAAATTTGTTCAAGCTGTATATAAATTCAGTAAGAATGAAGATGAATGAAGAAAGAAGAATGAGTGGATAGTAATGTTGTGAAGTGGATGTTTCAAAACTGACTAGATAAAGTAACAAAATTATATCTGAGAAAGGATAAGATAAGTACGATATTTATCCGCAGTCGGCCACAGCAGAATTCAAATTGCCATTGGTCACAGTGCGTCCAGAATGTGCAGGAATACTTCGAGATGTACCCATGGATGAACCAAAGTTATCTCCTGCATCGCATTCAGTCAGTCCTTATTTCATGGAGAACGCTGATCCCGACAAATTTATCAAGAAAGGTGAGAGGGAAAACGATGCAACGATAGATGAAATAAAATGTTTATTCGACCTCTATGTGATGACCTATTTATGGCTATTCAACAATATCCTCCACTTATTTATTTTTATCTTTATGTGTCATTCTTGTCAAAATTGACACTGTTTATTTGATTTTATTAATGTTTATTTTATATCAATGCTTTTTATTTGATGTCTTACTCTAGAGTACATAATTCTTTTGTCCGCTCTCAAATATGGGGGTATAATCCATCTCAATCAGTGCGTAAGTTTATTTAATAACCTGTCTTCAAAGTTTAAGTATTTTTATAGTTTTGTTTTATTGAGTAAAAATATCTTGTAACAGGTTTTGCGGGCCATGTTCCCTATGGTTTCTCACGGTTTGGTGAATCTTCGAAGAAGCTCACCAACTCCGCTCTTTGTGATTTCTCGTCTAATTATAGACGAAGACAGAGTACAGAATGGGCACCAGTGAATGTAGTGAAGTAAGTAGTAGTGTCTAGTACCTAATTATTAGATTTATAGTCTTTTATTATTTGTAGTAAAATAAGGTTAATTTTTTCTACTATCGAGTGTTCTCTGAAACACGTTTGTTTTTATCATTAACTGCATTAATGTACAGTGGTAAAAACCTTGAAAGTTCTGTACAAACCTGTAGATCTATTATAAGATGTAACTTAAATTTATGCTAATCGCAATTTAATGTTTCAAATTGAAATAAGCGCATTAATAAATTATAAACTTAATAAATCTTCGTCTAGAAATTCGTATTATAAAAATCGGTCCAGCCGTTTCGGAGGAGTTTGGTAACAAATACCTCGACCTCGAGAATTTGATTAATTAGATTTTTTCGTTTATTCATATACAACAAGTTATTTTAAATAAGTGTCGTGACTTTGTTTTATTTATAAAAGTCTAATGTTAAAATATTACATTGAAGATCTTTCTATAGATATCTCAGACTAGTAAAAATTCAAGTTGTCCGGGGTGGCAGCACAGCACGTAGACCCAAATATCAAAACTGTCACTGCTGTGAGCTGTCATACTTGTCAATTGTAATAGGATTGACACGCGTAATTTATTTATTTTCTCTTAAATCATAATTAAAATAACGAAATGGCAAAGAAAAAGCTTTTGCCCAACCTCTCGAAAGAGGAAAAAATGGTGATAGTGATATCTGAGATAATACAAGAGCTGTTAGTAGCCCATCGTCAGGGTAAGGATGTTAACCTCAACAAGATGAAAACAAGAATTTCTTCAAAGTATGGGCTTGGAACGTCACCGAGGCTTGTAGATATCATCGCAGCGGTGCCTGCCGACGCTAAAAAGATACTGCTACCAAAGCTGAAGGCGAAACCTATTCGTACAGCGTCCGGGATAGCAGTAGTTGCTGTTATGTGCAAGCCACATCGGTGTCCTCACATCAATTTCACTGGAAACATTTGCGTATACTGTCCAGGAGGTCCTGACTCTGACTTTGAATACTCTACTCAGAGTTATACAGGATATGAGCCGACATCTATGAGGGCCATAAGAGCCAGATATAATCCTTACTTGCAAACTCGGCACAGAGTAGAACAACTCAAACAGCTTGGGCACAGTGTTGATAAAGTTGAATTTATAGTGATGGGTGGTACTTTCATGAGTCTGCCTGAAGATTATAGAGACTATTTCATTAGGTAAGTTTTTATTACAAATATTTAAATTTGGAGAAAAAGTTTTAATAATAACAATAAATAATAAATATTTCGGACAACACAAAGTCATCTAGTCTCAAGCTAAGCAGAGCTTTTGTTATAAGTACTAGATAACTGATATACTTAAATAAGCTCATATTTTTTTTGTAAATACATTCATATTATACACTTAAAACTCCAAACTCCTGTTGTGTGTCAGATATCTGGAATATTATTATATTATGTATATTTATTACAGGAATCTACATGATGCCCTGTCTGGCCATACATCAAGCTCAGTGGCTGAGGCCGTAAAGTATTCCGAGAAGGCAAAGACCAAGTGCATTGGGATCACAATAGAGACCAGACCTGATTACTGTCTTCAGAGACATATGAGTGATATGCTCAACTATGGATGTACTAGGTGAGCTAAAATAAAATAAAAATTGAATTAAAAAATAAATACCGTATTTCTTAAACATGTAAACAAAAGTATTGGAAGAAATCTATGTTGACACTATGTTTATATACATATTTGTGGTGCTTGTTCTTCTGTTAAAGCCAATATAGTTTTCTCCTAGAATTATAGTATTTATTTATCTCTTCATACTTCTTTCATATTTTTTTTTTGTGGAACTAGGGGCAAACTAACAAACAACACCTGCAACACCAGAGGCATCACAAGTGTGTTGCCTTTGGGGGATAGAAAGAGGGGTAATGGAAAGGGTTGGGGTATGGGCCTCCAGTATCCTCACTCATACAGTGCAGGTGCTATTTTACACCAGTTATCTGTGAGGCCGAGGTATCACTCGGGTCGAGCCAGCGCAATTAAGTCGAAGCATGGCTCTCCCACGGTATAAACTTCTGACTGTTCCTCAGAGGGGTAGGCACATGCAAGTTAAACAATCATGTTTTGATAGCTCTAAGTTGCACTAATGCGAAAATAGGTAGGTAGTTATATCGTGAAAGAAAATCATTTGCCAGATTTAAAGACAAACAATACATATTTTATGACTGTTCAGTGTTCCCTGTGGTTGTTATTGTACCTTTACAATAACAATTGCGGGTAACACTGCAAGGCGATACTAGTAAAAAAAAAGGTAACCTAAGTTACTTAAGCTTCAGCTATTTCTCAGTGAAAGTCCCATCAAAATCGGTCTAGTCATTCCAGCCAGATGAAATAGACAGGCATACAACAATTTTGTAAATGCTTGCATTTAATGAAAAGCTGTAAATTTGTATAGATAGATAAAGTACTCGTAATATTATTGTTATATTTCAGGTTGGAAATTGGTGTACAGTCAGTGTATGAAGATATTGCTAGAGACACAAATAGAGGACACACTGTCAAAGCTGTTTGTGAGAACTTCAATCTGGCTAAGGATGCGGGGTATAAGGTACAACATTTTTAATACTTAGTGCTAAAGGGTCTTTGAAAATTAGAAAAGTTTCTTTGTATTTGATTCAGACATTAGTATTGCACTACAATGACAATATTATAGTGATAATAGGAGAGTGTTACCATATAAAGCTATTTATTAAATTAAATATTTTGTTTAATACTGGTGACCAAGCCTGACTTCGTATGTTTAGACTTTGAAATCCTTTCAACGATTTTGAAGGTATTTGAAAATCATCATAAACATATTGTTATACTAGCCGAACACCGCGATTATTGTCGTACCGCGGGTAACGCCACGAAGCGAAGCATTTGTTAGCGATTGTTTTAAAATTACAAACTGACACTCCAATTTTATTTATTTGTATTGTTACGTGTTAGGTTGTTATGTGTTAGGGTTCAATGGGTTTTGGGAAATAAACCTTCTGACGTGTAAAAGAGACTTTATTAACAACACTTTTAAAATCACATCTTACTCCGAACAACAATCCTTAATGGTCGCGGAAGTCGTTAGGTTGATCACTAATATCGCTTCGATGTTTATCGCACTGTAGCTCAAACTGAACTGACTTCGGCTCGCGAGAGTTCGTGTTTATATATATTTCTACATTTTACTAGCGGTTTCGAGAAACGTCTCGAACATACGAGTGCGTTCCCCGTGCCAAGGACACGCCCGCCGGTGTACTCGTTGTAAATAATCGCGCAACAACCAATAAATATTCGACGCTATGTGTATCGATATAAGGTTAGTTATTCCGTGCCTCGAAAATCAACTTCTCGATTGTTGTTCGCGAATAATCTTTCTTCGTAACAGTACAGATTACACATATAAACCTTCGTCTTTAAACAATTTATGTTGCTGTAAACTACATTAAAATCTGTTGTATATTTAAAGAGATCTAAGAGAACAGACAGCATCTTCATTTTATACTATGAAAAGACTTTGACATAAAAAATTAAAAAACAAATTCTTTATTGTAGATTGTTGCACACATGATGCCCGACCTGCCAAATGTCGACTTTGAAAGAGATGTGGAACAGTTTATTGAATTCTTTGAAAATCCAGCATTCAGAGCTGACGGTCTTAAGATATACCCAACATTGGTGATCAGAGGTACAGGATTGTATGAACTCTGGAAGACGGGACGATACAGGAGCTACCCTCCATCGACTTTGGTGGATCTTATTGCGAAGGTACTGGCTCTAGTACCTCCATGGACTAGAGTTTACAGGTGAGCAGTGAACAATATTAGCTATTTTATGTTATACTAGCTGACCCAGGTAACCTCGTTTGCGTCTTATATTGCCGGTAGCGTGAAAATTTTCCCCCGTTTTTGAAACATTCTTCATTGGTGGTCCGCTCCTATTAGTAGTAGCGTGATGATATATAGCCTATAGCTTTCCTCGATAAATGGACTACCCAACACTGAAAAAAAATTTCAAATCGGACTAGCGGTTCCTGAGATTAGCGTGTTCAAACAAACATACAAACTCTTCAGCTTTGTTATTAGTATAGATGCAGCCATTTTGCACTATTGCATAGTGGCTTAAACAGTCACGTTGTCTTTTTACTAGACTGGACTGTTACATATTAGAATTAAACTCACTTGTATTTATTACTCTATTTTAATCAACTTTATTCCTGACCTGGTTAAATTGAAAAGGGTGAAACTGGTCAGGGTTAATAGTGGAATAAGTACAAGTGAGTTTAATTCTAGAATGTAATTCAATAAGTCAATCAATCATAAGGACTGAGTGTGTGATTCACAAATTGTTAAATGTTATCCTGTAACATTAGGTTTTTTCAGTGTGGGAGTTGTCCAATATACATATAAAGTAAAAAGATTGAAATTTTAGGGTGCACAGATAGACTAGCTAAAACCTAATGTTTCAATTCTGGCATTTACTCTATGTATGGCGTTGCTAAAGTTACTCTACTTTGCCTGATCAAAAGCATATGTAAATCCAAGAGTGGTGGTCACCATATTTATTTTTTATTTATTTTTATTGAATAGTATTAATTATGAAATTTCGTGCTGAAATAGTAGAGTCATGCTGATTTCAGCACGAATGGGCCGGGCTCGACCGGGGCGGTACTACCCTCGCACAGAAGACCAACCCAAAATGACAGGCTTCGTACTGTCGTGTTTCGTTGGTAAGTGCGAGACCGGAGGCCCAATGATGCAGGTGTGACAGTTGTCGTGGTTAGTGTGAGAGCAGTGTAATGCTCGTGGAGTCATGATGAGGGTGGCTTGGATCGAACCGTCGGCCTGGGAGACCCGTAGAAACGGTGGTGCCGCTGGCCGCCCGCGACATAGAGAGGGGCCCAACCGCGGCTAACCACCCTGGGAGGCTGCCCCGTCAGGTCGCGCATAATCCACGGAGTGGCTCGTCGTGCCGGTTGGTGACCGGACGGTGGGACCAGGCGACCACTTCCGGGAGGGTACGGGGGCCCTTCCGTCCGACGGTTCGGTCACCGTCATGCCTCACTGTTGTATGAGGACACAGCACTACGAGTCTCAGTATTGCACAGCCACGACAGCTGTCGCGCCTTTTACGCTCCCCATCCCCCACCCCCTTTTTTTATCATGGCAGCACAGAAAAAGTATAAACGTTCAACAGCGGCACTCCATCCACCCACCAACGCGCTTTTTGAGGTGGAGTTCACAAACATCCGTGGACTCCATGCAAACCTCAACGCCGTCCACCAGCATCTTGAGACGGCACGGCCGGCCATGCTTTTTCTAACGGAGACACAAATACGCCGCCCTGCCGACACGACATATCTACACTATCCCGGCTACGTTCTTGAGGAGTGCTTCCTCGCGAAGGCTGGGGTATGTCTTTTCGTTAGGGCGGATGTTTGCTGTCGCCGTTTCCGCTGCCTTGAGGACCCATCCTTCTCCATCCTGTGGTTGCACGTGGATATTGGCTCCGTGAGCCGATTCTACGTGTGCCTATATCGATCCCACTCCGGAGACTCTGAGACAACTCGACTATTTGAATATCTCAGTCAGGCGGTGGACAAAGCGCAGGAGCAGTTTCCCACCGCCGAACTGGTGTTTCTGGGAGACTTTAACGCCCACCATGAGTCTTGGTTGGGATCTTCCAGAACTGACCACGCGGGTCGGACTGTCCACGCATTCGCTCTCACGCATGACCTCACCCAGCTGGTACTCCAGCCCACCAGGATACCAGACATACAGAGTCAAGCGCCTTCCTTGCTGGACCTTCTGCTGACGAGTCACCCAGCGCAGTACGATATATCGGTGCTTGCCCCTTTGGGATCCTCCGATCACTGCCTGGTGTCTACCACGGTGTCTTTAGTTGCCGCCCCACGACCAGTGGCAGCGAAAAGACGACTATGGCACTACTCGTCAGCGGACTGGGATGGAATGCGGGATTATTTTGCATCCATCCCGTGGGCTCAACGCTGCTTTAAAGACGAAAGATGTGTCGCAAACTGCGGCTGCCGTGGCTGGCGAAATCACTGTTGGAATGGAATACTATGTTCCCTACAGTGAGGTCGCCAGCGCAACGACCCGTCCCTGGTTTAATCGCGAGTGCGCCCATGCTGTTGCGCAAAAGCGATCGGCTTACCGCGCACGGACCAGAGCTCACGCTCGCGGCTGCCCCGACGTTGGTCAACTAAAAGCAGCGTTCAACAAAGCCACAAGGGAATGCAAGAAGGCTTACATTAGAGCGGATGCCCAGCGCATTGCGCGGCTTGGCCAAGAACTCGTCGCACACCCTACGGGTAGCCGAAAGTTCTGGCGATTGGCTAAAGCCGTGCAGTCCAACTTCTGCCAGTCCTCACTACCACCCTTGAAATGCCCCGACGGATCACTCGCCCATCAGCCGCAGGAGAAAGCAAAACTGCTTGTTGATCTCTTTGCGGCTAACTCCCGAATCGACGACCGTGGCAGGCACCCGCCTACCATTCCGACCTGCGACACTACGATGCGGGATATTCGCATCCGGTTGAATGATGTCCGCGCGGAGCTTCGGTCACTCGACGTCCGGAAAGCCAGTGGACCCGATGGCGTCCCAGCGGTGGTTTTTAAGAAATGTGCACCAGAGTTGTCTCCGGTATTGACGCGCCTGTATTGCCTGTCTTATTCATCGGGAACTGTCCCGATGGCCTGGAGAGAGGCGAATGTTCAACCCATCCCCAAAAAGGGCGACCGTTCAAACCCGGCAAACTACCGTCCGATAGCCGTCACCTCAATTCTCTGCAAGGTATTTGAAAGGATAATAAACAAACAACTGATTCACTACCTGGAGGATCACTCCGTACTAAACGATCGTCAATATGGTTTTAGACCGAACCGATCCACGGGTGATCTTCTAGCGTATGTGACACACCTTTGGGGCGAAGCTATTGACAGGCATGGGGAATCCTTGGCAATCAGCCTTGACATGGCCAAAGCCTTTGATAGGGTTTGGCACCGTTCGCTTCTCTCCAAGCTACCGGCATACGGTTTACCCCCCAAACTCTGCATCTGGGTTGCCGCATTTCTGCACCAGCGCCGCATTAGAGTCCTTTGCGACGGTGCGGCCTCCGAGTTTCAGCTGATCAACGCTGGAGTACCTCAGGGGTCCGTCCTGTCACCCACGCTGTTTCTTCTGCATATCAATGATATGCTGGCTCTTGCCAATATTCATTGCTATGCAGATGACAGCACAGTTCACGGGCGATATTTTGGACATCCCACAGCTGGGCTAGCAGATATTGATAAAAAACGACGGGAGCTTGTCGCTCAACTCGACCATGACTTGGACCGCATTTCTCAATGGGGCTCTGAGAATCTGGTCGAGTTCAACGCCAAGAAAACACAGGTGTGCGCGTTCTCTGCCAAAAAGTCTCCATTCCTTCCCCTTCCCACTTTTCAGAGCACTCGACTGCCATTACAAGGTAGGCTCGATATCCTGGGCATGGATATCAGCCGCGATCTCAACCCTCGCGAATACGTTGAGAGTGTCACTAGGGCGGCCTCGCGGAAGCTAGGTATCCTTAATAGGGTGAGACGGTTCTTCTCGCCCGAGCATCGGTGTCTGCTTTACAAGACCCAGGTTCGCTCGTGCGTAGAGTACTGTTCTCATCTTTGCGATGGAGCCGCGCAGTATCTGTTCGACGCTCTCGACCGGTTGCAGCGGCGAGCTATCCGCATTGTCGGCAGTCCCCAGACCACCGAGTCCCTTGAGCCACTGCAGTTGCGTAGAGATATCGCCTCTATGGCAGTCCTCTATCGCCTTTATCATGGAGAGTGTTCCGAAGAGCTGTTCCAACTGGTCCCCCCTTCTCCCTTCCTCTACAGGACAACACGTGCCGGTCTTGGATGTCACCGCTTCAGAGTGGTAGACATACGCTCTCGTACTCACCGCTTCGGTTCTTCCTTCCTGTGCCGAGCGGTCAAAACCTGGAACTCACTACCTGCGTACGTGTTTCCCTCCCGCTATGAACCCGGGTCCTTTAAGCGGAGCGTGAAGAAGCATCTCACTAGGCCGCCATAGTGTGGGTCGCCATGCTGCAATATCCCTATTAGCATTGAGGATGGTGACCACCACTCTTGGATTCTGCTCGTGCTTTCCATCAGGCAGAGCAGAGTCATTTTGGCAGCTAAGACATAAAAAAAAAAAAAAAAAACGAGCAGACGTATCGCCTGATAGTAAGCGATTACCGCCGCCTATAGACACCCGCAACACCAGAGGCGTCACAAGTGCGTTGCCGGCCTTTAGGGGAGGGGGAAGGGTATAAGGTAGGGGTTAGGGTGG
The DNA here is from genome assembly GCA_916048165.1 of Spilarctia lutea. Classification (NCBI taxonomy): domain Eukaryota; kingdom Metazoa; phylum Arthropoda; class Insecta; order Lepidoptera; family Erebidae; genus Spilarctia; species Spilarctia lutea. The sequence goes on along the minus strand of OU696471.1, from coordinate 19,573,414 downwards.
GGGCCTCCGGTATCCTCACTCACTCGGTGAAACACAGCGCAAGCGCTATTTCACACCGGTTTTCTGTAAGGCCGTGGTATTACACCGGTTGAGCCGGCCCATTCATGCCGAAGCATGGCTCTCCCACGGCAATCAATGCCAGACAATGCAGCATGGTGACCCACTCTATGGCGGCACAGTCTCGCACTTACCAACGAAACACGACAGCACAAACGCTGTCATTTTACGTTTATTTTCAGTGCGAGGTTAGTACCGCCCTACTTCAATAATTTTACTGAATATTGTCTCATTCCATTTCAGAGTGCAGAGGGACATTCCCATGCCTCTTGTATCTTCAGGTGTGGAACATGGAAACTTGAGGGAGTTAGCTTTGGCTCGGATGGCCGATTTGGGCACTGACTGCCGAGATGTGAGGACCAGGGAGGTGGGAATACAGGAGATACATAATAGGGTCAGGCCCTATGAGGTATGTTGGTAATGCACGATTAATGAAAAAAAAAAATAATACCAAGATATTCATTATGCACTGCTTTATAACTAAAAGTAGTTAGCAATGTATTCTTATTTATATTTTCTCAATTCGACCATATTTTTTTTTTTACATTTTGAATATGATTAGGATTCTGACTAGAGACAATATTTTTGCTTGTAATCCAATAACTGTAAGCGTGATCCACGTTATTACTTTTTATTAGGTACATTAGTCTTCTGTTAATTAAAGTTCTGTGAAAATAACTCGTGTCATTTCGTGCATTAGACAAAATTTTCTGACTGCCCAATAAAAGTTTTATGTAAGAGTATCATTAAATTCTCTAATTTATAAAATTAAGTCCGCCTAATGCAAATGTATTTGCAGGAAGCATAAATAATAAAAAATATTTTTTTCTGCTCTTTTTATATGCAATTAATTTGTTTGTCATTACAAACATTATTGTTGATACAGATAAAAAATTGTGGTAGGAACCTAATGTGCCCCAATTTTTTAGGTGGAATTAATTCGCCGCGACTACACAGCGAATGGTGGTTGGGAGACGTTCTTAGCTTACGAAGACCCTGACCAGGATATATTAGTGGGTCTGTTGAGACTCAGAAAGTGTGCGTCGGATACATACAGGCCGGAGCTAAAGCCTGGGCCAAATGATAACTTCAAACAGTGCAGTATTGTGAGAGAGCTGCACGTTTATGGATCTGTGGTGCCTGTGAGTTAATTTTTATATGTTAAACTAGCTGAACCCCGCGGTGTTACCCGCAGTTATTGTCGTATCGTGGGTAACGCCGCGGGGCGAAGCTAGTCTAAAAATGTAAGCCTAAATTACTCCTTGTACCATCAGCCACCTACCAGTGAAAGTCCCGTCCAAATCGGTCCAGACGATCCAGAGATTAGCCGGAACAAACAGACAGACAGACAGACAAAAATTTTAAAAATATATATTTTAGTATGTGTACCGTATATACATTCATATGCATGTAGTAGAAAGCGGTTATTTTAATATTACAAGCAGACACTCCAATTTTATTTATTTGTATAGATAATTAGTTAAAATCTTTTCTGGCTTAATAGGTTTTTTATAGTATAAAGTAACTAATTCAGCCCATTTTACAAACCTTCGATGAACATACACAAAAATAAATTCATGAAAACAGCTTAGAGTTTTTAATCTCAAGTCACACTTTGTTTGGAAATATGAAACTGTTGAGATTTATTTACCAAATGAATGAAGTGAGTTATTGATATTGTTACGTGTTATGGTTCGATGAATTTGAGAAATAAACCTTCTGACGAGAAAAACAGACTTTATAAAAGAATCTTAAAAGCACAGTATAACTCTAAATAATAGTCCTTAATTGTCGCCGAGGTTGCTAGGTTAATCACTTGTGGCGACTTCCACATATAACACAACAATAACCTACTACAGCGCCATCTACCGAAGATACACTGAACTACGTAGTAACGCACTACACGGAGTAACTACAAATCCTGAATCGCGCAATAAATAGTTCTCGCGCTGATTGTCATAAATACAACATCCCAACATCAACTGTTGGGCAGTGGCCCGCCAGGCATGATCACTTCGCCTGGTCGGAGGATCCTCCCTTTGTGTTGGAGGGACATAATCGCACTGTAGCTTAAACTGAACTGCGACCCGCGAGACACCTTTTTATATTACATGCCGTTATTACTAGTACATTCGAGAAAGGTCTGACCTGTTCCAAGAACGCGCCGGAGAATGTCTCCAATCAATCTATATTCAACACTATGTAGATTGACGTAAGGTTCATTGTTCTGTGAGAACCTTCACAATGTTTAGCCGTGTCCATTCTTGTTCTGAAATGATCTTTTTTTGTAACAATATTTACTAACTTTGCTGCCTGCATCCTCTTAATCTCGGTCTTGATATTTCAAGTTACATATAAGTTTAATTAAAGAATGACTTAACCTGTATTGCACCTATTCTACAAATTTTACTTACCTTTGTGAATTATTGATAATTTTTAGGTCAACGCACGGGATCCAACCAAGTTTCAACACCAAGGTTTTGGTATGCTTCTCATGGAGGAAGCTGAGAGGATCGCTAAGGAGGAACATGGATCTGATAAGATAGCTGTTATATCTGGTGTTGGAACAAGGAATTACTACGCTAAGATAGGCTATCACCTGGAAGGACCGTATATGGTCAAGATGCTTGTTTAATAAAAGATTGTTGTTTTAGAAATGTTTTATTGTTAATATTATTAATTACAGGTAATGTGGAATATTTTTAAAGTTACAGCAATTATTGTGTATTTATTATTTAAGTAGACCTCTGATGATCGTATCGATTAACCGTCCTATCGGATTATGAGAGAGAAGGAACAGAGAATGCACCTGTCTATGCGCACACACTTGTGCACTATAATATCTTCTGTGCAGTTGGCTGACTGTAAAATAGCGTTTGCGCTGTGTTTCACCGAGTGAGTGAGGATACCGGAGGGCCATATCCCAACCCCTCCCCTCATACAAGTATTTCCAATTACTTACTGGGGTTTGCCTCAATTTATATAGTGTATGACAAATAATGAAATAATTTTTATTTTTTTATCCCTTTCCCCATCCCACAAAGGCCGACAACGCACCTGTGACGTCCCATGGGCGGCGGTAATCGCTTACCATCAGGAGATACGTCTGCTCGTTTGCCACCTATTTAAAAAAAACAAGAAACTCCTACTGCATGAAGAACCTACTTATGGGGAAATTTTAGCGATATTTAGTTATTCGACGACCAAAAGAGTGGGTCTTAAAAGATTTTATCGCAACTAATTTCGATGTGAATATTGCTTTACAGTTTCCCAACCAGGAATTGTTAAAAACTGTTTTTTTATTATTATTACGCGATTATAAACAAGCATAAACTCAGGAATTTATACTACTTCAATTACAGTTGCACATGTCTTAATGCTATCTCCCACATGCATTTAAATATTACCTTCCCACCCATCCTGTTCCTCTCCTTGCAGACCGGACCCGCCGATGTCGATTAATCCGACGGAGATTTATCACAAGCACGTGGGAATGCTGCCTAACTACGCAGGTCACGTTCCTGGATGCATGTTCAGGTAATAACCAGGAAGTATGTTAGACTAGCCGCACCCCGCGGTGTTACCTGCTCATTCCATAACCACACAACATTTTTCGGTACGAAAGTAGCCTATACGTATGTGTATCTAGCAAGTCGGCTACCTCTACGCCAAATTTCATCAAAATTGATCCAGAAGTTTACGCTTGAATAAATAACAAACATACTAACCCAACACTCCAAAACTTTCGCCATTACTGACTGCCTCGGTGGCGTAGTGGTAACGTATGCGACTGCTAAGCTTGAGGTCCCGGGTTCGATTCCCGGGTCAGACCCAATGTACCCATATCACAAGCTCTGCTTAGCTTGGGACTATATGGCGTTGTGTGTTAGATGTCCGGAATATCTATATATTATATATTTATTTATTATAATGTTATTCATTAGTCTAAAACCCTCTCTTGACAGTTTTAAAACACTTTGAACTGCGATTTTTCAAACATTTCTATTCTTTGTATCAATACATAATATCCATATATAATAAAATAGGTACTAATATAGTACCTATTTTATAGTATGGATATTATATACATCATTATAGGTACTAATTACTGTTTAACTGGTAATATTATTAATTCGAAAGTTACACTGCCTGTCTCTTACGCTTTCATGGCTAAACCGCTGAACCGATTTGAATGAATTTCGTTATAGAGATAGATTGGACTTTGGAGAAGGACACATGCTACTTTTTGTCACGATAACCGACATTCACTTGGGCGGAGCCGCAGGCAAAACTAGTCCCTCTTTAAATATTAGTTCGAATAGCTTAAATTATCAACATACCACAAGCTAGTATGACATCCCGTTAATAATTACGACTGTTCAACTGCGGAATAGGCTCTCAGTAGATATTTTGAAGTGAAAACTTATTTAGCGGCGCTGTGTACTTTTTTGGAATGGGTAAAAATGTATAAACTCGCGTCAGGTCACGTGACCATAAACTAGCGTCAGGTCACGTGTCCCGATCGAAAATTCGTAAGGATATTTATTGTTAACAGCGCCATCTACCGATATACTTTGGTAGCATTCGTTTTTCTAGGTAGTGGTCCTTTCTCAATATGATTTTATATACCTACTTAATGTTAATATTTCAGTATCTTAAAGTGATTTACAATAAATTAAAATAACGATTTTCTACTTACACAAAACCTTTTGTAAATCAAAAAGATTCGTCACAATTTGTTTGAAAACAGGGACATCTATTGGAGTATCAAAGCTTTACTTCCATTTACTACTTATTTTAGTTCTTTTTATTGCACACTATTAAAAAAGCATAGGTGTTCATTTCAGGTAAGTTAAAACAACCGTTTGTTTATAGTTATGAGTTTTCACTTCTGTCGGCAGTGCTTATGACTGCTTTGTGTTTTTTTATTTGTAGGTATGATCTGTATCATGTTAATCACGTTCCAATACATCCAATCGTACCGCTAGTGAAGGTACGCTCTATTATTTAATTATTTTCTAAAAACATGTAGCCATAGGTACCTACTTCAGATGCATTGTTATTGATTGATTATATAATAATAAGTTAAGACAATGAATATTTAAAGTCAATACGAACCAAAACCTCATTTGCGAGAAGATCACAAAAATGTATGTTTGCGCAAACTAGATATTAGACAAAACCGCCACTGAAACACGGATCAGCGTTACCCAGTTTATAATAGGCTTGAGTTACCGTGAACTGGGACAATTTTTGAAACCAGTTGTGTAAATGAATTGATCCTTCACACTTCACACACCACATACACACTCAGCACACAACATCACACACAACACAATAACTACAAATATAATAATCTTTTACCCTTGAATAACTAATTTTATCAAACTTGTTTCTACTGTGGCGACTTCCACATACAACACAACAGTAACCTACTACAGCGCCACCTACCCAAGATACACTGAACTACGAAGTAACACACTACACGGAGTAACTACAAATCCTGAATCGCGCAATAAATAGTTCTCGTGCCGATTATCATATACATATACAACATCCCAACATCAACTGTTGGGCAGTAGCTGTCGGAGGATCCTCCCTTTGTGTTGGAGGGACATGATAGCCGTTCCCCTACACTACTATTATTATTGGTAAAAGTCCCTACAACTAAAGTCCGATTGTAAATTGCAAAATTGCCAGCCGCGATACAGGCTAAGCCTAGTGCGGCTAACACTGAGACACAAGTATGTACATATATATATATAAATCTGAAATATTAATAAAGATTATTATTATATATATTTGTGAACTTTAACTATTACTATTGAAATGTACCTATGTTATTAATGAAATTGAGATATATTTAAAAAAATATTAACGTTAGGTATAACATGTCGTCGAAATACGCGACTGGTTTTCGAATTCATCCTTTTCCGGGTCCACAGTAGGTCGCTTCGACGTTCGATGGTGTGTAGTATTCTTCCCTATCGCTTTCAGGAGGCCTAAATAGTTATTTATAATTCAATTCCTTCACGCTCGCCGTCGAGAGCAAATCAAACTTACAATCTTTTATTATTACTATAATAATAATAATATGCCAATATGGTTTATCGTTCATGATCTTAATGTTGTTTTTTCTCATTTCAGATTTGGGAAAACGTACGGCAATGACACTCGGGATGCTAAACGCTGGTTGCGTGGCGACTTTGCACCGTAACATCCAAATTTACATCATCGAAACAAGTATAAACATTAAATTCTTATAGTGTTTGCCGCTATTATAATTGGTCATGAAATTACCGAACATTTGTAAATTATTTTGGTATTAATCGGATGCCTAACAGTTTTATTTGAATAAACCAATGTTAATAAAAAATAGGTAGCAGTTGTTTTATTTTATTGAACTCTCTTGTAATACTTGTATTGATGGATTAAGAATACAGACTGAACCACCCTTATTAATCCCTATAGGACCAGTATGCAAGACAACTCACTGCCAAGAGAAGGAAAACTTAAACAAACCCTATATCAAATTACTAACACATCTGGCCAGCGTGGTATCAATAACTGATGTGCTGTATAGTTTAGACTGTGTCATAACTACTCTGTGACATTAATAACATAGATAATAGAATGTAAGAGAACTAAAAAAAGATGACGAATGTGCCTGATCCTGTAAAACTTTAAAACTTAATAAACGTATAAAATATATAAAAATCATCTCTATTCAAGCCCTCATCTTCTCACTAACAACCCATAACGTCCCACTGCTGGGCTCGGGATTCCTCTCAGGAGAGGGTTAAGGCCATACGTCCCCACACTGGCCAAGTGCGGGTTGGGGACTGGCAACACAATGTTGTGGCTACGTAATCTTGCCGTTGATGATTTTATGCCGCCCAAAGGCCTCAACTAAGCTTCACGACTGTTGTTATCCTATGATATCAACCGGGACCGAGTGCTTAACGTGACCTCCGAACCACGTAGACGCTTATGGTAACAAGCCACCAGCGGTCACCCATCTAGGTACTGACCGCACCGTCGTTGCTCACCCTTGGTAATTGTTTCTAATCATTGAGTGCAAATGGGCTATGAGCGTGATATAACAGGCCAAAACCTCCTAAGGAGAGGCATATGTCCAGCAGTGGACTGTTATAATAATATGCTGTTTATGATTGATGATGATGGTGATTGAACATTTCACAATTGAACAAGGATTCTTACATGAAACAACTATTAATTCAATTAGGTAAAATCAACGATATGGTAAACAGTCAATTTGTTTTAAAAAAAAGAACATTTTAACGCTTTCGTACTGGAAGTAGAGAATGACACTTGAGGCAATATATCAACAATCTAGTTAGTTTCTTTGATGAAATGGCAACCAGCTCGATCACCCGGATCAGCTATTTCTGCCAATGTCAAGTATTTATAGTCTTCAACACTAAGTCTTCAGGTCGTCATCGTAATGAAATTAATGATAAAAAATATATTAAATGTGGATGTCATGAAATGGGGACCGTCTTTCGAAAAAACAAAAAACGATCTCTCTTCAACAATCTATTGGCATATTTAATTATTTTTTGAGACACATCTCCCCTGGTAAGAATATATTATATCTTGTATTACAGTGGACTTTTAAAAACATTAATAAAAGGGACACTAAGAACATATAAGTTCATACAACAATCCTTGCAGGTAGGGATCATCGGTACCACCTACCCCAAGTGCGTTAGGAAACGAAGAAATGACAACTATAGTCGTTCCAATACTTTATTTAACTTTTGACAGATCACGCACATAAAGTTTTGTAATAATTTTTGATACAATGTACTACAGATAATACTGTACTTTATGGGCGGGCTCCGCCTACTTAGGGATGTGTCATTCGTAATTAATGACCACAGACTATAAAAACGGTTTTGAAATAAATCGATTATCGATTATATTAATAAAACATACAATAAAATTATTGTGATTATATTTTATATCAAATCACGTAAAAAGCTTTATTATTTTGCATTAAAAGGCCCTAAATGTCTCTGTTTCAATGCATAAATAATTTGCGTAATGAAAACAGTTCCATCGTACTCGTACCTAGTAATGGGATCGAATGTATTCGCCGCAAATTAATGAATCTAAAATAATTGTTTAGACTTACTATAGTTGGTTCAAATAAAAACTACCTGCGGTACCTACTTGTAATGAACAGGTACAAAATGTTGAAATTCGTAGTAATTTACGGATTAAAAATAAAACAACCAAAAGAGGTACTGTAATACTAATTTTAATTATAAAGAATCGTCTTCTTCGTATGACCAGGAATCATCATCACTTGAGTTCTCAGTAATATTGATTATCATTTCTTGGATAGATAAATTGTCGAATGCAACATCCCGATCCCAATCCGACATTATCACCTTCTTTGTTTTTTCTACAACATTCGCCCAGTTTTCTGGAGTTACTTTTTCACACGCATTTTTCAGTAAATTCAGCATTTTTCTTGCGGCGAAAGGAGGAGTTGTATTGTTCCTCGCAGCATATCCTTTAACTTGTGCCCAGATCATTTCAATTGCATTATATTGGCAGTGATATGGGGGAATTCTGAGGACGGTATGCCCATGCTCTGCTGCCATTTCATCTATGACGTATCGTTTTGGCAGCTTCTTTGTTTTTAATATCTTTACTAACTCTACTTTTAGTAGGGACTCATTCACCTCTTCGCCATTGTCACGGAGCCAGTTTATAATTTCATGTTTTTTGTTGGCCTGTGTTGGTATTTTATTAATTTGACGAGAGTGATAAGGTGCATTATCAATAAATATTATTGATGGCTCTTCGAGTGATGTAAGCATTTCTCTGAACCACTTTTCATACACGTTCGAATTCATCTCCTCATGATAATCTCCTGTTTTCTGGGATTTAAAAGCTAATAGAGCGCCTGGCACAAATCCTTTTACTGTTCCTGCATGACAAATAATCAGTCGTTCGCCTTTTCCCATTGGTACTGTAGAAGTGGAGCCAACGGTGTTGTCAGTCCAAGTTTTTGACAGCGTATGATTCGCATTGAGCCAAGTTTCATCTGTGAAAACAACATTCGACCAATCTTCTATTTTTTTTGCTTGTCTTAAAAAATCGCATCTATACAAAGCAATATCATTGCGTTCCATTAAAATTTTTCGTTTGTCACATTTTTGGAATAACATTCCAATGTCTTTCAATACCTTTGTCAGAGAAGATTTTTGACCACGGAACAAACCACTATTTCGAAGAGATTGTGTTAGTTTTTTTAATGTTGGAATCTCTTTTCTTTGGTAATAGTCGTATATATGACGACGAATAGCATCAGCGTCAAAATTGTCAACGGCTGTAACTTTACTAGGCGGACGTTTTTTCTTAGGTGTAGATAGCTTATTCTGTTCCATGCCACTGCTGCCGTAGCCTTCTTTTGTTATTTTTGCCACTGTTGGAGCACTAATACCTAATGCTGCTGCAACACGGTCTCAAACTTGAGTCACTGGTATAAGAGGCCCACCATTACGGCTTTCCTTTTCAAAGTATTCACGAAGTCGCAAGACAAACTCTCTTGTTTGTCCTTTGAGTACTTTCTTTTTTGGCATTTTGACAGTAACGAAGGCAGGAACGATACGTTCAACTCAACCAAACGTGAGAATTCACAAATAAATCAATACGGAGGAATATAAATACTCAACTATATTGAACTTGGTTACTCATTGAAATACTGTAGATTATTTTAAAATAGACATAGAGAGATTTAATAAAGATCATCAATAGTTTAACAAATACAATATTAACCACTGAATTACAACACAATACAATAATACATTTTGAAAATTCAGTTCCTTTTATATATTTTTTCATGACATAGAACCGTCATATTTGAACAACATTCTTTTAATCCATTTCTTCTTTATTTTGACAAAGGAGGTCGCACATTGAAACACATAGAAATATGAAGTACGAAATTATCTATAAAATAATGAGTTTGTTAAATCGATTAAAACTTCTTAATGCATAAAATCGATCGATGAAAGAAATCGAATAGGTAACGGGTCAGGGTATCACTATTTGATTAAGTATTAGAGCTGTCAAAAGTTAAATAAACTATTGGAACGACTATAACTGCATTATAAATATCACTATTCATTCAAGTATCAAATTATATTCGTGCATTTAATGTGTTCATAAAGACAAAGAAAACTCACTTTAGTTAATTAATATCTTTATTCAATACAAGTTAGGTAAATTTAATTATGTAAGTGCAAATAATACCTACGTACCGTAAAAATAACAATATTGCCACTTTAGGTATGTCTATGCGACTCAAATAAGAATAGGAACGTCAATGACCTCTATCTTTTTTTATTTATGGAATAGGGGGCAAACGAGCAGACGTATCGCCTAATGGTAAGCGATTACCGCCGCCCACGGAGCGGGATTGTATGTTTATACGTTAAAACTTTAACAGCATCTGGCAAACTGGCGCAATCCATGCTAGTATATACTAGTAACTAGTAAGTACTATTAAAACGAGATATTAAGGTTGTAGGTAGTGTAGGGGGAATCTCTGAATCGATTAAACTGATTTACGAAAATCCTTTTACTAATAGATACCCACATTATTATACGCTTTTGACCTACTATGCGGTCGTCTAATCGGTGGTGGTATTGCCATGTGAGGCGGTGATTGCTTACCATCGATAGGTCTGCTCGATTTCCCACTATACAAAAATAAATATATAAAAGAATTGTTATTGTGTCACTATACAATAAAAGTGATAAGTGTCAGGCATTGATCCGAAAAATGATTAGCGCGATATCCGACACACACATGGGCAGAGCTACGGGCAACAACTTGTTTTAACAAAAAGTTTCATTCCTTAATTAATGATAACTATTTAGGTTTAAACTAATTAAATACGTAGATTATTTTCTTTTCACACTCCACTGCTTCATAAGCTTTGCTGCTAATGATAGTCTCTCGTCTTTCTGTAAGGAATCGAAGATTTTTTTGTAAGTTCAAAGAAATTTACTCGACACTTATATGAATACTAGCTGACCCGTGCCCACTTCGTTGGACATAATGTTAATAAGTAATCCTTTTTTACTACAGACTTCATTATGAGCATTTCTTACACCAAACGTTGCCTGATCAGACCCTTTATTCACATACTTGCAGATATACTTTATAGCCTGAACGGAATGACAATACTCCACGTTTATGTGGGCGTTAAAAGTTCGACAGAGAATTGGAGAGAACGGGAAGTTGTCTATTATTGTCTCGCGTACATTATTATGTAGGTTTGAATTCGTTAATTTAAATTATTATCCAAAAATATCCGTAAAAAAACTATTTCTTACTACTTATTTTTAAGTAGTTGTTTTGTACATGAATAAACCCGTTTAATAATAGAATTATCATCCAATACATTACGATACGGTTACGATAATCTGCATCGTATTATCTCTTTAACCATGCGTCCAAATCATATGCTGTTTAAGGGGAAGGTCTTTTATTTTAAACACTTAAGACGATGAGTTTACTTATTTTCATAAAGATTCGCTGACTTTTTTGTAGGCATTTTCAAGCTCCACATCTTTTCTCTAGAACTCAAATATATATCTTTCATAGTTAAGGCAGCGTTCGTAAGAAACGCTTTTATTCGACCGTTTTTTCTCCGATTCACTTTGCAAAACCGACTACCACGTAAAAGCCTTTTTATTTTTTAGTTTTTTATATAACCTATGACACTCAGCAATAACGTGGCTTTCTATTGGTGAAAGAATTTTTAAAATCGGTATAGTAAATCCCGAGATTACCCCTTACAATTTAACAAATATACAAACACACAAACTTTACTTCTTTATAATATTAGTATAGATTATTTTCAGAAAAAAAGGAATCTATTATGTATATCAAACTTTAATACCAAGCAGTCGCCAAACCTCTGCGTGCGTCAAATTATGAATGTCTTTTTTACAGTTTGTAGTGACAGGCGATTGTAGAATCGTTGTGATTTCAAACTGGATGCAACGGAAAAAACGACAGGTAAGAGACACAAAATACCAAAAGTCGCCTGTAATTAGTGCGCCAGAGCGAAAGAACAAATGTCGGTCTCATTATTTTGTCGATTTACTGAAGTGTCACTTCTATCGTGTGTTTTTGTATGACACCTTTTTTTTTGTATGTGAATCTAAAATTTGTGTGTAGGTACGAATATTTTTCCCCGCGAAAAATAACAGATTTAAAACGTATCGATATATCGGTATCGATCGGTAGCCCGTGTTGCTTTATGAAGATTACAATGACGTGTTACCTTAATAAAACAAAATCTGGCAAAGTTCTCGCCAAGATGTTTGTGTTCTGGGGAGTAGAAGGCGCTTGGTGGGATGGTCATTACGCCACACTCCTTAGAAAATTTCTTTGTGAAGCGATAATCTTTGTACTTGTCCTTTTCAGTAGATAAGTCGATTCTTCTAGCTGATAAATTAATACAAATTAAATAAAATAATAAAAATAAATAAATATTGCGGACATTAACACACAACGCCATCTAGTCCCAAGCAAAGCAGAGCTTGTGTTATGGGTACTAGACAACTGATATAAATACTTATACACTTTTTTTTTGTAAATACATACATATCATACATAGAAAACACCCAAACTCCGAAACAAATATTTGCAGATCATACAAACATTTGGTCCGACCCGGGAATCGAACCCGAGACCTCAAGCTTAGCAGTCGCATACGCTACCACTACGCCACCGAGACAGTATAAATTCAACATCAACAGATTTTAATAAACCACAAATGGGCATAGACTAGTCATGTTATTCTAAGTAATATTTTATAGAAGAATGAGGTTTTGTTTGTTTGTAACGCTTTCACGTCTATGTCACCCGTACCATTATTGCAAATCTATTGACACCTCATTTATTAAAATGGCGTCTGCACTACAATGGAACATGCATTAACCAAAACTTTTGTCCTTCCTTTTTGCTTCGCCGTAGTCCAGTATCCTTGGCTGAATCTTTTATTAACGGTAATAAAGACTCGCTTTATTCAATGTAATTTTTATTACCTGAATAAATCGATTGAATCAGCGTACTGCAAGTATACATACAGTTTTTTTGGGTATATTTTATTTGCTTGAGTTCTGGTTATGTGTCCACTGATAATAAATTATATAATAGAGAAAAGGCCTCACTTTTAGTTAATCTAGTGTTCGAACATTAGATAACTAAAAGTGATTACTATAGACATATAACTCTAGACAAAATTTCATATCGTGGGTTAATTATGATAATCCTTTTATAAGCAGCATACTCTAAAAACTTTTAGACTAAGTAAGAAATAGGTAATTATAATAATAATAATAAATATTTCGGACAATTTAACACACAACGCCGTCTAGTCCCAAGCTAAGCAGAGCTTGTGTTATGGGTACTAGACAACTGATATAAATACATATATACTTTTTTTTTTTGTAAATACATACATATTATACATAGAAACCACCCAAACTTCGAAACAAATATTTGCAGATCATACAAACATTTGGTCCGACCCGGGAATCGAACCCGAGACCTCAAGCACAGCAGTCGCTTACGCTACCACTCGCGCCACCGAGGCAGTCAATTATAAGTAATACCAAGGTTACTCCAGTCCGCAATGATGAAGTAGCCGGCTTCAGCTATTGTGGGGCGGAAGCCCACTTCAGTCAAACTCTTCACCATAAAGTCTCTTTTAGGTTTAAGTTCTTTAGCTAAAGCTGTCATGTAATATTGAGGGGTCGTCCGTTGCGCTAGTTCGACGTCCATCCCCTGAGCTATCGCTTCCTAAAACGATATGAGTCTTATTAATTTGATACTAAAAAACTGGACCGGTGCAATCCTGTCTTTGCTACTGGAGTATAAGTACAGGGACGTTTTTTATGAGTCTGTTGGGCAAAGACCTCCCCTGCAACAAGCCACTTCTCTCTATTCAAGGCCAGTTTCGTCCAATCTATGCGATAGGCGTCAAGATTGTGGCGCCATCTTTTACGGACTCTGCCTCGTGTCGGCGTCCGCCCTTAGGCACCCAGTGTTCAACGACCTTGGCCCACCCGTCCGGATTCATACGACTTAAGTGTCCAGTCCAATCCTATTTTGATCTGGCAGTCTTATTGCCCACATCCGCGACTTTAGTTTTGGAAAGCAACTTTGGATTTTTAATACAATATAATTATATTCCATTTTATAATTCACTAGCTTTCGCCCGCGGCTGCGCTTTCATTTAATGAAAAGTATCCTATGTTACGTCTAATACCTTCAAGAACATGTGTACAAAGTTTAATGATAATAATCGGTTAAGTAGTCTTCGCGTGAAAGCGTAACAAACAAACTTACTTTCACCTTATAATATTAGTGTGATTTATAAATATATTATTATTATTTATATTAACGACAAAATTGCAAAAATAACGAAAAAAAAATTTTCATTTACCACGTAAAATATCTGCTGAAAGCTTCACTACGTGTGCCAATAATGACGCTAATTTGAATTTTGTACCTATTTAAATAAAATCACCTGTATCGGCGTGCAGCAAGTATATACACAGTTCTGATGTATAATCTGCAGGTGGCGCATGAGTTTTGAATTTGTGTACGCCCACCCTATCTTCCAGCCGGTCACTGAGAATGTCTTGCCCGCTGAGCCAATTGTTATTGTGCGATCCCACATGTCCGGCAGAGTAACTGAGGTAGAAATTATGGCTTTATAATACACGTTTCTTCTCTGTAATGTTTATTTGAAACCATTTGGGCTAGAATAGATAAGGAGCTTTAGCAATCCAGATTAACAGGATTATCTATATTGCAGTATCCGACCAAACTGAACTGCTAAAACTTTCGGCGGAAACCGAAATTAAAGCCGAAACTGGCCGAAACCCGAAACTTTTGGTCGGTCTATAATTATTACTACTGTTCTGAGTCTCAATATTGTTTGTGTCCGTTTCATGCATGTTTGTAAAGTCTCCCGCAACACAGGATATATTCGTAATAGGGGCGTTGTCTTTCTTTTTTACAAAATAAAGAAAAAAACAATTAAAATACACCTCACCCATCCTAATATGCTCATTAGGAGGATATACCACCCACTCATACACTTCATCGGACAAGCATATTACATTATGTTTCTTGCAGAGATTGGCTATGAACAACAGCTCTTCACAGGAAAAGACTTTTCCCGTGGGGTTATGTGGATTGTTCACTATAATTATTTTTGTACGGCAATTGAACATCGAAGCTAACTCCTTTTCATCTAGTATCCAGTCAGCAGAGGTTACTGTACCGCAAGTTTTCTTCTGTAGGTAAAAAATAAATAAATTTGCGTGCGTGTAAACTTTTTTAAGTATCTTCACATGCGTGTAGACACTTAAAAGTATCAGTATACAAGCCCTGCAATGGTTATGTTTGTAGCAATCGCAGTTTTGTGACCAATCTGCCATCATATCAGATCTGCTACCAGAGATGTCCCCGCTCGTCGACTTTTGGCCCTCTACCGACACCGGTCTACACTAATACAATCATAGATGTGGGCTTTATCTTATCTACTACCTACATTATGGAGATCAGTATTGAAAAAGGTAGATACTTACAGATTTAAGAGGTATAAATCTCGGTACACCACCTGCGGTCCTAATCATAAATTCGTAACAGTCGAAGAAAGGCTCTATAACTATCACCTCATCGCCTGTCTCAACATGACCTGAAAATATGCATTTAATGTTTAGTAGTTAAGAAGTTGTGTAAGAAAGGAGTTTTGACATAACTGTAATGTAAGATTCGATTGTCTCACTGGTGCAGTGGTAACGTAGGTATGTGACTGCTGTGCTGAGGTCTAGGTTTCGATTCCGGGACGAACCAAATGTTTGTTTCTGAGTTTGGGTGATTCCTATAAATGTTTTGGGTGTATATGTATATGTCGTAACATCGTAAGATTGTGAAAACCATTAGATTATATCCTACCTTGCGAGATTGTAAACGGTTGAAAGATTGTCAACTGTCACATACTGCTTAAAATTAACGTACTACTTTTCTTTAGATTATAATTTATCTTAGTAAAACCGTTAAATCACAATCTGTCGCGCGTCAAATTGTCAACTGACCCATTCTATCGCCGTTCTATGGCCATATAATTAGGTTAGATTAGAAGTTTTTTGATTAATCACAAATTTAATTTACTGCCATATCAATTTTATATCAATAATTCTAAAAGTGTGAGGTATTTTCAACATGAAATCAATTTACAATCACAAAAATACTTTACAGTTCACAATCTTTCGACAGTTTACAATCTCGCAAGATGATGACAATCTAACGGTTTTGACAATATCACGGTAACATATTTATTAAATAAAATGTATGTTAGTATTCTATATCTCAATCTAACATTCATAGTACTATCTCTGCTTAGTTTGAAACTAGATGGCGTTGTGTGTCAGGCGTCCGATTGAAAAAAACAACGGGATTCTTCTGATGAAATGATTAAATCGCCAAGATATACGTTTATATCAAGACTGCAAGTCCTAAAAAGGTTTTTAAGTCTAAATATATAGCTGTTTAATTTACCTAAAATGGCACAATATAAAGCTTCATATCCACCAACGGTGACCAGGATTTCATTCAGTGGATTAATATTTCTGCATATTAATGGAGAATACAATTTCGATAGGTTTTGTACTAATTTAAGATGACCCTGCAAAATTTAAAGTGGTCAAATCGCTATCAGATTTACTTAGAATAACTGTGTATTAAAAATGGTATTTTTTTCGTTTTTCTTATACTTACAAATCCTCTAGTGTATTGGTGTGTCAGTGGATTTTCACTAAGGGCTATTTTTGACAGAGCCTTCCTTATATGTTCTGGTGCATGAAAATCTGGGTAGCCCTGCCCGAGATTTACTGCGGGTTTGGTATCAGCTACTAGTTGAATGTATTCAACCCTAAAAATCAAAGATGAAAAAAATAGATTACCTAGAAAATATTGAAATTTCAGCATCAAGGTTCAAAAGCAGGAAAATAAGCACGAAGATGAGTTTACGTGAGCTTATTTTTCAACTTCATGAAGTACAGAAGCCTCCTAAGGCATTCAAAGGCTTCTAAAAGCAGTCTTGTCTCTGGGAAGATTCTTACCTGTTGTAAAATTATTTCCTCACGCTCAAGGTAAGATAGGCAGTTGATTCTCTTCCTTGAAACATGTATGTACCAAAACGGAGCGGCAAAGTGCCGGTTCAGGGTCAGACGTCACTTAATAGTTTCTTCAGCTATTCGGATATCTACGTAGTCTGATAAGGCTGAGACAACTTAGTACCGTCGGGTGTGTTGTTCCTACGTCGATTGTATGCTTAACGAGTCTAAATAAGTCACCTAGATTGAATAGTACCAATTTCCCTGTTGTTGAATATCGGATAATTGTATCAAAACGAACACTTTATATCCATATTTTAAGTATACATATACCTATAATTAATTCAATATTTTCCATATATTAAAATACCAACCATACACTCTTTTCGCCAGTTCCTAAGCGAGCTGGAAACTTGAATTTATCTTCGACGGTAGTCTCTTGAGTACAGTATTTATGTTTGTGATCGACAGATACACCTTCTGCAGCACAAAAGCGGCGGCTCAAAGTTGTGCACAAAGTTTTACCAGATTTAAACATTGTAGCTATTAAATTCAGCTCAATATATCATATATGACAATAGAAGTCATTAGGGTTCTGTCAATTTTGAGACCTAGCAAGACTAGCGCAAATAGACAATATTAATGAAAAAAGTTCTAATTTTATTTATCAATGGCGGCTCCCTGCGATATTACCTGAGTTTTTTGTTGCTTTTGAATCGAATATTTTTCGCTATTTTATTGGTTTTATATTTGTAATCACACATTTTTTTTTAACATACAAGTAGCCTAAGTTACTTTTTATAACATCAGCTATCTGTCAATGAAAGTACAGTCAAAAAAGGTCTAGCCGTTTCAGAGAATAACCGGCACAAATAGACAGATAACCCTACCGTATGTACTCTAATATGCACTTAGTGAAAAGCTGTCATTTTTTTTGTGCAAGCATTTTATTCATAATGTATATTTTTACTGGAGAGTTAGAGCCCCCGCAAACTGCGGACTTTCGATCGGCCGATAGTTTGGCTGGTTATTAACCAGTATGAAGATGTATGGGGTTGCGCGTGCGCACATTATAACGATTCGGTATCGGCCGAAAAATAAGCTAAAAGTCAACACGATCAAACTATTGGTAGACTAAAAAGTTTATAGTCCACGCAGACCACAAACTTATGCTTCGGTTCATGTGGTCGGTTTATTTCCAAGCGCTACCACTAAAACTGTCACTGCTGGTAGTCATGGTGGCGGTTGGGAACAGACGAAAATTTGGACCCAGATTTTGTGTGAAGAATGTTTTATTTATTATATTCCTCCACGACTGGCTTTGGTAGTTGGTAGTTTTAGTTGTGGCCGTTGGGTAAACGTCATATGGTGCGGCTTGTGATACCAGAGTCTAACAGAAAATCAGTGTCACTTCTTTCGCAAACTTTGTGTAAGTTTACCGGGAGTTATTCCAGCTTTTACCTATCATTTCGCTTATCTATCCTTATAATATTCTCCCAATTTTCTTCATAGAGTCTAATTTAATGGAACATCAAATATGGTTTATAAAATTTGAGCCTTTAACCAGAGCCTCTGTTTACCCATTGGGAGATATAGAAGTGTTTCAACTTATGTTTCGTTTATTAATTCGGTGATTCAGTGGATTCACAAACCTTGTAGACTGAGATATCAGTCAGCCCAGACTTACGTCAATTTAGGAAATATGAAATATTTAGGATCAGTAGTCTAACATATACTCAGAAAGGAATGGATACTCGCTTAGCGGGGCCGTTTCACAGTTAGCAGTTATCAAAGGTCGAAAAAAACCATGCTAACATCCATCATTTTAGGGAGAGCCTGAATTTTATATACATAATTTTATAGGTGCCTGTGCTATAGGCATTAGTTACTATAATCTTGAAATGAGTCTGGGACAATGAATGGCCCGTCAGATTTGTCGAGCTCATTGGAGAATATTTCTTAATATACTCGCAATTTTCTTTTAAATCATTTGAATCATTATACTTAATGATATATATAACATTCAGGTTTCCTAGCTAAGCGAATATCTATTTTTGTCTGAGTATATGTTAGACTACCGATCCCTAAATTTTCATCTCTCCTAAAATGATGTAAGTCTGGACTGAATGGGATCTTGGACTATTGGTATAACACAAGTTTCGTTAA
Organism: Spilarctia lutea; assembly: GCA_916048165.1. Lineage (NCBI taxonomy): Eukaryota > Metazoa > Arthropoda > Insecta > Lepidoptera > Erebidae > Spilarctia > Spilarctia lutea. Next base: position 19,554,004 of record OU696471.1, on the reverse strand, counting down.
AAATAAAAAACATACCGTTTAAAAAATAAAAGTTTATTTGTAACAACAATATATAATATATAAATATATAAAATAAACCAAGTCAACCTTAGTCTAAAGAAAAAAAAATGATGATTTTTTTGTTGGGTTCAGCCCCATTACATATTTTCTAATTCGACTATCTTCAATATAAATGCCAGATATATAACAAGCAGATAAGAAAGCTAAAGAACTCGCTTTTTTTTTATTTTACTCTCAGCCGTATGTTTGGCAAAATGCAGTATTGTTTGTATAGACACCCTTTCTCAAATAAACCATACAATATTGTAAGGGTTCAAATACTTTACTAACTTATAAACTTTATAAATTAACCTTCAACTTCAACTACAGCGGGTTCAAAAATTGCGCAAAAGATCTACGCAATTCTGTTTTGGTAACCAGTTATGAACACAGAAAAATGATTTCATTTAGGGAGGTTTTAAAAAGCAATTATAAATGTAACAAAAAAACTGACTTCAAGAACTGGACAAAATTGAAATGGGACCACACGGGAAGCACCAGCTTTCAAATAAAAAATAATCTACAAAATCGGTTCACCCAGTCGAAAGTTCAGAGGTAACGAACATAAAAAAAAATACAGTCGAATTGACAACATCCCTTCTCTTTTTTAAATTCATTCATTCCCTCGTATTCTGGGGAGGAGGGGGCAAACGCACTTGTGACGCCTCTGGTGTTGCGGGTGTCCATGGGCGGCGGTAATCGCTTACCATCAGGCGATACGTCTGCTCGTTTGCCCCCTAAATAACAAAAAAAAAAGTTACATGTTCGTAGCTGGTTACGAAAGTGGATTACCTGCGTCATGTGGAACCAAAAAATAAATAGGACATATAATAGCCTCTTACAAGTTTTTTTTTCAAATAAATATAAAAATTTATAAAAATTCATCACATAAAATATAATTAATAACAGTTTTGATTTATATCATTTTGAACATTTGAATGTCTAAGTCTTGAAAATAATAATGGAATAATATTGATATTTTAAAACCTGGACTCGTGTGTGTATGAGTATTTCAAAAAATCATTTATGTCCGGTTCCTATATTTAACGAATCGTCATTGTGTAAAAAATTTCTACAACGGACTACGAGTCGTACATACCGTTCCTCAATTTATTTTTTATAGGCACGATTTTAGCTTACGCCCCGTATAATATACTACTATTCGTACATAGAACGGATCGTTTTTCAAATATAGGAACTGGGCATTAAAGGCAAGAGTATTATTATAGTATAGTGTTAATTGGAATTAGTTAAGCTTTTGTTCCTCGTCGTAATTTCTTTTCATATATTTTACTAAGTCACCGCAATCTAACACCTTCTAGATCATGTAGTACTCTTAGTATAGTTTTTATGATTTAGATTTTTTCTCATTCCACTCCCTCATGAGTTTCTCAGTCAGTGCCAGGTTTTCGTCTTTCTGTGAACGAAGAAAACAGTTTGGTTTTTAAGAGGGTAGTTGACACCTTGGTCAAATCAGTCACTTTTTATCATCTGTCAAAACGATCGCTTGGTATGAAAAATGTACTAAAACCAAGTTAAATAAATAAATAATAAATATTCCGGACATCTTACACACAACGCCATCTAGTCCCAAGCTAAGCAGAGCTTGTGTTATGGGTACTAGATAACTGATGTAAATACTTTTATACTTTTTTTTTGTAAATACATACATATTATACATAGAAAACACCTAAACTCCGAAACAAATATTTGCAGATCATACAAACATTTGGTCCGACCCGGGAATCGAACCCGAGACCTCAAGCTTAGCAGTCGCATACGCTACTACTACGCCACCGATGCAGTCAGTTGTGACGTCACTGTTTTTTACTACTCAATTGAGCAATATATTTCAATATTTAGCTGATTAAAATTTATTATAGAAATGAAAAGCTGTAAATTTTCCAAGATGCTTTGTAATATTCGTTTTAATAAACGACTAGCTGAACCTCGCGGTGTTACCTGCAGTTATTAGTTTACATATTGTTATTTTTATTTTTGTTTTTTTTCTTACAATTAAAATAGCCTATATTAATCAGTGATAATGTAGCATACAAATGGTGAAAGAGTTTTTAAAATCCGTCCAGTACTTTTTGAGCCAATTCGTTACAAACATACTTACATACAAACCTTTCCTCTTTATAATATTAGTATAGATACATTCAATTACTCTAGTATATGGGTGATCGATTTTAAAAGATCCGGCCCATCAATTATTTGAACATTAACACTTACCTTAATAAAACAAAACCTCGCATAGTTCTCGCCCAAATACTTATGTTCCTTTGAATAAAACGCAGTGGGCGGGATTGTGAGTACTCCGACCTCCTTCGCAAACTTCTTCGTGAAACGGTAGTCTTTGTGCTGGTCCGGTTCTTTCGACAAGTCGATTTTATCAGCTGGGAATATCAACGACAAATTTAATTTCAATTATGAATTCAGAGCTAATAATTCGAGGTACAGTGTGTACAGGTGATGTATTATTACAATTATAATGAAGACCGTTTTGTACAGCAGCAAATTAATAAATAAATAAATAAATATTCCGGACATCTAACACACAACGCCATCTAGTCCCAAGCTAAGTGGAGTTTGTGTTATGGGTACTATACAACTGATATAAATACTTTTTTTTTGTAAAATACATACATATTGTTGCGCCATAACCAGATGAATCTCGTGTCCACTAGAATAATCGAGAACTGTCGAGGACAACGCCATCTAGTGTCGGAAAGCGCGCAACTGTGTGCATTATGACGATTACTCGACGCTAGATGGCGCTACAAGCAGCTCTAGAGTAATCTATTTAGCCTAGAAACATCGATCGAATGTTTTCGTAGTTTCGAGTAATTTCCACGGCCATATAAAAGCGGAACGTGTTGGCCGTAGGGACAGTATTGTTTCACGATACAGCGGATAAACATCGAAGAGATCTTCTAGTGCGACTAACCAGTGATTTAGTGATTTCTTATTGTAAAAAGTGTTCTTAATAAATATTGTGTTATTTTTGGTAATTAATCGAGTACTTTAATTTATTTAATACCCAGCTCGTAACAATATTATACATAGAAAACACCCATACTCCGGAACAAATATTAAAATTTGCAGATCATACAAACATTTAGTGCGACCCGGGAATCGAACCCGAGACCTCAAGCACAGTAGTCGCATTCACTACCACTGCGCCACCGAGGCAGTCAAATTGATATAATCCTATATGTAAAATATATTAATTGGTGTACAATTAAATTTTTATTATTCTATTATTATTACCAGCTTTTTAAAATCAATTAGTATTGAGGGATAGAAAATACTTTGTTTTAATCTTAAAATGTTCTAACTTATCTAATATAAAATTAAAAATTAATTAAAAAAATCTATATATAAAAACAAGTAACTAATTTAAAAAGTTATTTAAAAAAAAAAACAAGTTTGATATAAATATCCATGCTACCTCACAAGATGACACTAAATGTTACTTATAAAATAATGTTAATCATTTAAGTGAACTGAAATGGTTCTATGAGAAATAAAGATTCTATAAAGATATATATATTTTATACATGAACAAATCATAATTACCTAATTTAGTCCAGTCAGCAACAACGAAGTATCCAGCCTCAGGTATGGTGGGATTGAACCCATTCTCTGTGAGTGCTTTTATCAGAAAATCTCTCTTAGGCTGGATTTCTCGCGCCAAAGATTGCATATAGCAGTCGGGAGTGTCACGTCGAGCTAACTCGTATTCTAATGCTTCAGATATTGCTTCCTAAAATAAATACAATTTTATTTAAGTATTTATGTTTAAAATACAAGGTGTATATTTCATGAAGTATAAATATAAAGGTATAAATAAAAATAGCAAACGACTTTGGTCCGTTCCCGGTTGTCATGATCATCTATGGCAATATTTATTGGGAAATCAGTGCCTACAAATACATTGACAACTATATACTTCCACCGTTTTTTTATTTTTATGTTATATTATATAGGGGGTAAACGAGCAGACGTATGGCCTGATGATAAGCGATTACCGCCGCCCATGGACACCCGCAACACCGGAGGCGTTACAAGTGCGTTGCCTGCCTTTTAGGAAGGAGTACGCCTTTTCTTGAAGGTTTGAAGGTCGTATTGGTCCGGGAACACCGCAGGCGACAGCTCATTCCACAGTATTGCTGTGCGCGGCAGAAAGTTTCGGGAAAATCGCACAGTTGTGGACTGCCAACCATCTAGATTCTAGATGATGGGGATGAAATTTCTGTCGCGTAGGACGATGGCGGAAAGAGCTTCGATTTCAGTTTAGCGTCAGGGTTGCGGAGGTCCGTGAGGTACATATTTTTGTTAATACATTATCAAGATTTAAGCTTTATTTTAATTTTACTAAATAAAGATCTCTAAACATAAAAGCTCAATTTTAAAAATTAAACAAAAAGTTTACAGTTCTAACAAAACACTTTCTTTCAATGACTTATTTTCATCCGTTGCTACTGTAGTGATATTGCATTGCTTAATTCATGTGAATGTACAATAATACACACACACACACACACACACACACATGCACAGTGTGCAACTACAGCGAGAGATACAATCAAACAATAATTTCATAAAACTTATCATAAAATCATAAAATGTCTTGTAAATTGCTATACTAATACAATCAGATAAAGATTATTTGTACTCAAATGCCTATGTAAGTTCTATATCTAAAGTTCCACTGACCTGTATAGGTGTACAACAAGTGTACACGCAGTTCTGATGTACGACCTGCAAGTTGCGCATGAGGGCTGGGTTCGTGTACGCCCACCCTATCTTCCAGCCGGTCACTGAGAATGTCTTGCCCGCTGAGCCCACTGTTATTGTACGTTCCCACATGTCCGGCAGAGTTGCTGAGGATTATTTTCATGGTGTGAATTTAAAATATAATAATATACTGATTTTCACTAAGTGCAAATGTTTCAATGCATTAATGTTATTTATTTACATTGGTTTGTAACAACTTACATGAACTGCTTATATAAGTATTTATTAAAAAAAATAACATTCTATGCTTAGTTTTGGGTTTAAAAGCGACGAGTAAAGTAAAATACGAGTGTATACAGTCTGCTCGTTTGCCTTATATAATAACTAGCTGAACCCCGCGGTGCTACCCGCGGTACGATGATAACTGCGGGCAACGCCGCGAGGCGAAGCTATATCTTTATAAATAGTAGCCTATGTGTTATTCTGATGTAACGGGTGTTTTTTTAAGCTAGATAGAACTTTAAATTGTAAAAAGTAACACAAAAAATTAAATTTTGATGAAACTTTTTTTTTTATTTGTTTCAGTATACTCTGACAAATCATCATGAATAGACTCACGCTTGAACAACGCTACGAAATTATCCAAATTTACTTTGAAAATCAGTCGTCGATTCGCGCAACTTATAGACGACTGTTTTATCGCAAAATTGTGTTCAGCGATGAGGCGCATTTTTGGCTTAACGGGTTTGTTAATAAGCAAAATTGCCGCATATGGAGTGAGACCAATCCACAACAGACCCTACAGACTCCATTACATCCAGAAAAATGCACCGTATGGTGCGGTTTTCACGCTGGTGGCATCATCGGACCTTATTTCTTCAAAAATGAGCTGATTTTCAAAGTAAATTTGGATAATTTCGTAGCGTTGTTCAAGCGTGAGTCTATTCATGATGATTTGTCAGAGTATACTGAAACAAATAAAAAAAAAAGTTTCATCAAAATTTAATTTTTTGTGTTACTTTTTACAATTTAAAGTTCTATCTAGCTTAAAAAAACACCCTATATAAGCTATATTGTGGTAAAGTTTCATTCAAATCCATTCAGTAGTTTTTACGTGAAAGTGTAACAAACATCCATACATACATCCTACTACTATTATAAAGGCGAAAGTTTGTAAGTATGGATGTATGTATGTATGGATGTTTGTTACTCTTTCACGTAAAAACTACTGAATGGATTTGAATGAAACTTTACCACAATATAGCTTATACATCAGAATAACACATAGGCTACTCTTTATAAAGATATAGCTTCGCCTCGCGGCGTTGCCCGCAGTTATCATCGTACCGCGGGTAGCACCGCGGGGTTCAGCTAGTACATCCATACTTACAAACTTTCGCCTTTATAATAGTAGTAGGATAAAAAAAAAATACAGATTTAGGGTCAGCTTCACCACTGACAGATAGATTATTTTGTCCTTTTAATAATAATAATATTTCGGACATCTAACACACGACGCCATCTAGTCCCAAACTAAGCAGAGCTTGTGTTATGGGTACTAGACAACTGGTATAAATACATATATACTTTTATTTTGTAAATACATACATATTATACACATATACTCCGAAACAAATATTTACAGTTCATACAAACATTTGATCCGACCCGGGAATCGAACCCGTCGTAAGGTCTCTCACAGCACAGCAGTCGCTTACGCTACCACTACGCGACCGAGGCAGTCAAACGAAATCGTTTTCACAAGTTTCGGATAGAGCCAAGTATGTCAGAACCATATTAAGTTATATAAGTATAAAGTTAATTATATAGATGTATAAAACCAACTGGTACTTATGGTGAATCTTGGGAGGGAGAGATGATTTAAAATACTCACCCATCCTAATATGTTTCTTAGGTTCGTAGACCATCCACTCGTACACCTCATCGGACAAGCACAGCACATTATGTTTCTTGCAAAGGTCGGCTATGAACGTCAGCTCTTCCATTGTGAACACCTTGCCCAAGGGGTTGTGTGGAGTGTTCACTATGATCATCTTTGTTTTGGAATTGAAGAGACCAGCTAACTCCTTCTCGTCTAGAACCCAGTCTGCGGAGGTGATGGTGCCTGAAGCCTTTTTCTGTTAGGGATTCAATCAAAAAATTTTTGTTGAAATGATTTATTTTACTAGAGTACATTTACAGGTATTTTTACAGTGTGAACTTTAGATCCCGTCTATTTAGCCACTGGTGGCATGTGAAAATATCCTTATTTGAAATTATATTAATTACATTTCCGTGGGAGAGCTACGTTTCGGCATGAACGGGCCGGCTCGACCGGAGTGATACCTCGGCCTCACAGAAAACCGGTGTGAAATAGCCCTTACGCTGTGTTTCACCGAGTGAGTGAGGATACCGGAGGCCCATACCCCTCCCCCCATTCCCTCTCCCCATCCCCCAAAGGTCGGCAACGCACTTGTGACCATGGGCGGCGGTAATCGCTTACCATCAATAAAAAAAAAACATAAATTTTAATTATTGTTAAAAAAATATATTTGTTGTTTGATAGCAAGTCAATCAAATATTACATAATTCAAGCTGTATTCTCATTTTCAATATCAATTTCTTTAAGTAAATAATATGACTTTTACAGATTGTTTCAAGTAGGAATCCTTACAATTAGGATAGGAATTAGTTGTGCGGTTCCAAAATGTCAATCCTATGGAGAAGAACCGGCATGAAACTCCATAAGTTATTCTATCTATACAAATAAATAAAATTGGAGTGTCTGTTTGTAATATTAAAATAACCGCTTTTTACTACATGCAAATATACGGTACACATACCAAAATATATGTTTTTAAAATTTTTGTCTGTCTGTCTGTTTGTTCCGGCTAATCTCAGGAACCATTGGTCCGATTTGAAAAATTCTTTCGGTGTTGGATAGTCCATTTATCGAGGAAGGCTATAGGCTATATATCATCACGCTAGTACTAATAGGAGCTAAGCACCAATGAAGAATGTTTCAAAAACGGGGGAAAATTTTCACGCCACGGGCAATATAAGACGCAAACGATGTTGCATGGGTCAGCTAGTAATAAATATAATTAAATAAGTAATACAAGAAAGCAAAATTAGTGTTTAAAAAAAATTACTGCTTATAACCTTGCAATTGAATTGTTTTTATTAACATTTCTAGGTCGTCTTTATATTTTAACTGGTAAACCAAACAATGTTCAGAGAAATACAAGGTTCTACATGTTATCTATACTAATATTATAAAGCTGAAGATTTTTTGTTTGTTTGAACGCGCTAATCTCAGGAACCGCTGGTCCGATTTGAAAAATACTTTCAGTGTTGGATAGTCAATTTATAGAAGAAGACTATAGGCTATATTTCGTCACGCTGAGACCAATAGGAGCGGAGCCCCAATGAAGAATGTTTAAAAAACGGGGGGAAATTATTACGCTACGGGCAATAGTAGACGTAAACGAGGTAGCGAGGGTCAGCTAGTGTTTGATAAAAATAATCTAAGTAGACTTGAATGTCATCCATACTATTTATAACATACGATAAGGAAAAAACGTTAAATGATCATATTTATTGCCTATCGCAATACCTCGGAATATCTAACTGGACAAATTGGATTTCTTGAGTGTGTAAAATATTCAGCAGTGGATTGCAATACGCTCAAGTACTATCGAGAAATTTGAAACATGACCCACCACAAGCTACTTTCTTACAGACATTCAAATAAATAATAATTAATAAATATTCTGGACATCTAACACACAACGCCATCTAGTCCCAAGCTAAGCAGAGCTTGTGTTATGGGTACTAGACAACTGATATAAATACATATATGTATACTGGATTTTTTTTGTAAATACGTACATATTGTACATAGAATGCACTCAAACTCCGAAACAAATATTTGTAGATCACACAAACATTTGGTCCGACCCAGGATTTGAACGCGAGACCTCAAGAACAGCAGTCGCATTCACTACCACTGCGCCACCGAGGCAGTTATACAATTAGGTCGACAATAGCGTAAATATGCATTTTAATAGTAACGAATTTGTTATCTGTCATTTAATTACATAGAAAATTATCTTTTGGAGTGTTAGGTGAGATATTTCTCGTAATTAATTCTGAGTTAGTTGAATGATTATTACGGTTTTATTAACATATTATCAACTGCAGTGATGATAAATGTAAAAATTACATAGATCTCAGACAAGTAATGACGTAGCTTATTTATTATTGATAACGTCTTAAGTGAGGCATGCTGTAACGGAGGTAAATCTTTGTCATTTTGACGGTTTCAAACGTTTTATCGGCAAAATGGGTCATGATTCAAGTTTATCGATAGCATACGTTAAATATGTGTGTAAATGGGAACAGATCCGTGGTTCATCTAAGATCTGCACCTGGGTGAAGTACGGAGCCTATCCCGTGCTCTAAATGACGATAAGCACAGTTTGACAGATCATAATAGGCCAGTTCGAACTCTTCTTTTAAAAAAAAATGGGATGTCCAATAAATAATCCTCTAACTGTATTCTGTGCAGCACAAAGGCTTGTAACTAATTAAATACATATAACAAACTAGCTGACCCACGCAACCTCGTTTGCGTCTTCTATTACCTGTAGCGTAAAAAAATTCTCTCGTTTTTAAAACATTCTTCATTGGTGCTACGCTCCTATTAGTATTAGCGTGATTATATATAGCCTTCCTCGATAAATGGACTATCCAACACCAAATTTTTCAAATCGCACCAGCGGTTCCTCCAATATTAGTATAGATAACAATTTTTGTTCCAAAAGAATTATAATAATGTAATTATTAATTTCCGTTGTTTTCATTAATATTTTTTTAGATCGAAAGATTAATATCTAAAGATAAGTTAAGTTTCGCTGCCTCACTGCTAAAAGAAGTCATCAGTTGAAGTAGTTCACACAGGTATTGTTTCCTGGGTAAATGAAAGTAATAAAAACTCACTTGTTTAAGAGGAATAAACCTCGGCACACCTCCAGCGCACTTGATCATGAAGTCGTAGCAGTCGAAGAAAGGCTCTATCACTATCACCTCATCACCTTCATCCACATGACCTGAAGAACAGAATTTTAAAAGAAAAATACAATAGTTTTTATTTTAAGTTTTTCATCTTGAGTTGTGAAAGCTTCTATCAATTTTTGCATGGACTCAGTGTAATATTATTATTTTTTTTACTATTTTACTACATTTAGTGTTGCGACTTCCACATATAGCGCAACTAGAAAAACACACTACAGTGACATCTACCGTATATATACTAAACTACGGAGTAATGAACTCGTATAAGAGGAAACTACCAATCCTGCATCGCGATATAGAAATTCTCGCGCCGATTGGCATATTTACAACATCCTAACATCAACCGTGTGACTGTGTTCACCTCGCCTGGTCGGAGGATACTCCCTTTGTGTTGGAGGGTCATATAGTTAATGAAGATTATTGAAGTCTTATGTAGTTACTGAAGTTTATTGAAGATTTTACTATTTAGTTTAAATTACCCAGAATGGCGGAATACAAAGCTTCATATGCTCCAACAGTGACCAGAATCTCATTTTGTGGATCAAGGTTTCTTGAAATTAACGGAGAGTATAGCTTTGCTAGATTTTGTACTAGTTTTGGATGACCCTGCAAAACAAATAATAATTAAATTAAAACTTTTCAAGGTCCACAAGCACACATTCATTTAGTTTCATATAATATAATTAATTGTTTCAATGCAAATGTTAATGTACATGAATATGATCTCATCCGGTTAACGTTTTTCTAGTTTCTAGGATTCCAAACACTGTATGTACACATTTTATTTAGAAATAAAGGTCCTTTACAAGATAGTGTAGACGTAGTGGTAGTGTATGCAACTGCTAAGCTTGAGGTCTCGGGTTCGATTCTTGGGTCGGACCAAATGTTTGTATGATTTGCAAATATTTGTTTCGGAGTTAGGGTGTTTTCTATGTATGTATGTATTTACAAAAAAACAGTATATAAGTATTTACTCGTATATCAGTTGTCTAGTACCCATAACACAAGCTCTCCTTAGATTGGGACTAGATGGCGTTGTGTGATGTTAGATGTCCGATCAAATATTTATTTATTTTATACTACAAAAGATTGAGATTATAACATTAAAACATGAGATTAAAGAAACATTTTTGTGAATGTCATAATAGAAGTGTTTGATTTAATAAATAATCAACCATATTATTAACCTACAATGAATCTTATCAAATATATATATATTATGGTTTTACATAACGCCGTTAGATATTGAGAGCATCTTTTTATTATAAACATACCTACTCATTAAGACCATACCATTGTATGTCTTCAAACAACGAAAATGAACCTAATTCCAAAGATACAGAGATAAATATTACATAAACATGTAATATTTGTCTAGTACATATCAGTATCAGTTCTTCAGAGATATAATTATCTGAGAGATGTTGTACATAACCATCACATTTGTTTAAAAAAGATAGGAGTTAAATTATCAAAATTATGCTTCTATGAAACAAATGTTATCTAATAAAGTAACAATAAATCTAAGCTATTACCCCTCAGTTTGAAGGGCATATATTGAAAAGAGTAAGTAAACACACTTAAGGTTCAGTCAGTTCAGTTATTCATTTCAGAATCAAAGACAATTTTGTTTTTTTTTCTTATTGTGATATATTTTCGTGACAGTTAATAAGAGTATATCTAATATGCAATTCTTGTATAATATATATTATTATATCTAATAGTAGCATATCATTATAAGCAGTAATCTTCGGAACTACTGAACAATCCCGTCAATTTTTTCACTAACAGATAGCGACACTATTCAGGTGTGAAATTGAAGTCGTCGAATTGCAGAAACCCAGTCCGCGAGTTTCAACATTCAAGACATTGGTGTAATGATTTAAACAAACCTTACACTGACCTGTTTGGCCATGTTACAGTGGGACAAAACTTATTTTCTATAGAGAATCCTAAGTCCAGCACTGGACCATCAAAGGCTATTCAATAAATGTATGCTATACTCTTAATCTATAGATATATCTGTTTGTAATATTAAAATAATCACTTTTTACTATATGTACATATACCAAAATAGATCCGGCTAATCTCTGGAATCGATTTTGATGGGACTTTCATTGATAGATAGTTGTTGATATAAGGAGTAACTTAGGCTACTTTTATTAGACTTCATTCTAATTAAATCTTATTATATGTGTCATATTAATAAGATGAATAGCTGGTAGTGTCAAATAAATGCCCTCACTTCATAGAAGCTACAAAACTGACATTTTAATATTGTTATTTAAAAAAAATATAGTAATTGAACTTTTTTTGTATTAATACTCACAAATCCTCTTGTGTATTGGTTGGCCAATGGATTTTCACTAAGTGCTGTATTTGATAGTGCCTTTAAAACATGTTCAGGTGCATGATAGTCGGGGAAACCCTGTCCGAGGTTTACTGCAGGTTTGTATTCTGCAGCTAGTTGAATATATTCAACCCTGACAAAAACAAAAAAATATTTTAAGGAAATCTGGATTAAAAAGTTAGCAATATATAAACAAAGCTAAGGGAAGTCTATTGCCAAATTGCAGGCAATAGTATAAGAGCATTTAATATTGCTTTACTTGCACTTACTTTGCTTACTAACAGCTCTAATACTTACTTATATTTTTCTAATAGAGTAACATAAGTACTTAATGTTTCTAACAACTAAGAAAATAATTAGCTAAAATTAAATAGTATTTAGAGAGAGCCGTACTAGTAGTAACTACACTGTTCACTGTACACTGTGACAATGATTATTTTAATCTTAATATCATCCTATCACCCGCACTGCTGAACGCCCTGTTTATTTAATAAAATGGAAAATAAAGACACAGGTGTTATTTACTTTTATGTTACTCACCACACACTTTTTTCCCCGGCTCCGTAGCGAGTTGGCAATTTAAATTTATCAGCCATTACAGCACTTGTACTAAAGTTTTTCTGTAATTGGGTTACACAAATGCTATCCACAGCATTGATGTGACGATTAAAAGTAATGCACAACGTTTGCCCCCACCTAAACATCGTAATTTTATTATTTAAACACACGACAAATCAGCGAAACTTATTATCACAGTCACAAGTCATCGGTATGGTCTTCTCTTATACAGAGCAATGATGTTGCTAATTAGGTAACCAAAATAGTACGTAATACTCACAAATTAATATGTAACTAGCTGACACTATTATTAATCAAAATCCGATAATGTAAGTTTTAGCGTAAGTATGACAGTATTCGGTAAATGATTATACGACCAATCGTTATCAGGATTTCTATAAGGCTTTCAAATTTAATAGGTACTCTATTTGTGCATTTTATATACAGTATTGGGAATCTATAATTTTATAGCGATAAAATAAAATTCTGTCACTATTGTCACTCACAAATGTCAACACACACTGTTCTTTCATTGATAAGAGATGTCATTTTTTAGCTCGGTCCAGTGTTGTGCCGAGTCGGCCAACATTAAATTCGTAATTCATTTTATATTTTTTTCTTAACAAAACGTAAATAAACTATCGTTCTCTCTGTTACAAACTACGACCATAGATAATACATTATACCTACTAGGCAACGACTCTATCCTGATATTCTCACTAAGAGTTAGCGGTATCAGATCAGACAAAGATTATCACTTCAACAGTTCAGCACTGTTTTTGGGTACCTACATATCGTAGTTCGATTTTATGTTTATTAAATATTAAAACTCGGCCATTCAAATACAATGCATTGAGCTTTAAAACTGGTTGACTACACAATTTCTAGGGTTAAGGTTTTACTTTTAATTTAAAATACTATATTGTTCTTTTTGAATAAAAGTTTTTGAAAAGATCGTCTTAGGTTTATAAGTCGATTTTCTGCATTTTATAGTGCTTAACTTTTTTTCCTTTTCTTGCAATCACCAACAGCGATACTTTGAAAAAGGAACGGAAGTGAATAACAGGAAACCAGCGAAGAGCACGCGGTACGACGGTACCGTATGGTGCCATATTTTGTCAGATGACAAGGTTATATAATCTACTATTTTGTTTATTTTTGTGGTTTATTTGAATTGTTAGGAATAAAAATAGGTTAGAAATAGTTGATATTTTATTTTTTCTTCAAAACCTTTTAGCACATATTTTTTACTAAAATCCATAGATAATAAGTAGTACTTCCAGTACTTTTTATAATTTAGATTTTTTCATATTCCACTCCTTCATAAGCTTTTCGGTTAGCGCCAGGTTTTCATCTTTCTGCAAATAAAGATAAAAATTCGTAATATTTTAAAAATATAACCAAACGTAACAGTGACAAGAATAAAGACTATCCCTGAAAATATGCATAATAATTTAGGGCATTCATAATAATATTAAAAGAAGGTAACTATCTCGAAATATTTTGTTAAATTTAATGTAAAAACATGGTACGTAAACAAAAAACGAACCCAGTAAGTATAAAACAAGGGCCGTGAAATAGAAAGTCATAGTTAGTGGGAGAATAATAAAAAAGAAACCATATCTTCTTTTAAAATAAGAAATGTAATTAAATTACACAATAAGATGTATATCACGAAAATTGGTGTTATTAAATCTGACTCGAGTCTGATTGATTGGATAATCCGAACACTTATCATGTTTAATTAGAAGTTCATGATCGAAAAGGTCACCTCTAAAAGGTTAGCTTGATCATAAACTCTTACCTTAATAAAACAAAATCTGGCATAGTTCTCTCCTAGACGCTTATGTTCTTTGGAGTAAAATGCAGCCGGCGGAATAGCAAGTACACCAACCTCCTTCGCAAACTTCTTCGTGAAGCGATAGTCTTTGTACTGGTCTTGTTCATTAGACAAGTCAATCTTTTTAGCTGGAAACATTAAAAGGGCACATTTAGGTGCAAATGCATATAGAACATGTATGATTTGTGATGTTTACCTATAACGCATGGTTAAATATAGTTATACAGCTAATTAACTAGTTATTACTGGTTGATCCCATCGGATTACACGATCATCCTCATTTCTGCCTGGTTAAATTTCTTGAGATTCATTATAAGCCGGTATAAATCATCACTTTAATTTCATTGACGTTTTCCTAATCGTACGAAGTTTAGATGCGATCTTTTATAATCGACCTTAAATGGAAGCTTCAAAACAAATCTTGGAAATGAATTTATGTCATAAGAAACAAAAAAATAATGTAGGTATGTAAATTGGGATAAGGAAAATGAATCAGATTAAAAAAATAATAGGCAGAGTAAATACTTTGGTCGAATAACTGAGTTAGGAAAACGTCCTTCAATAGTGTTTATATTTTATTTGTGGTTTCCTTTAAGCAATGAATTCAGGTGGTTTAATAAAGATACAATATTATGTATAAATATGTTATACTTACCTAATTTAGTCCAGTCAGCAACAACGAAGTAGCCAGCCTCCGGTATGGTGGGATTAAACCCATTCTCTGTAAGTGCTTTTACTAGAAAATCTCTCTTTGGTTGGAGCTCTCGTGCTAAAGCGTGCATGTAGTAGTCGGGAGTGTCACGACGAGCCAGCTCGTATTCTAATGCTTCAGATATTGCTTCCTAGAAACACATTGTTTGAATTCAAAAGCTTTTCTTGTTAATATACATAAATCTGTAAAAAAAACTTTAGAACGACTTTAGTTAAAAACTGTTTTATTGTTTTACTTATGGTTTGAAAACGAAACAAGAATTGTATGTGCCGAAAAAAGCTTTTAAATTATCTCAGAAATGCTTAAGGTATAAAAACATTCCAGATTCATCATATTTCATAAGTTTTTTAAATCGGCAGCATACTTGTGACCCTTAATTTGGAATTGCAGGTGTCTATGGGTGATGATAATAACTTACTCTCAGATAGTTCGTCTGCTTGTTTGTCCCCTTTCCATTAAAGAAATATTGTGATTATTAAGTTTTATATGTGCCGCTGACCTGTATCGGTGTACAACAAGTGTACACACAGTTTTGATGTATAACTTGCAAGTTGCGCATTAGTGCCGGATTAGCGTACGCCCATCCTATCTTCCAGCCGGTCACTGAGAATGTCTTGCCCGCTGAGCCCACTGTTATTGTTCGTTCCCACATGTCCGGTAAAGTGGCTGTAAATAAATTTTTATATTGAGATAATGAGCATACATGAAAATTAACAATGTTGTCATTGGAAATAACATCGACAGACATCAATATATTTCATAGGTACCACGCCACACCGATTTCAGCATGAACTCTGACGGTCCGGCTCTCTAGGGGCGGTACTACCCTCTCGCAGAAGATCAATCTAAAATGACAGCGTTCGTGTTGTCGTGTTTCGTTGGAGAATGCGCAACCGGAGGCTTTAGTGTGGGTCACCATGCTGTATTATTGCACTGTCTGCAATCCCAATGAGTATGGTGACCACTAATTTTGTATTCTACTCGTGCATTCCATAAGGCATAATGGAGACCGTTTGGCAGGCCCATAATAAAAAAACAGATGTATGTTTTGGTTCTGAATGGAAATCGAATTAACTAGGTACTTACCCATCCTAATATGTTTCTTAGGTTCGTAGACCATCCACTCGTATACCTCATCGGACAAGCACAGCACATTATGTTTCTTGCAGAGGTCGGCTATGAACGTCAGCTCTTCCATTGTGAACACCTTGCCCAAGGGGTTGTGTGGAGTGTTCACTATTATCATCTTTGTTTTGGAGTTGAAGAGACCAGCTAACTCCTTCTCGTCTAGCACCTAGTCTGCGGAGGTGACGGTGCCTGATGTTTTTTTCTGTTGTGAAAACAAATTTCAAAATTACTAGATCTATTGTTTACAAATGTGTAATTTTGGTATCTGCATTTTTTATATTGAATACTGTATCTGTAGGCGCGCATGTTGAAATCATGCTAGTCATGTACACATCTTGGTATAGGTCCTGCTCAGAGCAAGGCCGTTATCCACGAGGTTTTTAGTGGAAATACCACGTATTCCTCTGCCTCTGTGTCACCAAGAAGCCAAAAGCTAAAATCTCCAAAAAAGTGATATTCACGGCTAAAATTCACGTAAGTAATAAAGACTCACTTGTTTAAGAGGAATAAACCTCGGCACACCTCCAGCGCACTTGATCATGAAGTCGTAGCAGTCGAAGAAAGGCTCTATCACTATCACCTCATCACCTACTTCCACATGACCTGAAAATAAATGGTATTTTATTAAGGATTGAGTTTGTAACATAAGGTCATTATAATGTTTTGGAGAAATTCAAAAAACTCGAGAAAAGGAAATAGTTTAAATTACCCAGAATGGCCGAATACAAAGCTTCATATGCCCCAACAGTGACTAGAATCTCATTTTGTGGATCAAGATTTCTTGAAATTAATGGAGAGTACAGTTTAGCCAGATTTTGTACTAATTTCGGGTGACCCTGTAAAACAAAAAAAAATGTAATGAAAGAATAATGTAAGGACATATTCACAGTGTAGTAATACGTACATCATTCATACATTTAAATAATAAATGATTGCCTTGTTAATTACTAACGGTCATAAATTTAATAATAGCGTATTTTTAATGGGTTAATAATACTAAGAATCACCACCCCTATTCATCCCGTGGGAGTCATAAGAGCTGACAAATACCAACCCAACTTATCAAAAAATTATGTTCCCCTAGCCGATTACGGCCACGGCGGCCAGTTTAAACGGAGACCAGCCAACTACGCAGGAGATATTATAGTGCACTAGTGTGTGCGCAAACACAGGCACTCTCTGTTCCCTCTCTCTCACAAGACCGGGTAGAGATCAGGCGCAGGACCCACAGCTTTACGTGCTCTCCGAAGCAAGGGAGTTCAGACCCCAACTGCCAAACTCCGAGCTGTTATTAAGTATTTCTATAATTAGAAAAACTCAAAAGCACTTTTAGCCGGACCCAGGATTCGAATCCGAGACCTCTTGATTGGCAGTCACATACTTGAACCGCTAGACCACAAAATACGAGGCAGTTTTTTTATATCATTTTAATACATATATGTGAGTACTTTATAACATCATTTATATCCTGTTTGAGTACAAAGACATTTATATAGAAGTATTTTGTGAAATTAATGTTACACAAAGGCCAACGGATTATTTCAGCTTATAAAACAATTCAATTTATAAGGACAAGTAGCTGGGTTTATCAGAAAAGGGATTCGGAACATTTTCCAGTGAATCAGTAGATCACATTTGCATATTTTAGTTAGAAATACATTGTTTTTTAGACGGGATGGCCTGACGACGGTACCCATTAAAATAATGGTTGACTGGTTTATATACATAGGTTTCTTTTTATGTAATCCCTCTTCCCATCCCCCAAAGCCGGCAACGCAGTTGTGACGTCTCTAGTGCTGCGAGTGTCCATGGGTAGCGGTAATCTCTTACCAACAGGCGATACGTCTGCTCGTTTGCCCACAAGTAAAAGTTGATTTGTCAGTTTACACCAAAGCAGTGTAGTGGATGGTTGTGTTTATTGAATCTTCTAACGTGTAAACTGAAAATGTTTTAATGAAAGCTAGGAAGATGAGATATTTTTGATTGCCTCGGTGGCGTAGTGGTAGCGTATGCGACTGCTAAGCTTGAGGTCTCGGGTTCGGGTCCCGGGTCGGACCAAATGTTTGTATCATCTGCAAATATTTGTTTCGGAGTTTGGGTGTTTTCTATGTATAATATGTATGTATTTACAAAAAAAAGTATAAAAGTATTTATATCAGTTGTCTACTACCCATAACACAAGCTCTGCTTAGCTTGGGACTAGATGGCGTTGTGTGTTAGATGTCCGGAATATTTATTATTATTATTTTTATTTTTCATATAATTTGTCCTTACTACCTACGCAAGTACCTAACTTGTATGAATTAATATATTTATATTTCACAACAATAACCATAATTGCATGCGGGTGTACCGAAACTATCTATACGAATAGACTATGCACCGACGGCTAGTCGTTGCATCCCAAGAAACAGGGTCCTCATCATTTGTTTTCACCACGTGACTTAGTGTAGAGAAACGTCACTCCTTTTCATTTGTTAGTTTTCTATTAACGATTACGTTTGTGGGATACAACTTGGCTAGAGGGCAGGCAATGCTCATATAGAAACACGTGTGTACAAGAATCTCTAATTAACGTTCTCATTTAAAAAAAATTGTGAAATGTTTTAACAATTTACGTCATATCAACAAAATATTAAACTTTAACTTGAGTAAAGTAATACCATCGCCGCATGCGGGCCCTTTGATTTTGTGGCGTGATCTAGGGGACAGTATCTTAGCGAATGTTCTATATACATAACTAGCTGACCCGTGCCCACTTCGTTGGGCATAATGTTAATAATCCTTTTTTAGTACAGAGTGTTATGTTTTAATTTCTAACTGCCAAGAATAAGATAGAAAGTAGTTCTGATAAGAACCTTTTATTTAAACAATGTCGAAAGTGTACTAATTACGTTTCGAAAAATTCAATTTCGGAGACGGCCGCTACGTAGGGAGCCGACCACGCGACTGAGCCGCGCGGGTGCCTACCTCTCACATATAAAAGGCCACGCCTCCTTCTCTCGAAGCGAGCACGAACGCGAACCGAATTAAACCCGAAGCCATCGCGCGCCGTCCGCTGCTTTGGCCTTCCGTTGAAATTTCTCCGATTCACTTTGCAAAACCGACTACCACGTAAAAGACTTTTTATTTTTCGGTTTTTTATATAACCTATGACACTCAGCAATAACGTGGCTTTCTATTGGTGAAAGAATTTTTAAAATCTGTTTAGTAGGTCCCGAGATTACCCCTTACAATTTAACAAATATACAAACACACAAACTTTACTTCTTTATAATATTAGTATAGATGAATGTGTTTATGAAAGTCAATGTCAATATAATATCAAACGAGATTAGGACAGATATTTTTAATCAGAAATATTTAATTATATACTCACAAATCCTCTTGTGTATTGGTTGGCCAATGGATTCTCACCGAGGGCTACTCTTGACAGTGCCTTTAAAACATGTTCAGGTGCATGATAATCGGGGAAACCCTGTCCGAGGTTTACTGCAGGTTTGTATTCTGCAGCTAGTTGGATATATTCAACCCTGTAGAAATAATGAGCCGGATTAATAATACCACTATTATTCAATCTATAGATATCGCTAGAGCCGACTAAGGGAGCAAACTTTCATGAGCTGCGATAGTTAATTTCAGTCAGGTAATTTGCTCGTTTGTCTCTCACATCATTAAAAATTAAAACAAAACTTAGACCGCCTTAATAGAGGCCCTCAAAGGTGGGTAAGGGAAGCTTAACCCATTCGAATTCAGAGAGAAGTGCGCGAAATATGCGACTGTCTGAGGTCAGCCTCTGTAGGGATAACAGTCAGCTCAAATCTAATGATTTAGACTGACTGTGTGACTGTGACACCCCGAGCTGGAGCTGTAGAGGTTGGATATTATTCTGCCCTCCCTAGGGCATTGTCTCCTAAACAAGCACCTATTCACTATAAGCGCAACAGACAGCCCTCAGTGCAGAGGATGCATGAGGATGCAGAAGAAACGCCGCAGCATGTTCTCACAGAATGTAGAAGTGTGGCAGACCAACGGGCGGACATCCTCCAATCGGCATCATTCCCGGAAGCATGTAGTAACCTGAAAAGGCTACTGAGTTTCTGGGACGAACTAGGTTGGCTGGAGTAGGAAGATGAAAAACTAACGTACAACGGCCCAATCAAGAGGCTAAGTGCGGAAATGGCCCGATAAAACAAAACAAAATGTCTATTGTGAGGAGGGCACTTGAATGTTAACTCCCGTTCCTTTTTGCCCATCTTTGGCCATCATCAGTTCTTTAGAAAACGAGACAACCCATTCACATGCATTCACACTTTGGACTGCGGTCAGAACCATGGTTATCCAGACCTAAAACCGTCAGGTAATCCTATCGCTGTTACGTAAACTATAGCCTGGAATTCATTGTATTCACAACAGTCTTCGCAATCAGACACTCTCCGTCCTCCCATATTACTATATTGCTTGAAGTAAATGACGTTTTACATTACCATCGTAGACTACGTTTACTTTTAAATACTAATTTTACAATAAAAAACATAAGTTACTAACCACACACTTTTTTCACCATCTCCGTAGCGGGCAGGTAATTTAAATTTATCGGCCATTGCAATGCTTGTGTTACAGTTTTTCCGTAATTGGTTAACACAAATGCTATCCACAGCATTAATGTGACGGTTTAAAGTAGTGCACAACGTTTGTCCCCACCTAAACATTGTAATTATAATATATAGAGAATCGAGACATTACTGTAACTTATTATCACAGTCAAACGTCAAAGGTCATCGGTGTACCTACTCAGATTAATGGCGTCGATGTTGATGTTAGGTAAGATTAAAGAGCGCGTAATTTTTACAAAATAATGCGTAACTTGCTAAAATTAATACCAATATACTTCGATTGCGACAGTAATCTTTATATTTCAATGGATTTAATACGTTTAAGTCATGTAATGCGTTTAGTTATTTCTTACTTGCTTCTGTAAGGATAACAATATCTTTTTAGGTTAGGTTGCATCGCCCTCCAAATTTTGGCGAACCTGTAGGGAGCAAATGAGCAACGGGACAGGGGAGGGTTTAGGAAAGAAAGAACAACTCAACACGAGTCTGTCAGGTAGTAATGGCGCCTGAGCTGGCCTAAGTGCATCATCGATAACGCATCACACCGATGGTTTTATGATTAGTGTACAGTATTTCGGACTTACGAGACTTCGGGCAAACGAACGATGTTGTCGATGTCGTAGTTTCAATAGATTCAACAGCAATTTTTAAGTAGGAAAAAAAACTATTGTTAAAATATTGTCTGAATAAAGGCTTATTATTATTATTTCGGACTTATTTGAATACACCACATCTACTGCTTGCGAACACAACTTGTTGGCTGGTCTAGACCGATGAATTCTGTTGTACTTAACATTATAATAATGATGACATAAGTACTTTATTCCTTATTTTGATGATAAAGCTCGCAATAGCAAGTCGGTAATGTTCTCTATAAAATATTCTATTTAACAGTTAATTGCAACATTAATAATTGTAGCTTTATTAAGATTACTGGTTCCACGTTTGCCGATATCAGACATCCCTTATAAAATAATTTCAACCATAACTTAATATCTGTAGGGTTCTAAATAGATTGAGAAATATAGAAAATGAAAATATGAAACAGAACTAAAATTCTCGGTTCATTGCGTTATTCATTATAAATATCGGAAAAGGTTTCCATTTTGCTGAGTTGATTGCTCCGAGCGGAATGGTCGGACATGATGTATTTAAGCGTAAGTATTAGAAGTAGGTGCTCATGTATTTATTAGAAATAGGTATAAGTGACGCAACGAATATGACACGAGATCGAGTACCTTAATAGGATGACATTTGGGGATTAGCAAAGTCAATGATCAGACATATGAGGCACAAATGGAATTCAAAATTATATCTACATAAAAATAAATAAAATTAGAGTGTCTGTTTGTAATATTAAAATAACCGCTTTCTACTACATGCGTATGAATGTATATACGGTACACATACCAAAATCTATACATATATTTTTAAAATTTTTGTCTGTCTGTTTGTTTCGGCTAATCTCTGGAACTGCTGGACCGATTTGGACGGGACTTTCACTGGTAGGTAGCTGATGGTACAAGTAGTGACTTAGGCTTACATTTTTTAGATTAGCTTCGCCCCGCGGTGTTATACACGATACGACAATAACCGCGGGTAACACCGCGGGGTTCAGCTAGTCCAAACTAAAATCATAAATTCTACAGTAACTCTTGTCTGTCTGATTTTTGACTAAGGATATAGGCTGTTTTTTAACTCAATAACCGGCACATGCGCGGGCGGAGCCACTGGCAAAAGCTAGTTTTCTATGTACACTAAAATGTTATTGTTAGTTTGAGTACGCTTAAAAAACTCGAAAATTTATGCACCGATTAAGCTCAAATTTTGACATGAAATACAACATGCTTCAGAGATAATTTTTATCTATGTTTTACAACAACAATATGCCATAGCGAAGTGTGATAGGGTTCAGCAAGTTCTATATAACAATCGTTTAAACATAAAACGTCTACCTACAAATTTATCATGGGTGAAATGTCATGTTGTAAAAACACCGTGATTAAAATAAAAAAACACATAAGAATCTTATGGATTTCATCATATTATAACATTCAAAGAATTCGTGCCGGTTAAAAATAATAATAAATAAATAATAATAAATATTTCAGAAATTTAACATACAACGTCATCTAGTGCCAAGCTAAGCAGAGCTTGTGTTATGGGTACTAGACAACTGATATGAATATTTATTTACTTTTTTTTGTAAATACATACCTACATATTATACATAGAAAACACTCAAACTCCGAAACAAATATATGCAGATCACACAAACACTTTGTCCGTCCCAGGATTTGAACCCGAGTCCTCAAGTACAGCATCCTCCAAAGGCCATCACCGCACTTGTGACGCCTCTGGCGTTGCGAGTATCCATGGGCGACGGTAATCGCTTACCATCAGGTGATACATCTGCTCGTTTGCCTTCTATTCCATAAAAAAAGAACCGTATAACTTTAACACTAATTCTCATTTGCGTAATATCAACTGTCGCGAGAGCAGCCAATAGGAATCCTCCTTATATTTGTCAACTTTTAATTGGTTGTTCTAAAGGTACAATAACAACTGCGGATAACATCGCGGGGCTCAGCTAGTCCAAAAATAAATAGCCCACCACCAAAACCAGTGAAAAATCCGTTATTATCGGTCCATCCGTTCCAGAGATTAGCTAGATCAAACACGGACACAAATAGACTGAAAATCATTTTAGAAAAAATATTTTTGATGTAAGTACTGTATATTCTTTCGTATGTATTTAGTGAAAAGCTGTTAATTGGATTTTATAAACAGATTTTTCATAGAAACATATACAATGTACTAGTGGTAGTATGGAAAGCTAAAGGTTTTCGAGTTATAAACGATTTTTTAAGAGTAAGAAGATTGAAGAAGAAATATTGTGAGGCACTGTTCCGCCTCTTACTATGTAAAAGATTGAGAGTCAGTCAGTTGGTCAGTGGTAGGGTACAACATTATCGAGTTCAATAAACACAGAATTAATCGAAACTAATTTTAAAATAGTCTTTGAATAGTAACGGCAGAATTGTGGGTAGTAAAAAATTATTAAGTTAATCTTCTGAAAGCTACTTAAAAGATTTTCATTATCGTAAACATTCTTAGGCTGCTTCTGAAAAGTGCTGCCTTTAGATTTTATCTTGCATATTTTGTCGAATACGTACTTATCTGTATAAATATACCAAAATCCAAGAGATGTTACTTTTTCGTCATAGCTAAAATTGTACTTACTTTGTTAACTTTTAAAACATACGATTCCCTGATTTAAAAATTACAAAGCAGTCGTGAGGACAGCGAACACAAGTGAAAACTTAAAACTATGAACAAACTAGGTGAACCACCTACGGTACGACAATAACTGCGGGCAACGCCGCGAGGCGAAGCTAGCTGTAGCCTATGTGTTATTCTGATGTGTAAGCTATATTATTGTAAAGTTTCATCAAAATCCATTCTGTAGTTTTTGCGTGAAAGAGCAACAAACATACTCACTTACATACTCATAAACTTTCGCGTTTATAATATAATAATAATAAATAAATATAATAAATATTCAGGACATCTAACACACAACGCCATCTAGTCCCAAGATAAGCAGAGCTTGTGTTATGGGTACTAGACAACTGATATAAATACATATATATATTTTTTTTGTAAATACATATATATTATACATAGAAAACACCCAAACTCCGAAACAAATATTTGCAGATCATACAAACATTTGGTCCGACCCGGGAATCGAACCCGAGACCTCAAGCTTAGCAGTCGCATAAGCTACCACTACGCCACCGAGGCAGTCTATAATATTAGTAGAATTTTTATATTCTTTTCTTTTAATGTGTAAAGTAAAGTAAAACTTGGTATTCCTTTTTACGAGAATTGTGAGAATGGAGAATTATCTAATTTGGCGCAGTTAAAGATTTTATGGAGGAACAGTGCAGAAAGCTATAAGAAATAAAAAGAGTGTACTCCTTCCTAAAAAGCCGGCAACGCACTTGTATCGTTTATCATCAGGCGATACGTCTGCTCGTTTGCCCCTATATAAAAAAACAACTTTAGAGGTGTCAAGGGACACCCGTATGGAACGAAGTTCGAAATAGAAAGACGAAACGAAAATATCTGGCTTGCTTTCTATAAGAGAGAGAGAGAGAGAGAGACAGACAGAGAAACATGCGCACGCCGCACGGCTTACAATAGCTTACTATAGCAAAAATGTCGTTACAATTTTTCGTCTTGATTTTTTCCGTCTAACCCCCTTTCGCAACACGCGATAAGGAATTTCGTTCCAAAAAATATATAAAAAAAATCTAAAAATCAATTTTGTCGACATGTGTTATGTGCAATAACTGCGCGCACCAGTAGGTATACTTTTTGTACATATACTCGTATCTATATAATCAAAGGTGGGTCAATCTTTAACACGCCACTATGTGACGACGACTTATCTACATGAATTGACTCCCCATTACTTAAAAAATGATTATTTAAGAGATCTAAATGACTGTTTAAAACTGTGTTTCATTAATTATAAAAAATTACAATATTTTTCTAACTAATCACACTGTTTCTTGAAACATCTTTTCTTGCTAATGAAATTAACGTTTGAGATCTTTATTTCTTATTAATAACATAAATAAATTCACTTACCTGAGAAAAAACACCCAGTAACAAAACATACAGTTATATTTGTACAAAGTAATTTCACAAACTATAACAAGCACACATGACGGTATGAAGAGAATTAAAGTTCTAAAAATATGACTTGATCTTTCTGATAGTTGTCGCTTGTGTCATTTTAGAACTAAGGAAGCACATTTTAGGTTTGAATTTTAATATTTCTAATGTATTTTCTAATGTTATGTTGGTTTGTGCTTCAAATACTCAAAAAGTTCTGCACCGATCGAGCTGAAATTTTAGAATGATATATAATCTGCATCAAGGATTTTTTTTAACAAATTTTTGCATCAGTCACATATCCGCGACCGCGAAAAAACACGAAAAAACCGACACAAACGCGGGCGGGGCCGCGGACAACAGTTAGTATTATATAAAAATGGATCGCCGAAATGTATGTACGCGTATAACTTCCGATCGGCTGAACCAAATTGAATACTTCTTTTTTCTATTTGTTCGTAATTGTTAGGACAAGGTTTGTATATAAGAAAATTAAGATATAAACGGATTTTTTTTCTCTCGCGACTGTACGTACTATGGGAAGCTGAGGTGGTACGAAGTTGGCCAGGTCCGCTAGGTTGAGATGAAACTGGCACGTACAGAATGAAAATATAGGTGATACAAAATACAAATAAATAAAATTGTAGTGTCTGTTTGTAATATTAAAATAACCACTTTATACTACATGCATTAATACTACATCTATACTAATATAATAAAGCTGAAGAGTTTGTTTGTTTGTTTGAACGTGCTAATCTCAGGAACCACTGGTCCGATTTGAAAAAATCTTTCAGTGTTGGATAGTCCATTTATCGAGGAAGGCTATGTATCATCACGCTAATACCAATGAAGAATGTTTCAAAAATGGGAGAGAATTTACACGCTACTAGCAATATAAGACGCAAGCGAGGTTGCGTGGGTCAGCTAGTGTATTATATGCAGTATACACGGTACCGGATACCTGATGTATTTAAGTTTAAAGAACTAACCAGCATCAAATATTTGGACTAATACTAAAATAAAGGATTAACAAGTGAACTACTTAGGTATTCATAAACAAATCTGAACAGATAAATTATTCTAACTCGTTACGCTAGCGCTTAGATACATGATGAGAGCTCGTAAAATATAACAACTTTCCTCTTTCGCTTATAAAGTAGAAATCTGGATCATCTGTAACTATTATCTAGAGACCTTGCCTTGTAATATATACCCCAGACTTCATTATTTTACATTAGGAAGACTACAGTATATATTTTATTCTTATACTCGTCCGAGTCTAGTTCTGAAAGTCATTTACAATGCGACTGTGACTCAGATTCATTATATTACTATTGTTTTGCTTCGTAAATATATTGGATAAGGTTCTCGGCCCGAAAATTTTGGTTTCGTTGTTCTACAAGCTTTTTATTAGAATATTTTTATTAATGAAACTATTTCTTTCCGTAATGAGTATGAATATAACATAAGCTAGATTTAAATAACGCTTAGTGAATAATCTCCTATGAATTTTAATTTAATTTCCTCCACTTGTTGAACGATAGGTTGTGCGAATAGTTATTTATAGATGGGCTGTGCAACGACACGTGCCTGTGGAGAATAGCGTATACGAAGTCTCTTTCCTCGTCATAAATTAGATTGCAAAGTTGAATATGCAGAGCCAGTAATAGCCATATCCTCATATGTTCCCTTGCTTAACTTAATATAATTCTGCTTCGTTGCGAAGTATGTTGATTGTATTATTTATCAAGAAGAGGAATTTGTGCAATATTTGAAACGGAAATGCGACTTTATTTACAGTGATTATCTACACTAATAATATTATAAAGAGGAAAACTTTGTTTGTATGTTTGTTTGTTTGTTTGTTTGTAATGAATAGGCTCAAAAACTACTGGACCGATTTTAAAAATTCTTTCACCATTCGAAAGCTACATTACCCACGAGTAATATAGGCTATATTTTATTTTGGAAAGAATAGGGTTCCGTAAGATATTTGGGTTTTTCGGACCCAAAGTGTAAAAAATCAACCAGATAAGTTACTTATTTTGCGTACGCTGCCTAAACGGTAAAAGATAGAACCATAAAAT
Organism: Spilarctia lutea; assembly: GCA_916048165.1. Classification (NCBI taxonomy): domain Eukaryota; kingdom Metazoa; phylum Arthropoda; class Insecta; order Lepidoptera; family Erebidae; genus Spilarctia; species Spilarctia lutea. Next base: position 19,526,169 of record OU696471.1, on the reverse strand, counting down.
GTTCTAATTAATCGTAGATCTTATAAATATCTACAAAAAAGTCCGCAACACACTATACCTATCTATGTCGAGTGAGGCACAACAACCATTTTTTTATTTAAAAATCTTGAATTTTGTTTGGACTACATTTAAACGCGTTTATTTTACTCATGATATCAATCCTTATCAAAAAAAAATTATTTCATCACTAACTACAGTTTATGTAGATAATATTTGGTCTTTGAATGATAAAAATTGGACGTTTGGTTTTGAAGTTATGGCAAAGTTAAAATATTACTGATAGGAGCGGAGCACCAATGAAGAATGTTTAAAAAACGGGGGAAAATTTTCACGTTACGGGCAACATAAGACGCAAACGAGGTTGCGTGGGTCAGCTAGTAAGTTAATAAAGATCACGCGGAAGGGCATCTCCCCGCTGGTCGGAACAAATCAAATTGATCTTCAATATCTACATCCCATACGCTATCTGACAGCCTGAAGTCAGCTTGAGATGGAGAAACCTCGTGGAAACGTCCACGAAGTCAAATCAGATATATTTTCAGTTATTGAAGTTAAGGACTAAGAAAAATAATTCCTTAATACTGTAACGAATTGTGGCAAATCTTAGAGCAAGTTCTGTGTTCAACTTGTACTGATCACTCTTTTGTGAAGAGAACCTCTCTCCGACAAGGTAAACTAAATCAGTATAGTTATAGATCGAAATATACAAAACTTCTAGTGGTTGTAATTTAGAGTTATATAAATTACGTTACCAATAAACTAAACCTAAATTGTAAGACCAGACACTCAAGACTGACAGACAGACAGACAGACAGACGGACGGACGGACGGACGGACGGACGGACGGACGGACGGACGGACGGACGGACGGACGGACGGACGGACGTATTGACAGACAGACAGACAGACAGACAGACAGACAGACGGACGGACGGACGGACGGACGGACGGACGGACGGACGGACGGACGGACGGACGGACGGACGGACGGACGGACGGACGGACGGACAGACGGACAGACAGACAGACAGACAGACAGACAGACAGACAGACAGACAGACAGACAGACAGACAGACAGACAGACAGACAGACAGACAGACAGACAGACAGACAGACAGACAGACAGACAGACAGACAGACAGACAGACAGACAGACAGACAGACAGACAGACAGACAGACAGACAGACAGACAGACAGACAGACAGACAGACAGACAGACAGTCAGACAGTCAGACAGACAGACAGACAGACAGACAGACAGACAGACAGACAGACAGACAGACAGACAGACAGACAGACAGACAGACAGACAGACAGACAGACAGACAGACAGACAGACAGACAGCCTGACAGATAGACGACGGACGGACGGATTAAGAATACGAAGTGTCACCACCCGGGTTACACTAGTTTCATTAAAAAAAGTGCCGCTGACCATAGAGGGGAAAAATAAATACATGCCTACTAATGACTATGCACATAGCTGCTATATTGATCATTTTCTTTGAACGTTTTTACAGAAAGATACACTATACACACACAAACAAATCCATATTATCTACCCAACTTTTTTATTGTAATATCGAAATTATAATGTTTAGAAAAATAAATGTGTAAATAATATTCCTCATACTGTAACTCGTTCAATAATAATTTGTTCAACTTAAAACCAGAACTTAAGTCTCAAATCTAACATAAGATATCATCCTTAGCCAAATGAGTTAAAAACATGTATTGCGATTTACGTCTTGATTGATTGATTGACGAATGGATCTTGCCAACTTGGTATACCTAGTAGGCAAAAAGTGGTTTCTGAGAAGAGGCTTATGTCAACCAGTGGACTTAAAGTAAAATGGATATCTTATTTTGAAACTGATATATCCGACTGAGTTAGGTCAAGATCGTTCATGTTTTGTTGTTCGCTTATTACCTGATTATCAATCACTACCACGCAAAATAGGCGCACCCAAGTAGTCGAGTTGCGGAAACCCAGCCCGCGAGTTTCAAGTTCAGGTTATCAATCACTATCAATATGACCTGATAGAAAGAACCGGAGAATCGAATGGAGGAACCAATGTTTTTGCCTCTTAATTTGAACTGCAAGATTACCTAGTTTGATTGTTTATCTTTAATTTATTCCACATCTCTAGACGTATCGATGGTCGGTGAAGCCAAAATGTGCTTGAGTGGAGACCGCGAATAGGCAAACGTAGTGTAGGGCGCCCTGCGGCACGGTGGATTGATGATTTAAAGAAAGTGGCTGGCAGCGGATAGATGCGGATTGCCCAAGACTGGGATAGTTAGCGCTTCTTGGGAGAGACCTACGTTCAGCAGTGGACGGCAAATGGTTGAAATGATACCACATATAATAATTATATAATAATAATAATAAATATTCTGCCCGCAGCTCCATCCCCGTATGTCGGTTATCGCGGCAACAGGTAGCCTAAGTCCTTCCTCAAGAAACAAAGTATCTGCATATCAAATTTCCTCGAAATCGGTACAGATGGATAACCAGAGCTACTTTCGAGTCTATAAAGGACATGGGTGTAAGAATTAAAAAAAGGTCAAAATTTTTATGTGTTATATTCAGGTTACTTATGCATTACTTGCACCTGCTTCTGCTCGTCAAACCGCGAATAACATATGTAAGTGCATATACAACGGGTTTGACTACCGCTGGTGCTTCTATTATCATCTTGTGAGCCGTGTGACATTTTGAGACTGCACTAAATTCGTTAATTTTGTTGTTAAATTCATGAGCAGTTTTATGTCCTGAGAAGAATAGAATACTGGCTTTCTGATATATTTCGGGTTGTCCAATCACAGCTTCGTGGATCATAAAATTACAATTTCTTACATCTGTGTCTTGGTTTGGACACACTCCCTGTATCAACCTTTGCAGCTGAAAAGTAATGGAAATATTACAGAGTTGGTTAGTTACACAATGTAGGGTAAGAAACTTTTATTTTTTTCCTCTTGCGGAAATCCCCTCGGGTACGACCTCCTGATGGCAGATCGGACACGAGCTGAATAAAACCGCACGCCGTCTCGGGTACTAGATGCCGGGGAACCAGGTGCACCCTAGAATGGAAAACCCTGAAACCCCGACATACCTCGGGGCACCTACGGGTTTGTACATGATATGAGAATACCAATGGTTTTGCAAAACAATTTCTACATTTTTTTATTTCGTATATTACTTTTTATTATCTGTCGATATTGGAAGTGTCATTCTGTGCTCCAATATACTAACAAAGAAACAATTGGTGGTGTAGGTTCATTTTTCAGGAGGTGGAAAATTTCTTCAGATCTCCGTCTCCTTGGAGATGTAGTTGTGAAGAGTTTGTGATTCCATTAAAAACTACCCCGAGGGCCGGGCACAGGCACCCTACAATTGGAGGACCCAGCTGATATTGACATCACGTTTCATGAGGCCTAATAATGGGCGAAAAAGCTACCCTCTCAATCAACAATATGCGTTTACACTTATTTATTTACATCTTTATGCACAAACACATGCATCGGCGGACTTAATGCCCAAGGCATTTTCTGCCAGTCGACCGGCTGGGCAATGCAGAGAAAACATGAGGTAGATGCACATCATGGGCGAATAATAAATCGCAGAGGTTTCAATACAACAACACATTTCATAAAAAATAAGTGAATATTAGTTTCTACAATAGATTATTTACTAGTGCTGTAATAATTCCTAATACAAGCACTCTAGTTTATATAAATGAAAAGAAATGGTATTAGTTTTTAAGACTATCTACAATTTATCATTAGTCTTGAAAACCAATAACTATCAACATCACCATTACCACCAACACCAATACACCAAAATTTATGTTTGTTTGATGTAACAACAGCAGTTCTCGGATCCGTCCTATCTCAGGCTCAGAGTGGCACACCGTGAAGTTTTAGTCGGTCCGATTACGACACACCATACCGCAAGCCTCGGTGGGGTGACGGCCTGGGGGGATTACACTATGAGGTACGTACCGGCATTATAATATGATGGAAAGTGTTGAGTCCGTACGCAACATCATTTATCACTGCTTGTGCATTACTTATGCCGTCTACTGCATACTTGTTGATCAACTTCTGATAAGATTTGTCATAATCGATTGGACTGAAATCAAGTTACATGTTCAGTATGGAGTATGAACAAAAAAATGTGTAATATGAAATATGTATATTTTTTATATGTTTCAGTATGTAAATATATACCATAAATGGAGGGCCAACTTTAATAAAGTTGTAAAAAACTTGCAAGGGGACTATTTGAAACGAACTTCTTCACAAAATTGAAGGTTTACTCACTTTACGCAGCGGGATGCCAATTCTATTGCAATCCCGCTGATTACACTGATGATTTCGGCGAAATCACGTCTGTGGTCTATCAGGTATGGGATTGCTCCAGACATGGACCTGTGTATTATCGTAGTTAATAATAATAATAAGGCTGTGTATTATCGTAGTTAAATTATGAAATCAGGCAATAAATTCGATACATCAATAAGATAAAATAATAGTCATTTCTTGGATTGAATAAAATCCATTTAATTTGAATAAATAAATAAAAACAAGTAAATATTTCGCAAATCTTACATACAACGCCATCTAGTCTCAAGCTAAGCAGAGCTTGTATTATGGGTACTGGACAACTGATATAAATAAATATATACTGTTTTTTTTTTTTGAAAATACAAACATATTATTCATAGAAAACACCCAAACTCCGAAACAAATAGTTGCAGATCATACAAACATTTGGTTCGTCCCGGGAACCCAACCCGAGAATGGGATACATAAAAGTACACTATTTATAGATACCGTTTGTTACATTTGTTCCTGTAAATTTCATAAAATTCCAACTGGTATTTAGTCGGTACACACGTTTATATATTGCTGTAATTATGTTGTATAATTTTCTAATTAAAGCGATTAATAGAAATTTTGCAAAAAGTGTCGTATACAAAATTTCTGAAAATAAGAAATCCAAAATCAAACGCCTGTATGTTAAAAATATGTTTTTTTTTTAAATTTCATCAATTAATGTGGATATAACAATCCATATTACTTAGAATAAGTTATCTTTTAGATTTATTTGTTCAAGAAACCTTAAAATTTCTTCTTTGTTTTTATTTTAACCTTAACCACCCACGCCTCCATATTAATTTGACTTTAACCATCCATGACGCGTTATTTCAATGTTTTCACTTATAAATACTATTTCAAAGTTCATTTTTTGAAACGCAATACTTTATTTATATACTTACAGTAGGTTTTCTTTAAGGTATGCTTCAGCCACTTCAATTTCCTTCATAGATTCAATGTACTGTGGAATGTCTGTCTGTATTTCATGAATCATTTTGTGGGCACCGGCTAAAACTACCATCGGACTGCTAGACAATTTAGCTTTCTCAAACAGCACACCGGGCAAGTTGTTTTTAACGTATGTTGCTGACATTTCAACATTCCTGTGGCCGGTATGATCCCTATCATATCGACCAACAATCAATTCAGGTGATCGTAGCCATATATTAGGAACATTGTTATTATTGAACATTGGTGAAACATTAACGTCGTTTTGGTAGTCAGTTGAAAACGCGCCCATGTTGGTTTGAGGAGGTATATCCCATAGGCCAGGAACATTGTGGACGAACATTGTCTGTGATAAATCATTGTCCTGTTGGGGAATATAATTCAGGCCTAATGGCTCTAGCCTGATGCCTGAGACACATAATCCTATTACAAATAGAAGCAGCAACATTATTGTAATCTGGAAATTAAAGATTAGTTATCAATGTAGAACAATAAATAAATAAATAAATATTTCGGACATCTAACACGCAACGCCATCTAGTCCCAAACTAAGCCGAGCTTGTATTATGGGTACAAATGATAAAAATACTTATATACCTTTTCCTAGAATAAACCCTAATTTCCTATAAAATTATCTAATTTTATTAAATTTCAAATGATTTGATAATAGATGAATTTCAAGCTGGAATAAGTTGATCATCATTGAATTTTCGTAGGTATATTCCTTTATCTTAGAAAATAATTCTTAGAGTTAAAGTGGGTCTCATAGAACTCTTCTAGGTCGATAAAAGATTTATAAATTAGTGCTTGTCTTACACTAATTTATAAATCTTAAGTTAAGCTAGTCTAGAAATATTAACCGTCCATTCCTAGTTTTGAGTAAATAACCAGGAGGTACCTTTTACAAACAGATTTTTTGAATTGCATATTTTTCTTTCTATTTTTTAGAAAATGAAAAGTTTTAAAATTTTGTTATTTGATAGTGATCTGTTTATCATTATCAGATAAACAGTCATTTACAAGGATTAATAAAATATTAACAAATTGGAATTAATAAAATATGAACAAATTGGTTTTAACTTTACAAGTTTGGTATTCGAGAATTTCGTATTTACCTTCAGTTAACAGCACTGGAATGGTCTGAAAATGTATTTTCAAGTATTTATATTTGATTATAATCATTTAAAAAATCAATTTGTCAGTTTAAATTAACTTATTGTTACTTGGATTAGCTTCGCCATGTTCAATCGGTTCCAGGTAATATTTGATTGTGAACATTAGTAATTTAAAACTATATACACCCATATCTTTAGGGTATTTTATTTTTAAGAATTGCTTTGTTACATTGTATGGCAAAACACTGTGATATTACTTATTTTAGTAACACAACATGGGCTGTATGGGGTGACAGATGACCTGACCTGTTACCTGCCTTCTTTACATCCCCTCAAATGTAGGCACGTAGAAAATGTCCTGTGCGTGAACATATAGGTATGATATAGTAAAATAATAAAATACTAAAAAACGGATATCATCATCATCAGCCTATCGCAGTACAATGCTGGGCATAGGCTTCACCAATCCGCATCCAGCTCCATCTATCCATATAAAGATTATTTACATGTTTCTTTATGGTTCGTGATTGGTGACAGCGTTCGTAGTGTTCGTACTGTCGTGTTTCGTTGGTGAGTGCGAGACTGGAGGCACAATGATGCAGAAGCATCACTAGGGCACCATGGTGTGGGTCACCAAGCTGTATTGTTGCATTGTCTGCATTCGCAGTAAGTACGGTGACCACCACTCTTGGATTCTGCTTATGCTTTCCATCAGGCTGTCTAGTCATTTTGGCAGAACCAATCATAAAAAAGTCTTAATTAACATTGATATTTTTAGGGTACACCCAACTTTTTAGTACCGTATAATTCACAGCAAGGTGACTTTGCTAAAGTACTGATATCATAAAACATTTATCAGAACAATGATGCATAGTTCCCTGGAGAAATAAATTGCTCCTCCGATGCCGCGTATCGATAACCTACCTGAATCTATGAACGATGGATCAAGTAAGCTAAATTCTTAAAGAATTTACCATGCATTTTTACCTTTTATCGACTTTTTAGAATGTTATGTTATGGGTGGCCTGGTAATACGTTGGAGAGCCACGCTTCGGCATGAATGGGTCGGCTTGTACGGAATAATACCACGCCCTCACAGAAAATCGGTGTGAAACAGCGTTTACCCGGTGTTTTACCGAATGAGTAAGGAAACTAGAGGCCCGTATCCCAAACCTTCCCCTATCCTTATCCTCATCCCTTAAAGTACCTGGAAGGGTGACCGCTGGCGGCATATTACCATGAGCGTCTCCGTGATTCGGAGGTCACGTTAAGCAGTCGGTCCCGGTTGTTATCGTAGGATAACAGTTGTGAAGCTTAGTTGGAAGCCTAAACTCCTTAAGGAACATTTATGTCTCAGATTCCTGTGCTCATTAGATTCGATTGTGCGTTGTCTGTCAATCAGTATCTCAGTAACGAAAGAGTTTTATATATTTAGATTGATTGATAAAATTTATATCGTATCAACGGTATTTCAAGTAAAGTTATTTTTTAACCGTATTCAAAAAAGTAGGAGGTTCTCAATTCGACTGTATTTTTTTATATTTGTTACCTCATAACTTTCGATTTTGATGATTGCTTTTTATTTGAAAGCAGTAACCAGCTTTCAATTCGTGTTTTTTGTTAAAAATTGTAATGATTCCGTGGGAGAGCTATGCTTCGGCATGAATGGGTCGGCTCGACCGGAGTGATAAAAACACACGGCCTCACAGAAAACCGGTGTGAAATAGCGTTTGCGCTGTGTTTCACCGAGTGAGTGAGGATATCGGAGGCCCATACCCCAACCCCTGCCCCCATCCCCTTTCCCATCCCCCCAAGGTCGGCAACGCACTTGTGACGCCTTTGGTGTTGCGGGTGTCTATGGGCGGCGGGCGGTAATCGCTTACCATCAGGTGATACGTCTGCTCGTTTGCCCACTATTCAATCTGAAAAAAAAAAAATATTTGTCGCGAATTCGGTCACAAACCTACACATATATACCTGTTACATTTTAAATAGGTATTTGAACTTCAACCTCACGTATACATAAAAGTAAGGATATTGGAATTTAATCGAAAAAGGTGCACAGGTTGAATTTATTCGTACCCATCGTTTGTTCAATAGGAACACGGCTCCGCCGAACCAATTTGTTTCTCGTCTTGTAATCTGGCTGTGTTTATTTGATCAAAATTACACGAATCTCAAATTGTTTTTCCTTGACGAAAATACGTATTTGATTGCGTGGTAACAAATTTGTCAAGAGTATGATGGAAACTTGCTTCACGTTTTTATTTTTATGTATTTAAGTAATATCATCTAATGACCTTCGTTCAACAATGAACGGCGATTGATATGATTTAAATTTTTTAATATTTCGCATATTTAAGTTAAGTTTGGGGTATTTCACATTTTCAGAATTGATCATCAGAATCCAAGAGTGGTAGTCGCCGTACTCATAACGAATGGAGACGACAGACAATGCAACTATGCTGCATGGTGACCTACACTGATCTCCGGTTTCGCACTCCCGGGTATTACCGTCCCGGTCGAGCCGGCCCGTTCGTGCTGAACTTAGCTTGGCTCTACTACATGTGTATGTATGCATATTGTTGTGTATAAAGTTTTGATTTTTGTTCGGTCTTAAATCTACCTGCACTTAGTTTTTCAGTTCTATGTATATATATACACTCATTTGCAAAAAAAACGGGCGGTTTCGATTTTCTTCCTGGCTGAAAAAAATTAAATACCAAAAAGGTTTTAATCATTTGAACATGTTACTGGCCAGTTATAAAAGTGCCATAATGTTTATAAGAGTACATTCCAAATTCAAATTTTTGACTGAGCCTGGTTTCCAAAGAAAACAACTTTTAACTACATTTTGTGGCGCGAATTCCCTATAGTTAATATCGACTCTAATTAACTTTTTGTCATTTTTTATTAAATTATCTGATGTCCTTGACATTTAAAAGTATTGTTATTGCTGTTTAGCAATCTCGAAAATGGTAGATAAAGTGATAAAAGCGAGCAAAATTATTGCGCTGCTTGAAGAAGGTTGCAGCCAATGCTTCGTGGCTCAGAGGCTAAATGTGAGTCGGTCGACAGTTCAAAGGACCTGGCAGCGCTACCAAGAGACCGGTTCCGTCAAGAGAAGGCCTGGTTCTGGCAGAAAGACATGTACCGAACCACTGGATGATCGTTTTCTAGTTAGTCAAGCGTTGAGAAATCGCAAATCTTCTTATGTGGACCTCAAAAACAGCCTCGAAGAAGTAAGAAATGTGCAAATTAGTCTATGAACGGTCAGGAGGAGGCTTCTCGCTGCTAATATACACAGTCATCGCCCGGCACGCGGCCCTAAATTACTCCGTGGACATCGAGTTGCCAGGCTTAGCTTCGCTCGAAATTGTGTGTCATGGACTCATGAAGACTGGGATAGGATATTGTTCACCGATGAAGCCAGGATATCTCTGCATGGTGAAGACCGACGTCGGCGAGTGCTACGTAGACGAGGAGAACGCTTTGCAGAGGCATTTTTTGAAGAAATCACACCTTATGGAGGGGGCTCTGTTACGTTTTGGGCAGGAATAAATTCCATGGATCGTACGGAGTTAGTCTTCATCGAAAACGGTACACTGACTGGACACCGATACATAACGGAAGTTCTAATTCCTTATGCACAACCCGCTTTAACCGCTCTTGGCGAAAACTCATTTTTTATGGACGACAACGCTCGCGCCCACCGGTCTGGCGATGTGGAAGCGTATATGCTAGAAGTCTGAATTCGTCGTTTGGACTGGCCATCTAGAAGTCCGGACCTCAATCCCATAGAGCATGTCTGGGACGTTCTGAAGCGACGAGTGAGATCAGTGCAGCCGGCTCCGCAGACCATCAGAGAGCTAAAGAATGTGATTACCGCGGAGTGGGAATGTATTCCCCAAGAAACCATAAAAGATATACTTGCTAGCATGCTCAGACGAATGCAAGCCGTGATTTCAGCAAGAGGGGGTCACACTCATTACTAAACTTTTATCTGCTTTTAATGTATTCAAGAAAAACAAAGAAATTAACGCGTTTCATTTTTATTTAGCGAGCAGGTACAATAATAGTGTTTTGAGCTTAAACATTATTTCTCAATAATTTAATCAAAATGTTATGATACAACTGATAATACCTATTCCTTCCTAATTAATTTATGAAGTTCTGAGGATAACAATACCTAAAATTGTCAAACAAACTAATAGTAACTATAAAATAGTTCTTTGCTTAAGTGCCCGTTTTTTTTGCAAAAGAGTGTATATATCACTAGGTTGGTAAACCACTCTGGTTCCTTAAAATGATAGAACTAATGCGAAGGTTGGTTAAAGTTCATCTTCAACAGAATATTTTTCTTTTATGTATAACATTTGTCCTCTCGTCTTTCTGTAATCCGTGGGGTGTAATTTCCCGGGAAAAAAGGGACGGAAGTGAGTGCCAGGTATACAAGTAAGTGAGCACTTTGACCAATAAACGTTCGCGGTTCGGGAGATATCAAGTCATTTGCAGTCGCAAGTCTCCCTCGTTTTTAGATGGTAGTCTTTTATAGCCCTTAAATATTTTTCCAGTAATTATGTACTTGCTTAAGAGATCAAAGCGCAAATATATATTTAAAGTTAGATTTCCAACTCTAAGATAGTAAAGTAAACTAATTGATAAAACTTACATTCATAAACGCACTGCCATGGGCATATGCAAGCATTTAGTATCAGTTTCTCAATGCCCTTTTTCTGACCAGTCAAGTATAACAATGAAGCTGTTATGCTTGACTGGCATTTTGAAGTTTATTTTCAATACAAAGGCTTTCAAATAATCAATACTCTGAACTGAAAATTGTCTGTCCAACTTGTTACAATATAAAGGAAAATTTAACTAATGAAGGGGTGAGTGTGCCGTTTGCATGAATATTAATTACCTAACCAGGGGAACTAAAAGAGAGCCTCCGAGACGCCACTCACTCAAGCGGAGGACGCTCTGCAAAGGTTTCTTTACAACGATCGGGCATATTTTATTTATGAAAATGTTCAAGATTTTATTGCTTCCACAGTGTCGATGTGATTAGTTTGTAATGTATAGAAAAAAAAAATCATATCTTCTTCTTCTTCTTCCTAGCCTTTATTATTCCCAATATTATTTGGGGTCAGCTACCAGTTCAACTGGTTTTACCTGAATATCAGTTTTTACACAGAGCGACTGGCATCTGACCTCCGCAACCCTGAAGGCGAACTGAATTCGAAGGTTGAACTAGTTGTCAGTATATTTGAGGGCACAAAAAAAATCATATCATCAAATAAAAATAAATAAAATCACGTGCGAATTTACAGATTTTTAGATATATAATTATGTGAGATATATTGTGGACAGACAGACGAATAAAATATAATTAAAAGGGCTCTTTTAAAGCAAAATTTCCGTTTTCCTAATAAAAAAACATTTCCTATAAACGATGTTTTCCGTGTTATAATATATGATATAATATTCCGCGGCGCATAGTCGTATCGTTTTCGTAATATATAAAATTTAGCGTAGCTTTGATAAATTTACAGAAACCGTCAGTAACGATCCAAGTTTTGCCTACGTAAATATGATTAAGCGATTATACGATGTAAACTTTATACAGTAACGATATAATTTGCAATATACATTGACAAAATTTACCTTAAATTATATTATTAGTAAAGTATTACAGATGCACTTGACTTGTGATGTAGTGAATGAATTAAAAAATAAATATACCCAAACTCCGAAACAAATATTTGCAGATCATACAAACATTTGGTCCGACCCGGGAATCGAACCCGAGACCTCAAGCTTAGCAGTCGCATACGCTAACACTACTCCACCGAGGCAGTCAAATTAATGTTTTGTTAATGATTGGACTCGATTAATTTTCGTCTTGCATTCTTTTCCATCATTATCTAGTTAACTGTATACAGGAACAATAGCTCTAGCCATATGCTCTTACTGCTATTAAGAGCAAGAAAAAAAGGGTATTTTTGCTTATGCATGCTACTCAACGCATGTGCATTCCATAGCAGTCTGTTTTTCACCTTATGATTTACTGCAAATGTTTTTCCTCATTTCATTCCTTATCCTTACCGAGTCGAGCAAGAAGGAAGTGAATAGATGACATCAGGGCCTGGACTAGACTAGAAAAATATCACCAATTGAAAGAGGCCGCTCATGATCGTGAGGTATACCTACTGTCTGCTGGCCTCTAAACTTCATTTTGAAGATGGCACTGGCATGGATTTCTTATCCTGTCTATCCTAGTCATGTCATACATTTTTCCCACTACTTATATTCTATCTATAGATATATATATATATATATATATATATATATATATATATATATATATATATATATATATATATATATATATATATATATCTAAAGGAATTAAAAAAAGAAAAACTTTATTACAACAACATAAATTTAAAAATATGGTCAAATATTACACTTGAGTAAATTACACCTAAATACCTTAAATTGTTTATCATTAACTTTTGGTTTCAAGTTACCATATTTGTGAATAATCTTCTAGATTCTTACTAAAATATTTGATTTCCCAAAGTATTCTCGCAAAGAAAGCATATATGAAGTTTGGTAGTCCAATGAACTTTTTGATTGCAGGAGATAAATTCCCAAGAGTATCCACAGACCTCTAACTCACCATCCTCTATGGGTTTGCTTAACAAATAATATATAGCTTGTTAGCAAAGAGCAGATTATATAAATATTTTACTCGTATTTAGAAGTTGAAATAATGTGACCATTTTAATGAATTACTTTGAATAGATTGGTCTTAAATTTGGATATCATAACAATGTAGACAGTAACAGCAGTAATAAACTAAAACTATTGATTCATGTGGGAGAGCTATGCTTCGACATGAATGGGTCGGCTCGACCGGAGTGATACCACGGCCTCACAGAAAACCGGTGTGAAATTGCGTACGCGCTGTGTTTCACCGAGTGAGTGAGGATACCGGAGGCCCATACCCCAACCCCTCCCCCCATTCCCTTTGCCATCCCCCAAAGGTCGGCAACGCACTTGTGACGAAACTTGTGAAATTTGTGAAAAAAAAAATGTGTTAATAGGGGAAATTATAACTTATTATACTATTTTACGAAAATTATGCAAACGGTGGAGTATGAAATTTGGCATTGTTAAAGTTCATATGTAAGACTAGTTGAACCCCGCGGTTATTGTCGTGCTGCGGGGAAAAACCAGTCTAAAAAAGTTTAAGTTACTCCTTGTATCATCAGCTACCTACGAGTAAAAGTCCCGTCAAAATCGGTCCTCCCGTTCCAGTGATTAGGTAAGGCCGACAACCCGGTTAGGTAAGACTTTCCAAGCGTTTCATTCGCCTAATTTAGGGTTATTAGTTTTAATTACAACATTAGAAAGGCAATAAAAGCTTAACTGATATTTAATGGACTATCTCGAAAATCAAGTTAACCTAAATACGTTCTTGGGAGATGTAGATTAAAGTGCCTCTTTTGAGGTCGAATTTTTCCTAACATTTTCTTTATAAACACGCATGTGTCTTTAAGAAAGCAGATGCATCCTATCCCACTATTCCACTTCCTACTAAAATTTTAAATTTGTGACGCTATATGAATGATTGTTACTCTTAAACAAAAAAACTACAAAATAGATTTAGATAAATATTTCTAGTAATTAAAGTCAAAATTAAAGTTCTAGGCTTAGATTTATCGCGACAATCGACATACCAACGAGTAGAGAAACTAATCCAAAAAAAATTTTGCTAATTTTGGTATTCAGACAGATGATCATAAATAACATTTCAATCCAAGCCTGGACACGTTTTCATAAACTATATTACGTATATTTTATCGAATTTACTTTTCAAGTTCATACAGAGTATCTGCAATAAATCATCCGCATAAATACTTCAGCAATGTTCTGATAGATACAAAGTGAAATGAAAGATGTTTTGTCCTGAGGCCTATATCAAATATCGACAGTAATTACAGTTGCTGGCTGTTGATTTGAGTTACCATTTCGTTTCTTTTGTTAACCAAACCAATTATATTGTATTGTTTTATGTTATGTTTGTTATTTTTTGGTAGATCACAATATGATGTTGTACCGCGAGATTGATTATAATCTAACGGTATTTTCAATTTTACGGTGAAATATGCACTTCCTTTGATGTACCACTTAGATGATGCAAAATGAGCGAAAATTCCAAACCAGAAGATATTAAAATGAAACTATGACCTGACTAAAAATCAGTTCAATAGTTCCAGCGCTACGGTGCAGTATGCAAATTTTCATAGACTGCCAATACCATTACTCTTCATTTTGGAGCCGCCGTAGTCAGGTAATAACAGGTGGTAATCTAAATTTGTATTGTTGATTATAAATAAATAAATAATTCGGACATCTAACACACTACCCCATCTAGTCCCAAGCTAAGCAGAGCTTGTGTTATGGGTACTAGACAACTGATATAAATACATTTAAACTGTTTTTTTTTTTGTAAATACATATTTATTATACATAGAAAACATCCAAACTCCGATACAAATATTTGTAGATCACACAAACATTTGGTACGACCCAGGATTTGAACCCGAGACCTCAAGTTCAGCAGTCGTATTCACTACCACTGTGCCACCGAGGCAGTCACGAATTTTTTTTTTTTTTTTTTTATATTGAATAGTGGGCAAACGAGCAGACGTATCACCTGAAAGTAAGCGATTACCGCCGCCCATGGACACCCGCAACACCAAAGCCGTCACAAGTGCGTTGCCGACCTTTGGGGGATGGGAAAGGGGATGGGGGAGGGGTTGGGGTATGGGCCTCCGGTATCCTCACTCACTCGGTGAAACACAGCGTGAACGCTGTTTCACACCGGTTTTCTGTGAGGTCGTGGTATCACTCCGGTCGAGCCGACCCATTCATGCCGAAGCATAGCTCTCCCACGGCAATATATGCCTATTAGATAGAGAGGCAGATAGATTACTATCTGTTATTGTTATGTTTTGTTTGTTAAGCATTTTGCTTTAAAAACACTTAATGTGTTTTTAACTATTAAGGATGCCTTGGAGAGGCATATTTTACTTTATTTTACTCAAACATTTGCAGTTTAGGGTAGTTTCATATTTAAGCTCGACAAGTTAAATTGAGGTCTCTGAAATTCAGGTGTAATGTGATATTTTATGGAATTGTTAATGTTTGCCTGGGAACTTGCAGCCTACAAACGTGGGCGTACTTTGGAGGCTTGTAAATAATTAAACAAAGACCGTTTTAAATGATGCTTATATTTTGAGCTCTGAGAATTTAGTTTTGTTAAGTATGTCCATTTTCAAGTGATTTATAATTATGTCTAACAGTATAGATATTTGTTACTTTATTAAAAAGTGTATTAAGAAAATGTATCAAGTAATTAATCCTTCATTTAACACATGATATGTATGTATATATATGTATGTTCATCTCCTGAAGTACTTACTAGAACTGGACAAATGAGATATCGTTAGAAGCGTCTTGATCGTCCGCTGGTTATAATACTATATCACCTGTCTCTGACTCAAACTTGAAAATGTGTATCTCTGCACGTTGTTAAATCCAGTGTCCTGAAAATTCTTGTTCCATACTTTTTCAGAGTCGTTTTTTGTCGTAGTCGAGTTTTAGTTTTTATTTTTTATTTTTACATATGCTTTGCTTTTTTATGCTTTTCCGATTCCCAATAGTACATTTACACTAGCTGTGTGTACGTTGCCGGCTTTTGAGTTGCGCCTTCCACGAAGACTAAGCAACATGAGATCTACTCATATCATAAAATAAATGCCGTTTAACTTTAACCCTAAATCCCGTCGAACGTTTGTATCACATCGGTTCAGCTGGCAAATATGTGGAAAAACATGATTCTATTTAAATATGTATGCAAAATAATATTTCAATTAATTTAAACTCTGTTTTAGTTTTCTTTATTACTACTATAATAGTTAGTCAAAGAGAATAGTTATATATTATTTATATTATATGCAAACGTAGTTCTAGAGATATTATTATACTCATAGAGATTTAAAAGCTTGATGTAAAGGTCACGCGGTTTGATGTCTAAAATTTATTATTAGAAGTAGATGTGAACTTATTCTATTTATAGAACTTTTTTTTCCTTGAGAGTTGAGGAGCGAGAATTATAATTATGTATTCGCTCCACTGATCTCTCCTCGAGGTCGGTCTTTGATCCTCTCGATTTATTTCATACACTAATGTAACTTGAACTTTGATTATATACAAATTTGTACACTGATAGAATCTATACTAATATTTAAAGCTGAAGAATTTGTTTGTTTGTTTGAACGCGCTAATCTCAGGAACCGCTGGTCCGATTTGAATTTGAAAAATTCTTTCAGTGTTGGATAGTCCATTTATCGAGGAAGGCTATAAGCTATATATGATCACGCTAATACTAATAGGAGCTGAGCACCAATGAAGAATGTTTCAAAAACGGGGGAAAAATTTCACTCTACAGGATTGCCCGTAGAGTAAAATTTTTGAAGACGCGAACGCGGTTGCGTGGGTCAGCTAGTAAAATATATATTGGGTTCCTAAAGTTTTATGTTACTTTTTAAATATTGTTATTAAGAAAACTAGAAAGTTATGTTTAACAATAAACACATTGGCTATTTTTATATATTCCAAGAATATAGTATTCTTTTGTATATCATATACTTCATAAATAAATAAATGTTTAATAAGGTAAAGACAGAACTTTTTAACTTTCCATAGCCACTCTTCTAAACTCTTGCAGACGTGGAATCGTTTAAAGAAGGTTATTGACGTTGGAACGGAGTAAAAGCATCATTGTTGTACTCTTAAACTAGTGTTGTACCCGCCATAAAGTTAAGTTAGTTACTTTTAAATAGTGTTTAGAATCCGCAACGATAAAATATAGAAAAAAAAAACGACTTACAGTATAAAATATACATAAAATGCAAAAAAGAGATTAAAAAATTGACAAAAAGCTAAAAATAATTTAAGAACCGACTTAAAAACGCAAAATATTTTAAATATGATCCACCACACACTGAAATTTGAAATATATGTACCTTTAGTTCCGATGGCAATGCAATCATATATAATCGGGATTATCATTAACCCCAAATGGCCGTCGTAACAAAATGGCGGCGTACATATTTCTGAATAACCTACCCAATATGGGCATCAAATGAAAGGGCTTAATGCATATTTTTCATTAAGAAGTATTAAAAGCTTGTTTATAAATCCTTTTTGAATTAACACTTACCGCATATGGACCTGCCAAGTGACTGATGGTATGCATGAGCAGAATCCCAGAGTATTGGTCACCTTACTTATGGTGAATGCAGACAATGCAATAATACTGCATGGTGATTCACATCATGGCAGCCTATCGAGATGGTTTTAGTATGGCCAGACTAATAAAAAAGTGTGTAAAATCCAGAAGAGAATACTTGGAATAACAAATTCAACTGCATATTCTCACTTTCTGGTTACATTATTCAAACAACCCTTTTTGATAGCTTACTATGTTTTTAATAAATGGTGTATTTACACAAAAAACTTTTTCGGAATGAAAAGGGTATGAATCATTCTAAAGTCGATTCTTATTTGATCCGGAGCATATTACATTGAGGAAATATCGCGGAGTCAGATAATCAATATTGAAATGTGTCTACTCTACTATCAATATCCTTTATAAGAGTAAAGGATATTGATAGCGGGGTAGATACATTTCTGAGAGGTAAAACTTTTTGTTTTAGTACACTAATAAATATTGAGATAAAAAAAACTATTTGATTGTTTACATACAATGTTATTAGTAGTTTAATTATTTGGTAAGTAATAAAGAAAATGTTTTAAGACGTATGTGTGTGTGTGTATGTCGTAAACTTCATTATTGTTTCTACTTCTACTTTAGCCAGTCCAAGTCTTCTGCGAAGACCTTCCTATACGAGCACCAACCATACTGGTCCTGGGCAGTCTGCGTCATCATCGCATTGTTGCTTGGATGTAGATTGTTTTTTAATCTATCTATTTGTCACGTCATTCTCTACAAAACCTAAATAATGCCACTTGGTGTAAAGTTTGTCTGGTGTAATAAAATAGCACTTAGTATTAAAAAATGACTAGGAAAATAAACCTTTTGTAAAAACTTCATGTTGATTTTTATGAAACTTTTGCATCGAATGCCGATTGACAATCATATAAGACTACATTTATGATTTCAATTGAACTTACAGTATTTTATTTTCTCTGTACCTTCTTCTTTTGATGAAATGGTAACCAGCCGGATCATTCGGATCAGCTATTTCTGCCAATGTCAAGTATTTATAGTCTTCAATTCTAATTCTTCGAGTCTTCAAGTCATCGCCGTGATGAAATTAATGATAAAAAATATATTAAATGTGGATGACATGAAATGGGGACCGTCTTTCGAAAAAACAAAAAACGATCTTCGATCTCTGTAGTAAGTAGTAGTTAACTACTGTTGACTATAAATTAGTCATTAGTCGAACGAGACAAGGTACATCCCTAGTTGTAATGAAAGTGCATAAGTTAGTGGCGCACGTCGCGTGGGTGTAAGTCTCACTCGTGTCGTGAGAATTATTACTGTTAATATATCATGAATGAATTCATCCTAACATTTGAACTTAAGTCTGTGTCGCAGTATTGTGAGGTGTTTTATGACTGTAATTTAAATGAGTTTTGCACGTATCGTATTTATTAAATCTATAAAAGGCGTTTTTTTTCATCATCAAGAGCCTATTGCAATCTATTTCTGAACCAAGGTCTTTCTTAGTTTGATCCTCGGCTTCTCGTCTCCAACTTTAATAATGGTTTCATCCCAAAGAAAGTGTGATCACATCTTTAAATCTCATTTAGAATTATGTACCAGAATTCCTACAACAATTCTCCGTAGAATATAAAACTTCCATTACATCGTTTCATTTCAGTAACATACTATATTTACATGTAGGTATTCATGTATTTGCTTGCAACAAATGCGTGTATAATAGTAAGTTCAGATTTAGATCGGCTTATTGCCGAGAATGTGGTTTGCGTGCGGCACAGTATTATACAAGCTCCAGTAAATTATTAATAAAAAGGTTGTAAGATTGCATACATAGCTTATTTACTAATGTATGTCTTTTAATTTTAATTGCTGGATGTACACATTGTACACATATCAATGCATCGTAACATATTTCGTCAGATGTTTATAAAGAAAAAGAAGAATATCAAATAATTAATAGCTAATAAGAAAAAAATGACAGATAAGAAATATGTTGCAAAATATTATATTTACCGTGGGAGAGCCACGCTTCGGCATGCATGGGCCGGCTCGACCAGAGTGTGACCACATCCTCACAGAAAACCGGTGTGAAACAGCGCCTGCACTGTGTATCATAGAGTGAGTGAGGATACCGGACGGCCGACAACGCACTTGTAACGCCTCTGGTGTTGCGGGTGTCCATGGGCAGCGGTAATCGCTTACCATCAGGCGATACGTCTGCTCGTTTGCCCATTATTACATAGAAACAAAAAAAAAATAAAAGCAAGACAAGCAATGTAAAAAAAGATGTAGACTTACTAATATAAGAGAGAACCCAAAATATCAAAATAAATATGATAATCAAAGGAAAGAGATATTAAAAATAGATTAACGGGGCAGAATCATTTAGTTTCAAACACTTTCTGATTGAGATACTGGACTGGGACCAACTTATACTATTATGGTATAAAATGTAAGTCATGGCATCACTTTTAAGGTAGAGAATTAAATATTCCGTCTCAATTGATCATTGAATTTGTTCTCATTTGATTTTTAATCTTATGTATACATTAGAACTGTACTATTTATTTTCTCCTCTGATTTTTTAACATTACGTCTTGTCTATTTCAGGTCATGTAACATTTCCATCCCTTTGAAATCGTTTATTTATCTGGCAACGTAAAATGTACGCGAAATAATGTGATATTTCGCATACACGTTATCAGAATAATTGTACGGCAGTCTACAGTAAAGCACAAGTATGAATAAATAAATTTTAATTTTCGGAACAAAATATGGAACGCATTCGTCCTACATTTTGATACATTATTATTCATCATTTCAATCAATTATTAAACTAGTTTCTGTGGAGATTAGGTTAGATTTAATAATAATCATCCTAGTTTTTGCCCGCAGTTCCTTGTGTACCTTGTCGGTTACCGCGGTAAAGAGGAGCTCAAGTCCTTCTACAAGAAATTACAAGTTACCTATTATAGGTTATTTTTAAGCACATGCTTAAGAGACAGTCCGAAGCACTAAAGCATTTTTCCATGTTCAAGTAGATAAATCGTCCTCAATTTTGCTCTGAACGATAGCGCACATTCTTTTTATCCTCACGTACAGTCACAACTCAAGACACAGGAGCACTTTGCGACAAATTAAATTCCATGCTATCTACTTGCTCACGTTAAATTTATCACGATTCAACTCTACTCCTAATCCTTGATATATATTTGGATTTACATGTTTTAATGAAAATTTTTGAACTGTTCTTACTATAAGAACAAAAAATATTTTATCGTAATTAGAAAATTCTAGTTTACTTCAAGAGATCCTGCAAATTCTCTTTGAATCGGCCTATAGTTTGGTTGAGATTTGCTGAAAAATGTGCAAACTGACCCGTTTAAACAGTCTGGTATGTGATGAATAACTAGAAAATACTAGAATTGTTTAGTTGTTATAATCGGCCGAGAGCTCACAGAATTTTTGCTATTTAGTTCACTTTTGATGAGGGCATAATGAAATTTATACAATTATTTAGAGAGTCCTGAGTTTGTCCGATTAAACACTGATTTAGCAGTGGGTGGATACTTTTTTGATGGTCCTGTTTGAAAATATTCGTTAATGCGCACGTCCCTATATCTTCATTCTGATTTAGAAACCAACCTAAGTAGGTAAGACATTTTAGAATAGATTAGTTTACGTTCAAAACGTAAAAGACCTCAAGATGACTACTAATATCTTCTAGAATTATAGAGCGATACTGACCGCTCAAAGTGGTAGTTAACCGTGCAATGACCGTGTTCATACCTTACATGTCTTATGAGGCTATTGTTTTAGGATGGCGTAAGAGCTTTAGTGGAAGAATTTTTTATTTAGTGACCACATATTTCATATTACCTATGAAAGTAACATAATTGCAACACAAATAGTTCTAAAGTAAATTGATGAAAATGTACACAATTATCAAATGGTACTTAATGCACCGTTTTGTTAATACAGCTTTCTGTAATTTGTATTATATTCAGTAAAGTCAATATGAATGTGGCTGAAAGGTAGGAATTATATTGCTCATGAAGATTGTTTCACATAATTTTATAAGATTCACTCCCTACAGACCGAAAAGTACTAAAACAGTTTAACCTATTTTCTCAACTCCACTTTTGTTCGATTTTTCACAAGCATAGCTTGTACTGGAACAACTTTAGGGCACATAACAAAGAGTCGCGTGGTATTTCACGTGCTTAACTCTACGTGCGAGAAATGTTGTCGAGACTTTTCGAATACAAAAACATTTTACTTTGCTTATTGTAAAGCCAAAGATTTATTTCTACGTTAAGTTACAAGAGAAAATACGGCAGAGTCATAAAGAATTGTGTACGAAAATATTACGACTATATTTAGGGACACAACAGTAAATATGGTTTTGTTAAAAGGTAGACTAACATAAGACCTTCTTTGAGAATTATTATTAGTTGTAAATGATACTAAGATATGTGTATATCCTAAATTATGTCGCGTGGTAATTGTGCAGGATCGGAGCAATTCTACTTCAATGAGATGTATTAATAATAATAATTATTTATTCATTACTCTTTCGCAAAGGTAATAAATACATTATTACGGTACAGATCAGGTAATACAATACAATGCGTGACCATTATTCCTTTGTGAGAGACTGGTGTCTATATTAGGAAAGCCTGTGCTACAGGTCACCAGGCTCCCGCCTCCCACTCTTGGACTAACTTGTTTGGGACCTTCTATTACTATTATATACCTAATATGTAAATAAAAATTAAAATGACAAAGTAACAATAAAATTGCATTTATAGTTGTGTGGGTGTGTGTGTGAGTGGAGTATGAGTGTGTGTGGAGTATGAGCGTGTGTGTATGTGTGTGTGTGGAATATGAGTGTGAGTTTGCGAAATTTGTGTGCATAAGTGTGACATTAATAATTCAGGTTATTAAATCTCTTGGATATTATTATCTTAACGGAGTAAGTAGGTTTTCTGTTTCATTGTTGTGTGTGTGTATTATTGATTATGAGGATGAAGAATTCCTTTACTTTCTCTTCGATTCTTTCACTAAATTTTAACCAAAAGAATGGAAAATTATCTATCAAACAAAAAAAAAATTAAATCAATTCTATTGTTTTCGAATAATCATACAATGTGCATTAAGAAAATTGCAAGAAATTAAGAAACTCCTCCTTATTTAAGTTGGTTAACAGCATTACTCCCTTGAGGCTTGTAATGACCACGAAACATGGAACTAAAAGTATATATTACTCATGCATCTACCCAAGATTCGGAGGGCTGTTTAAATTTTTTTTTTATTTCCCAGCGGTATTCAAGGGTTAATTTAATGGATTTGAAAGATATTGTACCCGGATGTGCTATTATTGTGTAGTTTTATCGTAATTTGCGTAAAAGTGTGTAGGTACGATAGAAATTGTGTAGGTTGTTTAATCCTGTTTGTGTGTTTTTCGCATAAAGGTTTCAGTAACATTATAAGGTTACTAGTGGCGTATTTTTTAGATTGGTGCTTCGGACGTAAGAAAATTTCCGACCTCAAACCGCCTGGGAGATAATCTTCGGTTCTAATTTAAAATTTCTTTATCCTGTTTTTCTTTTCTTGTGCAAAATGTAAAAGTTACGCGCCTGTAATGTTGACCGAAAATTTCTTGAGTTTAAATTTATATAACTTTAAGTTTAATTTAAATTAACTGACAGTAACAACTTTCTTCAGTCCACTTCTAGATATCTGTAGCGGGAACGGGTGTCATGTCTCTCCAACACAAAGGGAGGATGCTCCGACCAGGCGAGGTGATCATGCCTGGCGGGCTACTGCCCAACAGTTGATGTCGGGATGTTGTATATACAGGGTGTCTCAAAAGAAATTTTATATTTGTTTAGCTTACTGCGTGAACGCTGCGTACTTGAGGGGTGCGGGGGTTATGTCAATTGGTAGCTTGGCTCTTGGGGATTCAGTCGCTATGGAGCGTTTCTCGGGAGCAGACCGCGCGTTGTGCGTGCGAGAGTTTTACAAGAACGGTGATTCGACAACTGTCGCGCGTAGAAAATTCTGCAGTATTCGAGGTTTTCGCCACTTAAATGATGCGCCAAGCCTTCCTCTCATTCGACATTGGGTTAAAAAGTTTGAAGAGACTGGATCAACGCTGGATAAATCAAAATCCGGGCGACCTAGGTCATCAAGAACGGTAGAAAACGTGGAGAGTGTTAATCAATCTGTACGTGACGACCCGAGCCTTTCAATTCGGAAGCGCGCGAGTGCTTTAAATGTGCATAGATCATCATTACATCGCATTATGCACAAAGATCTAAAGTTGCACCCCTACAAAATTCAATTGGTGCAAGAATTAAAGCCCCAAGATGCCGGTCAGAGGCTTAATTTCGTAAATCAGATGATTGAGCGATTTTCAACGTTTACCAACATTTTGTTTTCGGATGAAGCTCATTTTCATCTTAATGGCCACGTAAATAAGCAAAACTGCCGCTACTGGAGTTCAGCCAATCCGAAACGCAAACATCAGAAACCCCTACACTCGCCTAAAGTGACCGTATGGGCTGCCATGTCGGCGCGAGGAATTATCGGCCCTTACTTTTTTGAAGACGAAATGGGGCGTACAGTTACAGTGAATTCAGAGCGTTATGTGGAGATGTTAGACAACTTCTTGGTACCTGAACTGCAAAACTTTCCTGGCTATAACCAAAGAACATGGTTTCAACAGGACGGAGCAACTTCACACACGTCCAATATATCTCTGCCACGTGTTCGTGAAATTTTCTCAGGAAAATTGATCTCCCGGAGAGGTGACATAAATTGGCCTCCACGTAGCCCAGATTTATCCCCTATGGACTTTTTCCTATGGGGTTATCTTAAATCTAAAGTTTACGCCAATAAACCAACTTCACTGGCGCATTTGAAAGAAAATATCCGTCACGAAATGGCAGCCATCCCTCACTCCACCTGTCGAGCAGTCATAAGTAATTTTACTGTTCGATTAAATGAGTGCCAACAATGTGAGGGTTTACATTTAGACGATATTATTTTTAAGAAATGAATTCCCAAAAGTGTATTTTAACAATAAATAAACATTTTTTCTATATACCGCTTCCTTTTTTTTTAATCAATCCACTAAATATGAAATTTCTTTTGAGACACCTTGTATGATAATCGGCGCGAGAACTATTTATTGCGCGATTCAGGATTTGTAGTTACTCCGTGTAGCGCATTACTTCGTAGTTCAGTGTATTTTCGGTAGATGGCGCTGTAGTAGGTTATTGTTGTGTTATATGTGGCAGTCGCCTCATATCTATTTCTTTTAAAAAAAGAGGTTTGTTTTTCTGTACCACACTGGCCAGATGGGTTAGTATGGCGTTGGTCACAGTCCTGATACAGTCCTTCGAAGTTTGCTTCCTTAGTCGTCTCCTAGGATACCCATGGGATAAATAGATAGATAGGGATATGGTGATACTCAGTATTCTACATTCGTCACCACATAGAGAGAACTCTTTTGATGCTCATTTATTAATGATATTTTAAACTAATTATTATTTTGGCTTGAATATATTCGTACACAGAACAACGAACTTGAAAAATAAGTTTACCTACTTTCTCAGGTGGACTATGAAGATTCAATTCTTTGACAAGATTTTCATTTTTCTTCCATTCCATTTCATTTCCATTAAATATAGTGCATAAGGTGGACTTCATGTATACATTTTTTGCTAGTCAGCCTTTTAGGTATCAAACTCTAATGTAATCATTTGGTTTTAAATTTCTAATTATGTGCAGAATTTAAATTATAGAGCAATTATCTCGTCTAGAAAAAACTACAGAATTAGTTTTACAAGATACACAATACTTAGTAATTATCAAGTAAATGATGTAACCAGATTAGTTGTGTAATCTATTGTACGTCAAATTAAGTTCACTCAGCGTGATTAATCGTTCACACACAAGAGTATATTTACAACAATCATAATACATTATCAGAATTATTAAAGGATAGAAATGATCGCGAACAGATGAGCACAATCTTTTGTTCTGGGGCTAAGTGTAACCTGTCTAAATATTTGTATTTAGAAATATATTTATATCAGAGCACGTGGCTCCCATTATGATCTCGGGTACTTTAAGCATGGCGGGAAAAAGCAACTTACTAGACCACCATAGTTTACGTTTCGGTATTTTTTTACAGACAACTCCCGTATTAAGAATATCCATCTTGTGTCGCGGGGGTTTTCACAAACACACATGAAACGGACACAAAGAACAAATACTTAGTGTGGATCATCTTGTTGCATTATCCATTATGTAGTGATCAACACCCTTGGATCTTTCTTTCCATTATGCAGATTAGAATCACTTTGGCAGGTCTACAGTTATCCAGCATGGATCGCGGCAATGTTGGCGAGTGGTGAGGGATGGGAATCCGCGGTCTCCTTCTGTGAGGACGCTATGTTCCAGAAGGAGTACGCAGAGCGTGGTCGGGCAAAGGGCCGCTCCCGCTCGAAGGAGGCGACGAAGGTGACGCGCCGGTAGCTCCCCAATCGTCATATCTAGGGGAGATGTGGCCGCTGCAAACGTCCCGGGAAGGTGACACCGCGGTGTGGCCAGGGGTGTCGTCTTAGGCGGGTCAGTGTTCCACCTCTTACTGTGTAAAACGGTGTGAGGCACCCCGGGATGTACCTCAGTCATGGGGCACGGCAGGCGGGACTCCAGAAGCCGCCGATGCGTTCTTGGAGTTCCTCTCGATCGGCAGTCGGCAGGCAGCCGCGGACTTTAGTGGGTAGACCGTCGTCTGGGAACCCACACACGCCCTTCGTCTCCCCATGAAGGGTACGGTAAGAAAAGCATTCACCGCGTAAAAGAAAATGGCTCTATAGTTAAAAAAAAAACGTATGTTTACCAGCAGCCTGGTTATCATTACAGGTGAATTTATTTTAACATTGAAACGAATTTAGAGATTGCATAAATAACAAAAACGATAAGTAAATAATATTTTTATTGACTATCATTTAGAATAGATAAACTTACGAGTATAAATATTGACTAAGTCAAAAGAACTTAATAAATTTCAGTCAGAACACCGTGACAATACAAAATTGAAATTACTCTTCATACAAAGAAGAACAAGTTAATGTGAAGCGAATTAATTGTAATATTTATAATAGTGAATGTTATTTTATTTCTTTATTCCTCTTATACATATAAATGACAATTTGAAATAGATGAAATAATATTACACAATCACTTTCAGACACAGGACAAGACAAGATGGTGTCTCTTTTACCGTGTCAAGTGAAGGAGCTTCTTCAAAAATTCCTTTTTCTATCTGTCCAAGATCTAATCCTTTAAGATGTTGATCGTGGCTCATAATAATTATAACGTTTTTCATTTATTCTTTTGATATAAAAAATAAATGCTTTTTAATAGGGTCTTAACGTTTAAGAAACTGGAGTTGTTAATAGGTACTAACAACAACTTTCGTTTAAAAGGTAGATATTATCTCAAGGCGACAACAATTAAGAGTACAGTGTTCCAAAATTTGGCAAAGGGTTTCATTAAATTGTTCAATTAGGGCAAATTTACCATTTTATTACCGTCAGTAATTTATAATCATTTAAGTTTCAATAATATTGTAACACAATTGGAAGGACTGTAAACTTATAAAAATGAATTACATGTAATGGAAAACGTAATTATGTTTTGTAGAATACTTTTATCAAAAGTAGACTATATTATATTATAAAACCATATTCAAATTAGAAAATAATATTCTATTTGTATATTGTGCCTCTCTACTTTTTATATGTATTCATAACCAACACTTTCAAATTGTAATAAAACTTCTTTTATTCTACAAAGAGGTATTTTTGCTTTTGCTATAACTCAAAAGTTGGTGTTATTTATGTCGCTTAGGGATCGCATCGTTATCTGAGGGATCGCATCAGGAATTAGGCGATCCGGCAGATAACCAAGGTCATCGATATAACCCAAAGGATTAGCAAGCTGAAGTGGCAGTTAGCTGGCCATTTTAGCAGCAGAACTGATTACCGTTGGAGTAAACGGGTTCTTGAGTGGAGACCGCGTCTCGGCAAACGTAGTGTGGGACGTCCACAGGCTACTGATGATCTGCGCAATACGGCTGGCGGGAGCTGGATGCGATAAGCCGAGATCTAACCAAGGGGTTTGAAATTGGAGAGGCTATGTCCAGTAATGGACTGCGATAAATAAATAAATAAATATTTCGGACATCTAACACAACGCCCGCCATCTTGTCCCAAGCTAAGCAGAGCTTGTGTTATGGTTACTAGACAACTGATATGAATACATTTATTCTGTTTTTTTTTGTAAATACATACATATTATACATAGAAAACACCCAAACTCCGAAATAAATATTTGTAGATTACACAATCACTTGGTCCCACCCGAGACCTCAAGCACAGCAGTCGTATTCACTACCACTGCGTCACCGAGGCAGCCAATAGGCTGATGATGATGTCGCTTAAAATGTATGTCTTATTAGAGCTATTGAAATACGAGTATGAAACAACTCTGAAAAACAACATTTTTACCACTGCTTTATGGTTTTGTTTTTCAATTACAATAATGAAATTTGAAGTCCTAACAATGTAAGTGTCACGATGACTGACTTTATAGCAATATTTCCAAATTCATAGATGAGTATTATAATAGTTTTAAGATAAATTCTTTACACTTAAACTTTAAAATCTAAAATAATTACATTATCATAAGACTAAATAAAACGATGAAGTATAAATTACTTCTGATGGAGTTAAAAGGATGGTGGGAAGGACTTTCGAGATGAAAGGAGAAAAATTTGGAACAATAATCGACTCTAGAAGTTTCTAGAATTCCTGTTCTTAATTTCTAGGTCTTGATTGAAATTCATGGTTTGGCCGGTTGCTTTTATGAGGCTGAAACAGAATACAGTTACATTATAAATTTAGTTTACAATACATAATGTATTTTTTCCTAAAGTTACATTAAGTATCTCAATATTAATTAGAATATTATATTCGTAGTGCTGGAATTGTCTTCAAAAAAGTAAACACTTTCATTCTTTTTTCCTGTACATTTCTTAATTCTAGTTCTCTCTAAATTGATTTTGAAAATTTAAAGAGATTAAACCATTAATAGTCAGTTAAAATGCGAGAATCTCAAAGAGTGATTAAGGTTTCTAATGTACTAATACTAGATATACCTAACTGTACCTGTAAGCGAAAATGAACCCTAACACCATTACTTTTTGATTCGTTTTATTACTATCTCATTTCTTACTACCGCAGTAATTAAGGATGTTTCTCAATGCCAGTGGTGAATGTAATACTGTTCCTATTTTAATCTAAAGCCAAGACTTACAATGAAAAATCAATACCACCTTGAAGACTTCCACTGTCATTAACGGGAGGAAAATTACGGAGAATGCCTCTTGGGATACAAATGTCTCTAAACATAAACTCAATTGTCTCGATTGGAAAATCGATATTTAATTCGATTTGCTTCTTATGGATATCGATATAAAAAATCCAGATTGTGTTTACGTAACCAAATTAATTGATAAAAAATTGGAGTTGTTTAAACTTTAGAAACTATTCTTGCTATTGTCACCCCCCTCCCCCCATAGAGTGTAGCTAAAACTTTAATTAAAGCATTGCTTACATGCTACTCGGCCAGCCCTAAACGTGACAAAACTTAATGCACTCAGTTCGACATGAAATGTAGAACAAACCCCATAAGCAAATAAATTGTTACGCTTAGGAATCAGTCCTGCTACACTTGTGGTTAGATACATAGGTGCGTTATTAACAAGCTTTTTTTCTCTCTTCTTCTTACCGGTCTAACTTCCTGTTGGTCATCCTCTTCAGGTGGCGGTGCAGTCGTTGTAGGGATATCACACTCCTCAGTGGGCGGTACAACACACCTCAGAGACCTTCTGTCAAAGACCAGCATAGCGGGGCATCTTTGGAGACGGGGGTATCCACCCTGGCACTGCCAGTATCTGTTGCAGGACTTGCCTAGAGGTACGTTGCCGTTGGGATCCTCGTTACAGAGAGCTGTAAAGAGAAATGTATCATTTTAATTATTCAGATCAAATGGAGAGATGACATTAACATTTTTACAATGGAAGTTCTTATGAACTAAAGAGTGAATATTCTAGCATTAACGTTGGATGGTTCAAACAAATCATGCTTTAATGGACTTCAAATGTTTTTGAAGTGAAAACTTCTTTAGCGGCGCTGTGTACTTTTTTTGGAATGGGTAAAAATGTATAAACTCGCGTCAGGACACGTGACCTGATCGAAAATTCCTAAGACGGATGGAAAGAGGACAGGCGGCGCAGGGCGCTTGCGCGAATGTTCGTGTGTGTATGTAATATAAATTGTCATGTTTGTGTACGATAGCGCAATAAATGAATATTGTATTCCACCACATAAATAATAGTACTTTTATACTGATAATGAAAGCAATTCGTACAAAATTATTCTCTAACCATTCCAAAATATCAAAAATGCACAACGTTAATATTCAAGTTTTCACTTCTGCCGGCACTCCCGGAGTGCAACCCGTCGATTTTTTTCAACTTATTCAGTCATTGAAGAGCAATGATGGTATTGATTAAAGATCTGTGGCGACTTCCACATACAACATAACGTACTACAGCGCCATCTACCGAAGTTACACTGAACTACGGAGTAACCTACAATACGAAGAAACTACCAATCCTATATCGCGCAATAAATGGTTCTCGCGCCGATTAGCATATATACAACATCCCAACATCAACTGTTGGGCAGTAGCCCGCCAGGCATGATCACCTCGCCTGGTCGGAGGATCCTCCCTTTGTGTTGGGTGGAACATGATACCCGTTCCCCCACAGTGGTGACCCCGACGTGATTGGAAGCAGCCTTCAAGCCGCGCCACCATCATGTTCACTCCCACAGCAAGTCTCAAGCCAGCCAGCAACTTCAGCCTCAACTGGGATATACCACACGCAGGACGCGACCGCTCTAGCCTGGTAACCCCTACGGCCTCTACAGCGTCTAGGCACAGCACACTGCACCTACGGTCCATGTAAGCAGAGCACATCTCTCCCGTCTACGCAGCAGCCAGCCACTACGCAGCAATCGCCCCGACTCACTGGGGACCTCACCGCAGCACCGCGCACCGCATGCGATCCCGACTCACTGGGATCAGCGGACTTCAGCCCCGACTCACTGGGACTAGCGGCATTCAGTTCCGACTCACTGGAACTTGCGGCACTCAGTTCCGACTCACTGGAACTACTCACTCCTGGCACTGGCAAGCTCCGCAACAGAGCACAGACAGCTGACTCAACATATATCGACCTCCAGTCTTGGAGGGGAGTGATGTGGCGACTTCCACATACAACATAACGTACTATAGCGCCATCTACCGAAGTTACACTGAACTACGGAGTAACTTACAATACGAAGAAACTACCAATCCTATACTGCCTGCGACTGCCTCGGTGGCGCGAGTGGTAGCGTAAGCGACTGCTGTGCTTGAGGTCTCGGGTTCGATTCCCGGGTCGGTCCAAATGTTTGTATGATCTACAAATATTTGTTTCGAAGTTTGGGTGTTTTCTATGTATAATATGTATGTATTTACAAAAAAAAAAAGTATATATGTATTTATATCAGTTGTCTAGTACCCATAACACAAGCTCTGCTTAGCTTGGGACTAGATGGCGTTGTGTGTTAAATTGTCCGAAATATTTATTATTTATTATTATTTATTATTATATATCGCGCAATAAATGGTTCTCGCGCCGATTAGCATATATACAACATCCCAACATCAACTGTTGGGCAGTAGCCCGCCAGGCATGATCACCTCGCCTGGTCGGAGGATCCTGCCTTTGTGTTGGGTGGAACATGATACCCGTTCCCCCACAGATCTATAAATTGCTATAGAAAGGGAATTCAAATTGTTCTCCTTAAACAAAGAACTGTTTATCAAATATTTGCGACAAGAACTGAATGTTCAACTGTATTTAGCAACATGTTTTAACACGTGTCCTTTACACGAGGCATTTGCAAGCTCGATTAGCAGCAAACAGGTTTCACTTCTTGATTACTTCTTAGGTATGGATATGGAACATATAAATCCATTTATTTTTCTTAATATAATCTTACGTGAGTCCGTTAAGTAGTACGAAGGGAAAATAGACTAAACATGGCAAGAGCTTGTTTGTCACGTTTGATGTATTTTGCATTAAAACTCTGTACTGATGATCATGAGTACATTTATATCATAAAAACTTGAGAGGTGTCAAGGGACACCCGGATGGAACGAAGTTCGAAATAGAAAGACGAAACGAAAATATCTGGCTTGGTTTCTATAAGAGAGAGAGAGAGAGACAGACAGAGAAACATGCGCACGCCGCACGGCTTACAATAGCTTACTATAGCAAAAAGTGTCGTTACAACTTTTCGTCTTAATTTTTTTCGTGTCGTTACAACTTTTCGTCTTAATTTTTCCGTCTAGCCCCCTTTCGCAACGCGCGATAAGGAACTTCGTTCCAATAATATTTAACCCAAATGGCAATCGGAATGTTTGGGAGAGTTTGTTCAATATCCATTTATGTACATAGTTAGTTTAGACGTTAATATTGAGTTACATAGGGTTGAAACTGCAGTGAACGATTTATCATTAAAAGTGAGGTCTACCAGACAAACTGTAGGTTGAAGACGGCAGATGAAAATAAGCTTATACTAAAAGCGATCAAAGTGGAAATGAGATAACATTATCGAGGTAGTGTCGACATCAATATACACTGATAGAATACAGAGAACTATTAATTCTAAGTTAGCCAGTTTGGAGTGGTTTCTCCAATTAATAGGTGTCTTCTAAAGCCTTCTGCAATCTTTTCTTGCAAATAGCTTTATATCCAGAAACAGATGGATGTTCTAATATTTTGCTGTGAAGTTCATTAACTGTTTTTACTTTTTGCTTGTATCTTGAAACTATCTTTAAATCTTTTTGTGGGTTGAGGCTAATAAATGTGTTTTCTTTTTTGTTATCTTAAATTATTGTTATACCATGTATGGATGATTATTGTTGTAAAACGTCGCGGTACGTTGCATGTGAAGATTTTGATCTTTTTACGTGTAATTACGTCTCTCCAGTGAAAGTGTTAAAGTGTTATTGTTAAAGCATGATTTATTTGTTTTCTCATGATACTAAAAATAGTAGAAGTTTTTATTAAAACACATAGATCTGTCGAAAATCAATTTAAACAGGTTTCTATATAATCTATGATTATTTCACTATAGTTTGATTTTCAGTAAATTAAATGAACATCAACGTCCACTGCTGAACAATAAGTCTCTCCTAAGTAGTTTTTATAACACTTAGGAGAGACTTATTGTTACCATATGGAAAATAAGGAAATCATGTATTTATTTATAATCTGAATTCCGGAAAAGGCTTTAAAAATAAAGATTTTTATGAAATTTAGTGTACAGACGGTTTCAGGGTCAGTAATTGATCTACCTAGATTTAATTTTTATAAAATTTACAATAAAAAAAAACACAATTACCTAGTAAAGTTCAGTCATACAGATATTAATTAAATACTAAGCAGTGTGAACATTGTGTGTGTAAACATTGATTTGTACATTACATACTTATCGATTTTACTTATTGGCTGTTTTAGTAAAATACAAATATGGACCTACCATTTTCCGCCTTATCATAAAGTTCTATGTTCGTATGCATTTATTTCACTATTCAATATTCTGACAACACAAGGCTATTAATAATATAGTGTCAATAAACTGGAGTCGCTATGTCGCATTGAATAAATAAACTGCCGCTTCGTTCTGAATGAAAAACGTGAAATGATTTTTTATTAAATAGTACAATCGCTGAGATTATAATATAGTCAGCTCAGAATAGGGCATTACACCCTAATATAATAACAGCAAAATTTTATGAATATGCTTTTGGACGACTGTTTGTTCTTCACGCTCAAATGGCTGAATCAGTTTGAATAAGTTTGGTGTGAACGTAGCTGAGACGCTGGATTAACAATCTTTATATCTAAAAAGAATTTTGTGTTACCATTCGATGAACTGAAATGGAAAAAGTCGGGTTGTGCCAATTGTTTTAAATTCTGTTTAAGATTGCCTTAACTCATTAAAAAAAAATTGAATCCTTGCCATACATATCTACTAGTTCAAAAAAACTATTTCCATTAGTACTTAGTACTGACCTTTTAATATATATCTGCCCAGTTTGTAATCGTGAACAAAGTCAATAAAGTATCAACCGGAATCCAATATTTTTAATTATCAGATCGTTGTGGGAACGATCTATTTCAATAGGGCATTTGAATCCCACGTCTTGTATGTTCACGACTTTACCAATGTCAGTTTTATCATTTCATGACATTTTCTCGCCGCTTACCCAAGAAATATAAAGGTCCGTTATCTAAAAGCCTATTGCAGGATTCACACAATGTCATTAATCAGTGACAGCAGAGAGACGGCGAAAAAATGAATTGTATGAGTTACAATGTGTTTCTATCACTTGTTTGATAATATTTGTAACTATAAGATGGGCAGTTTTGGAAGAACATTAACTTGAATGCTGTTGCAGTAAATGATATGAAATAACCGTGAGATTAGTATGTTTTAACACATATGTGTAGACTCGATCGGAGCGATTCTACAGCCCCACTAAAAAGTCGCCGTCAGCATTTTTTTTCGTTGCTTTTCATCAAGTATCATCCTTACGGATATAATTGGCTTAATCTGTCCCCTAAATATTGTGGGCAGTAGGCTTATACTCCAAGGGCAATAAGACTCTTGTGTATACAGATGGTTGTAGTCATTTATTCTACCATTAGGAGATCAGTCAGCCCTCCATCATGTGAAAAAGTTTCTTGTATGTAACGGTACTAAAGGTTTTATTTATTTGAACTCTACGAAAATAGTTACATAATTTAATATTTGTGATGGTATTAAATTCAGAATAGTATAATCATAACATTTGATTATGGTTCACGATTATCATCGTAGCTGCTTATTGTTCTTTAATTTAATCTACCAGTATATTACATTTTGTCTTAATACTTTTACAAACGTGATAATCTGATGAAATTAATCATAAAAATATAAAAGAGTGCATGAAATGAAATTAAATGGGCGTCTTTCGAATAAACAAAAAACGGTCTAGGAGACCGTTTATACTATTTTTATGAAAACACAGATAACACACAATGCCAACAGAAAGGACCCTAATTTTTTTGGCACTTACAGAGTTTGGATGACTACATATTACATTTAGAAATATCAAAGAGTTCATGGAGATAAAGTATCATCTCTAATACTTTATCATTATCGTCTAATCTTGTATAGACTTTCGTTTTTAACGTTCGATGGCCTCAACGATTAATAATGCTACCGACCGATTGATTATCAGATTATATAAAGTACGCGGCATTCATTATGCTATTATACGCTTTATTGATCGAGCAATTAGCGTGAAAGTTGCGTGATTGATTGGAGAAACGGTTCGTGTTCGTTCAAACTCATCAAAAACATTATCGTGTAATAATGTTGAAGGTCTTGGTTCTAGCAAAGGTTACATCTTTTAGACTCAAGGCTGAAACACCTGTATACACTGCACTGATTTCAATAAAACTTGGCAAGGAGATACTTTGATTCTTGAAAAAGGAAATAGATATTAAAATGAAGCTAGTAGAATTATAATACAGGCCTATCGGTCTTGTGATTCTATTATTGATCCTAACTTTCAAGCCAAAGGTCATGTCTTCTCGACCTAGACATTTCATTGTGTGATAAACACAATATTAAATTCACACGTCTTGTGAGATGTGTGAATTTATTATACAGCTGTCTGTTCCCAAACTAGGCAAGCCTCTGCTATGGTAGCCAGACAGCTGTTAAACATATTTAGATATTGCCATTTACATACATGTTACAGATAACATCTGGACCAGATCCAGATACTTGATATTGTACAGTATTATTTTTAACTGTTGAAATGAGATGACTTGGAGAAGTGCTGATTCAGCAACTCGATATTTAAGTTTTTGGGGATATTGTTCTGTCTGATCGAAGATACTGACAGATTATAGCCGGCTCCCCATGTTAGAGGTATGGATAAATTGGCGTTGCACTTTATTGAAGCGATTCCAAATTGCAACGTATTTCTTTCTGTTCACACTAGTTGGACATCGTTTAAATCTAGACTTGGTTACAGATTTTTTTGATACGAACATTTTTCATCATCATTTCTGTAGTGAGCCAAGGAGATGGTAGATGCCTAACCTTTATTTTGCGTAGTGGTGCATGTATTTCATATAAACTATTCAAAGTATTAGTGAAAATGTCAACTTTTTGATCAATGGAGCTCAATTCGTGTAAAGGATTCCAGTCAATATTACTCGCATCCATACGGAGATTTTTACAGCCGTTACTTCAAATTGCACCGCAAGAGGATTTTAGGTTTCAGTTTTGAATTGCGGATTTTATATGACAGTTGTCAGTTCTGCGACATATGTGACCAGCCCATTGCCACTTCATTCTACTAACTTTCAGAGCTCTGTCAGCCACTTTGGTTCTCTGACAAATTTATTTGTTACGAATTATGTCCTTCAGAGAGACTCCAATAGCTCTCTTCAATATAAGTTGAACGACTCTAAACTTGTGGATTAGCCCCATAGTTGGTGTCCACGTCGCATGACCGACATTACATTCCTATTAGATGTTACATTAGATGAACAGGATAAAGAAGACGATATCTAAAATTAACTGAATTAAAACGAGAAATAGTTAAAAACTATAACTATGTCAAAACTCTTCATATCATTGTTATGCGGGATATTATTACAAATCAGATTGATTCAGAAGTTTAAGCGCTACGGTGGATAATACAAACATACATGGACTGTCAAAACAATGACCCTTCCTTTTGGCTTCGTGATAGTCAGGTAAAAACTTATTTAAAAGAAACCATTACAGTAATAAGTAGCTGAAGAAACATTTGCGCCAACAATTAATGGCCAGATCATTATTTATAAAAGCTTTTGTGTCTAACCGTGGTCACGTTATCTAATATCATATTGTGCGATGATGGTAGTGACTAATGATCTGTGGTTCTCCGTTCATATTGTGTTCATATAATTAGTTGTAGTTAATGGAATTGCAAAGAACGTAGGTGAATTTATTCATCATAATTCTTTTAATTTGTAAGTTAGAACTTTTTAGGGTTTAATTTATCATGCATAATTTAAAAAAAACTTCAGCACCCTATATATAAACTGTAAGTATAAGTACTAAGTTGTTAATTCACGTAGTATATTATAGATTAATTTACTTGCCTTGACTGACTGATTCATTAACACAGAGTCCAAATCGTAGGGAAATTGAAATTTAAGTAAGAAAGAATTTGCGAAATTTTTATTCCCAAGCAAGTATAATAACAATGAACGATTGTATGGAAGTTCAAAATAATGTTAGGTCACGGGAATTAGTCATCAATATAGTCACAGAATGTTTACTGTTGGATTTAGGCCTCCATTTATACCTTTTGAAAATACTTATTGAAACCGTATCTATTTTAACCTGCGAACTTTATGAGACTAGCCCCTCTAATCAAGTTTTAAGCGTTTTTCTTTCTGCAATCGTTAACGCCTATATTCTTGTATGTCATTGGCTAATCTTAGACTGAAACTTGGCTAGAGCCCCAGGTGTGACTAGGTGCAAGTCTTGCGTTGTGTGCAATCTCTAATGCTCTAGGTGCAAATCTCAGATAATGTACTAGTTATGTTCTGTTCACAATTTATCCTTTTCGCGGCTAAACTCCTTTCACAGGAGAGAATTATGTACATTAGTGAGTTATTAAAATGATGTAGCAATTTTGTTATAAAAGTCTATTATAGTAATTATGCTTACGTCGCTTCAGGAACTTAATTGTGGCATGTTTTATTTTTTAAGAGATAAATGAGCAGACTAATTGTGAGTGACTACTAACGTCCACGTGACAAGAGTCAAGGTAGTAGGGCCACGATGATTTCAGTACAAACGGGCTGGCTCCACCGGGTCGGTACTACCCTTACGCAGAAGATCAGTCTAAAAAGACAGCATTCGTGCTGTCGAGTTTTGTTGGTGTGACCGGTGGCCCAATGAAACAGAAGCTTATCAATAGTACGCGCCATAGTCTGGGTCACCATGCTACATTGTCTGCATTCGCAATAAGTAGGACCACTATTCTTAGATTCTGCTCATGATTTCAAAGTCACTTTGGTATGCTCATATATTAATAAAAGAAATTAAAATTCCACCCTCTGAGTGTTGTCCTAAAATTAGAAGGGAGGAGGGAGTTCGGTTCCTGAATTACAACTTAAGTTTATCATGTTGTCATATAATTTCTTAAATTGTTAATACTATATACAATTTGAAATTGTATGTCTTCAGGTACAAGGGCGACTCATTTATAACCAAGAGCACTTGATTAAAGGAAGTCTTAGCAAGGAATTAATTAATTTGAGAGTGTTTTACTTTACGCTGCACGGTTACATTGAGAAACTTATTTTTTATGAGGTTTCATACGCGTGCATGCCTGCTTTGTAAATTTATTTTTCGAAACAAATAAATGAGCATCCATATGTTATTAGAGATTGTTCTCTGTCTATGGCATAAATGCCATCTATATCTATCCGTTTTGGTGTTACTAAGTAATAAATGTACATACAAATTTCATACATGACAGTTTATTAGCTACAGCCCGTAGCGTTGCTGGCATTTGCAAATAACGAATATTTCAAGTTCTTTCTTAGTGGGTGCATACAACATAAAAATTATCCTCTGGCATAATTTCGAGGTCTAAAAGTTTAGGTTTTAAATTAATGAATCACATAGTCAATCATACGATAGTAATTTTATATTAGAAAGTCATAGATTAATTGAGAATTTATTATTTTTAATATAACGAAAAATATATAAATCATGCTTGTGACATAACTATCTTATTCTAATAACCGAACATTTAATTATATCATATTTCTAACAACCTAACACCTATCTAGGGAGCTAACATTTTCTTTTGACATATGTATTTATTCTCACAAAGTGAGCATTCTATTCCATAAATATATTACGCAAGAATAATGACTTTCGATACTGATATTCATACTTAATAGTGATATACGATTATGTGTACAATATTTGTTATCATTATATTTGTATTGACAGTATTTTTTTATGTAATAGTGGGTTAATGAACAAGGACCTATAAAAGCTAATAACTTTGTGAGACCTACATTCAATAGAGAGATTTAAAATTGTAGAAAATAAACTTCATTCTTCATTCAAACTGCACGGTTGGCCTAGTGGTTTAAGCGGTCACTACGCCGTTTGCTACTGCGCCAAGTGTCGTGGGTTCAAATCCCACGTGGGACATCACTTTGTGTGATCCACAAAATGTTGTCCTGAGTCTGGGTGTTCTTTGTGTTCGTTACATGTATAGGTACCATTCACTTTGTATGCCACAAGTTTTTCTCAGTTTTCCATCGTATTTTCTCGAAGTATTGATTTTTAGAAACTGTTATTATTTAATTTGGGACACTCATCAAATCGACGTGTTTCGCTCCCTATCCCGCTTTTTACTGCCACTATCAGAATTTGGTCCAATAATAAAAGTTGGGTGTCTCGTCAAAACGAAGCTGTGTATAAACTTTCAGCCTGTTATTAATCACTGAAATCCCTTGTACGTGGGCCCGTGGACTAGTATGTTTGTAAAGTCCCCCGCGACACAGGATGTACATTCCTAATGCGGGAGTTGTATTTCAAAAAAAAAAAAAAAACTCTAAGAAGTGGTGCCATTCATAAAAGGAGCAGTTTTCTTAATTAAAGTTACGAAAACAGTAGAAAAAAGATACAGATGTAATCTAGTTCCTAATTAAGAAATTTTCTATGACAGAACAATTGATTGAAACGTGCCTGAAATCATAATAGGCCACCCCTGTGTCACGTGGCACTATGAAATACGGCTGGTGAAATGAAACTGCAAACACATTCAGATCTAAACCGTTTGGTATTGTAGATATACAGGAGTATATCTTATACTCGTATATAAAATTCTCGTGTCACAATGTTAGTTACTATACTCCTCCAAAACGGCTAGACCGATTTTCATGAAATTTTGTGAGCATTTTAGGTAGGTCTGAGAATCGGCCAACGTCTATTTTTCATCCCCCTAAATGTTAAGGGTAGTCCACATCTATTTTTTGTTCTCATTTTTTTTTTGGTACAGCATTAGAAAATGCATACAACCCTGAATTTACAACCCTCTACGATCAACCTCTATTTTTCCATCGCGATTTTTATTGACCCACCTCTACAACATATGTTCCTTTTAATGGCAAAGCAACGTTTGTCGGGTCAGCTAGTATAAGTATAAATATCTACCCATATAAATTGTAGTATATCCTGGTATACGAATTTGTAACTTAATTAAACAGGCAGTCTAAAGCAACTAATGGTATCTTATCAATTCCCAAGAAATATTGTACAGGTGTAGGTAAATAGGGTAGATTTTGACATGTTAACTATATTCGCATACTTATTGTGTGGAACAAAATAACTATGCTCGTTTTTATTACATCTAAGACGGACACAAAACATTATGGAAAAACGCTGAAGGATGCAGGCAAACTAAAAGTGCAGTTCCGGTAGCACCTAAAAGACTTGCCCGCAACCTGATTAGACTAAAACGACGATCTCAGGAAGGTCACAGGTATCCTGAGAGGGCATTGTCTCCTGAACAAGCACCTATTCACTATAGGTGCAACAGACAGCCCTCTGTGCAGGGGATGCATGGAGGCAGAAGAAACGCCGCAGCACGTTCTCACAGAATGTAGAAGTGTGGCAGACCAACGGGCAGACATCCTCCAATCGGCATCACTCCCGGAAGCATGTAGCAACTGATACGGCTGCTTAGCTTCTGGGACAAACTAGGTTGGCTGGAGGAAGGTGACAA
Organism: Spilarctia lutea; assembly: GCA_916048165.1. NCBI lineage: Eukaryota > Metazoa > Arthropoda > Insecta > Lepidoptera > Erebidae > Spilarctia > Spilarctia lutea. Next base: position 19,485,328 of record OU696471.1, on the reverse strand, counting down.
ACTCACGTACAAAGGCCTAATCTAGAGGCTAAGTGGGGAAATGGCTCGGTAAAACAAACAAACAAACAAATTACATCTAAGTCTAACAGGAATTCATTTAAAACTGAAGCTTGTTTAGAAATGGATTGAAAGAAAAAAAAGAAACATGTACTTACGGTGTTTCTGACAGCCTTCGACATTCTCGGGCCAGTCACAAGAATGGGCATTCTCATTGTAGAGGAGACCACCGATGCAGAGTTGTTCTGTGGCTGTACCGTTCCAACAAGTCCAGTACCTGGTGCACGAAGTCTCATGTCCAAAGATGCCGTACAGCCAGTCGCAGTGCTCCGTGCCGATAGGCGTATCTGTGGGGAATATGGAAATAGAAAATCACACATCTCTGGACTTCAAACTCTTTTTAATGGACTTTAATAAAAAGAAAAAGACACTAAAATCGACTGTGTTCTTTTTTATTTCAGAACTTTTTATTTCGAATCGACTTAGATTATGTTATTCGAATTTTGATTTCATTAACATCGGATATAAAATTTCACTCTTATATCTCAGTGTATCACAATAGACTCTTTAATAAGAGAGCTCAGTGATACTTTTTAAAAAATAATTGTGGATCACTAAACCACCAAAGAGAAAAGTCGGTTATATATTTTCAAGCTTAATATCTTACAACATAAAGTTCAAAATCGAAATCTCAATAATCCTACGAAACATGTTCGAAAGGAAACAAAGGAATTACTTACTGGCTTGAATTTTGGGATATTCGCAGTAATTCGACCTCCATGGATAATCACATCCTTCCGTCACGCCTCTGTGTTTGCCGGCGAACACCAAACCATTAGGACAGTCGTACTGAACAGATTGGCTGTTGTCGCATTCCCAATATTTGTCACAATGATTGTCGTCAGCGACTACTCGTGATTTTGTCTTGCATGGATCTTCAATTTGTGCGCATGAGATGATGGAGGCGCTTCCGAGGATCACTGCAAAAAGAAAAAGAAAATGTTTGTTTATTTTATTTGGCCGCCTTCAATGTGTATCCTAGTTGTATCTTAATTCTACTGTTCTTAACGCTTTTTAGGTAAAATGAAGTAAACATCTATTTAAATACAATAAAATTGAGAGGTGTCAAGGGACACCCGGATGGAACGAAGTTCGAAATAGAAAGACGAAACGAAAAATCTGGCTTGCTTTCTATAAGAGAGAGAGAGACAGATAGAGAAAGGGTAACGATTCCTGACAATTTCAGGGTGTGCAAGGGGGGCCTAAAAATGTCTCCGAGCGATAGTTTCGGAGATAGAGGGGGAGTCTTCTTAAAGGGATGATATTAGGGTGTGGGTGTGGTCGGGGTGGTGGGGTGAATGGATTGGGTGTGCTACGCTAGATAAATAGGCCCCAAAAAGGGGTTGAAAATATAGGTAAACACACAATATGGTATAATAAATTCGTTACAATTTAAAATCTGTCGAAAGTGTCGTTACAATTCCGTCTAGCCCCCTTTCGCAAAGCGCGATAAGGAACTTCGTTCCAAAAATATAATGTGTAATGGCCCTTCTGTATCATAAATTAAACAGATGAACAAAGATAAACATAGAAACCATAGCAAATAATACACTATTCCATGGTATGAATTAACATTAAATTTTAACAATATGCCAACATTGAAACAGCGAATTCAGCTCTCCCGGGCATTCTCAAACATTGATATTGTGTCTTCCGTTGTTTCAAACTTATATGTAGTAGACCTACACATACACCTACATTTTGTGTATTAATTTATGTAAATTAACTTTACATAATTGATTGGTTCATCTCTACTAAGTTGATCTCTTATCGAGTTAAAAAAGTTCATTTCTAGGTTACGCGATTTGTAATTACCGTTTGTTCTTTTTTAAATTTAATAGTAGAATCCTTTTTTTTTTAATCTTTATTTAATTTTTAAGGAACTTTTGAACACAGTTCATGCCAGTTCCATCTTAACCTAAACATATAAACATTTGACAACAACAAAAAGCAAACAATTTTTTACTTTATCAGAGGTACCTACTGTCATCTACCGCTTAAGTAACTATTTTAACCTATTATATTCTTCTTCTTAGAATTCTTAAAAAAGGAACATTCAAAATCGAGCCGGGTCAAAACATTAAGAATCGTAGGTGAAGTCGCGAGGACTGTTCTCCACAAATCTTCAATTGAAAAGCCACTAATCGCTAGTTGGTCTATGAGGATTATGATTTTTGTGGTCAACTTTATAAGTAGCTCTCATGGTGTTCCGTTTTTCTATAGTCAAGAAAGTTATGAATCAATTGAGGTTAACATGATTATGACTATCTTATGCAACGTTGCATATGGGTAAATACATGTACAAACTTAATCACTCGTTTAAAATATAATCAAAATACAGTACTACATAAATAAAATTTCTAACTCCTGATCAAATCTAGCTGTGACATCTGCAAGAAACAGTTTTCTGAACTCAAATCTTTCAGGTTCAAAAGGTATTATATACAAAGTACTGGACATTGTACTTTATACCTTTTGTAAATTGCCAAATCATGGAAAACAGGACCATTCATGTAACGGCACGAATTGATAGGTGTTACTTGGAGATTAGCGTGAGTACGCATAACTTAAGGTTCTTTTGTACTCTGTGGTATTGCAGGTAGAGTTACTGCATATACAAAAACATCAATGACTTCACTGCACAACAGCTTTTATTGGTCCATTGCTAGACATAGGGCACTCCGAAGAAGGAGGTTCATCAATAAAGAAATTCTAGGTAGATTTGATTCTTCATTTATGTTTTGGGTCTTTCTACTATTCAATAGTTAGTTCAGCAGTAGACGGCTACGGATAGTTGTATGAGACATGATATAAAAAGAAAAAAATAATGGTCTCGAGGGAATCCTGACTTGGTTTCAGAAATATTTATTGTCATAAGAATTTGTACATCCACAAAACATTCCGAAGACCATGCATTAGTTTAAGATAAATATTCCGTGATAAAAAACAAATAAAAGAAAGACCTGATATCCCCTTGGATACCACCTGGTGGTGCCTGGTGGCATGTCTGACCCGAACCGACTAAAACCGTCTCAGGTACTAGTAGCCGGGGAACCAGGTGCACCCTAGTAAGGAAAACCCTGGAACCCCGACGTACCTACACAATGTCCCCTTCATTGATCATCTTCACTTCCTAATTGGAATGAGAGATTAGTGTGTATGTATTTTGTTAGTATTATTTTAATTAAGATGCATGTGTTGTATTGATATGTGTTATCAATATTCTTATTTTAGATTCTTTATAAAGCTTTGCTAAATAATCATAGTTAATTAATCTCTTAATTAATTTGTTCTGTGACACTTGTAGCAAATTAAGGTTTGTTTTAGCAAAGCCCCAAATCTGGATAAGATAATCTATGTGTAGTTTGACTAGGGAATTATATATAGTAGATAAAACGACGACGTTACGTGGCAAACACCGAACGGAATTAATTGACATTAACGTACAAAGCTTTTGGAAGTACATAAAACTCACAGACAAACGTAAATAAAAAGAAACGTGCGTACAAATATTTGCACGGAACGGAAATGAAGCCCAGAACCTGACGTTGCTTCTCGTAATGGTCTCTCGCTATATAGGTTATTGAAAAATATAACCTACCCAGCTCTTTCTACTTAAAAAAAACACTTAAACTGTTTTAATATAGCAAATGATTCAATAGTAAAATTAAATGCATTTTTATTTTTAAAGGTGATTCAATTCCTTGAATTGTTAATTACTACAATACACAACATAAGTTTTTTGGTATTTTTTTTTATAATTAATCTGCCAAAATGATTCTGCCCCGCCTGATGAAAAGCACAAGCAGAATCAAAGAGTGGTGGTCACCAACCTCAATGCGCACAAGGACAGTGCAGCATGGTAACTAGCTCTATGGTGGCCTAGTGAGATGCTTTTTTTTTTGGGATCATATTGGGACGTTACAAAATTGTATCTTATATTCCACATAATTGTCTATAATAATAAACCTTTTTAATTTCTAACAACCTTAAAAAACACATAATTTATCCTATAGCTATTTAAATACTAGTTCTAATCTATTATTGGAACCCCACTTCTGGGTATAGGCCTCCTCAAGCTTGCTCTAGTTTGTCCCCGCTATTGCCATTATTTCATCAATCCATATATTCCTTGGGTGACCTCTTTTTCATTTTCCGCTTGGTCCTTTCCATGTTGTTGCTTCTAGTGTCCATCTGTTGTCCTGAAACCACGCAACATGTCCTGCCCATCGCTACTTTTGTGTACGTGCATATTGATAATTGTCTATAAACAGCACCTAAACTTTACCAACAATTTAGTACGAGGTTTCCTTTTTACTGACATTTATCTCTGGGACATAAAATTGCTTGTAAGAAACCACATACATATTTCAATGTCACCACATTCTTGCGCAACTGGGAAACGCTTTCACTGCGTATGCTCAGTACACACTTGAAGTTTAACGTAATCGCGTGTAACACCAATAATAGCATGTAACATAAACAATACATTAGTGCGTAAACGTGTCTAAATTGTAAAGTTAACATTAAGTAAGATTCGGTCAATGGGGTTTATGGTTTGCTTATGTAATGTTTATGAATGACCATGACAACACATAAGCTCCCATCTTTATCCGAAAAGAAGTATATTTTGTAGTTTATTTCGTAGTCCCAAGTTAGATAAAGCTTCGGTTCGATTCAATTACAATTTGAAATTAGGGTCAAGACAATTCATATATTATCTAATGTGTGAAACAGCACTTGTGCTGCGTTTCACCGAGTAAGTGAGGATACCGGAGGCCCATACCCCAACCCCTTCCCCCAGTCTATTTTATGTATATATTTTTAACCGACTTCAAAAGAGGAGGAGGTTATCAATTTGACTGTTTTTTTTGTTATCTAATAACTTTCGACTGGGTATACCCATTTTGATTATTGTTTTATTTGAAAGCTGGTGCTTCCCGTGTAGTCCCATTTATTGGTCCAGTTCTTTGGAGTTGGTCATGTTTTTGTTAAAATTTGTGATTATTAATAATCTGAGTCTCGGAAACGGCTCCAACGTATTGCATGAAATTTATAAAAAAGAGGTGTATTAGACGACCACATCGTTTAAGTGTCACTTGCACAAACATCAAAAATCGTTTATTACCTGGTCTTCTTATAATATTACGCGGTACATAGAAGCAAAGCCTGTTTTTTTAATACTTAATTCGAAAACAATTTGAAATAAAATGGAGCCAAGCCTATTGCTGTCAAACGCGCACACACGTGTATATAGATTTGTAAATATCTTTATATCACAGATGAATTACATCCAGACATATAACAAATAATCGTGCTTATAACATAATATTTGTTTTGGATGGTAATCGCCCCACGACCTCTGACTTAGCTGTAGGGATCGCCAACCACTAAATAAACACACACATCATCCTGATAAATTAAAGCCATTTGGCTAAAGTATATATGGCATGTGTATATTTATTTTATAGAATGAAACACGGGTTTAGGACCCTTTTTTTATTATTTAGGTGGCAAACGAGCAGACGTATCGCCTGATGGTAAGTGATTACCGCCGCCCATGGACACACGCGACACCAGAGACGTTACAAGTGCGTTGCCGGCCTTTTAAGAAGGAGTGCGCTCTTTTTTTGAAGGTTTGAAGGTCATATTGGTGCGGGAACACCATAGACGACAGCTCATTCCACAGTTTTGCAGTGCGCAGCATAAAGTTTCGGGAAAATCGCACAGTTGTGGACTGCCAACCATCTAGATGATGGGGATGAAATTTCAGTCACGTAGAACGATGGCGGCGATGGTTCATGATAAAGTTATTGCCATGGTTTATGTGCTAGAAGCGGTGATAATGCAACGCAAGCTTAATCAGCAGGTGGAGTAGGGCAGCGAACGATACAGTGTACAGTTTGAAAAGTTTTAGCTGGTTATCTTTGTGGTAGGTAGCTTATGGCAATCCGTTGGAGATATTATCGTAATAAAATGTTCACAAACCTGCTAATACTCGTATTATAAACACGAAAGTTTGTGAGTATGTAAGTGAATATATTTGTTGCTCTTTCACGCAAAAACTACTGATTGGAATTTAATGAAACTTTACAATAATATAGCTTATACAAAAGAATAACACATAGGCTATAATTCATAAAGATATTAGCTTCGCCTTGCGGTGTTGCCCGCAGTTATTATCGTACCGCGGGGTTCAGCTAGTCTTGTGTAAACGAATAATTTACTTGTTTCTTACATCATGAATTGACTATCTAAATATTAAAGATAGGGTCCTGCTGGCTTAAATCTTCTTTGATGAACTCGTTTTTACTCTATTTATTAAAACAAATAGCTCTCATCGTTAGCTTCCCGATGTGGCGACTTCATCATACAACATAATATACTACAGCGCCATCTACAGAAGTTACACTGAACTACGGAGTAACCTACAATACGAAGAAACTACCAATCCTGAATAACGCAATAGAAGTTCTCGCGCCGATTATTATATGTACAACATCCCAACATCAACTGTTGGGCAGTAGCCCGCCAGGCATAATCACCTCGCCTGGTCAGAGGATCCTCCCTTTGTGTTGGAGGGACATGATACCGGTTCCCCACACCCCTTTTTTGTGATAATTAGAAAGGACAAAGTCATCTATAATTTTAATATAAACTAATAAAATGATTAAAATGTCCTTAACCATGTTGTACAATATATCGTAAATACAAACAATAAATAATGAACGAATTACAATCACTCTCAAAACAGTGTCACCGGCAGCGAAGGGTCGTAACCGCTAGACCGGCGCTGCTGACGGCCGACCAGATTGAATATTAAGATTAGAAGATTAAACGTCAAGGTATAGGAAATTAATCTCAAATCGAAACTTTGACCTTTGGCCGTGATTTCTGACATTAAAGAAGCATTTGATAAGCATCTATAATATTTGCGTTTCTCATATATTGCAATTAATTTTTTTTGAATAACGAATCAGTGTCTAAACTCTTCTATCGGTCGATTTACATAGCCCTTCTCTGGTTAAAACTGGAGATTGTTAATATATTTTTTTCATTTATTTTCAATATGATTGATTAATTACAATCAATTCTTTTTTTGACATGTTTGAGGTGACAAAAAAAAGAGCAATTAAAGGATAATTCATACTGTTTTCATTATCCTATGTATATTCGAAACTGGAGTTAGGTTATTGAAAGAGATTGTATGTTAAGTAAAAGTTTGAAATGCGTACGTATTTTACTCGTATATCAGTCGTCTTAGTACCCATAACACAAGCTCTGCTTAGCTTGGGGTTAGATGGTGTTGTGTGGTAAATGTACGGAATATTTATTTTATTTTATTGGTCCAGATCTTGAAGTAGGTTTATCTTGTTAAAGTTTGTGATTATTACAATCTAGGCTATTTGTAGTTTGACAAATTTGTCATTCTATACTAATATTACGAGTATAAACGCGAAAGTTTGTGAGTATAGATTTATAGATGTTTGTTACTCTCTCACACAAAAACTAGTGAACGGATTTAGACAAAACTTACACGCAGACCGCGGACAATAGTTAATAGTTTTATGAACCCTTACAAACAGTAAAATCTATGTACTGAAATAAGAAATGCCATATGAGCAATAACTTTTTCTCACGTCTTCTTTATCAACTCACCAACCTTCCTTTAATGTACTCCTAAATTTCTCATTTCATTCCCTAAAGTGCACATTTGGCGGCAACATGCAAGCCTCCCTTGTAAAGTAATTGGCACTAAAATTATAGTTCTGAAAGTGTAGGCGTCTAATACGCCAGTACATACCACTTTGGGGATATTAGAGTGAGCATAATCTTACACACAGCTCCATCTACTTTCAAACTAAGAAGAGTTCGTAATATGAAAGATAGTTGGATCGATGAATTGTTTTGTAAATACATACTTACATATTGAACAAAAAATGGTTGTTTAGAAGTCCAGACTACAAAAAAATATTTATAGATCATACAAACATTTGGTACGACCCGGGAATGAAACCCGAGACCTAATCACCGCAGTCAAATATGCTACCACTGTACTACTGAGTAAGCGCTATATTCCATGTCGTACAAGTCTAAATATATAACAAATTTATACATAAAGGTATTGTAAAAAAATCTAATGAAAGGGTCTTTATTTAAGTGACAGAAGTCAAAACAAAAGCTTTTATAATTTTTGTATGTTTGTATAAGCTAATCTCAGAAGTAGCTTAATCAATTTGGATACAGTTTTCTCTTCCATTTGTTTTATTTCAATCGTTAGACAAATAAAAAGTCATACCTATCATCGTAGGCAAAACTTAGTTATATAATACTTTAGATATTTAATTTATGATTACATACGATGAACGTAAAGGTCAGATGCCCATTAAGGAGGCTATTTGCAGACCAATAACCGCTATCAATAAATTAATAGGATTTTAGTTCTACATTGACAGGTGTTGGTATGTAGGCCAGACTGGGTTTATTTTATGATTCAAGTGATAAACGATTGATTCAATAAAGGGCCATAAACTGTACAAGTAAAAATATCTTCGATCAATACCTCTGTTCAGTAATTGAGTGTCCTGCTCCCTTGGTCAAGTTGAAAGGGTTTCGTTTTGTCGATTCTCTTTCAATAATCGCTAACGACTATATTGAGATGAGTCATTCCTACATATTTAATAGTAACCAAAGTATTTGTAGGACGTCAACTTGGCCAGGAGGCTAAAATAACTGCCCATAAATGACCTGCAAGTCATAAATCATTACCACTTCGCTGGCTTTGAAGAAGAGTATACCATTCTCTTGAAGATTTGAAGCGCTTTTCATCATTTATAACGATTAATTTAGAAATTATTAATAATTATAACAATTTTCTCAGCGCAAAATAAAGGAAAAAAAAATCTACAAGAAGTTTTTAATAGCAGTTACTAAACGTCAAAAACTTGAATATCATGTCTACCAAGTCCGTTTAGTTAGCAATGTAGTTTGGTAAAACACATTCATAGACAGATAATTATCGATGCAGATATTCAACAAGCCAGATATTGATATTCTGTTGCATTCTAAGTAAGTTAAGTCTTGTGATGTGTACCTATATTTATAGATTTAAGACATGTATAAAATAAAAACTGTGGTAGGTATATTTATTGACGATACGATATTTAAATCAAGTACCTGGATGATTGAGCTTTGCTCGCTATTTTTTAAATGGTTTTTCTAATAATGAATCCTAGTTAGATAGTCTTACCGCCCCCTAAACCTCCTTCAAACTAAATTTCATAAAAATCTTTGGAGCCGTTGCCGAGATTCTGATTGTTTTTATATTTATGAGAATAGCTTGTTTTTTTTATTATATAGGGGGCAAACTAGCAGACGTATCGCCTGATGGTAAGCGATTACCGCCGCCCATGGACACCCGTAACACCAGAGTCGGCCTTTTAGGAAGGAGTACGCTCTTTTCTTGATGGTTTGAAGGTCGTATTGGTCCGGGAACACCGCAGGCGACAGCTCATTCCACAGTTTTGCTGTGCGTGGCACAAAATTTCGGGAAAATCGCACAGTTGTGGACTGCCAACATACCAACTGTTTAAAGGTATTAGATAATATACCAAATCGTAATATTACGTAATATATCGAGGTAAATATTAAACAGCAACGATCTCAGTTGGCTTTCAAATTAGTTTACACAGAGAATAATTGTATCAACAGAATCAGAGTGGACGTGTACCGGGTGATTGTATTAATTAAGGAGCTTGCAAATACCGGGAAGGGAAGAGTTTGCCCCAAATACTGTAGCGCAAATGTGGTTATGGCTGATGGGAAGGGTTATCAGACTGAGAGAGTTACCTTCGTAATATTATATTAGTGAGAATTCTTCGAAAATACTCGAGAAGTCAGTTGTCTGTGTTTATTGATGTTAGTAGACGTGATAAATAGAATTAATAAATATATTATTATATTATTTAAAGAAAATGCAAGACCTTCAAAATTAACAACGGTTCTTTAAAGTTTAAAAAGAAAGACTAATAACAACATTATTTTAGGATTTAAATAAGCAAGAACGTTGTAATGACATACTTTTCACAATAATTTCCACTAAAATAAATAAAGGTTAGTCAAAATATAACAAGTCAGTATGACCATACTGACTAAGAAATTAAAGAGTGATTAATATTAAAAAATGTTTTCCCTTTGTCGATTTCTAATATTTAGACAAAATAAAATTTCTACTAACATTAAATGACAGTAAAAATAAACAATGATTTGTACATAAAACATAATTTTTTTCTCAAATTCGCGAGGCATGATCATCTCTCCTGGTCGGAGGGTCCTCCCTTTGTGTTGAAGAGACATGACAACCGTTCCCCCACACGCCAATACAAAATGAGATTTGATACAGATTATATTCTGAAGTGGCAATTACATTTTTATTCATCCCGGAAAAAAATTCCGTGAGCAAATAGCTCCTAATAGTCTAATATAATTAAATTTCAACATTTTTAACAAGCAATATAATTATACCATTAAACTTAAACTAATCTCAAATCATGCCCAAATAAATTACTATTATATCAATGTTCTTGAACTATAAACAGTTTATTATTCTTATAAAATATTGCAATAATAATTATGGTGGTATTTACTGACGTAATACCGGTATATGATGCGAGAGTTGATCATGTCGAAACTATGCTATAGGGCACAGTGACGAAACGAAATTAACGAGAGAGAAACGAGGAAAATGGGTTCCTTATATGGCTGGCATAGTTAATGGTGTCGAAGTCATCGTCAAAGATACTAACGGTAAAGAAACGCAAAGGAAAAGCCCTTCCTTATTAAGTTTTTTATGTATTACGCCTGCTACAAAGAGCCATAAATGCTTTGGTTGGCCTTTTAGATGGGAGTATAGTTTTTCTTGAAAATAATATTGTATCACACGATAATAATGTTCACACAAATCCATGTAGTCCCAAAAACAATAGAACTTATATTTTATTATTAGATAACTGACATAAATACACATACTTTTCTTGTGAATACATACATATTACACATAGAAAACACCCAAACTTCGACATAAATATTTGGTTTAACCCGAGAATTAAATACGAGACCTCAAACGCAACAGTCACATAAGCTACGATTGTGCCAAAGAGACAATCATTCGAGATATTTACGATATTGTTTTAAGTCGTAAAGGCTAGTAATAAATCTAATAAAACTTAAAATGTGAAGATGGAGACCTATGCTTCGGCATGAATGGGTCGGCTCGACCGGAGTGATACCACGGCCTCACAGAAAACCAGTGTGAAATAGCGTTTGCGCTGTGTTTCACCGAGTGAGTGAGGATACCGGAGGCCCATACCTCAACCCCTCCCCCCATCCCCTTTCCCATCCCCCAAAGGTCGGCAACGCACTTGTGACGCCTTTGGTGTTGCGAGTGTCCATGGGCGGCGGTAATCGCTTACCATCAGGTGATACGTCTGCTCGTTTGCCAACTATTCAATAAAAAAAAAAAGATGAATTTTCTTCGTAACATGTAAGGAAACAAACTTGCCAGCCTCAAAACAGAAAGTTTGTGATGATTAGGTCAGAAGCAAGTGCTTAATGTAATAACTTTGTCAAAGGGTTGATATAACGGCATATTGGCAGCCATAATACTAGCATCAACATGGAGGGCAAATTTTGGACGGACCCAATGTGATTAACGAGCCTTCAACCTTAATGAATGAACAATATCTAATGACCGCAGATGCCAAGCGAAGAGGAAAATGGAAGGACGGGCCGATTTAGTGGAAGAACAACAGTAATGACAGTTGATAAAATTGTGACCAAATTGTTAAATAAAGAAGAAGGCAAAACTGAAATATAGAGATCAATTACTTTTGCCTACCCCTCTGGGAAATAGGTGTGGCTATATAATTGCTACGGTGGCGCAGTAGTAGTGAATGAGACTGCTGTGCTTGAGGTTTCGGGTTCAAATCCTGAGTCGGACTAAATGTTTGTGTGATCTACAAATATGTGTTTCGGTGTTTGGGTGTTTACTATGTATAATATGTATGTATTTACGAAAAAAAAGAAAGTAAATATGTATTTGTATCAGTTGTCTAGTACCCATAACAAAAGCTCTGCTTAACTTGGGACTAGATGGCGTTTTGTGTTAGATGTACGGAATATTTATTTATTTATTCTTACAGTTAAGATTGCAAACAGATTTGTGGTTCGGGAACTTGAAGTAAGCATATGATAATATTTCAGGTCACCAGGATTTCACTATTGCTTACAATTTTGTGGCAGCAGTTTATCTATTTTCGTCATAGTATTTATAGCGAATTTATTTATAAATGTCACGTAATCTCTTCTACCGTTCTCATTTATTCTTTAGCCTTATTATTGATATGAAACATGATCTCATATTTCTATTACCTCGTACAGCCAAAGGTTGTCTGTAATATTTTCGTAGATTACTTTTAGTAAGCTTTCCGTAACTGTAATTGAGATGTCCATTACTTAGTGTATAGACAATCAGTGTAACAGCTTTTCCCACATAATTGCGTCCTTGACTTATCGTTACGGAGTATAATTTTGAACTGCGAAATAGCCTTCCGAAAATAAGTCTAGACACAATTATTTGGCACACGACATACTGAATCTATCTAGACAAACAAGGTTGATTACTTTTCTTGGATAAACAAGTTCTTATAGGGCCTGATGCTGTGACTGGATAATCTTTACATTTATTGTCACTGAAGGATAAACAATAACACAATCCATCTAACCTAATGTATATAATTTTTATCAAACTTTTGTTTTATGTAGGTATTGCGTTTTACTATATTTAAAGAAAAAGTATTTATGTATGATAAGTATGTTTATATTTCAATACGGTAAATTTTGTAAAAATGAATACTAGCTGGATCGGTTAATTACCCCCGAGGCGAAAACCCATATATACCAACATATCGTTAGAGATACCGATTATTAATAGTATAGTATATTGTATACAAAGATTGCTCTTTAACTTCCACTGCCTCGGTGGCGCAGTGGTAGCGTATGCGACAACTATGCTTGAGGCTTCGAGTTCAAATCCCGGGTCGGACCAAATGTTTGTATGATCTGCAAATATTACTTTCGGAGGTTGAGTGTTTTGTATGTATAATATGTATGTACTTTCAAATATATATATATGTATTTATATCAGTTGTCTAGCACTCATAACACAAGCTATGCTTAGCTTGGGACTAGATGACAATCAAGAGCATAAATTATATAATACGTTTATCAAATCTTCTCCTTCGTAAATATATAAAACAGTAGATCCTTAAAAATATTATGAACGATTTCGAATTACAACTGAATTATCAAATCAAATCGCACAGATAAACTTAAATAAACATAATTATTAAACCAGGATATGAGGTAACAATGCGAATTCACAGCAGAACCCACGCTTTCGACTTTCTTCTGATAGATTGTGTGATATTGTGTGGTCGTGAGATCACTTTGTGCTCGTGAGAAAATGCACGAGCATTGAAGAGTGTATTTTATTATACTTGTTCATGTGGCGTAAGTAAAACGATGACAGTTGTTGATTTATTCTGTTTTTTCTGTTTAATTCTTATTATGTTTGTTTTTTTATTCGTATAATTATACACACACTCTTTTTGTATCACTTTTATGACAAACTTGCTGTATCTGTTTTATTGTAAATGTTATTATTAATTTTCAAAAATGTTGTTGTAGTAATTGAAATTTAATTAATACAGAGGTGAACTATGAAAAAATATAATCTTGTTCTGTCAATAACAAATGAAAAGAGATGTGAAAAGAGAGAGAGAAAAAAGGCACATCAAAAGAATTATCCAATTTAGTGCAGACGGTCGGAAAATATGCGCGTACATAAATTTCAGTGATTCATTTTTATTAATGTTGAAATATCAAAAAATAAATAAATAAATAGTTTTCTATCGATTAATCTACATGTCACCTTTTCTTAGAGCTAGGTCTGTCATCTTGTTTATATTTTAAACATCTGATTTAACTAATATTCCTGAAATATGTTTTTACTTTTATATAAAAGATTCACTTTTATATAAGTCAACTGGTTCCTCGGTATTCTGATCTGCTATCTCTATTCTATGGTCACGGACTTGTCTACTATCACCCGTCATGCCGTATGACGGGTAACTATTTATGTATTGTAATATTAGTTTATCGCAATTTTTACCCGACTTCAAACAAGGAGGAGGTTCTCAATTCGACTGTATTTTTTATTTTTATGTGTGTTATATCCTCATAACTTTCGACTGGGTGAACCGATTTTGATGATTCTTTTTTTATTTGAATGCTTCCACTATCATTCTGAATGATAGTGGATGCACCATGGTATGTCACCAATGAGAGGCTCCACCGCGAACTTGGTATCGAAACTGTGAAAGAGGAAGTAAAAGATAAAGTCAAAACCTACAAAGACAGATTGCAACAACATCCAAATGCACTAGCAAAACACCTAATGGACGTTATATTCCCGGGAGTACGCAGATTAAAAAAAAGAGTACCACATGATCTACTCTGTTTTTTTTATATATGAGAATATGTCACTGGACATATATCTCACACGCTACCACATCTCAACCAACATAAATCTTGCTGAATGTCCTTAAGACAGATTGCAATACCAATAAGGAAAAAAAAATTGAAAGATGATGCTCTATGCTTTTTAGGTCCAGTTCTTGGAATCGTTTTTTTTTGTTGTTCGAATTTGTCACTATAAAATGTTCTCTATAGGTCTCTCTCCATTTTTGCAACACTTTTACACTAATACTCGGGTTCTATTGCCTTTAGCCTACAATCCCTACCTTGATAAATGGACTATACAACAGAAAAAGATTTAATCGATCCGAACTGATAGTACCTGAGATAAATACATTCAATCAATCAGATAAACTCTTCGGTTTTTTTAATGTTAGTAAATACAAGAATAGATTAGTCTGTGTGTACAAATACTAGTAAACAGGTTTTGCTATTATTCAATTATTCATTTGACAAATTAATAGTGATTTATCACATATGATATTTACAATAGGACAACAATCATCATATGCTTATCCAACCGGTAATTTATTGTTTATATAATAGGTTATATTTAAATAATTAAAATTTATAAGGGTATTCTATTACAAAAGTATGATTATTTCCTTATGGGTTTTAAGGTCATTTCAAAGTCAAATAAAGATGTCACATATTAACACGTAATAAATATCAAAGAAATGAATAATTTACTTCCTTGAATAAAGTTATTTTAACGTTATTACGTTATGCAACGTTAATAATTACATAATATCGTTATATTCGGTATTCGTTTTTACGTTTTTTACGTAAAAACTAAAACGAAAACTTAAACATAAAGTTAAACTTAACTTTATGATTAAGTTTTCATAAAAAAAACACAAAATAGGATTCACAAGGAAATTTCCCAGAAAAATCATCAACAGTACCTACTAATATTTTTAAAAATTCAGGTATTATTAATATTCGATTTTAAAAGTTAAACTTACAGTACATCAAAGAAACCTTTTTTCTGGCACAAGAGCACCGCTAGTTGAAGGCAGTAGGTATATACGATTGTCAATTTCTGCTTAAGAATAACTGTTGAACAAGTTTCGGGGCATTTAGAAAAGCTTAAACGAAGTGACATATGATAAGAAACAAAGAAAGAGATCATTTGAAACCCAATCCTTCTTCCCCTCAATTCTGTTAGTACTCAAAGTGTAGCGGAAAATTCTTGTCATCAGGTTCTCCTTTTTAATAAACCCATTGGAGTTTTCTTACTGCCAAAATTCATGGGTAAAACTTCATAAATATAAATAAATAAATGTTTAGGACATTTAAAACACAACGCCATCTAGTCCCAAGCTAAGCAAAGCTTGTGTTAAAGGTACTAGACAACTGATACGAATACATATATACAATTTTTTTGTATATTATACATAGATAACACCCAAACTCCGAAACAAATACTTGTCACATCACACAAACACTTGGTCCGACCCAGGATTTGAACCCGAGACCTTAAGCACAGCAGTCGCATTCACTAGCACTCATCACCTAGGCAGTGATAAATATCATATATACAATTATCATATATACAACATCCCAACATCAACTGTTGGGCAGTGGCCCGCCAGGCATGATCTCCTCGCCTGGTCTGTTCTCCACAGAGTAAAACAAAAGAGGAGAACTGTTCCATCTTCTTTTCTCATGATAAAACCTTAAAGTGGCTCCTATCTGTTATATTTATATACACTAAATACAATGGAAGTGCACTAACACTTTTTCGTTGGTGATTGTTTACGCCACGATAAATGAACACCTTTTTAAAATAGTTATTTAATTATTTATTTACACATTAAACCAATGAGGCAGGAGCTAACAAACTCAACAGTAAATGCTGTATTTAACACTCTCCATATTATTCGAATTTGAAACATTCACGCACTTTTTAGAAGAAAAGGGCTTGACAGCCGTATAAATGAACTTATTTCAACTTCTTGGGGTACGGGACCCTAAAAAAGCAGCATTTTCTAATCCCTTCCACTGTTAAAACTGAGCTATTGTTCAACGGATGAGAGTCCGCCTTTTGTCCGTTTCAATTCTTTGAATTTATTTTTCTTCTTTCACTGAGCATTCATTTTGAGCGAGATTAAGATGATACTTTTAATTGAAATAAATCTCACGGAAATATCTTATGGGCTATAAAATAGCTTTTATAGATAGGTTTAACTCATACTAATATTATGTATTCGAAATTAACTCTGTGTCTTTCTTTCTTTCCTCAACATTTTCGCGGTTAAACAGCGCCATGGATTTTGAGGAAATTTGACATGGAGATATGTTAATACTTGAGGGAGGACATCTCCTACTTATTCCAGCGATAATCGACATACACGATGCCACAAACAAAAGCCACGACAAATTTTTTTTTATATTTGTGTGTATAAACATTTTTGTTAATTTTAAAACCCAGTTTTGATAAGTAATCCTATTATTATTGAGGATAATCAAACAGGATTTCACACCGTGGGAGAGCCATGCTACGGCATGAATGGGCCGGCTTAACTGGAGTGATACCACGGCCTCACAAAAAACCGATGTGAAATAGCGCTTGCGCAGTGTTTCACCGAGTGAGTGAGGATACCGAAGGCCCATACCCCAAACCTTCATTCCATTCCCCTCCCCATCCCTCAAAGGTAGACAACGCACTTGTGACGCCTCTGGTGTTGGTGTCCATGGGCGACGGTAATCGCTTACTATTAGACGACACACAATATGGAATAAAGAAAAGAAGAACCTGTTAAATGGCAAGGTACAAACCTCCTAATTCGTGTGAAGATATTAGTAATGGATTATATGCTTAATCTATTCTAATAATCAAGCTGAAGAGTTTGTTTGTTTATTTGAACGCGCTAATCTCAGGAACCGCTGGTCCGAATTGAAAAATTCCGCTATTACGCTACGGGCTAGTATGATATAAACCAGCAGTAAATGTAGTTTAATAGATTGCAGTTAAGAGACAGAGGTCTAGTTTGGGACCGACCGAAAAGACCGCGTGTGAGCTATGATGAGGTATTGTTATTATAATATTTCTATCCTCTGCACGGCATCGGTAAAAAGTTCACATACGGCCTTTTATTCTATAGATTTGCTTATAATATATTCAAGTTCTCATTCTAAAACGATAGTTACGTTATGGCGAGGTCAGTATTGTGTCTTAACCCAGATCTTATTGTACGAGTAGCTAAGCCCAGCGGTGTTCCCCGCGGTACGACATACACCGCTGGCAAAGCTGAGGGGCGAAGCAAATCTAAAAAAAAACTACTACGAAGTCCCGTCAAAATCGGTCCATCCGTTCCAGATATTAGCCGGAACAAACAAACAGACAGACAAGAAAATTTAAAAAATATTTTTTGATGTAAGTTTCGTATATACTTACTCGTACTTTCATTTGTATTTAGTGAAAAGCTGTTAATTTAAAATTACAAACAGACACTAATTTTTTTTGTTATTTGGATAGATGTATATATTCGTTAATACGATGATAATATATTTGGTACACAATACTTTAAAAAGATTATTCAATAGGGTTCCGCAGTGACTCTTAATAACCATTACTTATTGTTGCGTTATTATTGTACAAATCGTGGGAGAGCCACGCTTCGGCATGAATGGGCCGGCTCGACCGGAGTAATACCACGGCCTCACAGGTAACCGGTGTGAAATAGCGCTTGCGCTGTATTTCACCGAGTGACTGAGGATACCGTAGGCCCATACCCCAACCCGTCCCCCCATCCCCATTTCCTCCCCCAAAAAGGCCGGGAACGCACTTGTGACGATTCTGGTATTGCAGGTGTTCATGGGCGGTGGTAAACGCTTACCATCAGGCGATAGGTCTGCTCGTTTGCCGCCTATGCAATAAAAAAAAATCCAGGTAAGCGTATCATGGACTATAACCATGTTTTATTTTAGCTTTTTTCGACTTAACCACTGAAGTAAACGCATCACATATACCATAATCAATATTTTTTCAATGTGACGCCCTATTTAAAATAAAAAAACGTATAAAGTTAAATACAATGAAACTTTTTTTTTTTTTATTATATAGGGGGCAAACGAGCAGACGTATCACCTGATGGTAAGCGATTACCGCCGCCCATGGACACCCGCAACACCAGAGGCGTCACAAGTGCGTTGCCGGCCTTGAAAAAAAATTGAAAAATAATCTTAACAAGCTCTGAATGCTTTTAAAATACCTAACTAATGACCCACCTAACCGCAATAGGGTGATTTCCACATACAGCGTAACAGAAATATACTACAGCGCCATTCTCGAGGTCTCAGGTTCGATTCTCGTGTTGCACCAAATGTTTGTATGATCTGCAAATATTTCTTTCGGAGTTTGTGTGTTTTATATGTATTTTTTTACATAAAAGAGTATATATGTAATTATATCAATTGTCTTGTACCTATAATATAAGTTCAGCTTAGTTTTGAATGACGTTGTGTGTTAAATGACCGAAATATTAATTTATTATTTATCTGTCTACCGAAGATACACTGAACTACAAAGTAACGTACTACACGGAGTAACTACTAATCCCTATAGAAATTCTCGGACTGATTAGCATTTTAACAACATCCCAATATCAACCGATGAACAGCGGTCTATTCAAAGTTTCATCTTTCTAGCACTAACCATTTTGAAGGTAAACCGAGTATAGAGACGGACGGACACGACGAAATTATAACGGTTCCGAGACGTAAACTCAAAAACGAAAATAAAGATTTTGATCATATTAAAATGGGACGTAGATGGTTCTTTATTTCAAATCTGACACATGATTTGATAGCTGGATTGTCATAGATACAAAATATCTCGTCATAATATTCGTCATATACTGTATGCATTACATTTTTTTTTACGTTTTGAAGTAAGAATTCCATTTTCAAATTTAAACAGGCTTATCACACGACAGCTTCCCACTAACCTACATATAGCAGGTCGTACAGTGCACACACTCGGTGTATAAATAGATAAATTAATTAAGCATTCACTCTTGAAGGTCGTGAGAATGCAAAATCTAGAGAGGCGTACAGCACATCGAATGCGATGCGAAGAAACCACAGAGCGATGTATGAGCGATACTAATTATTTAATATGCAAATTGCCGTAATGAATATCTGTGAAAATTGAATTGAATTCTGCTTTTTGTGTATAAGTATTCTATAAGTTCTAAAAAAGTCTATTTTCAGAACGATTTTTCCAAAATCTTATGGGTTTGGAACATAAGACATGAATCGGGATTTAATTACGATATTCATCTAATTTTCTTCTTCATTGCTACAAAAAGATCAACTGTTAAAATAGCCTATGTCCTTCTTCGAGAATCAAATTATATTTATGCCAAATTTAATTGAAATCGGTGCTGCGGTTTAGACGTGAAAGCGTAACAGACAGAGAGAATTACTTTTGTATTAATAATATAAGTACGGTTAAGAAAAACATTAATTATTAAGACCGTCATCCATGGCCACATCGCTTCGCTAACCCACTCAAGATCTACATCAAATTAACACCCACATCGCATTGTTGTTACAACAATAGTTTAGCTTCTGTTTATCCGGCGATTACAAGATTAGCTTACCCATTCATTACCCCTCCCCCAGGTCTGTCGCAACGCTTCTCGTAAAGAAACTTTATGATGAATGAAACATTTTAACCATTATGTTAACACAATGTGGTTTTGTACTTTTTGATAGACCTTCGTGATTATTGTATAATAGTTTGGCTTTATTTTAGACAAATACGTATTGCGAAATCCTTATAATTCGACCCGCTCTATTTGATAAATGAATTCACAGATTTTAAAGATCGCACGGAATTCAACCATCGCGTGAGTTCAGAACGACTGCAGTCTGCTTTGCCTTTTTTATTTGTCTCATCTGACAATATTTATTGTCTGGATAGTTATTATGCTAGTCAAGTCAAAAACAATTCAAAAATCTTGCAATGGTAAAAGTTGCGCCAATGCCTATTATAAATAAGGAAAATGCCCAAAAGGAAGATAACCCGAAGTTCACATTTGAAATGTTGTTTAAACCTTTCAATAAGTATTTTTTGCCTTTTGTAATATTTTTAGTCATTAAAGTTACATTTTAGGTTGTCTCAATCAACAGGCGATAATATAAACAAGAGAATATTTCGACTAGAGTCAATTAAATAGACCCGTTACCGCGACACAAGTAAAGCTGATGCTGAAGAAAATCTTTGTGAATGGCAAAAGAGCCACACTTCGCATGAATGGACCGGTTCGACCGGAGTGATACCACGGCTTCACAGAAAACCGGTATGAAACTGCACTGGCGCTGTGTTTCACCGAGTGAGTGCCCATCCCCCTCCCCCTCTAAAGGTCAGCAAAAGTGACGTCTCTGGTGTTGTGGGTGTCCACGGGCTTATCGGCACGGGCGGCGACAATCGCTTATCATTATAAATAAATAATTTTTTTTTTTCGGACATCTAACACACAACGCCATCTAGTCCCAAGCTAAGCAGAGCTTGTGTTATGGGTACTAGACAACTGATATAAATACTTATATACTTTTTTTTGTAAATACATACATATTATACATAGAAAAACACCCAAACTCCGAAACAAATATTTGCAGATCATACAAATATTTGGTCCGACTCAGGAATCGAACCCGAGACCTCAAGCTTAGCAGTCGCATATGCTACCACTACGCCACCGAGGCAGTCGTCGTATTATGCAATAAGTCGTTCGATTGTCCCCTATTCCATAAAAAAAAAAACAACATTTTCTTGAGACATTCAGAAAAGTCCGATATGTATATAACCAGTAATGAAGGCGTAAGATATTTGTTCTATCAATGATTTTAAATTGTGATAAATTTTGAATTCCTACATTACATAAAACACCTTCATCAACATCACCTTATCATCGTTGACACAGGCCTTTCTTTAGAATGGGGTCCGGTCGTGTTAATATCTGCAGTTCCCAGTTCAGGGGTGACGGCCCGAGGGGGTTTCCACACGTAAAAAAAAAACAAGGCTTTTCTTTAGAAACACCTCGAGTTCAGTTACTTCAACTTGAAAATAATTGAAGCTTGTTCATTAATAGTGTTGCCTAAGGGGTGTCTATTACTAAGGATACTATTCTACATTTAGATGCTGATCTAAATCGAGTCTAGTCTCTCTAGTAATAAATATACAAAATCAAAATGATTCGAATTAAAAAACCTTTTCATTTCAGTCGATTAAAAGAAGCAACTAAATTTAGCTTTATGTAGTTAAACCGAAAAGTAAATTATTTAGATCTTCTCATAGATACAGTACTGTAAACCTTGAAAACTTTAGGGTCTATTAAAGATATACAATCTAAATTAGGAATATAATAATAGTTAGAACAAATGTATTCAACCTTTTCACATTGTTTAAATTAAACAGTTTTGTTATGGAGCAGAGGCTTTGTTTGGTGTAGATTTAATGGGACACGTGTTTATTTTGTATTACATTTTGTTACAATAGTTATTTAAGTTAAGTATGATAGTATCTCTGATACTTTATAGATCTGATATATATTATGTTTAGGTAGGTACACGGACTCCTGTTTTTCTTCCCCATATGTGTATGCTTCCCGCACAGATAGCGTACTGCCCGTTGCTTCTATTCGTAAATTTTCTTGCAGGGTTTCAAGTGATTTTGGTCCATCTATTCTTCGAAACATCATTAATTAAGGGTCATTACCACTAATGTTTTTTTTATATACTTGTTTTATCAAGATTGTCTTATTATATTATTATTCATCCTACGGGATGAAAAAAATTCTATTATATAAAGAGTGTTCTACGGAACACTCTTTATATAATAGAATTTTTCCCACTAATAATGAACTTATGCACTAAATTAAGTGAACAATCAGCTTTTTCATAAAGCATTACTGAGTGGGTGTATTTTTCAGATGGAAGAATTGTAATAAATTTGACATACTGCCTGTAATCCCAAACTAGGCAGACATTGTTTTCAAACCAAACTACTGTTAAACATAGTCAGTACATTCAATAGCTTAAAACGAATAATTCTTGTAAATATATATAAACTAAATCTCGGAAATGGCGCCAACAATTTTCGTCTAATTTAGTATATAAGGAGATTCGAGGTCGATAAATCGATCTAACCAGGATATATTTTTTTTTACAAAAAAGACTACCAAAGCTCAGTCATCCAAGTATTATTACTGAATACATATACCAGATATAAATTCTCGCATATTATCTTGCATTTTATCTCAGTCAAGATTATTATCCACTAGAGCAAAGAGAGTAGAAAGTTATTTTTAGCACACTGACATCATGATCCATCAGCTTGATTTATAAAATTGTTCTTGCGTTAAATTACTATTTATGAAAAAAATACATTACAGTTTACATAACATTACTGTATGACTCGTAGACCACTTATCATAATGCAGGTGAATCCTCAAGACACGATATATAAACATTTGTCATGGAATTTGACATAAAACCTTTTATTATTTCAATTATAAATATTGATGATACTATCATAAATATAAAGCTTAGCATGTAAAAAAAATCATGAAAATACATTTATATATGTGCTTGATTTATTAACCTTTGTTTTTTAAACTATTTTTTTTTGTTGAAAACACACACACATTATAAAAACAAAGTTTAATATCAGTCTAGTCATTCAACCTTCAAAGTTAATTTATTAAAAGGAAACTCATGTCCCCGAATTGATTTTAAACTTGGAGATTAATCACTTTATGGCTAACGCAGAATGTTTTTTCAGTCATTACCTTGATTAGTTTGATACAAAAGGGACGATTTGTAAATATTATCGGGGGCGTTGGTGAATAAATATGAAACTCTAAAGCGATGGAAGTCTAATACAAAGCAGTTTATATTTACAGTATCGTGAAAATTATTTTAAAATACCTTTGTTTCCTTAACAACCTTCAATATACTATATTTTTGGACAAGGCTCTTCCTTAGCAAGGAGGCTTTGGACTTTCGGAGGTGTTGGTTTGAGGTTTGTTTTAAGTATTCCTAGTTTTTGCAGTGATGTTGCCCTTCGTAATTTACTCCCTAAGTCACCTAGTCACCTCACCACCACAGTCTGCCTAGACTGACTGCCTCTGTGGGGCAGTGGTAATCGGACCAAATAATTGTACGTTCTACAAATATTCGTTTCGGAGTTTGACTATTTTCTATGTATAATATGTACGTATTTACAAGAAAGAGGAATATATGTAGTTATATCAGTTGTCTAGTACCCATAACACACGCTCTGCTTAGCTTGGGACTAGATGACATTGTGTGTTAGAAGTCCGAAATATTTATTTATCCATGGATAAGTAGGAGTGGTGACCCTTTTATTGAAGATAACTGCAATATGTATAAATATATGTACATCTGTAAGTATAGTAAAGTTAACCAGTTCAAAAAAAAGGGCTGATTGATGCGATACCTTTTTAATGTGAATATTTATTTGCAAAAACAAACCGTTTCCTTCCAAACTTAGTACCTGGATGACCAAGCTTTGCTCGCTCTTTTTTTCGTATTTTTTTTTAAAAATGAATAAATATTGTAAAATAAATGTTGTAGGGGTTTTCGGGGCGGTAAGTTGATCTAACTAGTAGATCAACTTACCGCCCCGAAAACCCCTACATACTAAACTTCGGGAAAATCATTGGAACCGTTGCCTAGATTCAGACTATTTAAACTTAAGAACTTTTAGAGCCATTACATTTTTTATCGTGCCAAAACTGTGCCAATGTATAACATTGTAAAGAAGAAATATAACAAAGTATTATGTTTCTATGTTGATACCAGTCATTAGAGAAGCCAATACTACGAAATCTCATCTATTACAATTTACACTTGACCGCTATTACGTTACTTAAGCTATTACCATGGATTTGCACAATCACTTGTCACGCAATCTTACGCATCTCAATTTGCGAACCAAATTAATTGACAATTGCAAAAGTTTTCCAATAAATTAACTAGGTAAGTACCAAACTTAAAACATTTAAAGATCTTTTAAACTCAAGTTGAAGCCGAATCTGAACACTTTATGAGAATTTACTTCGTTCTAACTCGATAGATCAGACAATTCTATTGATTTCAGCCTTAAGTAATGTTTGATTTAAATAAAACTTCAACATGGTACAGGGCTTGAAAACTACTTAAAATAAATATGACTTGGAATAAAGTCAGTTGAATAAACTCTTTAGAAACTGATTTAAGTAAATAAATTCTAATATGGGATTGCGTAAGTGGACATATTGTCGTAAGAATTGTCATCATATCTTTAATATCAGCTGATCACAATTGTACCTTTAACCAAACTATAATTTTAATACTTGAAGAGTTTTAACTACCTTATAATCATACAGCGCCTAAAAAGAGTAATTATTATAATTGGAATACTCATTATACCTTATTACCGAATCATCACCATATAATTTGCCGTTATACGCGTCGATTTAAAAGTACGAATGAACCATAAAATAGAGCAAAATTACTTTCAACTAAGGATAATTGGTCACATTCGTTTTTTTGATTTAAACACATATTATTTATTTACAGGTTTAGATCGGTCCAAAAAAATCACAAATTCATAATACCTATATATGGTACTGTCTCCTTATCAAGTAGATATAAACTTTCGTGTACGTTACTATTTATCTTGATGTTTAGCTAAATGTTGATTCTTTACCGTGGGGTGAGGTCTTGGTGATCTGTAATACTGATCTGATCTGTAGGTTTGCACCTAAAATAGACACCAGTTCCTCGCAAACAGTAGACTGTAAATAGTAGTAGTTTCATTATCTTGTAGCATAAGTTCTTGTTTTTATGAGGCGAAATAAATAAAGATATTATTATTATATAATTATTGCATGGCTCGATTCATATCCAGAGTTGACCCGAGTAAGAATTCCATCATTAAAAGTCTGTCAGATAGGAATATTACGTCCTGTATGTACAAGCACTGGTTAAAACCAGTCGTCTAATTTTTTTTTATTTTTCGTATGTTCTATTTTGTTTTATTGGTATTTGTATTATTTTATTTTATTTTTTCTTTCTTTTTCTATCTATTGATGTAATTTACCTATGAACCTTGTGTTTGAAATAAAGAATTATTATTATTATTATTATTGTCTTTATTTCATTTAAATATACATATTAATTACATTTTGAAATACATAAATGATAAACAATAACATATATTTAAAAATATAAAAAATAGTAGACCACCGACTTCGACCTTATTATTATTATTATTAACCATTCTAAGGACTATCCGGAATCGACAGACAGACAAAATAAAAAATGTATTTGTGATGTAAGGATATATATACTTTCACAGACGTTAAGCAAAAACCTATTAATTTGAAAATTCAAAAAGAAACTTAAATATTTATTAATTGATCTTACAATTTGAAAGGACTAAAGAGATATTGTTATTCTCTGTACATATTATATTACCTGTCGCTACCTACAATTCTAGCATACAAATACACGGCCTTGGTACAAATATCCGTGGGATATGCAAATATTATTATAACAAGTCCTTTTGATTTGTGTATTGGATTAGAATGTTTGAAGATATGCTTTTAAATATGAAAATTTTCGATTGTTGCAAGAATTTAACTGATGGTGATCCATACAAAGAAGTCTCAGTTTGTAATTTCAAATTAACAGCTTTTCACTAAATGCAAACTGAAATATATTATACGATACTTATATCACAATTTAATTTTTTTAATTTTGTCTGTCTGCCTATTTGCTCCAGCTAATCGCTGAAACTGGTGAACTGATTTTGACGGAACCTTCACTAAACTAGTAACTTAGGCTACTTTGTTTTTAAAGTGAAAACTTCTTTAAGAGCGTTCAGCACTTTTTGGGTGAATAAAAATCAAAGAATTCGTGTCATCGTACCCCGAACGCTTTCCATGAGTTTTATTTATTTATTTCTTTTATCCCGCATTTTATTTAAAGATCAAAGAGGTTCGTTTCGCGTAAGCTTAAAGAACTGTTTGTTTGTTTTGCGTTTTCACCTCTGTCGGCAGTCCTCATGACTGCTTTGTCATTTTTTTTATTGTTATATATAATACTTAATAGTATGTTGTGTAAGCTTTGCTAAGTATTTTCTATAGAACAATAATTAAATATTAACTTGTGAATAACAGAAAAGAAAACTTAGAAAATAGTTAAAATTATTGAGTTTTCTCTACTTCTAAAGGTACAATCTATGTCGATACGTATTTATTTGTTTATTCAAACAAATATATATATAAAACATGTGAAACCGAAATCTGTTGTTTTGCTGGTAAGTTCATAGCCTATCAAAACCTTTTCAGTAGCTTAAGCCGAGTCTAACTAGTAAAAAAATAAATGAGAAGTAAGTACTTACCTATTAAACTCGTCCAATAGTGTCTGGATAACATTTTGTAGGATATATTTTCAGTTAACTCTGTAACAAAGAACGTAAATGGTTATAACATGCACGAACTCATTATTCATATACACAAATATTATAGAAAAATTCGAAAAGTGACCTAGGTTGTTCCGTAAATTGATAGCCACGGAATAAATACAATATTTTCTTTCATGAAACTATTTTTTTTTATTATATAGGTGGCAAACGAGCATACGTATCACCTGGTGGTAAGCGATTACCGCCGCCCATGGACACCCGCAACACCGGAGGCGTTACAAGTGCGTTGCCTGCCTTTTAGGAAGGAGTACGCTCTTTTCTTGAAGGTTTGAAGGTCGTATTGGTCCGGGAACACCGCTGGCGACAGCTCATTCCACAGTTTGGCTGTGCGCGGCAGAAAGTTTCGGGAAAATCGCACAGTTGTGGACTGCCAACCATCTAGATGATGTGGATGAAATTTCTGTTGCATAGGACGATGGCGGAAAGATGCGGCAGGGATCAATCCGAACAATTCCTCGGAGCACTCCTCATGGTAAATGCGGTAGAAGATGCACAGCGAAGCAACATCTCTACGCAGCGCCAGAGAGTCTAGCTGAATCGGAAGATCCTGGCAATCGACGATACGAGTCGCCCTCCGCTGAATGCGGTCCAGAGGGAGGAGCTGGTATTGGGGTGCCCCTGCCCAAAGATGAGGACAGTATTCCATGTGAGGCCGAACCTGCCATTTTGAATTCAAGGTTAATTTCAACATAAACCTCCTTTGTGAAAATCACTGGCCACCTATGTGTTGTTTTTTTTAAATATGTTTAAAGATTATCTGTCACTCTTCTTTTGTTTGCAACAATGGACGTCTCGCGGGCTGCTTTTGGTGCTATGATTTTCTATGATTATAAACGAGGGTTAAACTTCAAGGAATCTCAAGAGAATTTACAAGCGGCTCTTGGGGAGTCTGCTCCTGCGTTAACAACATTTCATTATTGATTTCGTGAATTTCAACTTGGTCGAGCGAATTTAAACGATGACCCCAGACCCGGCCGACCACCAACTGCAGTAACTCATGAAATTGTCATCAGGGTAGAGTGGCTATTGCGAGAGAATAGATATATTACATATCGAGAGATACAGGCTGAACTACACATTGAATCTCAGGCAGTTTCCACCATCCTGAATGAACACCTTCATTTTCTCACCGATGAGTAAAAAGGCCGTCAAGTTGATTGGTGCAAATTTATGTTAGAAGAGTTCGAAGGAGGAATTTCACAAAATGTATTCTACATTCTTACAACTGACGAATCATGGACATATAGCTACGATTCTCTAACGAAGCAGCAATCCACGCAATGGATATTTAAAGAGGACGATTTGCCCACAAAAGTCGTTCGCGGTCGGAGCGTTACTAAAAAAATTAAGGCGGTTATTTTTCGACGCAGTGGACCATTAACAGTAATTCCGCTAGAAGACCGTAGAACTATTATTAGTGAATGGTATAGCCAAGTTTGTTTACCTTCGGGGAGTTGGATAGCGAGATTTTTTCGATCTCCACGGTAAACAAAATGCTTTGTGGGTAAAAACGTATCATTGCAGACGAGACCGTCGAAGAATTTCGGCGGTCACTTTTCGACCTCCCTTTCTCCTCGACGAAAGACACATTTTCTAAATGTTTTGAAGAAATGTTTAAATATCTTGGTCATAGGTATACTATGTATAAAATTATTTTACTGAAACATTTTCCGAGAATCCTAACCGCTATAAAGTAAAACTAGAACTAGAAAATAGAAACTCACGTTTCATTCAAACATTATTGACACAGCGACGAGACGTTTGCATTAGTTCCGCTGTAATATTTCAACTCTATGTTCATATTCCTGTCAGACTCAAGAAAGGTGCATAGAATTGTTTTCCTACATTTCTTAATTTATTTTATACGTTATGTACCTATACATTAACTTATACGTTTCAACATTTGTGTTTTATTTTACTTTTAGGTATTTTCATTTATTACAAAAACACAACTTTTCTATTGTTGTTAATAATATTTGAAACGAGAAATAAGTATACGGTCTTAGTATCGTAGTTATCAAACTTCTATTTATTACTATATGACAAATTTGGACCTGTGTTAAATAATTATATGGTAAATATTTCTAAATTATATAAATAGTTAATAATTACTCTAAGTCTCTAAGAGACAAATACGTATATCTCTATTGAACAAAATTTTTTTTCATCATTAGTTTCAAGCCCATTGTCGTCAATTTTAATACGAGCTATATTGCAATTCATCGGGCACTTTGGGATTTAAAGATAGAAAAACTGAAATTATATTGAAAAGCAAGCAACATAAAATAAGTTTAAATAGACGAATATATCATTTAATTACAAAATATAAAATGCAAAACAATAATAATCACTATCATCGACCTTTGTTAGTATACTGATGGACCTAAACCTTTCATTAGAAACGAGATGTTAACCGGCTGTATAAAGCTTTATACAAAAAAAAAAATTTTTTGTAATAACGGGCAAACGAGCAGACGTATCGCCTGTGGTAAGCGATTACCGTAGCCCATGGACACCCGCAATACAAGTGGCGTCACATGTGCGTTGCCGTACTTTGGAGGATAGGGAGGAAATGGGGGAAGGGGTTTAGGTATGAGCCTCCGGTGCATATACAGTGCAGGCGCTGTTTCACACCGGTTTTCTGTGAGGCCGTGGTATGACTACTGTTGAGCCGGCCCATTCATGCCGAAGCGTGGCTCTCCCACGGTAAGCGGTTTGGTATACACAGGGTTTGTTTCAAATTTTCCTTTTCTTTGTAATATTATCCTGCGTACCTTAGTCTCTTAGTCGGCTCTTACGACACCCATAGGATTAATAGGGGTGGTGCCATTTTGTATTCTTATTCTGTGGCCACACGACGTGGTCTCAAAGTCAATCTTTTGTTTATTTACTTTAAGTGCGCCATGCGTATGGCCAAATTCTTACAGTGAAACAAAGCACAAATAGTACAAAAACGGCATATTAGTCACTCAAGATAAGTGCATCACTAACATCGAGGTTAATTTGATCGTATAACACAAATATTTGTAAATATCTATGAAATAAGTAAGATCGAAGCATGTATAACGCATTACATAACAGACAATCACAAAATGCATTCTCGTGAATACATCATAAAACACGTAACACAAATTTTTGAAAGAAAGTAAATACATCTTTATTGTTATTGCTTTAGAAACTATAATAGACTACACTATTTCATAAATGTGCATTGCATACGTTATGAACATTTGTTGAAAATTATTAGATTAAGAAATGATAGTCACTTCCGTTTCAAAAACTTTCTGTGGTCATCACAAACTCTTCTCCAAATTATAGAGAATCAAATACGTAACAAAATAAGGCTTACTAAACACACTCTACAATTGCCAGAATTATATTTGAAACTCTGCATAAGAGATATTTTTTGTATCTTATTTCTTAGAACAAAGGTAGTTATTAGTTTAACCTTCAAATAATTCACACTATTACCTATATTTTTGTGTGTTAATAAATTATGTTTAAACAATAAACATTTTGTTTTATGAAATTATACTTAATAATTTTTTTTATTATATAGGGGGCAAACGATCAGACGTATCGCCTGATGGTAAGCGATTACCGCCGCCCATGGACACCCGCAACATCAGAGGCGTCACAAGTGCGTTGCCGGCCTTTTAGGAAAGAGTACGCTCTTTTCTTGGTGGTTTGAAGGCCGTATTGGCCCGGGAACACCGCAGGCGACAGCTCATTCCACAGTTTTGCTGTGCGTGGCAGAAAATTTCGGGAAAATATATTTATAAAGAAATTAAAATTTGCTAATAGCGGAACTTGTGATAATGTATCAACTAATTTAATTTATAGTAAATTGTGAGCAAATAAATTTATACTTTTCAGAGTCCAGTAATTTTTCTTGTGGGTGTATTCACGTGATTTGCAAAACGATTACAAGCAAGATTAGAGTGAAATAAGTTTGTCCTCATTTTTATAAATTGAGTTTGTTAAATAAAAATCTCAGGTGTTTGAAGTGCGAAATTAACTTATAATAACTGTTATCAACCAAACAAAAGCATACAATCTTTCAATGTACATCACATTGTGTTTTGTCACAGTAAATTACTTTTGGTCACACATCTTACAACAACATCAGTCATAAAAACCTAAATTACTCTTAAGAATCAGTTCACATTGTCGTAACATCGCACATGCGATTCGCAGAGCATTTGATTGCGATTGCGCCAGACGCGCTGATATTCCCCGACCTCGAGAAAAAATGACGCGACTGTCGTAAGATTCGCCGGTGAAAGTGCGCAATTAGTGCCTATTACGCAATCGATCAAGTCGCTTAACATCGTCCGAATTTGGTTAGTTGTCTTAAAGTATGCGGTCTGCCTTATTCTGAGAACAGATTAGACTGGGTTGTGTGGCTAAGCTGCGTAGTATATGTATGTATTAATCATTTCCTAGAGGCATGCATTTCGTAAAGAATTAATGAGTTTCAATGATTTGGCATCATAGACTTAGAACTATCTAGTACACTACTAGCGATAACTTGTACTTTCATTCTCAGTAGTGGCTAATCATTCATAGGTTTATTTACCTCGTTATAGCCGTGACAATGGAAAGTAAATAAAATTGTTAACCCTTTGTATGTTTGGAAACATTTTAAGCGGTAAATAGGAGACTTTTTTGGATGTTTGGGGCTCTTAAGAGCTGTCGTAATTAAAGGAGTTGTTGAAGCTGCTGTGCAGTACTAGGTTATCTCTCTAAACTGCGTCCAAATTTCACAGAAACGGGTAAAGCGTTGTCACAAAAACTTGGGATGTATTTTGACGTTTAATTATTTAATATATTTTAAAATACGTTTGGAATATATTAATAATAAACAGCATATTAATATTTAATTGTAATACGTTTAAATTATGAATAATGCATAGTTCATGTATTTTATAGTCAAACCAGTGTACCAAATAATAATATTTTGTTGAATTATTTCATACCACAATGAACAAGATAGAATATTTTATGGTAATCATTTAACAGAGTTTTCCTTGTTAAATGTGGTAGTTATTTTGGTAAAAAGTATTTTTTCTGAACAAACCGAATTCGAATCTGATTTACTCGACAGCAAGTTTCTATATTTTAAATTCTTGACTCATCCATATCTGCTGGTCGCTTCTTAGCTTTAAGATGGATGTGTGGAGCAACGGGTGTCGTATTCCTCCAACACAAAGGGAAGATCCTCCGACCAGGCGAGGTAATCATGCCTGGCGGGCCACGGGCGGGAAGAAAGATACAATTTTATCTATGTTTTAACTTCACAAATTTAAATAAATTATTGTCTAAAAACCAATCTCTTGAAAAATTTTGCTTTATTTGAAATAATTTTCAAATACCTTTAAGACATTTATTTTTAAACTAAGTTTCGTTTCGACTTTAAATTCTAAGTGAGTTGAATTGAACGATTTAAACTTTTTCGACTTCTTAAAATTGAGTTTGTAAAAGTTAGACTTTAGTAACAAAGTTTAGTTTTAACTTCATTTTTAGTTGATCCGAAATAATTTCTTTTGGATTTAAACTGCATTCACGAGTATTTTGCGACAAAGGATTTTAATGAGAATAGTATTGAAAATAGAGGAATTATAATAATAGCTTATTTTCAATCCAAGATTGCCTTCAAGAAATTGTTTTTAGCGATAAGGCCACCTTTTGTACGTGGTCACTCAATTAATTTATGTAAATTGTACTAACTGGTGTACAAAAGAGTCTTTGTAATCTTTTCTAGAATAATAATACTACTAATATCCAGACCGTGGAAGAGCCACGCTTCGGCATGAATGGGTCGGCTCCGCACTATTGGCACGTGAGTAGAGAATCGTTTTGTGTTCGATCAGGTGAGGTCTTCTCGCTCCTTTTTTTGTCTCCTCTCACGCTTATTGGCTAGCAGCCCACAGGTTCCCAAACCGGTTGTGGCTGTTGGTTAGCTCTTCCCACTCCTTGGGGTTGATCCTGAAAGCAAGCATGTCAAGTTTTGCGCAGTTCTTAAATCGCAACAAGGGCCTTCCCACCCTCCGAAGCGAAAGCAACTTTACACAGCAAGCTGCGCAATTTGCGGAACTCTTTCACTTGTGACTTTGTCACTCCAATTTATCTTCAGTTGCTTTGAAGCATTTCAAAGACAGCCTATGTGGGAACTGTATAGTCTTCTTTCTTACTTTGCACGTCTCATGCAGGTTTCTGCTCCAAACAAGAGTGTACTCAGGACCAAAGTTTAGTAAACAATTATCTTGGTCCTAGTAATAAGATGGTTGTTATTCCACACTCTAGTATTAAGCCTGCTGAACGTCGTAGTCAAGGTGGCTATACGACTCTCATTTTTCACATCTAGCGACAGATTGCTCGATAAATTTAGCCTAGATATCAAAATTGGTTTACTACATCCAGAGATACACAATCTAACAGAATAATCGGTTTCTGATTTTTATCTATGCTGACAATGAATAGAACTTATATTCAAAACCTAAGCACCATTAATTCTGAAAACCGTTAATATAGGTTATACATTGAATTAAAAGCTAAGCTTAATCTAAATAAGGGATGTAAGCATCCCTTCCCTTCATCAAGACTTGTATAGAAACTGAAATATTTACATCAATATTTATTGCGGGCTTATAATGTAATCTGTAGAGATGATTAAGGTTAGATTATATTCTAGATTTAAAGATTTTCATCTGAAATTAATAACATTTGTTAGATTAATTGAAAACGTGCTCATAATTCAAATAACTTTGGCTCTTCTTGCTTAATTAAAGAATACATTAACAAAGTATATGTTAAAACCCACTAACCATCCGCTTACTTAATTGTTTTTGAGTACGAGATTAATTAAATGGTTTCTATATCAACTCACGTCAGAAAGTACGTAATAATCCAAAATCAAGATTCCTATTTTTTATCATGTATATTGAATATATGCAGACATATCTGTCATATAGGTAAATATATTATAATTTACCATGGCAGAGCCACGCTTCGGCAAGCATGGGCCGGCTCGACCGGAGTGATACCACGGCCACACAGAAAACAAGTGTGAAACAGCGCCTACGCTGTGTTTCACCGAGTGAGTGAAGATACCGAAGGCCCATACTGGGTATACCCCTCCCCCCATCCCTCTCCCCATCCCTCAAGGGCCGGCAACTCACTTCTGACACCTCTAGTATTGCGGGTGTCCATGGGCGGCGGTAATCGCTTACCATCAGGCGATAAGTCAGCTCGTTTGTCCCCTATTCCACAAAAAAATGTATTTAAAAACAATAGTTTAATAGCATGTTTTTATTTCTATTCTTACTTGACTCGAATTTCAAATAGAATAAAGTTGAGTATTGTAGTGATTCATTTAAACCACTTAATGTTAAGGTGTAAGCCCACCATATAGTGGCATTATGATATTGGTTCATGTTTTTTTTAAATTTTTGTTTCTAGCTGTGTATCCAATTTATATTAGTAATTAATCAGAATGTAATGCTATTAACGTTTGCATATCACTACCTATATTTAAAGTCTGTACAGGCATCTGTTATCGCCAACCTTAAAGTGCTGCTCACTTTTGCCGATTTGTTAATGAAAATCATAAACTAATGATTAAACATAGATTAAATAAAAGCGAACTGTTGTAACGACAAAGTCTTATTATTCTTATGACATAATCATCATCACAGTTACATGACAGGGCCGTCCACTTCTGGACATTAGCCTTATTTTATGATTTAAAAAGATCTACTACAAGCAGAATATTATTCTATTTCTCGTGTTTACGGATGCTATGCTGTTTGGTCCAAGGTCCTGAACCGTTTACATATGCTTACACTGTAACCTATTGCAGTCTAACAAAGGTTTCCCCGAAACAGCGCACACTATCGCTTCGTGTAATTCCTAAATTGTGTTTTCATCCACTCTAGTAAGCACATAGCTTTATGTACCATAGACATGCATGCATGCACGGCAGCGAATCTTAGTTGCTCTAATAAATAATGTATGTAGAAACTCAAAACAATTGATTGGAATATTTCACGGTACGTCTCAAGCGGCGGTTTCGCGACATTTTTGTAACAGTTATACGTTTTATATGATTATATTCACGTTGTGTACCATGACGTCATGTCTGTTTATTATGCTTCTAGTGATGTGTTTATAGGTCGTGATTTTATTTTGGGCGTTGCACGCTATGAGGACAATAAGAAAATACCTAGACATACTTAAAAATTAACAACTATCCAAGCTTAGGTAAATTTTCACATAAAAAGTACCTAATACAAAAAATTAGCCACAAATTCGCAGATGACCAAATCGTTTATCCGAATCATTTCGTTCGTGATAGCAAAATTCCACTGCTCATTCATTCATTCAATCTTACATAACCGTAGTTCCAAATAACGATCGGAATGACCGACTTGTATACGACAAACAATTTACGCATCATCGACGCCTTAATATGAATAGCATGAATAAATATTAAACAAAAACGTCTATCTCTACCGTATTATTATGAAGTACCATTAATATAGACTATATAGCATGTATTATTCAACGATCGTGTGCCCAATAGATTATCTACTCTAAAGTGGAGTTCACATTGTTTAGCACGGTTTTAGTCTGGCTTTTATCTTGTTTTGTTCAACTTTTAGAGTTTATTGTTTGTTATTTACAAACAATAAACTTTTATGTTGTATTTTAAAGGTATTATATAATGGTCTTATTGGAAATAAATACAGGATTTGATGAATATTTAATACGAGTACTTTTCAAAAAGTATTGTAGCTTGATGTCAGGCGTATATTTAGTACAGCTTCAGTTACGTTAAGTTGAAGGTTTTAGGTTTACATAGAACAAAAATGTAAGTGTTTTAGTGAGACGTTTGAAAACAAATTTTAAAAAGCTTAGAGACTTTAAATACATCTTACTAAATTTAAGCGATCGAATGCCAGGAAAATGTTTATCAAGATCTATCAAACTATCAAACTCACTTTGTATTTGGGTAGACCAAAATAACGAAGAATTTTTGAGCATGACTTATTAAAACGAAGCGATGAAATTAGCGATTTTGTTTATATTTTATTGCCATTTTTGTATAGTTTTAAATTTTAACTATTGCATGATTGCTATTAAGTAATCAAAATATTACTTTTCTTCTGAAATCTTTTTTTTGGAAAAAATATTGCCTATATATTTATCTCAATACATATTACTTATATAAATATTATACATTTTCGTACTTAAAGACGGTAACACTGTGTGTGATACACGAGTAAAAATGCAGGCATTTAGATTGCATTACAGTTAAATTACTTAACTTGTTTTAAACTGTGCGAATAAGCTCACGCATACCCAAATACATATATAATCAATAATATATACATAATAAACATATAGTCTGTGGTGTAAGTTTGTTATGTACACACAACCGGTTGACAGTTTCTACATACACATGCATGTAATAGCTTCTGTACTTGTAACTAGGCTTCTTGCATGATGGTAATGGTTTTTAAGCGCATATTCAAATATGTATGTATGTATATATCTCCGCGGCTAAGCCTGCGTGTGTATCGGTTACACTCGCGGGCGGAGCTGCGGGTAAAAGCTAGTTTTAGAATGTTTGACATAAACATAATGATTTAATACGTACCGCTTTAAACACAACTCGAATAACAGGTCAAACACAGCTATTAATATACTTCAGTATACGTTAATAGGTTGTAAAAAATAGTCTATAAATGCATCATAAATCTGGTTGCATGAATGATTTTCTAGAGCTTGTCATAATCATCATGTACATATCACATACTATTATACTACACATAAACTAAAATGCCAAATGGAATAGAATAAAAATGCATTATTCCATAAAAATGCAAGTTCTGGTTCCCACTCGTATTCATTCCGCAGCCAGACACTAAACATGTGATCTTTATCAATGATTATCATCTTCATCTGCCTAGCCTTTATGATTCCTAGCCGTTTTTCCACGACTGACATCGGACCACCACAACCCTCAGAGTGAACTGAATTCGAAGGTTGAATTAGTTGTCAGTATATTTGAGGGCACTGACTTCCTAATAACGATTATCATAGGTGTTCACGAGAACCGAGACTGAGGGCTCAACGTGCTCTTCGAAGCACGGGCGGGATACGCCGCCATATTCTATACTTCGGGCTGCTGTTAAGAATTTTTTGTAAGAGAAACCTAATAGCAGTTCGACCCAGGAATCGAACCCAGGACCTCTTGATCGGTAGTCGCATGCGCTTACTGCTAGACCTACGAGGTAGTTTTTATTAATGATGTATATTAAATTAAAAAGAACATCAAATTCAATTCTGATTCTCACGCAGACAAATAATACTGTGAGTTTGGTCATACGTTCTTAGTCTGGGTGTTATTTATTTATGTTATGGACTTACATAGAAATATAAAAGGATATTTTCAGCAGTTTACAGAAAGTGCCGTCACTTTACATTCAAAACGTTAGGTCATGAATTTAAAGTACAGGTGTATTCTTAAGACGTTTGGTACATACATGACTAATGACCGAGTACTTGAAATAAACACTGTGTAAAAAACAGCTTATAAAATACGCCTATATTAATAGACTAACTAATACAATATTAAAGCAATTTCATTATAAAAAATGTCTATTTCGTTTTGATGTTTAATCGAAAGATACTGATTCTGTTTACCAATTTATGTCTATTTCTTGTCTTGTCTATTTATATCTATCTATACCGATTTGATTTGACCGTCATCAAGGCCATTTTTCCTTCAAGTAAATCTAGAATAGTATTACTAGTATTGTTTATTCCATTGGTAAGTCATACATCCGTATCTAGACAGTGAAGTAAAAATAGAAAGCTTTGCTTCAAACTGTTGATAATAACAAGTCTATTTCCTGTTCGCTATGAGTCAATGTTCGGAAAGTGATCACTGCATTCGCTAACTATCAGTAATAGCCGATGTTTATGTCAAGCTATAATTAATGACAGGTCCGTTTGTGTGATTGAAAATTTTTTTTTTATCACGGAAAAGTCGAAATCTGTATCAGTTTTGTTTTAACATAATATTTTTTAACAAATTGTTGTTGCTTTGTGTCAGTGGTTGTCAGGTTAGATTTTTATATTATATAAAAGTAAATTGGAATTCAAGACCAAGCTTGTATCCTGGAGAAAAGAAGCTCGACTTTGTAACGACACTTGACAAGGATAGATCAACAATAGGGAATATGCATGTTGTTTTTCATTTGTTAATCTGATCATTTACGTCTCTATAACATAGAAAAAAATATAAATAGGCGTGCAAATAGTCAGACTAAATTAAATTAGTTAAATTTAAATACTGACTAAATTTGGGCTACTGAAACGCCGTCAATTTGCGCGCGCTTTTGACTCGGCCAATGACGTCATTGTCGCATAATGATACGGTGACAGAAGGAACCAATTAGTTAAAATAATAAATCGTTGAACTGAATTGGTTTCCCATTAAAGCCAAAAGTTAAACATCAGTTTAGGAGACACAGGGCTTTCATTATCGGATACTCCTTTAAAGTCGCCACTTGCATTTGTTCTGGTTTTGTTGTTGATGAAAATCTCAAGGTCAGAATGGAATAAAAAAAATACTAATTTGACTAGTAGTGTTACAATAAACGCAATCAATCAAACTGTACGTAAAAAAACTCAACTGTACTTGAATGTTATGTGCATATTATATAATATTACGTGTTCGTATATTTATAAAACATGCTTAATAACTGGTTTTTTTTTTAAATTTACTAGTGATGTGTCAGTGGGAATTTGTGTTTTGAGAACATATTTAGTTCGGCTGCATTAACGTTATTATACAACAATCGATTGGAGGTTTATGCCTTTCCGCCAATTGCCAATTCGAATCACAGGTGTGTGACCTTGACCTATTCGATCTTTTACTCTTTTATCTTAATATAGTCATACATTTTCCCATCTCATTTTAAAAGTGTCTAATTAAGGCTAATAGGACAAAGGGGCACTGAACATGAATTTCTGAGGCTTCTTTTAGAGGGAAAAAGACCTGTCAGGGAGACACCAGGTCGACTAAGAAAGAAGTGGATAGATGACATCAGGTCCTGGACTGGATTGGAAAAATATCACCAACTGAAAGAGGCCGCTCATAATCGCGAGGGATACCGTCTGCTGACCTCCAAACTTAATTTTGAAGATTGCACCCCATGATGATGAAGACAATTTGCCGTATAGCGATGGATTAAGAATACGAAGAATCACCTCTGTTTATCTAGTTGGTGTCGACCAGTGCAACGGGGAGGAAAATTTGAGACAAATATTTTTTCTTACGAGCAGGAATCCTCTCAGGCTATTAATGATAATGACGCCAAAAAGGGAGGCAGCATAAAATAGCCATCATCTCAATACGTTTGTTTTTGTGAATGATGTGTTAATGTCGTTATATTTGGAACAATACTGACAAAAAATCTGATGTACCCTAAAAGGCAGGTAAAATTTAAAATCAACTCTATCCAAATTGATATACTGCACAGTTCCGGTAAAATAATAAAACTAAAACTGCACGGCAAGTTTTCGAAGGAAACTCTAGATATCTTTGATTCGAAATTAACACAACTTTGATAATTACAGCTCGGAAAAATTTACAGATAAGAAAGTTTTGGTAAAACTTTTATGTAGTTCAGGCGTAAGATAATCTTTCTACTAAAATGAGAGTGCTAAATTGTGTTTACCACATTAACCGCTTCTAAATTATATCCTGATATCTTGAAGCCTTATTTAAAATTGTTACTCTTTCCTTTCTGACCGCAAAATTTAACAAGAAAGATAACTTAGGGCAAAAGGAAAATGTAATAGATATTTTCCATGTCCATAAAATTTTTGCTCAGTAAAATAGTCTTTCATTACTTGCTCCAGACTTTTGGTTCAGATTGCTCAATATTTACTTATATATGAGAATGGGACAACAGTATATCGTTTTTTATTTCTTGAAATTAATATCACCCGACCTGAAAGCAAGACACTGAAAAAAATAAACCTACTAGGTCATGTTTATGTAGCTTTAAACTTACAACCTATTGTTGTGTACATTAAGTTTTTACATAAAACATAGCGCCTCTCAACGTATTAGATAACAGCTTGTATGTACAATTATGTACGTATGTATAAATAGAAGTAAATGTAGAAGTGATGAGGAAACGTATCGACTTAGTCAAAACTTCCTTGCATCTCTACAACACTTTCACTGTCTGTGACTTAACTGTACATGATATAACACATGTGCTAGATCAGAATGTTTTTGTGGAGATATGAACGTTCTAGTATTCGTGTATTGTGGTATATGAAGAAGCATTTCATCGTCGTTTTATTTAAATACGTTTTATTTTTGGTAATGTTTTTGTTTTGCATAATAAAGATAAATAAAATATGTTCTAATAGAGAAATGTGTCTAGAAAGTAAAATAAAATCTGAGTTCATAGCAACAATATTTCTGAGTAATTTTTATAAACCCATAAATTAACTTCTTTTTTGTGATTTTAACTTTTTTTCCTTTATCTTTTTTTATTTTAAGTGTTACAAAAACAAAATATGAAAGGTTTTAATATAAACGAAAATGCATAACTGTGTTCAGTTATGCATGTCTTCTTACTAATTCATGTTTTACAAATATTTTTTTAATTGTTTAACATGAAAATTAAAATAACTTGACAAGTTAATTATCATGAAATTATATTTTGCGTTGAGACTTATCTATAATATAAAAATTAATCGCTCAATGTGTTGGTAAGCGCATAACTCAACAACGCCTGGACCAATTTGGATAATTCTTTTTTTTAAATGTTCATTGAAGTTTAAGGATAGTTTTTATGGCGAGAATAAATCGAATAATGGCCGGAAAAGCCCTAAAAAGAGCCCTTTTCTTTTTCCATACAAACTTTTTCTAACTATAACGTAAAGTCAATTTGAGCTTTATTGCTATTGCATAAAGTTTATGACATTACAAGCACTTACTGTTGTCTAAGCAATGTAGGTGTGTTCCTAACGTCAATGAGTCAATTTGCACTTTATTACAGCTACACAAAGTTCAAATTCAATCATATCTATCAAAACAGTGTGCGTATGTGCGTTGGAGTAGATAATCGTTGGATAGTCCATTTATCGAGAAAGGCTATAGGCTATATGTCATCACGCTAATACTAATAGGAGCGGAGCACCAATGAAGAATGTTTCAAAAACGGGGGAAATTTAATAGAAGACGCAAACGAGGTTGCGTGGGTCAGCTAGTACTGCATAAAATTAACTTAATACTGCGAACTGCATTTTTTTAATAACACGATATTCAGGATTTTTGCATAAATTATAATGGCGTTCTTGTATGTTAGATAATTAGACAAAACGGCATATTTATTTTCATCTACATTCAAATATATTTAGGAACAATACTGGAACTTTGCATACCTAGAAAAATAAACCTTGCAATTTAAATAAAAATATAAAAGCTTTTACAAATGAAAAATAACTTTTTAAATACTTACACGAAGAAAGATCCGTCACCGTAGACAACACACACTAAAAAGTTCTAAATTCAAAAACTTTACCAACAGCGTCTGTTAGCGATGATCGCGACGTACGACTGCGGAATCGTCGCAAGCGCAGGTGAATGTGCACGTCACACCACCACTCTTGTTTCGCATAATATTAACTGAATAAAATACACCTTCCCTTCTTCACATTTGTAAGAACGAAGGGTCTCTTTTAATTGGAAGGACTATAGCACTTGTGGTGTCCGTTGAACTTTACCTATTTGAATGGACAATTGTCCCTGCGATGCGTCTTCCATATTTATAAAGTTTTTTGTATGTGTAGCTGTACTTTTTGTTAGCGCCGTCAACTTGTTACCAAGTAAGCTAATAAAACAGAAATATAAGTGAAATTTAAAAGGCTATAATTTTCTTGTATATTTCCAGAGCTTATACCTCAAGTTCGTTGACATTTTATTATATAAAGCGAAAGTAAGTCAAAAAGGCTTATTAATGGTTGTATTGTGCATAAATTTAACGGTTAATAAACGTTTAAAATGGTGGATAAAACATCAGCTATGCGTTTAAAACACCACTTTATTTAATCGTATGTAATAAATCTCAATAACAGCGTTTATGAAAGAAAATTCTCGAATCAATTTTCTTTTCTTATGGTGGTAGTAAGTGCGTTGGCTTGAGGATTTTTAGTGCGGTTCTTTCTCTTTGTCCCGAACAAAGAAAGAAGAGGAAAAGAAGGACACAAAACTTATTTGACATTTAATTGGCGTTTATAATTTTTTTTTTTTTTTTATTTTTTATTTTTTTTTATTGAATAGTGGGCAAACGAGCAGACGTATCACCTGATGGTAAGCGATTACCGTCGCCCATGGACACCCGCAACACCAAAGGCGTCACAAGTGCGTTGCCGACCTTTGGAGGGTGGGAAAGGGGATGGGGGGAGGGGTTAGGGTATGGGCCTCCGGTATCCTCACTCACACGGTGAAACACAGCGCAAACGCTATTTCACACCGGTTTTCTGTGAGGCCGTGGTATCACTCCGGTCGAGCCGACCCATTCATGACGAAGCATAGCTCTCCCACGGTAATTTTATTTGAGATAAGAATTGATTGAATTGATGTCTTCTAGCAAAGTATATGTAAGGCCTATGGTACCTAGTGAACTACTCGTATATATCTCCGTTTAAGAATCAACAGCAGT
Source organism: Spilarctia lutea (assembly GCA_916048165.1). Lineage (NCBI taxonomy): Eukaryota > Metazoa > Arthropoda > Insecta > Lepidoptera > Erebidae > Spilarctia > Spilarctia lutea. The sequence continues at coordinate 19,442,410 of OU696471.1, read as the reverse complement.
ATATCTGATTTAAAGATGACAAGAAATTAAATTCATAGCTTTGCGCTGGTCAAGCTCAATAAACAAGGAATAAAATTTTACAAGTTCCATATTGAAATTATCAGTACTTACCTATAACCATAGTTTGACACACAATATATTGTAAAGAGTAAAATTATATCTGTATATGAAGTCTTTATAATCTATTGTAGCGATGACATTGTATGAAAATTTTAATCTACTCAATCTATCTAATCTATCTTAAGATTTCTATAGAACGAAATTAATACTATATGCTTCAGTTTTGCATTTATTTTTATAATTCTTTTTTTAACGAGTTTTGAAACCAGGTTCACAATTTATTTTTATTTTTATCGGATCAGATCTTCGCCATCTAGGTATAGACCGATTTTGAAAATTGTGTGCCTTGAATTTTAAAATGTATATTTTTGTATATCGGGGCAAAAAATTAGTGAATATTGAGTATTAATATTCTAAGTTATGTTAAACAGGTAATAGTTCTGAAACGTACAGGTTATATGTATAAAATAGGAACAAAGCTAAAGGGTTCGATCAACGGGAAAATATTTTAATGTATTCATAACAAGGACAATATGTAGATATACATGTAGATGATATTCTAAGAAAAGTTCAATACTTATTCTTATATGATACAATATTTGTTTAATTTTACTATTTTAGAACATACGTATAAAATTGAGGTATTGAATGATGGGTTATTGAAGCTGCTTAAAGTGGAAATAAATATTCGTGTCATTGATGAGTAAAGCTCATTGTGGGAAGTATATATCTATCCTTTGTCAAAAATATATATGTAGATATTTATATCAGTGGTCCAGTACGCATAATGCAAACTCGTTCGGAACCAGTTCTAGTATCAAAAATAAAGTCTTGTGTAGGTTTTAATGCCAACGCAAGAAGTTTTATAGGACAAATTCCAAATCTCTTTTCTGTTCAGGCGGACGTCAAATCCTTTCGGGTCTCCTGTTAGCTCTCACTGTGGTACAAAAGCTAGAATTGTGTCACTGTGATGGCCTGCTCGGGCCCTGGAGGCCCTGATTATGTGATATTCCATTGGAATCAACGCTGCGCTTATATTCTCTATCCTGGAGGAAACTTCATCGTACAAATATAGAATTCCAAATGGGTCTAATTCTCCAAATTTTTAAAAAAGTTTGGGCCCGACCCTAACTTATTTAAAGGGTGCCGTAAAGACCTTGGGTCACGTACCATGGAAAGACAGATTTATTAAAAAAATCCTAATTTTAGGTTATTTAAGGGAAATATATTATAACTAAAATAACACGTCCTATATATTTTAATGAGAAATCAAGTCTATCTAGAACCAAAACTGGTTATTTAAAGATAGGCAGACATATTTTGCACTTAAAATGAGAGTTATTGACGGAAGTCAGTCAGCAAATGAATATTCACACATTTATATTTAACTTTAGCAAAAACTATATATTGTCTCATCACTAGGTATTTACAAGGAATGTTGATTATCCTTTTGCTTGAGGAGACAATAAAAGGAACCAGTCAAGTCAGTGTCCAGCCTTGACAGAAGATCTTCAAGGTCCTGACAAGTAACATATGAACCACTGAGCATACTTATTTTGCATACTATACTCGTCTTGATATAATCTTATTGAAGTTCATATTGTCATTAGAGTGTGAATCGTTTACAAATAGGTATGTACGTGGGCTGTTCCAAAAGTAGTGAGTGAAATGAAAAATACTTAGAATAAAAAAAAGGTTATTTACAGCTTTTCAAAATATCCCCCTCCAATCTCAATGCACTTATGTATTCGGGTGAAGCAGCTTTCAAAACATTCAAAAACGTGTCATGCGTGAGGTCGAAAAATAACCGCCCTAATTTTTCGACGGCCTTGCCTGCATTGCAAAATTGATGAATATGAATAAAAAAATATGTCTCACAACACAATCTTTTTCAGTAACCTTAAAGGCTTTTTAATAATGAAATCAACCTTATAGATTATTCAAATCGATTATATTTAAGTTAAATTGTGACTTACTTTTTAACGTAATACTGCTGTACAAATTCTTATAATTTCGAACTGTACATGTTAATAACTATCTCGATTCCCGACTTTACTTTCAAAGATCTTTATTTTTACCTTCTGATCTCAATTATTAGTAACGTGTAAATATGAAAAAAGTAAAACTTGCAATTCATATTGTTGAAGCTTGAAGCTAGTTTGTAGAAAGTGTGAGAGCTCGTATGCGGACTATCGTGTCGTTATTAAAAAAAAAAACACAGACAAAGCAGTCATGAGGAGTGACGTCAAAAGTGAAAACTCAAAACTATATTTGAACAGCTCATATGAATTGAGCCTCTTTGCTCTTTAAATAAAATGCACGATAAAAAGAAGTTTGGTGACGATGACGCGAGTTCCACGATTTTTGTTCACCTAAAAAGTACTCAATGCGCCTAAAAAGTGTTCACTTAAAAAAAAATGTGTCTGATTTTATCCTCAGTTTTAGTATGTAATTCACTATCTGAGTGAGCCAAGAACAGTGCCCGCTCTTTGAGTGCAATACTTAGAATTAGGTTTTCTTAGGAAGTGAATTCAAAGTTCAAGGTACTCGAAGCACAACTCCAGCCCTCTGATTGGGATTAGGTTTCAGTTACCTCACTGACTCACTGCAAAAGAATGGAAAAGTTGTTATGCAGGGTTTTTTTGAGATGACCAAATACAAATATAAGGCTTTGTTAAAAGTAAAAATGTTAATGTAATAAGGAAGTATTTAAGTGAACAAATAATAAACATGAATAGACAAATAAAAGACTGGTAGTCTTGTATTTTTGTTCCCAAGTTTACGTCTAATACTGTTTTATTAAGGACTAAGAAAATATGTAACGGAAAAACATTCTTAAGTCACTACAAAGGAATTTAGAATTTATTACTATGTCATGTAAGAGCGAATGTGGCATAAATATGAACTACTGTGTTTTGTTTTTTGGCAGGCTTTTTACGCATCTCATAAAAAGTGAAATATTCTGTTTCATAGGTTAACAAACCGTTTATTTGTTTCTTTATGAACTGACTACAAAACGGGGATATCTCAACAATTCTTCATTAGCAAATCCTCGATGCTTTACAGTCGTAACCATTGTATGACAGTATATACACATAAGAATGCTCATACACACCTTGTATTACGACATTTAACCCATCAACAAACAGTTCAGCTTAGATATTACTCAACACTGAACGGCCGTACTGTAAATTGTACTTATTTGCATAGCACATAACTTACGAGTACTTTGCAGTTAATTGGTGTGCAAGAATAAACTCAACATAAAAAGAAATCGTGTACCTAAAATGCTACAACTATATGTAACTCGTAAAGAGCGTACTCCTTCCTAACGCAACGCACTTGTAACGCCTCTGGTGTTGCGGGTTTCCATGGGCGGCGGTAATCGCTTACCATCAGGCGATACGTCTGCTCGTTTGCCCGCTATACTTATAATAAAAATAAAAAAACTTAAAAAAACCGACCAAGTGCAAGTCAGACTCGCGCACCAAGGGTTCCGCATAAACTAGTAGGTATCTAAAAATTATTGCTTTTCGCAATTTTTACCATGTAGGTATTGGTCCCTTGCGAGTGTCGAAAATTTTTCAGCATAAACGGCTGTATCGTTTAATTGCATTGGCTTAGAAGTTTGATTTTTCACAGCTCTAAGGGACAGTAGACCTGAATGATATTTGATATGAATTTTAGTATGGTACCTCTACGATTGCATGAGAAACAGGGTCTTAACAGACGTACAATAAAGTAATCCTATTAGGGTTACGCTTTTTCCTTCTGAGGTACGGAGCCCTAAAAAGGATCAAAGACATCAATCAATTATGAATTTAATATGATATTTTTACAAAATTTACAAGTAAATTTGCAAAAAATGGTGCAATTTTTTCTGCATTTTTTTTCGTGAACTCAGCATCTTGAACTTTGGTACGAAGCAACGTCTTATAGCATAGATAAAGGAAAAATTAGCGAAAAGCATGAATGTTACTTATAAACCTACAAGTTTATACGGAACCCTCGGTGCGCGAGTCCGACTCGAAGTTGGCCGGCTTTTTAACTCTAAAGCAGACTTGTTACGTAAATCCGAGTCGACAATTGGATATCTGTTAATATTTGACAAAAATAGTAAAACTATTCAACGGTCGCTCGTGAAAAATGGTGAGTAATCATTCATTTGAATTGTTTTATGAATGTGTATATTACACAATTGGCTTTTAATTGGAAACAGTTTAAATATTTTCAAATCGATAACAGCGTATATAAAATAAACACGTTAAATGTTGCAGCAGATTTTAAAAGTTATGGGAAAAAATACAAAAACACTGCATAAACAATTTGTTTCTAGATATTTCTTAATGAATATAACCTTTTGTTTGTGTGATGAAATGTTTTGTCATTAAGTGAATAAAAATTAAAATGTTCATTGTATTTAATATGTTATAATAAACTTAAGTTGTTTAGAATTTATATATTTCTTATATTAATTACCTGGTACCTGCATACCACGGTATTATTCGCGGGCTTATTGCTTTTTAATCGACTTAAAAAAAAGAAGAGGTATTCAATTTGTCTGTATTTAATTTTATGTTTGTTCCTCCCGTGTGGTCCCATTTTAATTGGTTGCAGTTCTTGAAGTCGATTTTTTTTGTTTAAATTTTCCTTGTGAATCGAATATTGCTCAGTATATCATAAATTTTAATTTTGTACTAAAATTAAAGAAAAATTAGTATCTTAAGGTACTCTTTATAACATTAGTTTTCCGTCAGTGAAAGTTCCGTTAAAATCGGTGAACCCATCCTCGATATTAACCGGCACAAACAGACCAAAAAAAGAAAAATTTTGATGTAAATATCGTATATTATAGAAATTACAACCGTTTTAATTTATTTATTTGTATGTACTTCGAAATAGCCCGTCGTGTCGCCGCGGGTTCTTAAAACTGCTTCGTGTTTTTTAAGACGAATTTCTAGTAGTAGTATAACAAAAACTAAGTATTATTATTTATTTTTTTATTGAATAGGGGGCAAACGAGCAGACGCATCACCTGATGGTAAGCGATTACCGCCGCCCATGGACACCCGCAACACCAAAAGCGTCACAAGTGTGTTGCCGACTTTTGGGGGATGGGGAGAGGGAATGGGAGGAGGAGTTGGGGTATGGGCCTCCGGTATCCTCACTCACTCGGTGAAACACTATTTCACACTGGTTTTCTGTGAGGCCGTGGTATCACTCCGGTCGAGCCAGTTCATTCATGACGAAGCGTGGCTCTCCCACGGAAAAATAAATCTTACATATAAGCACATTAAAGTTGATGAAATAGCGTAAGATATTTATAGTATATTTTATTAGCACAATGTTCGTTCTTATCGCTGTTGTCACGACATTGCTTTAGTTGCTTTAGTTGCACACTCCCAACCCCGTGGCGATATAACCCAGCCTATCTATCTAGGTTTTAACGCTGCAGGAGTTTGCCCTACTTTATAATTACCTTCATGAAGAAAATAGTGGAAAATTTCCAGGAAAACTAGGACATTCCTCGTCATTTACTTTATAAAGTTTTCCATTCGTTATCAGGACAAGGCTTCAATATAATTTAAATCAGTTTTCTTCTCCATTTAATTAAAAGATTTTAGTTCTTTGACTCATGACGTCATGTTTTTTGTTATTGAATAGTGGGCAAACAAGCAGACGTATCATCTGATGGTATGGGATGGGAAAGGGGATAGGGAGGGGTTGTGATGTGATGATGAATTATGTAAATTTCACCAAAACAACAATATTTATTACTAAGTTTATGAAATAAAAAATAAAAGAGTTGAGAGAATTAAAAATTGGTTAGTTTTTTTGCTTTACGGTAATAACATAAAACCGGTTGAAAAAAACCGTTGTTATTTTGAGAATATAATCTACTAGCTGATCCACTCAAGCTCATTTGCGTCTTCTATTGACCGTAGCGTTAAAATTTTCCCCCATTTTTGAAACATTCTTCATTGGTGTTCCGCTCCTATTAGTATTAGCGTAATGATATATAGCCTTTCTCGATAAATGGTCTATCCAACACTGAAATAATTTTTCAAATCGGACCAGCGGTTCCTGAGATTAGCGCGTTCAAACAAACAAACAAACAATCAAACAAACTATTCAGCTTTCATCATCTTCCTAGCCTTTATTATTCCCAATATTTGGGGTCGGCTACCAGTTCAACCGGTTTTACCTGAATATCAGTTTTTACACAGAGCGACTGGCATCTGACCTCCGCAACCCTGAGGGCGAACTGAATTCGAAGGTTGAACTAGTTGTCAGTATATTTCTGGGAGGGGTCCGGTCGTTTTAATATCAGCGATTCCCGGACCCCTCCCTTCTCAGGCGCAGAGTTGGCACACCGTGGGGGTGGAAACACCGCCATCTTCCATACTCCGGGCTGCTATTAGGAATTTCTTGTAGGAAAAACCCAACAGCAGTCCGACCCGGGAATTGAACCCGAGACCTCTTGATTTGCAGTCGCTTACGCTAACCACTAGACCAACGAGGCAGTCAACTATTCAGCTTTATACTCGTAATATTAGTATAGATTCGCGAAACACGAAATATACAAATCTTGTTACCTGTTACTGTTTATTGTTAAAAATTTAGTTATAAAAGTACAATTTCGTTTGTATATTTCAAATTGTAAAATTTAATAGGCAAAACTGACCGTTGTTTTCCATGTCCAATTATACAGCATTAGTTGACAAAATTACATCTGTTATGGTCACTGCTTGGCTATTTAAAGTTGCAAATTAATTTGAAATAGTAACCGTTTTAAGCAATTGATCTATCAAGTAAATTTTTTTATTGCCAATATTACTTAAAACATATTAAGTACATCTATACTACTCGTAATACATAAAATTGAAGAGTTTGTTTATTTGCTTGAACGTGCTAATCTCAAGAACTGGCGGTAAGATTTGAAAAACCTTTCAGTGTTAGATAGTCTATTTATCGAGAAAGGCCATCACAATAGGAGCGGAGCACCACTGAAGAAGGTTTAAAAAAAGGGGTTGCGTGGGTCAACCAGCTTATTATGTTCATAACGTACGTAATCATTGATTAATTGTATACCAATGAACGTAATAAACAATGGGCTTTTAACCAAATACGTTAAGGTTCGGGGTTTATGACATAATTATTAATTTCTCTGATTAATTAAAAAATAAACCTAAAACTAAGGCAGTACAAGGACGTCATTATCACTCGAAGACAATCTCTTACAGGCAACCATGGAGTGGAAAGAAAAGCATACGATGAAATGTACAGGTTTGTGCCTGGTGCCTGGTGTTTTTATTGGTTGGTTGGTTGGTTATTAGAAAGTGGATGAGATATAAATGTCCATTTACTAAAAGATATACTACACTACACTACATGTTTAACGTATAGATGTGTTTCCTGACACAATTTGAAAAATGCTTCCTCTGGGGTTCGAAACAAATAAATAAATAAATATTTCGGACATCTAACACAACGCCATCTAGTCCCAAGCTAACCAGAGCTTGTGTTATGGGTATTAGACAACAGATATAAATACATATATACTTTTTTTGTAAATACATACATATTATACGTAGAAAACACCTAAACTGCGAAACAAATATTTGTAGATCATACAAACAGATATATTTGTTTATCGAAACCTATCACGAAAGTATCTATTTCCTAGATAAGTTTTCAGTTACACAACTAAACAAATGCTGTCAGCTATTACATACTGGTGGAAAAATACTATGATGTAATGACTACAAGTCATATGCTTAAGGCGGCAAAGCACGAATCACACCAATTTACAATGCGATTTGCATCGAATTGATAAGAAGCCATAAGTCGGTGTTTTATTTTATGTATAGGCCTGCCAAAGTGACTCTACTCTGCCTGATGGAAAGCATAAACAGAATTCAAGAGTGGTGGTCACCATACTCATTGGGAATGCAGACGATGCAACAATTCAGCATGGTGACCCACACCGTGGCAGCCTAGTAATGCTTCTGGATCATTGGGCCTCCGGTTTCGCACTCACCAACGAAACACGACAGCACGAACGCTGTCATTTACGTTGATCTTCTGTGCGAGGGTAGTACCGCCCCGGTCGTGACGGCCGTGCTGAATTCAGCTTGGCTCGACTACCTCTTAAACTGTGTTACTTGTCAATCTTCATTGTTTAATCTTTCTTTCATCATCTAGGTTTAAATATTACTCTCTTTAAAATGTTTAATATTCAAGATGAAGATAGTATATGCCTGTACAAGAAAAACACATCAGCTTTATTTTTTTATTTATTTTTTTACACTCTCTGAAAAAATAGACGCATATACTTCATATTATTCTTTCGTGACTCGAACAACTATAAACGGGACTGTTGGAAATGACAAAAATATATTGGAAAATAAGTATATTCGTAGATAGAAAAATACATAGATAACGGGACGACTTGTACTCGTATGTATGATTAAGAGGGCCGGCAGCATGTAGCGGCTGGATGTGAAAAGCGGTAGACCGGGCTCTGAGAGGTGCCTTGGTAGAGGTCTATATCCATCAGTGGACTGTAACGAGCCGATAATGATAGTTTATTTATTAGTTTATATAAATTAATTTAGTATTCTTTTTCTGACTTTTATAGAAATTAAACCTCCATGTGTTACATATAGTTAAAGATATATATTTTTAATTTATGTTAATATTTTTGTTTGCAAGGTACCTAATTATTTAATAAAATTAAGTAGTATGGACAACTTGGAGCGCTATTGAGAATAACTTTCGAAATGGCCTGGTTTCGGAAACGGACCAGTCAAAACAAGGTCCATCGTTCCTTCCTTTCTAAATAGTCCCATCGCAAGGTCGGCGGTTATGTCCACTCAACTTTGAATCAAAGATGTCCAAGTCATGGGCTTAGGCGATAAGAAATATTATACAAATAGGCAAAATACATCATATTTAGGGAATTACATATGTATTATTTAATTTTAAGAGCTCTTCTAATATTCTGACACCTTGATGACTTATTAATAATGTTCTTTTATTAATATCATTAATAATATCATTGTCATTTAATATAATAGTGTATATTCTAGGAAGGATCTTTATATTTCAATAAAAATATATATCCATTTCAATATTGCACAAATAGCTTAAGTAGTAACTTAAGTGGTAATCTCGCCGTTTCCTACTACGTTGAGTGTTGTAGGTTAACACTTTGTGTGATTAAAAAAGTATTGCTATCATTCTGCGGGTTCTTTGTGAATATTTCATTAATATATTTATTCACGATGCAAGAAGTATTTCTATTACCGGAGAAAATATAAATCCTGACACATAAAAAGGAGACACATAAGAAAATAGATTTCTTTCTTTCGGATGCCTGACATTTGACAGCTATGAGTTCAAGTCAAAAGTCTACACTATTCATTTTGTTATTTTTCTAATGTTGTACGAAGAACTTCAAGTTACAATAATTTAGTTCCCTTTTAAAATATTTGAAAAGTATCTAACCGCTTTTTGCACATAATTTAATCCTGTCAATCCATGCATCGCTTCAGTCGCAGAAATAATATAAGCTTGCATCTGGGAGTTTCCCACCATTGTGTACTAAATGATCCATTGTACAGGCACCTTGACCTAATCTGTGCTAACTTAGCGGTAACTTATGAGTAAAGTCAATAGTCAAGTATGTTGAACAGCTTCAAAGGAAGCCGGATGCTTGGGGCTGAATTATTACATGGTTAACTTTGATTAAATGCAAAACTTAGTTGGGAATAGGTTAGTTTTGTAAGTGAAACGCGTTTCACTCATCAAATGTTTGTTCGAACCCAGGAGCAATGATTGCCTTTATCAGACCACTATAATTTACTTAAAGAATAGACTTTACATAAACTAATCTAGTTGATTAATCTATTACTTTAGATTCTATGAACATTTTATTCAGTTGTGTTGATTGAAAGTTTATTGTTTTATTGAATAGGGGGCAAACAAGCAGACGCATCACCTGATGGTAAGCAATTACCGCCGCCCATGGACACTCGCAACACCAAAAGCGTCATAAGTGCGTTGCCGACGTTTGGGGGATGGGGAGAGGGAATGGGGGTTGGGGTATGGGCCTCCGGTATCCTTACTCACTCGGTGAAACACAGCACAAGCGCTATTTCACACCGGTTTTCTGTGAGGCCGTGGTATCACTCCGGTCGAGCCGGCCCATTCATGCCGAAGCGTGGCTCTCCCACGGAATAATTGTTGCGGAGTTTTAGTTAATTTCATTAAAATATGTTCTACTGTTTAGATTCTGATGTGTATGTGGTAACAGTGTCCTTAATATGTTTTTAAAATGAACTGAGTTAAGGCGTGTAATTTAAAACAATCTAACTCACATTCGGTTGGATAATTAATGAAAATAAAATACTTGAAAATTAAAACAACCTCTTTATATTCATACATTTTATGCTGGAAATTTGATATATTATATACTTAAGGTTTCTTATTGCGTGTAAACATTATTTGTCGAATAAATCTAGTCTCTAAGGAGGGTAGAGTTTGTATGTACCTTCTGGCTTCGTACAACGAATTAGTAAACATATATAGGTACATAACATCAAAAATCAGAAGACTCAAATGGCAATGGGCAGGGCACATGATAAGGAGCCAAGAGAAATGGAGCAAAATTGTGACACGATGATACCCTAGAGAAGGGAAAATGAAAAGGGGTAGACCACAGAAAAGGTAGGATAGTGACATTAGGCAAATAATAGGAGTAACTTGGAATAGGGTTTCCCAAGATAGACAGGAATGGAAAAGGTTGGAAGAGGCCTGGAAGAGGCCGACACACCGCCCGCCGCAAACCTTGGCGAGGTGACGGCCCGAAGGGTTTCCACACGTAAACAAAAGACTCATCTGTCTACGTGTAAAGCAGGCATTACAATTTTATATCAGTACCATGACGATAATATTAAAAAAGTCCCTCTTAGATCCCTCAATTCGCAAATTGATCGTGGTCAGCTGTGGACGTATACACATACATGTTTAAAAATAACAGTAATTCAGTCTGGAATTCCATATTTTATAAGCATACACGTCGCGAAAGTTTAAATCTGTCTAGCGACGCTTACATGAAACTTTAATGATGCTCTGCTAAATAACGGGTGTTTTTTTAAGCTAGATAGAACTTTAAATTGTAAAAAGTAACACAAAAAATTAAATTTTGATGAAACTTTTTTTTTTATTTGTTTCAGTATACTCTGACAAATCATCATGAATAGACTCACGCTTGAACAACGCTACGAAATTATCCAAATTTACTTTGAAAATCAGTCGTCGATTCGCGCAACTTATAGACGACTGTTTTTCGCAAAATTGTGTTCAGCGATGAGGCGCATTTTTGGCTTAACGGGTTTGTTAATAAGCAAAATTGCCGCATATGGAGTGAGACCAATCCACAACAGACCCTACAGACTCCATTACATCCAGAAAAATGCACCGTATGGTGCGGTTTTCACGCTGGTGGCATCATCGGACCTTATTTCTTCAAAAATGAGCTGATTTTCAAAGTAAATTTGGATAATTTCGTAGCGTTGTTCAAGCGTGAGTCTATTCATGATGATTTGTCAGAGTATACTGAAACAAATAAAAAAAAAAGTTTCATCAAAATTTAATTTTTTGTGTTACTTTTTACAATTTAAAGTTCTATCTAGCTTAAAAAAACACCCTATATTAGTAAATATAATAGGAGTCGTAGACTCTAGTAGAATAGAAATTACCCATGTGGTGATAGATTAATAATACTGATGACACTACCCCTGCTCATCCCATGTGTCGTAAGAGGCGACTTAGGGCACAAACTACGCAGGACATCATCACTGCATAGAGAAGGGAAACTTGAAACTGACCCTATACCAATCCGTCTGGCCAATGCGGTATACCTAGGCCTAGGCCTGGACTGTTATGGGTCCGGGTGTGTTAATAACTGCAGTTCCCGGACCCCTCCCTTCTCAGGCGCAGAGTTGGCACACCGTGTGGTTTTAGTCGGTTCGATTCCGACACACCGCCCCGACGCAAACCCCGGCGGGGCCCATATAGAGTCCCACATAGAGGACTTAATTGGGACTCTCGCGAGAGACCTAGTAGTCGAGACGAAGACGATAAAATATAGAAAAAGAACCAAAAATCCGGGAACCTCCCACATCGTGCTCCAGGTGGGACCAAAGGCATGGCAAAGGATGACGGCGGCAGGGGTGCTCTACCTGGGCCTTCAAAGGGTCAGGGTGGAGGACCAAACGCCGCTCATCCAATGCACGAAATGCCTGGCATTCGGCCACGGTCGCAAGTTCTGCACCGAGGGTGCGGACAGGTGTAGCCACTGTGGGGGCCTGCACTTGCGCAAGGACTGCGCAGACTACAGTGCGGGTTCGAAACCACGGTGCTGCAACTGCTCGCACTCTGGGTCGCGGAGCATAGACCACAACGCCTTCAGCGCCGAATGCCCCACCCGCGCCAAGTGGGACTACTTGGCAAGGGAGACCACGGCTTATCTCTGACACACCCACACACAGATACAAACTATACAAAGATAGACATAAACAAACACTGATATAAAGATTATATTTTGAGAATATAGGAATATATCAAAACATGCACACAACAAGAACACTAGATTACATTATTTAACATACAAACATGGACTGAAACAGTTCACAAATAGGAAGGTGACAAAAATATATATTGTTATATATACATTTCTTGTCAACAGAACGAAATAAAGGAAAGAGTGAACTGTGGATGGAAACACACATATGCAAAACACAAAAACACGCACACAAAAAACAAAGATACTAAACATAAATACGTGTCGCGGAGGCCTGGTCTTCCTGATTAAACTGGAGTGCGATGTGTGAGGCACCTGAGAGAAATCACAGAGTGTCCCTCAAAATTATGATGCTAAATTAATGCGAAAGGCGCTTAATAGACATAAAAGTAAAACGCAACTTGCTAAAATAAAACAACAGGCTCTCAAAATAAAAATAATACTATGGAAAATAAATGTATGTAATATAGCGTAAATAGAGGATAAAAATGTATAGAAGATGTAAATAAGTAATAATAGGGGATAATAGACAGCAAAGGACATGTAAATATAGTGCATTTAAAGGGAATTTATGTGATATGGAGGTATTTAATATGTAAGGAACAAAACGCGGATCCGCGTTAGCGCGGATGTGACCGCGCAACTTTTTGTCTTAATTCCGTTGCCTAGCAACGGAGTTAAGACAAGAAGTAAACAACAACAAATGACAAAAGTGATACTATATTGGAAATGTAAACAAACATAAAAATAGATATAGTGTAACTTAATTAGAATGGACTGTCAATAAATATATAGAACACTATGGTTGGACGAATGTGTGTATGCAGAAACTGTGTGTACGCTGTATGCACACATTTGAACATTTTAATAAATATTATATATAAATATATATTATAAAAATTGGAATATGTATGGATAGCGATTGCAGGTGGTAATGTATAGGAAATATATCAGATGACATATAGATAAAATAAAACAAGATGTAAATAAACAAATGGTATACAAATAATATAGGTGGACAAATGTGTGTGTGTGCAGAAACTGTGTGTACGCTGCACACACACATTCGAACTCTTTAAATATATACAATATATAAGTATATATTATAAAAAATTTAAATGTACATAAATGGTAAATAGCAAATAGTAAAGGAATGAGAAATGTATTGGGAGACAAAAAGACAAAATAACATGTGATGCAATTAAATAAGTGGTATATAAACAAATATGTAAAACATAGTGGATGGACAAATGTGTGTACATAGAAATTGTGTATACGCTGTAGACACATATTTGAACATCTTAAATATATTATATGTACATACATAATATAAAAAATTAGAAAAATTACATAAAAATGAATTAAAAATAATATATGTATAAAAATATAGTAAAGATAAATAATAGACAAAATTGCTTGATGTAAACAAATAGAATATAAATAAGTAGAACACAGTGGATGGGCAAATGTGTGTATATAGAAACTCAGGGTACGCTGTATACACATAGTTGAACATCTCTATGTATACATGGAATATATATTGAAAGGAACTTGTATTGTTGTTGTTGTCATTATTGTTGTTGCTACTGTTGCACTATTGTTGCTATTATCATAAGTATTATTGTCATCATCATCATCACTCTCATCACTTTCATAGTTTTAATCATTTTTCATCATTTCATCATTTTCAAAATTTTCATAATTTTCATAATTTTCATAATTTTCATAATTTTCATAATTTTCATAATTTTCACAATTTTCATAATCTTCATAATTTTCATAGTTTTCATAATTTTCACCTTTTTCAAAATTTTCACCATTTTCATCAAAATCATCACTATTATTACCATATACACATATATCATAAAAATTAGAAGTACACATAAAAATTGAATTGAAAAATAACACATGAAAGAAATATATAGTAAAGTCAAATGGACACAATATAGCTTGATGTAAAACAGACAGAATACAAATACACAGAACACAATGAATGGGCAAATGTATGTGTACGGTAATTGTAAAGGTGCCGTACGCATATATTTGAACATCTTTAACATATTATATATACATATATATTAAATTATAAAGTCGTCACCACACATAGCACTATATACATAATAAGATACAAGATCCTGTCGATATCCATGGACGGGGAAAAGCAGAAAAAAAAAAAAAAAAAAAAAAAAAAAAAAACCGGCGGGGTGACGGCCCGAGGGGGTTTCCACACGTAAAAAAAAAGGCCTTTGTCAATTGGCAAACAGACCTACAAAAAATAATTAAGTATTAGAATAGATTAAGATTAGCTTAGCTACAAAAATGTATTAATAAATGCACACTCATAGTTGTTAGTTCTTAATAATTTGTAAATAGTTACTAAGTTGGTCTGAATAAAGGGCTTTATTACTATTATATAGGTACATTGCATCGCTATTATAAAGGATTTTTTTATTGTATAGGTGGCAAACGAGCCGACGTATGGCCATGGACACCCAGAGGCGTTACAAGTGCGGCCTTTTAAGAAGGAGTACGCTATTTTCTTGAAGGTTTGAAGGTCGTATTGGTCCGGTAATACCGCAGGCGACAGTTCATTTCACAGTTTTGTTGTGCGATGCAGAAAGTTTCGGGAAATGCGCACAGTTGTGGACTGCCAACCATTTAGATGGTGGGGATGAAACTCCTGCCTGTAAGTTTAACTGAAAAGACGTCATAATTCTCCCGCTATAGTATAATATTCAGACGATGCAACAATATTCAGTTATAATATTTAAAAAATATATTTTAAAACAGTCTGCTTTTTAAATACACTAAACCTGAACACT
Organism: Spilarctia lutea; assembly: GCA_916048165.1. Taxonomy (NCBI): domain Eukaryota; kingdom Metazoa; phylum Arthropoda; class Insecta; order Lepidoptera; family Erebidae; genus Spilarctia; species Spilarctia lutea. The sequence goes on along the minus strand of OU696471.1, from coordinate 19,426,939 downwards.
TACCTACTCATCCTACGAGAACACGACATTTTACTGGACAATAGTAGTCCATGTGTTAATTCAGAATGTCAGCTACCTCCGTAATATACTTTCGTGTAAAAAAGTAATCTATACTAAGATTATAAAGCTGAAGAGTTTGTTTGTTAGAACGCGCTAATCTCAGGAACCGCTGGTCCGATTTGAAAAATTGTTTCAGTGTTGGATAGTCCATTTATCGAGGAAGGCTATAGGCTATATATATATATATATATATATATATATATATATATATATCATCATGACCAACAGGAGCGCAGCCCCATAGAAGATTTTTATAAAACGGGGGGAAATTATTACGCTACTGGCTATAGTAGACGTAAACGAGGTAGCGAGGGTCAGCTAGTTACTAATAAAGTCACAAACTTTCCCATTTAGAATTATTAGTGTCATATACAGAAAATAATAATTACTGCCGATCTTTATTTGGGTCACAGCGTACCCAATACATTCTAAAAAATATTCAACTCTAAAAATTAATACAACGTATGTTTTTGACACAATAATCTATTCCAGAACAGTCTATTTTAACTAAAAACAGAAAGAAAAAATTGAAGATAAACCTTATTTGTTAAACCTTAAGGTTTATTATTATCTGAATAGTAGGATAAAATTGCAGACAGAACTCGATAGTCCTTTGTGCCTGTGACAATCCCTTGCGCTATAAATATTATATTGTTTTCAAGTTTAATGTTATGGAAACTTTTACGGACCGTAATCATCCTACCTTTATGAAATACTAGCTGACCCACGCAACCTCGTTTGCGTCTTATGTTGCCCGTAGCGTGAAATGTTTTTGTTTTTGAAGCCTTCTGCATTGGTGCTTCGCTCCTATTAGTAGCAGCGTGATGATGTATAGCCTATAGCCTTCCTTGATAAATGGACTATCCAACACTAAAATAACTTTTCAAATCGGACCAACGGTTCCTGAGATTAGCGCGTTCAAACAAACAAACTCTTCAGCTTTATTATATTAGTATAGATAATAGTGAACGGTCCTTTCTTTGTTTTGATGTGGTTTATAACAAGTTGGGTTTGAAGGCTGTTATACTATTTAGGCGACAAATCATCCGTGATGGAGGTCTGTTAAATAGATATTTCACCCGTACTTTCCTAGACAGGAAATATTCTCAAATACTTTACGTGTATTATAAGACTCGTTTCAATCGTGGATGAGATATTTGAACTAATAGGAGAAATGGAAACGTCTAAAAACAGAGTTTATAAAAGTCCGAAAAGTTGCTTTTTCTTATCAAACTAACATATTTAAAAATAAAGTACATAGTTCCTTTTCAATGGCTCCTTTGCAGAGTCATCGTAACGATAGCACTCCAACACATTTCTTTTTATTTATTTATTTATTTATGGAAAACTTACAGCTAGATACATTGGTAATACAAAGCAGATCAGTCGTCAGAAAGCCAATAACAAGTTTTCACTTCTAGTGTCCTTCTTACCACACTTCTTAAACCTATGTGCGTCTACCTCACAAGATTTCTATACCACCCTAAGGATGACTTGTAGATAATTCTCAGGACATTTAGTTCGCCGATGTATAAGAGTGCATAAAGTATATAAATAAATATTTTTTTACACATTTTACCCATTATCGTCTGATTCCAAAGTTAGTAGAGTCTTTACTATCTTTAACGACGCTTTATTTCTATGCAGTCTATCTAAAAGTATGTTTATACATTCTATCATATTCCTAAATACATAAAAAATATATTTTTAAATGTAAACTAAATTAATTGCAGGACAATTAAATACACAGCATTTATTTTATGTGGGTATCAAATGAGTAGTCAGTAGTTTAAAGGGCCCGTTATGTCTAATACTCGAGTAAAGTCGCTCGAGAAAGCTAAAATCGTACATTGAGGTAAGCTTTTAGGGAGCACTGTAATCTGTTGTTCACGCAAACCTCGTTAATAATTGACGATAGAAGTTATTGATTTGTAGAAAGGTACGCGCTATCGATTTGGTGTCCGGATAACTGTATGATTGTAACTTTAATAGATTTCTAGAAATCTAATTACTGGCAACAGCATTAAAGTTAGGATCTTTGTTCATTATTTTTAATTTATATTACGTAACTATGTAAAATACTGGTAAAAGTAATATAATGTTTTTTAAACGTCAATAAATGCAGGATCTCATGGCCGATAAACTGGTTGTCTAGACCAGATGCTACTAGGGGCTGTCGAGGTATATCGCGGTACAGTCAAGACAATTTCAGCTATCAACAGCTGCTCGATACCGGTCAAAGGAGCAAATTTTACTGGATATGACCAGTATTTCTTTTTTAGGATAGAATAAGTCTTACTTAATTTTAAATATATCGCCATTAGCTTTACTCGCGTAATTATTCCTGATTTCTAAATTTTAAACTGACAAACTTTCATAAAACGTGTTAAAATTGTGCATCCCTTATTAAATATTCTTAAACATGAAATTTTGAAAAACCGACTTTTACTGGGTATTAACAACTACCTTCCTAGATCTCTACAACCTCCCAAAGGTTGGTTAGTAGAGACTGCCTAAGGCGTTTAGTCCACTGATGTACACAAGTGTAGGAAGTCGTAAATAAATCTAAAGAATCAGCTATCAACATTTAACATTTGTGACCCCAGCAGTTTAGGCTGTGCATTGATGAACCAGTCAGAGCAAATAATTGCATTGATATCAAATAGCGACCTGCTATGAATCGGTATAGTTATCGATGAGGTACATCACTCTGTGTGACAATATTATTCGACCAAATAGAACAAGGGCACGGCTATATTAAGTTTGCTCCAGTTATTAGGTAGTAGGCAAATGTTGATCAAAACTAATATCTTAATAATGATTATTATTATTAGTCGCACTGTCGATCTCTATTAATAGGAAATACTTGTCATTCTATTTGTCCCATTTCACTAAAATACGGACATACTTTTCTTGATTCAAACTTTACATTTCTGACTTTAAGTAACTTCCTATCTCAATAAGATGGTAAATAATCTCGTCAACAGTTTGAAAATTTAGAAATACCTAGTTCAAATAAACTTATGAGTACAGATATATATTGAATTTCTTTAAGAGTCAGTTATACACTATATTTGAATTTCATTTTCGCTGTAAAAACAGACCATACAGTATTAGACATACTAGAATGGTCAATTTCTTATTTTTATTTTGCATTATAACTAAAATTAATTAGTACTTCTTTTAGTAATATTCTAAAAAATCTATATATCATGTCTTTATTTGCAACTGATTTGATGGTGGTAGTAGCGAGTGCAACTGCTGCACTGATTTTGATGGTTTCCTATGGATAATATGGTAAAATCTATAAAAAAAAAGTTTGGTACGATAAATCAGTTTTCCTTCAATACCAGTAAAAGCTCTGCTTGGTTTGATATTTTATTATATTATTTAATAGGGCCTTGACTATTTTTTTTAAAATAAATATTTTGGACTTCTAACACACAACGCCATCTAGTCCTAAGCTTAGCAGAGCTTTTCTGTAAATACGTACATATTATACATAGAAAACACAGTCCGTCAGTTGGTCCGACCCGGGAATCGAACCTGAGACCTCAAGCACAGCAGTCCCATACGCTCCCAACACGCCACCGAGGCAGTTTACTGAAGTGAGAAGCCAAAATATAACCTATCATACTGGGAGAATCTATCGTACAAGTATCGCTAAGATCAATTCCAGCACATATTTTGAATATCAAAAGCAAATAGAGTAACTTTCACGAATAACTTGTTCTTAAGATCAAATTAAAATTTATTTCTAAAACTATTTCTGAAACTAACTGTATGCAGAACCAACTCTGTAGTTTTCGACCGCAGCTCCGAGTTTGGAAACTGCTGTAATCCAATCAAATTCGCGTAAATTTCCATTCCAATAGTTCCAGGTAGTTCAACTTCAGTAATTACTTTCATAATAATATTAGAGTTTACTGCTGTTAATGTACAATGTCTTTAGTAGTTTGTGGCATCTTGGAGCTTTGTGCATTGGATTTAAAGTTTCAAGTATACCTCGAAATTCCAATAATATTTCAAATTGTATCTTAAATACGTAGAGAGGAACAATCCGGGTTACTCATGAGTTCATTAATCTTTTGTAGGTACCTATCATGCTGTTTGAAAGTAGACATAGCATATTAGCCGGTTTTGTAAAGCAAATGTCCGACAAATAATTTTCCCTTTACATCTGAAGCCAAACTGAATCAGTAACAAAAATCATTAAAAAGTAATCATTTATACCATATTCTTCCCAAAACATCTACCTACTTCTTTTATTGCTAAGTGGGTCTTTGTTTTAAATACAACTCTTCCATTACGATTATATCACGTGTCCTATATATCCTAATTCAGAGAGGGCATGGCAGGATATGCAGGAATGTAAAAAAAAAGATTTTATTTTCTACCCCACCGAAAACCGTCATTAAACAGGTCAGGTGAGTAATATCACCGTAATTACATGATGTGAGGACATCACCGTTGTTATGAGTCTTCATAGACAGCATTAGACCCAAACCCATTATGGCTTAATTAAAGGCGATAACGCAAGACATAACGGATAATTGTCGTCTGAAAGCGGATAACACTCATATTAACCGCCCATAGACAAAGGATTAAGTCTAGGAATGACCTAATATGCAAATGTAACTTTTACCAATGTCATACTCTTAGTATGTACAACTTTTGAGGGTTTTACATATATCTAGCACGATATTTTGGAGATAAGTAACATCTTTTAAGGAATGTCAAAGTGTCTACGTGAAGTGACTGTGCTAAATAGATTAGAGCTTCACACAGTTTTCGCTTCATGAAACTCAGAAGGGGTTTTTGAAACTTGAAAATAGTATAAATTTCTTTAAAAAAATATATTGTATTTAACTCATTCATTGAGGAAACGATTTTTAATTTCCTTTTCTATTTAAGAGGTTATTACACTTCGATTTAAATGAATAAATAGCATCACCCCAAAAATTTGAAAATCAAAGAATGGAAAAAGCAATTTTTTAGGACTTTGATGTGGGTGCATTGAAGTCAACGACACATTTTTTTGGTTAATTATGGAAGTTATAAAAAACAAAACAAACCATAGACTGTAATTTTTTTTTGATATTTTCAAATTTTAATTACTTCGTCGTTTTTGTGCATTTTGAACATATCTCTCAGTTCAAGCGGCTAGCGTATGAGACGATCAAAAGGTTTTAGGTACCTGGTTGGACCATTGAGTGATGTTGAGTTATTTTATTATAGTAATGCTAATAGCCCGGTGTTTGGCTCATGACCCCCGTGCCTTGAAAAGCACGTAAGGCCGTCGGTTCTGCCCCTGCCATCTACCTAGTCGGATAGTCGTACCTTCGGATTGTGAGAGTGAGAGAACAAAGAATGCACCTATTATATGTTTGAACACTCATTTATGAATTATAATATCTTCTGCGTAGTAGGCTGCGTAGTTTTAAATAATGAGACTGGCCGCCATGGCCGAAATTGTCTTGGAACTTTCATTTAATATTTAATTCACATATTTCGATACAATTAAGTGATTCTATTAAAAATTAAATTCAACACACATGTTCTTCTGTAACTAAGTAATTGCGTGCGTGTAAACCCTTAAACTATTTCTATAAATAGATCCAATTTATTAGAAAACATCGCTTCGGGGCCGCCCTTTTATTTAATATAAAATTATTATGAACGTGTGCCTAATTCAATATCTTAAAAGGATTTAGTAGGGCGTTTACCTTTGGTAGTATGGTGGCATACACAAATATAGATTTTTGCTATTCTTAGCTATTCTTAGGATATTTTATAGGTGCGCTAAATTAAAGATAAGCTAATTAAGAATGAGTAGAAGAGTTTTAGATCGGAGACCGTGTCTCGACAAACGTATTGTGGTTCGTCCATAGACCAGGTTCAGTGACGTTTTGAGCAAGATGGCTGATTTGATTCAAGAAGCCCGTAATTAATCAGAGTGTAGTGGTTTTCTTTTTTTTTAAAGCAACTCCCGCATTAGGAAAATTCAAAGAACACCCAGACTCGGAACAACAATTTGTGGATCACACAAAGTGTTGTTCTATATAGAATTTGAACCCACAACACTGGGATAGAATGGGAGAAGCCTGTGTCCAGCAATGGACTGTTATAGGGTGATGGCGAAGAAATGATAAAAACATAAACATTACCCGTGAACTTCAGTGTTCGTATCACTTGTATGCTGACGACCTGCAGATTTATTCACATTCTAGTGTAGATAATTTGGACAGAGCTGTAAATAGTATTAACCAAGACTTAGAAAATATAAAAAACTGGTCCAGCAGGTTTGGTTTAACGGTGAACCCATCAAAATGCCAAACGATCATCATAGGGAGTCCTAGAATGATGGGCAGAATTGATCCTGATGGTATTCCTGAAATCATCTTTAATGATGCTGTTTTGCCCATCAGTGCTTCGGTCAAGAATCTTGGACTACATATTGATACAACCATGAATTGGCAGATCCAGGTAGCCAGTGTCTGTCAGAAAGTCACTAACATATTACGAGGATTTTATCGCCTTAAAAATTTTCTACCAATAAAAATAAAGACGATGCTTGTGCAAACTTTAATTTTTCCGCTTATCGACTATGGTGATGTGTGTTATCTCGACCTGAATGCAGATCTGCTCAATAAATTAGACCGGCTTCTCAACAATTGCATTCGATTTGTTTTCAACCTGCGAAAGTATGATCATATTTCTGTCTACCGTACACAACTGTCATGGTTACCCATAAGACAACGCCGTAGTTTAAGGGCTCTGTCTATGTTGTACGCCCTTCTCCAATCACCGAACTCACCTACTTACTTAACATCCCAGCTCCAATATCTCTGCTCTAACCATGACAGGAATCTTCGGTCTTCTAATAATCTTCTCCTTCTTTGTCCTGCACACATTTCCAGCACAGTCCATTCCTCTTTCCTTGTTCGAGCTGTTACTCTGTGGAACGCACTCCCACTAGAAATCAGGACGGCTACTAGCCGATTATCTTTTAAATTCAAAGTACGTAAGCACTTTAGGGACCTGCTGACGGAGGCATCAGAATAACACTTAAAAGTGTCTATTATATATGTAATATATATTATATATATATATATACTTTTATTTATTTTTTATATTTATATTGTATATGTATAAATTATATTCAATGTATGTATATCTAGCACCTATTTATCTGTACGAATCATTGTATTTCATAAAATAATTTTATTTAGTCTCTCGTGTCGTATAAACACACACCTGCCACAAATAACTTCGCAACACCCAAAGGTTTGTCTGGAAGAAAATGCCTTTGGCATTAAGTCCGCCTTGTGCAACATGTTTGCAGGAAGTTTTAATAAATAAATAAATAAATAAAAATTTTGATGTGCTTTATCCTTTAATAATTATATTATTCTTTACAATATATTAATCTATACTAATATTATAAAGAAGTAAAGTTTGTGTGTTTGTATATTTGTTAAATTGTAAGGGGTAATCTCGGGATCTACTAAACCGATTTTAAAAATTCTTTCACCAATAGAAAGCCACATTATTGCTGAGTGTCATAAGTTATATAAAACACCGAAAAATAAAAAGGCTTTTACGTGGTAGTCGGTTTTGCAAAGTGAATCGGAGAAATTTCAACGGAAGGCCAAAGCAGCGGACGGCGCGCGATGGCTTCGAGTTTAATTCGGTTCGCGTTCGTGCTCGCTTCGGGAGAAGGAGGCGTGGCCTTTTACATCTGAGAGGTAGGTACCCGCGCGGCCCAGTCGCGTGGTCGGCTCCTTACGTAGCGGACGTCCCCGAAATAGAATTTTTCGAAACGTAATTACGAGTAGTACACTTTCGACATTGTTTAAATAAAAGGTTCTTATCAGAACTACTTTCTATCTTATTCTTGGTAGTTAGAAATTAAAACATAACACTCTGTACTAAAAAAGGATTATTAACATTATGCCCAACGAAGTGGGCACGGGTCAGCTAGTAGGTAGGTAAACAAGCGATCAATATAAAAAGATTTTTTTTTAAAACAAGCTATTATCACTTGTAATGAAAAAAATAACTTTAAGCCCTTTCATTTGATACCCATATGCCAGATTGGGTGGGTTGTTCAGAAATATGTACGACGCCATTTTGTTACGGCGACCATTTTGGAGTAATAATAATAAAAATTATATAAAATTTCATTGTCGTCAGAACTAAAGGTACATTTCAAGTTTCAGCTCAATCGGAAATCGAGAAGTGGATCAAATTTACCTTACAAGATTTGATTACAGACAACTACAGGACAGGTGAAACTAAATTAAAACTTGTAATAGTTTCTTATTTATCAGCACTAAAGGATACTTGTTATGGGCTAGACAGTTTTTTCCAGTCATGTTCAGGACGTTCTGCATTGTAAATAAATAGCACTTGCGCTGTGTTTCACCGAGTGAGTGAGGATACCGGAGGCCTATACCCAACCCCTCCTCTCTCCTTTCAACCCTCCCACCCCACCCCCTAAAGGCCGGCAACGCACTTGCGACGCCTCTGGTGTTGCGGGTGTCCATGGGCGGCGGTAATCCCTTACCATCAGGCGATAGGTCTGCTCGTTTGCCTCCTATACAATAAAAAAAAAAAACAGGGAGACGGCTGTAAATGAAATGTCTTAAGTATTATACTACTGACTGGTAAGTTAGTAAATAAAAGAATAATTTAAATACTTTTTCAACATACAATTTCATTCGAAATGTAATATAGAGTTGATATTTAAATTGTTTGATGTCGTTAAAAGTTTTTCCATATCGTACCATAAAATATTTGATAAAGTCCGTAACTAGTTTTAAAACTCTTACTTCAAATCCAAAACATTTATTTGAAAAGTTATTTCCAAAGCTATTTCAACGAATGTCACATAACTTCATATTTTAGTATCCAATATTTGCAAAATGCGACAAGGACATATATTCCGTTTGATGCACTGTTATTAAGCTTTTCGCTCTTTAGACCGCTGAGGAAAGTGCCCAAGCGCCTGTATGTACAATGAAAGCAATCTTTGTTCGAAAGACGTTAGGTATTGTGTTTCGAAAATTTTCCACAAAGACCTATGTTTTTATGTTCTTGAACAAAAATTAATGTCATGTTCTTCATTGTCGTCAGATTTTTCTTGAGACTGTTATGCTAGGGTACGTATCCCATGAGAATGACAAGATTTGGATATACATATATATCTAAATCATTTATAAACTTTTAGGAACATGAATACATGTGTAGCGTGTGATAAAATTTGTGACACAATCCTTAATATTTATACCTGTATTTAAATGTATACCCTTGAAGGAGATAAGCAGAGGCCACCCACCTATTGCCGACTATAAAACTGTAACTGGCTAAGTTATATAGACAAACTAGGAGTATATTGAAGTAAAAGAGAAATCTTGGTAGAAAAATATATTGACTAAAGTTAAAGAAGAATTAAAACAGGTCATCAATAACCCATAATGTCTCAATGCTGAGCTCGGGTCTCCTCTCAGGACAAAAACAGGTACGGCAGCACAAATATTAAGAAAATTATTATCTTCTGAGGGATGCGTTCTAAACTGACTAAATGGTCATCATTGGCACTGAAACATCGACAAAATATTTTTACTAACAGCTTTTAAGCTTCATTAGTTTTCGTAAGATGTTTTGAAATATCTAATAAGTGGAACTTGCTAAGCCGTTTGACGAAATTTTGGATATTAATGTCATTGATATTTAATGTAATCCTAAAGATTCAACGTTCAAGATTCATTATACTATGTTTGGAGAACTAGAAGTATATAACGGTCATAATAACATAATATTACGTTTTAGTCCAAGTCAATATCTTACCAAAGTGCTATGTAAGGCTTTTTAAAGGTACATAAATGGCAAAGGGGAAGTGTCTCGGCTAAGGTAACTAACGGCAACAGTGTCATCTTTAGTTATAATAAACCTGAATTTCCTCAAATTGGGGTTGGCGTCCAATTGTGTTCTCGTGCAACTAATAAATAAGTGTACTTCTCGTAAATACATTGTAATAGTGTGTACAGAAACTTGTAATGTGTAAAATAAAGTGAGAAGTTTATAGATAATTTGGAAAATAACAATGAAAATTTTCTTTGATTTAATATGTGGTCATGTATACTATGAAACTAATAAACAAAGCGAGATTGTTTTGTGGCACTTTAATGTTTGAAAAAGCAACAATGTATTGTTTAAGAACGATTGGCATATGCCTCTTACATATTGCGAAGGTGGGAAGTGGACTTATTATACGAGTATTTTCAACTGCTCCAGTTTTCTTCCGATTATTTTCGTTGCGGGTTCCAAGACCAAGATTATGAAACGAAGAAGAAAACTGGAGGACTTATAATCATCCAGTGACTTAACAATGTTATTTTAATTATAAATCCAATCAGATAACGCAGTTGGAGAGGATAAGAGGAACACTTTTTTTATTGTATAGGGGGAAACGAGATGACGTATCGCCTGAAGGTAACCGATTACCTACCATCACCCATGGACACCCGCAATACCAGAGGAGTTACAAGTGCATTGCTGGCCTTTTAAGAAGGAGTACGCTCTTTTCTTGAAGGTTTGAAGATCTTACTGGTCCGGGAATACCGCAACCGGTTTGTATGGAAAATACTTTAAATTTTACAGCTCAATAACGATAACATGAATTTAAATTATTGGTAAATTGTTAAAGCAATATATCGATACAACAACGCCAGTGTCCCAAATTTGACTGACACATTATCATACCAAAGTTTAAAAGCCCTTTGTGATACTACACTCACTCTTTTTGCTTTGTATTAATGTAGGCATTATGTAAAAGGGACGGAGGACTTCATTCAATAGTTATTGATTTTGCTGTTACAAAGGCTTCTTAACAAGGTTTTTGAACTCACTTTTCAAAAGTAAGTTCTGCTCGTCGCTTAGTGACAGTAGACTGCAGCACCTGAGGTGATAGGTACCGCAGGGGACTGGGACGTGTCGTGCCTAATCATATGACTTAATTAACGTAAAATGACAGCATTCGAGCTGTCGTGTTTCATTGGCGAGTGCAAGACCGGAGGCCCAATGATGCAGTCACTCAAATCACTAGGCCGTCATAGTGTGAGTCAAAATGCTGCATTGTTACATTGTCCGCATTCACAATGAGTATGGTGACCAACAGTTTTGGATTCTACTTATGCTTTCCATCAGGCAGAGTAGAGTCATTTTGGCAGGTTTATACATAAAAAAATAATAATATTAAGGAAATTTTTAAAACATTTCTAAGCTTCATTTTTGAATCTATACTAATATAATAAAGCTGAAGAGTTTGTTTGTTTGAACGCGCTAATCTCAGGAACTGCTGGTCCGATTTGAAAAATTATTTCAGTGTTGGATAGTTCATTTATCGAGGAAGGCGGTAGGCTATATATCATCACGCTAAGACCAATAGGAGCGGAGCACCAATGAAGAATATTTCAAAAACCGAAAATTGTCACGCTACGGGCAATAGAAGACGCAAACGAGGTTGTGTCTTCTATGTTTATGTTCTAATATCAGAACTTAAATCTTTTTGCAGAATTGCTTGTTTTCACCAAAAAGTTCGAATAAATAATATTTATGTTTGTGTTCAAACATTCGGATGTTTCGCCGAGGGCATGACAAAGCAATTACATCGGTGTCAAAATAAACTGAAACCACCCTATTTCCTGGAGCCATTATTGGTGACCGTTATATTTTACCCTGCCCATCCTGGATGTTATGCAATAAGTAGTATTGACTTGTGGCAAAATGTGCGTAGCCGATTTTTCCAACAGTTACTACTTCTATCCATGGCCAAAACCATACCTATTTTTTCCGGGAGCTCTAAAGAGTGCCTGTTATGTTTATACAGACAGTAAACTATTTTGAAATTCAATGATAAACTAGAATTGAACAGTCACATCAGTAGCAATCTCACAGAGCAACTGACTTCTTAATTGGGAAAGCCACGCTTCTTCGTGAATGGGCCGGTTCGACCGGAGTCATACCACGACCTCGAAGAAAACCGGTGTGAAACAGCGCTTGCGCTGTGTTTCCCCGAGTGAGTGAGGATACCAGAGGCCTATATCCCAACCCCTCTCCCCATCCCCAAAGGCCGATAACGCACTTGTGATGCATATGGTGTTGCGGATGTCCATGGGCGGCGGTAATCGCCTACTATCAGGTGAAACGTCTACTCGTTTGCCCCCTATTCAATAAAAAAGTAAAATTATTGAAATGCGTTTGTCATGTCTACCCATCATCTAATATTCGCATATTCTAAAGCATAAAATGTAGATATGACGCTATAAATACTATGCCTTCAGAGTAACCCGGCACTCTGTTTTACAAGGTCTTTTAGGCCCTCGTAAATAATAAGTACCCTCATATATAATCCGGTGTTGTAATGCAACACTTGCGCGGTCGTCTCGACCCGCACTTATTGATGGTTTTTTTATGATCTATATCTTTAGCTTTTATTTAGTTTATTTGTTATAAAGCCAAAGATTTTATGAATTTATACCACACGTGCTAATCTCAGGATTTTTGATTTTAAAGAACATTTGTTAGTCAAAAAGCTTTTTATCATTTACAGAAGTCTGGCTGGCTTCCAAGACGAAGACTATTGGCTAAAGACAAATGGGCAAATTTAGCCGTCGTTGTGGCAGAAATAGGCTTTTAAGTGCAACAAAAGTCAAATACGAAACAAAAACTAAATTTACGATGATTGCCAATGATTTTAGCAATAGAATCATAATTAGTAATTATGACGGTACCTATTATTTTTGGACATAAAAGATTGAAGCACAAAATTAAACTGCAATGTCTTTAATGAACTATGGAAAAGCACTTTATGGAACTATTCACACTTAAACATTGCTCATATCAACTTCCGCTGTCTGTTGATTTAGATTTTTTACACTTCTCAATTGGTTTGATGGCGTTTTCAGCAATGGGTACAGTGGTTGTGGAGATAGGTTAACGTTTGCAATACATACATATAATAGGATAGAAAACACGAGAATTTTTAAGAATTATTGTGTTATATACAGTTATAGGTTTGTTAAGGTAAAACGTGAAAACATTATGCGTTGAGACTTGACACTATTTGCCGTCTTGATAGGATTCACAAGGCATCACAATAATAATTGTAAACAATAATATTTTACTATTTTTCACTGACTGAAACCCAATTCACTATTATTATTTATATATATTTATTATATATTCTTTTCTTCCAACAAAAATATTTAAAACAAATTCTAAAAGTTTAATACCTTTTAGAATTTCTTGTATATGTTTCTAGACTAAAAATTCGAAGTATTATACATAAAACACCCATCTTAAGTATTATTTAAACACTTAAGTCGTAAAAGAGCTTCAGTAGTTCTCATAAATGGAGATTTGACCTAGTTTGATAAAGTTCCACAATAAACTACCCAAGGTTTTAGTTCTAACTTAATAGTTTACAAGGACGATCCTAATAGCATCAGAGCTGCGTTATTTCAATCAAGAGTTTTGATATTTTAGAGTGTAAGGTCCACTGGCTACACATCAATCACTATCACTACATAGTTATTATAAAACAAAGCCCCTCGCAGCGCCTCTCTCTGTCTTCGTCATCATCATCATCAGCCTATCGCAGTTCACTGCTGGACATAGGCCTTTCTAATTGCACGCCACTTAGTTAGATCCTCGACTTCTGTCTATAACTATCACTACATATTATTAAAAGCCCCTTCTTTATAATATGTAGTGATATTTAAAGACAATCTTCCGTCTCTCTGTCTGTTCGCGATAAACTTAAAAGCTGATACACGGATTTTTATGCGGTTCTTACCAATAGATTCTTCAGGAAGGTTTCTTATATAATTAGTTAAATTTTATTTTGAAATATAAGATACCTATATACTGTATATACTATATTTATTATATTTATATTTTAACCGTGGGAGAGCTATGCTTCGGCATGAATGGGTCGGCTCGACTGGAGTGATACCACGGCCTCACAGAAAACCGGTGTGAAATAGCGTTTGCGCTGTGTTTCACCGAGTGAGTGAGGATACCGGAGGCCCATACCCCAACCCCTCCCCATCCCCTTTCCCATCCCCCAAAGGTCGGCAACGTACTTGTGACGCCTTTGGTGTTGCGGGTGTCCATGGGCGGCGGTAATCGCTTACCATCAGGTAATACGTCTGCTCGTTTGCCCACTATTCAATAAAAAAAAAATATATATTAGGTCTTTACCTATGAAATTGCCGTTTTGTATGCAATAAGTGAAAGTACTTATTTTTTCAAACTTTTTTATTTCTGTTATTCGAAGTAATCACCCATGCAATTGACGCATCTTTGCCAACGCATTGGCAGTTTGTTGATGCCCTTCTTGTAAAAATTAGCTGGACGGGAGGCAACAAACTCTTCAAAGGCATTTTGTACTGCCTTTGAAGAGTTTGTTGCCTGTTTTTCTATGTATAATAAGTAAGTATGTCTGTTGCGCAGTATGGGGTCGCGCGTTGTCGTGAAGGAGCAGTGGGGACGACCGATTGACCTAAGCTGGTTGCAGATGTGCAAGCTTCTCCATCATTCTCTCCAGTTCTTCACAGTACACATCTGCATTAATGCTCATGCCGTTTTGTAAAAAGCTGTGGTGAATCACACCCGCACTAGACAACCAAACAGTGACCATCACCTTTTTAGGGGTCATTTTTGGTTTAGGGCATTGCTTTGGTGCTGAACCAGGGTCTAACCAACTTGCTGAGCGCTTTGGATTGTCGAACAGAATCCATTTTTCGTCGCACGTAACTATTCGTTTCAAAATTCCTTCATTTCTTTGCCTGTTGAGCAGCGAAAGGCAGGTCTCGACGCGAACGTTGCGCTGGCGATCGTTAAGGTCGTGGGGCACCCATCTATCAAGCTTTTTTACTTTGCCAATTTGTCGCAAATGGATCAATATTGTTTTGATGCTTACATTAAAAGCTGCTGCTAGCTCAGCTGTAGATTAAGTTTCGTCAGCTTCCACAATCGCCTTTAATTCATTATTGTTAACCAAAGTCTCCGGACGACCACGAGCTTCATTTTTCAAGTCAAAATTTCCAGAACGGAACCGGGAAAACCAATAAAGGGTTGTGCGTTCATTTGTACAGTTCTCTCCGTAAACGTTTTTGATGTTACGTGCCGTTTGTGTCGCGTTGGTGCCACGACGGAACTCATTTTCCATAATTACACGAATTTTCAAAGTATCCATTATGACGAAAAATGTTCAAATGTAATGAAAATACAACGCTAATCAAAAAACAAAAGACTGAGTTTGTAAATAGAATGTCATGGTTTTAAAATAAAATTAATTTGAATTTAGAATACAGAGCCATCACAAACTTTTTTTTATTTGAAATGACCAGTACTGAAGAAACGCAATTTCATAGGTAAAGACCTATTATATATTTCTTTAAGACATCAGAAAAATCAATTTACTTACTTTTTCTATTCGGAAAACCAACAGCTACATAAAAGAATATGGTTAAATTGATATGCAACAACAAGCCAATTACAGGTTTTCACGAATTGCAACATAATAAATTGACAAAAGTTCTGAAAAACTAACCAACACGACACTACACCATTGCAATAAATAGGAATGAAAAATAAAACATCATTGAAAAAAATTAAGATTCAGCTTACCGCGTACAACATTAATGTTGGCATTAAAAGGGCCAATAGAGTATTCCTTGCACAACCTATTGAAGTCACCGCTCGCTATAACGATAAACGATTTTTTTCTGCAGTTGGAAGAGGAATAAGGGACATAAATTGGTGGATTAAATCTAACTGACCTACAGGAGACATAAAATTTTATTTTGTGCAACAGCTGTGGACCAAAATTAGGTACATTACAAATCATTTTAAAAAGAAAACACAATCTGCTAATTGACGTCGACTTATAAGTGGCTGGATATGAAACCTTTTGCTCAGACCAACCAAACCACATCTTTTTCAGAGTAGCATGGGCTATATTGTATTTTCAATAATAAACCCGTGCGAAGCCGGGGTGGGTTGCTACTTATGTATATGTAATTCTCGTGTCACGTTGTTGCTCATGATGAATTCCAAAATCAAGTAACCGACTTTTACAAATTTTTATTTTTGCGTTCACGGTTCTTCGCTGATGTGAACGCAAAAACAAAATTAATAATTCATTTCTGTTATACTAGTAAACATTGAGATATATCGATAGAAATTGTGCTTATACTTATAGTAAATAAATAATAAATAAATAAATATTCCGGACATCTAACACACAACGCCATCTAGCCCCAAGCTAAGCAGAGCTTGTGTTATGGGTACTAGACAACTGATATGAATACATATATACTTTTTTTTTTGTAAATACATACATATTATACATAGAAAACACCCAAACTCCGAAACAAATATTTGTAGATCATACAAACATTTGGTCCGACCCGGGAATCGAACCCGAGACCTCAAGCACAGCAGTCGCATACGCTACCACTACGCCACCGAGGCAGTCTAGTATTTATTAAGTAGTGATAAAGCTTGAATTGTTGCTAAATTCGTAAATAAAACCACTGATAAAACCATTAAAAGCGCCTATCAATTACAAATAAACATGAAGCATTTGTATACTTCAACATAAATTGAAATTTTAATATTTCATTTTAAACTTAACCCACAATTTGCATGTTAAGTACTTGAAATCTATAAATTCTCGAAAGTTTAAGATGTAAAACTTACGAGAAGTTTTCAACAGTTACATTAAATTTTATTGAGGTAATTTAGTTCGATATTTTAAACCAAATCTAAGATTAATAGTCCAGGGTCGATAATTTTTAAAACCAAAAAAAATCATAATAGGATGAAACCCATTAGAAAAGGAGGGAAATATGATAAAAATGAAAGGAAAAATAATTTACGGGCGATCTGAGGTTGGGAAGGGGATGGGGGTGAGTTTTTAAGGGTAAAAAACGGTTTTTCTCTATTTCCGGCAAAAATAAAAGTCCTATCGAAAAAAGTCAACTGGAAAAGTTGTAGATAATAAAAAGATCTAAAACTTTTGTATTTACACTTTTTTCACATAACCTCAAAATTTATGTGAAAATTTCAAAAAACCAAGTTTTTGGTTTTTTATTTGTATCTTTTACAAAAATTTTTTTTTTTAACGAAATTTTGTGAAAACTTACCTTTTTATGTCCCAAATACGCTGTAATTTATTTGATTAAAAATATTTATTTTTTCACCTTATTTTGAATTAATATCGAAAAAACACCCTAATTTTCAATCGAAAATTCACCCGTCAAAATATCAGCTTTTTTCAAAAAGTTGGTATGGTTTCTGTTCGTTGAAGTCTCTACTTTCCGATGGTGAAAAAAAAATAATGTTACTATGGTAAATCTTCTCAGAAAACGCAAAAATTAAAAAAAATCTTGAATTCGAAAAATTTTTTTTAATTATTATAAATAATTTTGAGGTATTTATTAAAATTTAGACTTTAATTACTCGAAAAACGTTAGATTACATGTGACGTTGTTGTTGATTTATTTAATTCTAATTACATTTATGTCATAGAAAATCTCATTATAGATAAATATAAATGTAAATCGTACTATTAAATGTAGATGCTTTATTCTCATTACGTTATTCATTACAATATTTTTAAACACATTAATCTCATCATTCATAAATACCTTATCTTCAATTCTAATCACTTATCCATAAGTTTTTGTCTTTTTGATGGCATTTCTTCATCGTTAGATTCGTCAAACATCTCCGATTCTAGTAGATCTTCGAAATCTTCATGATTATCACCTTCTTCCTCTCCAACATTATTTCCAGACTGCGTTGGTTCTTCATCCACAATATCTTCTGAATCATTAACTTCCTCATAGGTTTCTTTTTCAATATTGGAGCAATTTTCAAAACCATGACAGTTTGAACACAAATTTGTGCATTTTAAACCATGTTTTCGGCAACCACATTTTAAACTGTTACATCCAGTTTCACAGCTGCAGCAAATTGTTTTGAGCAATATTTCCGGAATTAATTCTTTTTGTGTAAATTTGGGCATAATTCCACGTTGAAATTGCTTCCAGCCCCAATCTGTTGCTGTTAGTTCGTTACCCAACCAAGTTTGAAGCTGATAATATGCCCTGTAACAATGTTGTTCTGCTGCTCCTTCTGTGGGTGGGAGGTTTGCCAAAACGAAAGATGATTTAATTTTTGCCAATTGATATTTTTTAAACCTTAATTGATTCAGTGTAATTTTTTCATTTTTACATTTATAAATAGATTTGATCAGTTGTAACCCATTTTTTTTTAATTATTCGTTACTTGCATCTTTCTTATAAAAAACATTGGCCAAATTTGACAAATTTTTAGCGTCTAATAATGAATTGACGATACTTTTCTTTCCTTTTCCGGCAAATCCAGATGTTGTATCGCAACCAGAAAAACAATGCAGAAATGCAACAATGTTTCTTAAGGATTCATGTTTGAAACTATTAGACGTGAAAAATAGGTCTTTTACATTTCCAGAACCTGGTTTGAGAAAATAAATGTCATGATTATATGAATTTAACTGATTTAAAAGGAACAAAAGATCTTGGCCCACAACAATTACAGTTTTATTAGTACTTATTGCAACTTTTATCGCGGTTTCAATTATGTCAGCATCAGCATCTTCTTCTACTTGGTTACAGGAAAATCCTCGTGACTGTAATCTTTTCATCAAAGTTTTTATTATTTTATCCTTATTTTTCTCGTTAGATAAAAAAATTTCTTGCAAAAAAGGTATTTTTGTATGATTTTGATAATCGAATTCTGGAATATTGTCTGAGGTTTTTCTACGACTACGTTCTCCTTTTTTAGTTGATGTAGCTGCTGGTACTGTTGTGACACTATCTGATTTTTTAATTTCGGGATACCCATCAAAGACAATATAGCTGCTTACTGCGTAATGTTTTTCAACATAGCGCAAATATTTATTCATTATCTCTTCTACCGTATCATTTTTTTGCCAAATTTTTTTGTTATCAACGTCACATGTAATCTAACGTTTTTCGAGTAATTAAAGTCTAAATTTTAATAAATACCTCAAAATTATTTATAATAATTAAAAAAAAATTTTCGAATTCAAGATTTTTTAAAATTTTTGCATTTTCTGAGAAGATTTACCATAGTAACATATATTTTTTTTTTCGCCATCGGAAAGTAGAGATTTCAACGAACAGAAACCATACCAACTTTTTGAAAAAAGCTGATATTTTGACGGGTGAATTTTCGATTGAAAATTAGGGTGTTTTTCCGATATTAATTCAAAATAAGGTGAAAAAATAAATATTTTTAATCAAATAAATTACAGCGTATTTGGGACATAAAAAGGTAAGTTTTAACAAAATTTCGTTAAAAAAAAAAAAATTTTGTAAAAGATACAAATAAAAAACCAAAAACTTGGTTTTTTGAATTTTTCACATAAATTTTGAGGTTATGTGAAAAAAGTGTAAATACAAAAATTTTAGATCTTTTTATTATCTACAACTTTTCCATTTGACTTTTTTCGATAGGACTTTTATTTTTGCCGGAAATAGAGAAAAACCGTTTTTTACCCTTAAAAACTCACCCCCATCCCTTTCCCAACCTCAGATCGCCCGTAAATTATTTTTCCTTTCATTTTTATCATATTTCCCTCCGTATCTAATGGGTTTCATTCTATTATAATTTTATTTCACTTTTCATTATTTTTAAAGGCTTCTACACTGGTCTATAATACTGGCATCTAATAATATTTTCTTGTATAACATTCTTGGAATCTTTTGTTTTTATTTTTGCAAAATAAAACTTATTTTAAGGTAGGTCAATTTTCTACTAAAACAAATTGTTTCCGTATCAAAATAAGGACCTACTCGGCGACTTTTTGTCCCCTACATTATCTTCTTAATAGAACGACCTAGCGCAAGTTCTATATGTCTTGACTATGAAAACTAGACTCGAGTTTCTCACTCGACTCGACAGATACAGTCATTTAATCGACATAAGTACTTTAGTCTATCAAACGAGACATTTTTAATTTAGTTGTAAATAGTTTGCCATTTTGTTTTTCTAAAACACTATTTATAAAATAACGTTTTTTGCATATCGTTGTAATATACTAATTATTAAAGTAGACATTTTTAATTTAGTTCTAAATAGTTTGCCTTTCTGTCTTTCTAAAGCACTATTTATAAAATAATGTTTTTTGAATATCGTTATTATGTAGTAATGATTAAAGTAGACTATCATAATTCAATAAATATATCTCGTAATTTCAAATAAGTGTTAATGATAATTGTTAGTAAGTCAATATAGAAAGCCATAAACTAAAAATGGAATTGGATTTAGTATATCTAGTTATAGTATTTAAAAAAATGGGTTTAAAGCTCCCGGAATTAATTGACATGCTTTGTAACTAATATAAAACAAAACGAATAAAACTCCTATTAATAAAACTCTATGAATGAAAAGAATGTTTAATTTATAACCCGACAGACCAGTCCTATGTAAACAATCTATTTTTATAACCTTTTTCACATATATTTGCGTTTTATAAACAGAATCATTTCACCTAGTTTTATACTGTCAACGACATTGTGACGTTATGAAGCATCATAACGTGTACGTGACGGGTAGCAACCCGTCAATAAATCAACGTTTTGACGATACAAATATCTTATCTAATAGTCAATAACGATATCAGTTACTAATATCAAGGGTTGCGTAACCGATATTTAGGTTTAATATCTATTTGAAGCTCTTGTCTACTGTTAGTTAAGTAATATAACCAATAATGAACTGCAGTGACGATTTCTTTACGTTTTCTTTTTACTTTAACTTTAATTATTTTGGTTTCCATAAAGTTCTTTCATCGTTTACAAGATGGGTCAATTGTTCGTAAATGAACATCGATGAACATAAATGTTTATAAATAAATAAATATTTCAGTCATCTGACACATAACACCATCGAACTAAGCAGAGCTTGTAGAAGACAGTTAGATTGATTTATAGGATACTTAGATACTTTTTTTTGTAGAAAAAACCCTAAAACTCCGACTCAAATATTTGCAAATCATACAGTCATCGAATCCAAGACCTTAAGTACAGTAGTCGTATACGCTACCACTGCGCCACAGTGACAGTCAAGGCAACAAGAACTGGAACTCAAGGTACCAAGGTGGGTGGGCTTTAAGTGACGAAGAATTGGAGAAGGGTTTCTCTCCAATAACCTTACGTACTCCGTGTAAAGTTACGCACGTAACACTAAGTACCGCCTTGCTCTGAGACCAGGCCTAGGCCTAGGTATGCCTCATTGGCCAGACGGATTGGTATAGGGTCGGTTTCAAGTTACCCTTCTCTATGCAGTGATGATGTCCTGCGTAGTTTGTGCCCTAAGTCGCCTCTTACGACACATGGGATGAGCAGGGGTGGTGTCATCAGTATTATTAATCTGTAACCACATGGGTAATTTCTATTCTACTAGAGTCTACGACTCATATTATATTTACTAATATTTAGCAGAGCATCATTAAAGTTTCATGTAAGCGTCGCTAGACAGATTTAAACTTTCGCGACGTGTATGCTTATGAAATATGGAATTCCAGACTGAATTACTGTTATTTTTAAACATGTAATATACGTCCACAGCTGAGCACGATCAATATGCGAATTGAGGGATCTAAGAGGGACTTTTTTAATATTATCGTCATAGTACTGATATAAAATTCTAATGCCTGCTTTACACGTAGACAGATGAGTCTACGTGTAAAGCATGCATGGATGCATCTGCCGACGTCTGTCTACGTGTGTTAAAGGAATAACATTTTTAAAAAAATGCATTATTCAAAATTTTCATTTACAATTTAGTATTGAAGGGAAGTTTTCGCTCTTTTATATCCACCCGTTATATACAAACTCCAGTCGAGTGGATTTCGGTTATTGTTGTAAAGAGTAGCCTATGTCCTTTCTCAAGAATGAAAGTATATTCATGCTAAATTTCATTGAAATCGGTGAAGCAGCTTGGTGAGTGTAACGGGCAGACAAACCGACAGACACAGTTATTTTCAAATTTATAATATTAAAAATTGCAGTATCTGTAAGTTCTTCGAGGAAATTTTGTGTTTTCACTTATGTTTAAAGTACGATAATTTCACCTGATATTTTTTACATGAAATATATATGACATGCCTATCCTGTAATAAGGTGTCGATTTTATGCAATTGGTTCTGCTATAGTACTTAATATTCATAAAAATATTCGATATTAAAAAAAAAACACTCCTATCGTTATTATATGTATACCGTACTTATACGTTATATAACAGGTTAGTACATTTACATATATGGGTATCTATATTTTCAGTGGCCACGATAGACTTCTTATCAGGTCGATAGGAGCGAGAAACATCAATAAAAATGGTGTAATATCCGGGAAATATTAATCTTTCTCGGACAAAGTTATAGGCAATGTATAGTTCGTAGTAATAATAACTTAATATATTGCACACGGCTATCTAAACCCAGACTATTTGAAACCAGACAGAACCAGTATTAGACTGATGATAAACATATAGGTACTCTAAGTGTAGATATACATTATAAATAATCAGGACGAAAATGATCCTGCTCATTTTAGATTATTTGTCTTGGATGAGAACCATGAACTCTGGTTTAGGAGCTAGGAGCCAAGATCACTAAACTTGAGAGGTCAATTGATTTATATTTATTAACTAGTTCCCTTACATATATCATCATTATCCTGAGGTTGGTCTAGTGATTCAAGTGGTGATCCGGTCGTGTTAATAACTGCAGTTCCCTCCCTTCTCAGGCGCAGAGTGACACACAGTGTGGTTTTAATCGGTTCGATTCCGACAAACCGCCCCGCCGCAAACCCCGGCGGGGTGACTGCCCAACGGGGCTTACACACGTTAAAAAAAAAAGGTTCAAGCGGTCGCCTTTTACTGCGCTATGTGTTGTGGGTTCAAATTCCACATGGGACAACACTATGTGTATTCTTTTTAAAATTAAATAAAGAAAGAATTATTAATATCAACAGGTTTCAATAGTTCACTGATAGATAAAGCCTCCTCTTACTAAAGACCCGCCAACACGCACTGGACCAGCGCGGCGGGTTACGGTCCAAACCCCACCTTACATGATGACAGACCTTTGTCTGTCATCATGTAAGGTGGGGTTTGGGGCATTTGAGCATGGCCCCAAGTGCTCGGAGGCTCCAGCTGCAAGATTGACATTGACGGGTGTCGGTCTAGCACTGGAGTCAAGCGTGCTGAGAATCTCCGGGCGAGGTGCCACCGTCAACTTAGGGGAGGCCTACGTTCAGCAGTGGACTACTTGCGGCTGATATGATAGTAAAGAGATTTTGACCTACTATTCCACGCTGGGCATTGGTATTTAAACATATACACAAAAATTATAGATAAACAAATCATCGAACTAAATAAGAAATGAATGTACTATATTTTTAGTACTTTAGAGTAAATCGATATAAAATACGGAATATTATTAAGAAGCCAAGTCATGTTACTTGATTTATTACCTTTTATTACATCAATATGTCTGTTCCAAGAACAAACTGTAGCAGACGCGTATTTGTACGTTAGATCTATTTATCAACAATCGCTATTGATCGTTCTTTGTCTATGAACGAGGCACTTTTATTAATATTTACGGATACTTTTTGACTGCAACTAATAACATATTGACCAATATTGTAAAGCTGGAGAGTTTGTTTGGTTGAACGCGCTGAATCTCAGAAAGTAATGAACCGATTTTAAAAAATATTTCAGTGTTTCAGTATAGTATATATATCTTCACGCTATGATCAAAAGTAGTGGAGTATCAATGAAGAATGTCGCAAAATGAGGGAAAAAATTAATAAATTTTGTTCAGTGTTAAAGTAACTCCAGCGGCATGTATATTTATAGGTATGCCTATAGTAACTGACTTACTTCAGCCTATTGCCTTCCATTTTTGAACAAAGACCTTTCCCAATGAGCGCCAAGCGTTCAGGTCTTGGGCAGTACGCATCCATCTGCCGTCGGTCATTTCCTTAAGTTGACGGTCCATCGTGCCACTATACACATATTTCTAAGTTATCTCGATATGATATTACTTGTTAATTAACTATTAACTATTAGAAGGAACTCAGCGATCAGTTCGTTTCAAAACTTCCAATTTCGGCAGTGATACACGGTTTATGATTCCTAAAAGATATAGTCTGATTGTACGACGTTCTATGTTACTAATATCAAATGCGTGACATGTCTTGAAAAAGCACAGGGATGATGTCTTACGACCTGCGGCTAAACTATGGAATGCTGAGTAGTTAATTACGATATGGTTTAAGTTTGTCTTTGCTAGATGACAATGATGAAAGTCCCTCACACTACGTAATACATTTCTATTGCGTGTTTTTTTTTTTTTTTTTTATGAGCCCGTTGTGTCCCACTGCTGGGCAAAGGCCTTTTCTTTGAAATAAAGAAATTCAAAAGAGTGCACGATGTTACCTTTAGTCAGGTTTAGTAAAGTAGACGTATTTTTGATTAATTAAGAAAGTGTTCCTGAAGCATAATGTACCGACCATTTCTAGAAAGTGACTGTCAGTTGATAGATGCTGACTATCCAAGACCCCGGTCTTCAATCTACCTATCTACTATCTCGATAGCGCTCCTTGGGGAGACTTTCGTTCAGCTGTGAATGGCGATTAGTTGATAAAAAAAGTATTTCCAAAACAAATATAAAACAATCGCCTTTAAACCAAAGTATTTGATACAATAAAATACAATTTACATCCACACACAGTCATTTTTCTGTAATAATGTTTAAACGTTATATTGTGTATATACACTTGTCGATGAAATAATGTATATTTTCATTTCTGAAATGCTTCAAATAATGTTTCTGAAATATTGGTCTAGACAGTAAAACTATATATAATGGACCTCGAACCTCGGACCTCTTAAAATAAACGACAATGCAATTATTTACTGGTTCGGTCACACTATATTCATGTATAGTAAGAGTCACAAATATTGAACTATAATTTAAACCAGGCACTTTATGAATGTAATTTTAGACTTAAATTAAATTCTAGTCATTTATAGTGAAATCTGGTAAAGGAAGGCATAGAATATCAAAATAATACTGTCGTTATGGTTTTACTAGAAAAAAATCCTTTCCATTAACAAAAATATATTTTTATTAGAAAATCAGTACGCTAAAGTGGAAATGGGCTGGTCATGTCTCTAAACGTACCGAGGGTAGGTGGAGCCGAAATGTGCTTATTTTTATTGTTTTTATTTTATAAAATAGGGGGCAAACGAGCAGTCGTATAGCCTGATAGTAAGCTATTATCGCCGCCCATGGACACCCGAAACACCAGAAGCGCCACAAGTGCGTCTACGGTCTTGGGGGATGGGGGAAAGGGATTGGGTATGGGCCTCAGGTATCTTCACTCACTCGGGGAAACAGAGCGCAAGTGCTATTTCTCACAGGTTTTCTGTAAGGCCGTGGTATGACTCCGGTCGAGCCGGCCCATTCATGTCGAAGCGTGGCTCTCCCACGGTTTGAGTGGAGACTGCGATTAGGGAAACGTAGTGTAAGGCACCCTGCGGTACAGTGGACTGACGATTTAAAGAGCGTGGCTGGCAGCGGATGGATGCGGACTGCCCAAGACCGGGACAGTTGGCGCTCCTTGTAGTTGACTGGTTGAAATTAACATATGTTTTATATTTTATAATACATCACCCGTAATATTTTGTAATTGTATTTATTATGATGCTGAGTATTAGAGAATGTTAATCCCTTAGGTATTGTATGTAGAAATTTTGAGGTTATTTTCAAAATGGTGATTAAATAGTATTATTTAGAATCCGCATAAGTAATTAGTTTTCTTCAAAATAAGTAAGTAATTGTATGATAGAGAGTATGCTAACTACGTACTACTCTATTACTCTAATATTGGGAGTGGTAATTTGAAATTAAAGTATATTACAAATATTGAAGTACTAAAAATGCATTAGATCCTGGCGCTCTGAACCCTAACTCATTTTTAAGAAAAAGATGAAGATAGACATTTCTGGAAACCTGCGCAAACAGTCAAAACGCTATTTACATTATCAAAACTATTAGCTCGAAAATCAACAGAGTTATGATGTTATTTAAATATCACTGAACTGGGACAGGAGAAAGATAGTTTTTAAATATGAAAATAAATAATGATTTTTATCACCGTTTAATAAGCAGAGCTATGTCAACCAGCTTAGTTTTACCATATAATTTCGAAAATCATATAAAACAATAACGTTTTACGTAAAAATTTACGTCATAAAAACATTTGCTTTGCTTTTAATTAAAGAAACAGTTTTTATAGCGAGTCGAAGCGTGCCACGTGTCAACAGTATCTACGTGGTATCTACCGTCGAACTTTCTGTGAAACATAACCTGTAGAGTCAAACTTTCACATAATAAAATATTTACTTTATAATTGGTTTACTTTTACCATGAAACAAAAACTTTCATCTTTTGAAAGTGATCAGTTGTTTTGAAGATACTACTTTGCAACTTAATCAAACTGTGCCTGTTTTAAGAGGCCAAGTTTAGTTACACCTACTGTTACTCCTAAATATCGGTTTTTATTATATTATAGTTTTCACACGGGTTCAATGTTTGTCGCACAGAATTCCTGAGCCATCGAAAAAGGCACGTACGAAATATAGATTACGTTGCGGAAAACACACTATCAATTTTGGTGTGGAGTTGAAATTATCGATATTGTTTTATCGTAAAAGTCTTTACAATATATTTATGATTTAGCAGAATTGTAGTCTTGTAGACCTAATTTTCTCTTAGTGTGATGACGGTTTGAGATTACAAATTGTCACTATATCTATTCATGGTATGGGTGTCCTAAAAGGCAACTAAATAAGCAAACTACGCTTAAAATAATATGTCGTCTATGTAAAGTACAACTTTATTAACTCATATTAATATAGGTACCTCTCCAAGGTCTACCAATCAAATTCCAACATTATGCATAATTATCGTGGGAGAGCAATAATGGGCCAGATCGACCGGAGTGATACCACGGCCTTACAGAAAACCAGTGTGAAACAGCGCTTGCGCTGAGTTTTACCGAGTGAGTGAGGACACAGAAGGAACCCATCCCCCTCCCCATCCCCCAAAGGCAGGCAACGCATTTGTGACGCCTCTGGTGTTGCGGGTGTCCGGTGCGCCGGGCGGTGGTAATCGCTTACCGTCAGGAGATACTTCTGCTCGTATGCTCATATTGTTACTCTACCTTATGTGTTTATTGTGGATGGTTATTTTTGTACACATTTACACATGTATTCATAGTTTGGTATACTTAGTTAAGATATGAAAATATAGATGATATTTTATTAATGGTAATAATTATACATTATATACCAATGAGACCCGAACATCAATGAGAAATGTTGCAAAACAGTGGAAACTTACTTTGAGAAACACGTGGGTTTGCTCGTTACCCGTATTTATATAATTCAGCTTAACACTACGTGGTCTACTCAATACATTCTAAGAAATTTTCCACTCCACGAGCGAGCTCTAATTTTAACTTTAATCTGTTGTATTCTATCTACTGCTACTTAATAGATTTATTCATCTCTGTATTTCTGTAGATAAAGAAATCAAAAGATGATCAAAGATAAGGTAAATACATACCTAGTCACACTGTAATGAGGAATTTTATGAGCTGGAACTAACCCCATGGCTGACTAATTTTAAAAAAACATGTTAAATTAACCTCAATTGTATTTTTATTCTATTATTTAATGAACTTGAATTTAGCACGACCTGTTTTGCCTTTTGGTATTTTCAAAGGTTACTGAGTAGTGTACAGTCTACAGTTGTTAGGTTTTAGATGTGAATAATTTAAAATTATGAGTAACCTTTGATAATGTAATGAAGCGAAAACGGCCAGGTTAAATTTAAGTTCATTAAATAATGGAATAACATTACGAGTGACATTAATTTCAAGAATTTATTTTAACAAGTTCCGATAATCGAGAGTGCAAATTATTATTTTATAAAGACAGACGACAATTTTTTCTGTAAGTTAGTGTCATTTTCCATGTCGTAATATGCTAACCATGAGAAAACCATGCTTGGCTTAAGTTGACGCACAGGACTAGAGTAATATCGGAGTCTTTATTACTCAAACCTCCTCTAAGCCAGACTGACGGGGGAAAGAGTCGGCGACGCAACTGTAACGCTTGAAGTTGCTGTTGTAAATGGGTGACGGTTGTCACTTACCATCAGTTGTTCTTCCTATATCTTAAAAAAACTAAGATATTTTCCAGAAAAAATAATCATAGTTATAAAAATGATAGTCTACAAGTACGTCTAAAAATCTATTGTCTGTTAAGAACGTTAGTAAAAATGTAGTAATTTATTTCTCACATCAACAAATATTCTCCCTGATCCATTGTCAATTTGTCCATCCAAAGGTCTTTTGTAAAAAAACTGCTTTAGATGTAGCAGTCCTTTGTACATCACTACTTTGTATTGTAAGTAATTTTCTTCAGGGTACAACAAAATTTATTGTATCTATCTTGAATTTATCGCCCACGGTACGGCCGTCTGATCTGAAATTAAGCAAAGCCATTATACAAATATAATATCTAATGAAGTGCTCAAAATCATCAATTAACCAAAAAGTCTATCATAACGTTACTAATAAAATCTGCGAGGTATATTCCGCTACAAATATCAAACAATTAAAACAAAACTAGTAATACTGCCTCGGTGGCGTAGTGGTATGCGTATGCGACTGCTAAGCTTGAGGTCTCGGGTTCGAATCCTGGGTCGATCCAAATGTTTGTGGAATCTACAAATATTTGTTTCGGAGTTTGGGTGTTTTCTATGTATAATATGTATGTATTTACAAAAAAAAAAAGTATATATAAGTATTTATATCAGTTGTCTAGTACCCATAACACAAGCACTGCTTAGCTTGGGACTAGATGGCGTTGTGTGTTAGATGTCCGAAAATATTTATTATTATTATTATTATATTATTATATATAATATTAAAAGAAGTTTAGGGTCAGATCTTATCAAAGAACAATGCGGAATTCTTGTATTAAAGAACGAATGGGGTAAAATACGACATAGAAAAAAGTATAAATGTCCAACAACAATCAGATTTTAGTTCACTCACAGTAAGGTCTATGAACTTATTAGTTAATTTATTTGTATACATAAAATTTAATAATAAAAGTCTTAACGGGATAAGAAAGAAAAAAAACGGATTACCCCGCGATGTACATAATTCATTGCTCTTTGAATCGTGTTGGCCTCGTTAAACTAAATATTCCATTTTCAAAATAGGTGACTTAAAATTCCGTGTTTATGATTTTAGATAAACGGTGGAACTTCAGTTTTTAATATTTTGTGTGTTATACAAATATAATTTATAGTAATAGCCGATACTAAAACTTTTCAAGAATAACATATTTCGCTCATCTGAATAAATTTATTAACTAGTAGTAAAACGTGTCTAAACTAGTACGAATAGATAACATACATTTAAGAGCCACAAACAAATCCAAACATGAAGCAAAGTAACTTAATAAATACAACATTATTTTATTACAAGGGCGTATGAAGCGCAGTAAACAACATACAGCAAAAGCTCGCAGCTTGTTCATATCAGTATTGTATATATGTAAACACCTACGTACGTACTTGTTGCATGTATACAGCGCATCAAACTTTCAGTCGTTTCAGTCGAGCTCCAAGATTCGCACGGTCAGTACGCGCGCACTCTTTTGCCCAACTGTTTCATTATTTATTTAGTCTGTGATGTGAACTTTCTTTGACATTTAAACAATAGAAAATTAAAATTTAGATTTATTATTGAGCGCCAAAACTTTGGCAGATTTTATTTTTTTTCTCTATGGACGGAATAAAAAGGATTTACTTTGGTGTTTAAAGTTTTTAAATTTTTATTTTTTGTTTGGTTTCTGAAATAAAAGTAATTAGGACATTAAAGTATATTCATAATATAGATCGGTATAGTGGTGAGTTTAATTTGCACTGTCTTGCAGTGCTTCTGACGTTTGTGGTGAGTGCAGCAAAATGACTTTTTAAAAAACTGTGTTTGTGTCTTTTAAAATTTGACATGGTAACTGTGAGTTTTCCACTTGGTACCTACTTCTGAAAAAAAAACTTTTGTGAAAAGACGAGGTAAGAATTTAATATATTAATATTGAATATAAACTATTTAGGTTGGTGTCTTGAAAATAAAAACTAATATTTGTTCATTTCTAAATCTTCATAAAAAATCATCCGATTAACAATTATTATTATAGATGCACAAGAATAGAAATATTTTGAATATTTTATCACGATAAATAGTAAGCGCCGAAGTTTTAGAATATAATAATTATAAAGTCGCAGACAAATACGGTGCAGGATAGAACATTACATTATTAATTTAATAAAATTATTTAATTTTATGCAGAAATATTAAATAATTCTATGAAAAAAAAGTTTTGTTGTCCAACTTTTATTTTAATACCATACATTACCAGATATGATTAAATTGAAGATTTTATACTTACTTATGAATTTCGTTTGGACATCATGTAGGTGTTTTTTTTTTACTTTTTTTATTTATTATGTTTTATACTTAGAATTTTTAGACACTTTTTTTTAGTTCTTTGTATTATGATAGACATAGTAGGTTTTAACTTACTTACGAAAATTCTCTCCAGTATTGTATTAGGTTTATTATAAAAATAAAGTCGATTATTATTATTAATATTAAATTAAATGTTGTGATATAAAAATCTCAAATATTTATTTATAGTAATTGTTTGAAATAAACGTTTAAATGTCAATCTGTAAAAGAAAAAACAATTAATTTTTATATAAGTGATGCCTGACGGTTATAATTGTGGATATTGATTTAACTTGAGAATACGGAATTTTCGTTTTTTGAAACCGTTAAATATTAATAGTACTTGGAGCATGTACAAGTAAATAGATAATGGTTAGTTAATTTAAGTATAACGTTTATGTTTTTATAAAAACAATGGATGCTCAAACAAAATTTTGAAGTGAAAACATGCCTATAGACTGACATTTGGGTCAGTATGAGACATTCCTGTTTTTTTTTTTCGATTTATCTCAGTAATGAATAAAACATAGGTATTACAAGTTTCTAGTTAGCATTCTTGGAATCAAATATTATTAATTATAGCAAGCGAAATATGGAGCGAACAATAAATTGTTTCATTTTTGGCATTTCACAGGCGAAAGATGCCCACTACTGAACATAATTTATTTTTTAATTTATATAATTTTTGTAACAATTTGCACTTTCTGGATCTCGAGCATTTTAAGGCATTATAGGTATTTGCTTTTGATGTCTATTTAGTAGCTATGTATTTTCGTAATCGCTTCTTTAATGTGTATATTTACAGATCAACTCTGATTACAGTCCTCAATTTGTGATTAAAAACGATTTGCTTGCAAAGATCTTGTTAGCAGAAATGTTTTTCCAGTTGAACGAAAACGTTTGGGGTTTCGGTTAAAGCTTTCGGTGAAAGAAACAGAAAAAAACTGACCATTTGAATTTTTTTATAAAGTGATTGACCTTGTCAAATATCATAAACGAAATTATTCGATAGATTTGCTTTCCCGGAATGTACTAGCTACCTCAAGCAAGTCGTCTGCGTTTCTTTTCAATCATGCTCGGCTCCTATTGGTCTAAAAATTTCAGTATCCTATCTCAGGGACGCCAACAAAACACACATTTGAACAAAACCTGAACATCTGTTAGATGGTTTCGGAGTTCATCGTGAGGAACAACGTGACACGAGAATTATATATATTAAATAACCGTTATATATCAATATGAGAAGCTTATTAACGAAGTTACTTTTATATATATATATCGATTCAAATTGGTACCTAGATATAATGGATATTTGCATTGCATCTTCTGCTTTTTTTTATTATATAGCGGGCAAACGAGCAGACGTATCGCCTGATGGTAAGCCATTACCGCCGCCCATGGACAACATGGCAACACCAGAGGCGTTACAAGTGCGGTGCCGGTCTTTTAGGAAGGAGTATGCTCTTTTCTTGAAGGTCGTATTGGTCCGGGAACACCGCAGGCGACAGCTCATTCCACAGTTTTGCTGTGCGCGGCAGAAAGTTTCGGTTAACTAATTTTATTATAATAGCGAAAGACCATAGACAAAAATTGCGTGTCGAATGTCACTGACCAATTACTTACAAGTGGAGTCGCAATCACAAAATGCCGGTCACGAACACATCCCCAGTTACCTGAACCCACCAAGCCTTACGGTATAACTTTAATGGTGATTGCGACTGATTTTATTATCATACCATTTCTACTTATCCATTTAATTTCTACAATCTAAGCTTTTTATTATGTTAACTTTACATTAACTTAACGTTTGTTTTGATACTGATTACATCAATGCATGTATTTCTCAGGCAGAATTTTATTTGCGTTCATTTAATATCGACAGTGGATATTAATATTAGAAAGTTAAATAATTTATCGAACGAATATAGTGCTTCGAGTCATCTGATTGTCATAAATATAAAGATTAGAATGAAAACATAAAGATTGGTAGAAACAAACAAATACACATCAACAAGAATAACATTTCGATTTTTGAATAAGCTTTTATTTTTATTATTTAACAAACAACCTTACAATATGAAACAGGTAGTTTAATATTGCGAAGGATTTCCCTGAAGCAATCATGGCAGTTACGAATTTCTTAGAGCTTCATCGGAAAATATTAAATTCAGTTCAATTTATGTTGCGTTCTGTCGTTCTGTCATTACTAATGAATTAATTAGCATGTATTTGATAATTATAAAATAAAAATAAAAAAGCCTTTTATTCCTCGCTTTCCATAATCAGTTGCATGCAGTACAATGATAATTTTTAATCTTAAACATTTATATTACGTATCCAATTTAATTTAATTTAGAAACAAATAATACCAATACAAAATCTTAGTTTTATACATAATGCAAAATGGATTCTAATTTCACTTTTATAAATCAATATTTATATTACGAGTATATAAATATGATGAATATATAAATATGAAAAAAAAAACAACAATTCAATAAATAATAAAACCAAGAACATGATTAAACAAATCCATATTCATAATTTCAATTGAACCGTAATAGTTGTTGATTCTATAGATTTATTCAAAGGTTTCTTAGCAAGAACCCTCTCCCTTGATAATTACAGAGGGTAAAATAAAGTCAAAAATTGACTGAAACATGATTTTACTTCAGTTTTCATCAATAAGGACAATGATATAAGGCAGAGGCATAGGCAAGTCTTAAATTAATGTTCATTATTTAATTGATATAAGATTCTCTTTACAAATCAGGTTTGAGTCTAACATACCAGCCTAACCAAATAGATTGGTATTGGATTTGTCAAGTTATTGTTTTCTTAGCAGTGCTGTTGTCCTGCGTAGTTTAGTAATAAATATTTATCCATTTGCAGTTACCAATTAAAGTGCAATTCCATGCTCAGTGTTCAAATAAAATTATATATTAAATTAATTAGAAGTGAAGTGAAGTGAGCGTTTATAGATAAAACGTTGATATTTTTATTGGAATTAATATAGATCGATATGAATATAGATTAAGATAATAAATTGATCTAGAATTTTCCTGTAAATGTTAATACAATTATGTATGTGGAAAAGTAGAATAAAAAAAGTAAAGAAGGTTTTGCTGCTGCACGTAGACCTCTCCTTTACATTTACTAACCAATTATTTTAAGAAACATAGATAAATCACTATCCTAAAAGAAACTCCAACTCATTTTCCAACGAACAATTAAATAAATTATTTAAAAATAAATCATTTAATAGCAGAAGATTTATTAGTTAATTTAATCTTCTTGCAAAGTGCAAGTAAAATATTAAAACTGTTTGTAATTTGGAGATGAAATAAAAATCCATCTGATTTCGTGTTTTTCGTATTTTCTGCGAAACGAAATAATCCGCTTATTCCGCATTTGTAAATTGAGAGTTCCTGTTTTATGAAGAGAGAGTTTTCATTTCATAAGAATTTATCAGTTACGTACCTAATCATAATATACTATAAATTAATGGTTTCATGATTCATATAAATAAACTTTTCAGTCCTTTCTTAGTTTTGTATGTATATATATATATATACCTATATATATTAGCCTGCCCAAGTGACTCTACTCTGCTTAATTTAAAACATGACCAGGGATCAGGAATAATGGTCACTATACTCATTGCGAACGCAGACAATCCAGTAATGCATCATGGTAACCCACACTTTGGCGGCATAATTGACATGCATAGATCTGCATCATTTAGCCACCGGTCTAGCAAACACACTAGCACATAGGTACAACGGAACACGACACCACGAATGGCAATCATTAGTCTAGTATAGTAGAACTATAAACGCGTTTGCGATCAGCGGAAAGCGAGTGTGCAGTTTTGATGGTTTTGTCGCTGGAATATAAGCAAATATGCGAGTGCATTGTATGCCGTGTACTCGTATTCCGTTTTATTTCAGAATTGACGCTGCCACTACACAAACACTATCGTGAAATACATCATCGTTGTCATCTGATCTCGACAACAATTTGAGTTGCAATGATTCGTTGATATTCATTCTTTCAAAGTCGAAGTGTATGGAAATGATCAAGCGAGGGAGCATCGCTGAGTGACAAAGCTAGTAAAGCGAGTCATCACCGGCTGTTTTAACAGTCGGAGAGCAACTATTAATATATGCATCTCTTTCGTTTACACGGAATGTATTTTTATTGTGCGTTTCTTGAGAGAGAAAATCACCTATAGCTAGGCGTATTCTCGCCGGAGGTCGTACCACTGCCTAAAGGTGACAAAATAAAAATATTGGAACACTAGCTTATCCTTAAGAAGATTGAAACTGGAGAATATTCTAAAATTTAAGCTTTTATGAAATAATATTTGTATTTGATTATTCGATTCTATAATTTCGTAAATTCGAAAATAACTTTGTCTGTAACGCTTTGGCAGCTAAACTCCAGTACTCATTTCAATGAAATTTGATACGGAGATGTACTTTGATTTTTGAAGTAGCACACAAGCTAATCTTTATTGTGACAACCGACATAGACGCTAAAAGTCTAGTATTTTAAATTATTTTAATGAAATTGGTTTTTTTAATTTTATCATGTGCAAACCATACTTTACAGCACAAGATAGATACTTTGATAGCTCGATGGGAGCAATACCTCGTCTTCAAAGGAAACCAGTGTTAAGCTACTTCATCATCAGTCTATCGCAGTCCACTGCTGGACATAGGCCTCTCCAAAAGCACGCCACTTAGTTCGATCCTCGGCTTCTCGCATCCAGCTCCTGCCAGCCGTCTTGCGCAGATCATCACTCCACCTGGCCTGTGGACGTCCTACACTACGTTTGCCGAGACGCGGTCTCCACTCAAGGACCCGTTTACCCATACGGTTATCGGTTCTGCGGCAAATGTGACCAGCCCACTGCCACTTCAGCTTGCTAATCCTGTGGGCTATGTCGATGACCTTGGTTCTCTGTCGGATCACCTCGTTTCTAATACGGTCCCTTAGAGAAACGCCGAGCATAGCCCTTTCCATAGCACGCTGAGCGACTTTGAACTTGTGGACCAGCCGTACCGTAAGTGTCCACGTTTCGGCTCCGTATGTCATTACGGGTAGGACGCACTCATTAAAGACTTTTGTCTTTAGGCACTGTGGGATCGATGATGAGAAGACTCGACGAAGCTTCCCAAACGCTGCCCAACCCAGCCGGATTCTCCTGTTCACCTAGTCCTCAAAGTTGTTTCTCCCTAACTGCAAAGTCTGCCCGAGGTACACGTATTTTTGAATAACTTCGAGAACGGCACCGTGTACCGCAACCGGTTCCGGTAGTACGTGTTCATTGAACATGACCTTGGTCTTGTCCAAGTTCATCCGTAGGCCGATGCGTACAGAAGAGTCAGCAAGGTCGTTCAGCATCTGTTGTAGGTCCTGCAGCGTCTCTGCCATGATGATAATGTCGTCTGCAAATCGCAAGTGAGAGATGTATTCGCCATTGATGTTGATTCCGCGTCCTTTCCAGTGCAGGGTCTTGAAGAAGTCCTCCATTGCATTAGTGAACAATTTCGGGGATATAACGTCCCCTTGTCTCACTCCTCGATGCAATGGTACGGGTCTTGTATGCTGATTCTGTACTTGGACGGACATTGTGGCGGCTTTGTAGAGACATCTCAACACTTGTATATATCGCCAATCTACTTGGCAACGCTGCAGGGACTCCAGAACAGACCAGATTTCTATCGAGTCAAAGGCCTTCTCATAGTCCACAAATGCTAGACACAGGGGCTGATTATACTCTTCGGTCTTCTGTATAATCTGCCGTACTGTGTGAATGTGGTCTATGGTGCCATATCCGCTCCGAAACCCAGCTTGCTCCGGTGGTTGGAATTCATCGAGTCTTCGCGCAAGACGGTTCGAAATGACTCTCGAAAACAGCTTGTAGACGTGGCTTAGAAGGGAAATGGGCCGATAGTTCTTCAACATGGTCTTGTCACCCTTCTTGAAGAACAAGATGACCACACTTCTACTCCACGCCTCTGGAGTTCTCCCTTCGAACAGGACAGCGTTAAAAAGCTTTTTGAGCTCCCTCAATACGGGCGTACCTCCAGCCTTTAACAGCTCTGTTGTAATGCCATCCTCTCCAGGGGCTTTTCCATTTTTCAGCTGTCCAAGAGCCATTTCGATTTCATCAATACTGACTTCTGGCAGATCTTCGGTGTTGTGGCGTGTTAATGTAGCTCTAGGGTCCTCATTTTCGGGATCAGGTCGAGATGTATGCGAAGCGTATAAGCTGCCGTAGAAGCTTTCGACTTCCGAAAGGACGGCCGGCTTGGAAGCAACGACTTCTCCTCCTGATGTGGTCAACTTTGTCAGGTGGCTTCTTCCAAGAGATTGCACGAACACTTTTGACCCCCGATTCTGCTCGATCGCTCTTTCAATCGAAAGAGTATTGGAACATCGGAGGTCGTGTCGCACAAGTTTGGTGATCTCTCGGTTTAGAGCCCGCTTTGCCGACGAAGTGGCAGGTGAGTTCTCACGTCGTTCCCTCATTAGCCCTAATGTCCTCTCTGAAAGCTTCGACTCCCCGCTTTTACGCTGCATTTTACAAAATCTCGTACCTTCGTCCCTGAGAATCCGAACCACATTTTCAAGGTTCTGGTCTACGTCTCTTGTGGTTTCCATGGCAGCAAATCGGTTTTCCAGATTTGACTGGAATTTTTCAGATCCCATCGCGGTTTGGAGCAGAGTTGGTCGGAGCCTGGATTTCATCAAACGGACACGTTCAGCCTTAAAGTCGATATTCAGAGAGCCTCGGACAAGACGGTGATCACTACCGGTGTTAAACCTATTGATCACTGAGACGTCTTTGAATATGTGCTTTCTGTCCGTCAAGATGAAATCAATCTCATTTTTAGTCATAGCGTCGGGGCTTCGCCACGTCCACTTCCTTTGGGGCCGTTTTTTGAAGAAAGAGTTCATCAAGAACAGCCCCTCCCGCTCGAGAAAATTGACGAGCATTTGCCCCCTATGATTCCTGCTTCCAAATCCATGGGTTCCTATTACCGATTCGCTACAAGTCTGTACTCCCACTTTGGCGTTGAAGTCACCCATAACAACGGTATAGTGTGTTTTAGTAGTGAAGTGGAGAGCCCTCGATATGTCATCGAACATATCCTCCACCTCATCATCCGAGTGAGCCGAGGTCGGTGCGTACACTTGTACTACCTTGAGGCTATACCTCTCGGTAAGTTTAATAATGAGGTACGCTACCTTGTTCGACCCACTGGACATTTCTACCACGTTGTCAGAGAGGGACTTGTTTACCAGAAACCCCACGCCACCTTGGGATTGTTGGTCACCCTCGCGGAAGTACATCAGGTGGCCTGAGTCGAGAGTTACGGTGTCCTCCCCCTCTCTTCGGACTTCACATAACCCTAAGATATGCCACCTAATCTTCCCAAGTTCCACCTCGAGCTGCGCCAGATGCGAGTCCAGCCGTAACGTGCGGCCGTTAAACGTTGCCAGGGTCAGTCGTTTACGGTGGCCTTCCGTAACCCGGTGATTCTTAGCACCCCCTGTCACGCCGTTACCGTGGCCGCCACCATGACCAGGAATAGCGAGACTGCCGGGAACTAGGGGCCGTGGCTTGTAAAGTGTTAAGCTACTTATTCGTTGCTTTTCGCATAGTAAATGCGGCTACTCAAGCCCAACGCCCCTTCTCCTCCCTTCTTCTACTTCAAGGAGAAAGGGGACTCCAACGGTCACAATGCACTTGTGACTCTTAAGTAGATGTCCAAGAGGGTTCCTTTCTTCTCGTTATCTCTCTTACGCTATAAATAAGATGTTGTAATGTCAATTTAAGTATCTGTAATATAAACCTAAATTATTTTTCTCATTATACTTGAAACGATTTGGTTCGAGACGTAATTAATCCTCATATTTACATAAATTAGAACTAAATTTCGTTGTATTTATAGACCTAGACATAAGTAACATCTACGCGAGTTTACTTACAATTAATAACTCCTATGTTGAGATTTTAATATAAATTTTGATTAAGAGCAAAGTTAATTAAATAATTGTTCAAAGTTGCTCATTAAAACAACGTTTAAAGTTAGTTAATAAGAATCATGTACAAAGTTTTAGTTGCAAGACTATTATCGTAGTTTACATCAGTTTTATAATGTAAAGCTTATATTTTTAAGATAGTTGTTTAACATTACCTGGGTGGTACAGTATAATGCTGCAGTAGAGTGCTGCAAACCTTTATTGGTTTATGGCTATCAAAGAGCCAGAAATAAATACATGATTAAAAAATTCAATTTCTTTCGAAATGACACTCATAGTTGTGTTTATACCTGTACATTTTCATGATCAAATTATTTTTCTGATATGAGTGTTTAGGATTATTCTACTTTTGGAACTGCCGGGGGCATTTTATTAAACCTTGAAGTGCCAGATGCGTCGGTTTCAGGCACCTCTTTATAGCGACGCTGTGCTTGATAAAGCCATATATAAAGAGCACTCATCTGGACTAAGTCAACCGTGTATTCTTGAAATACATACATGTATCACACTATATAAATAGGAATGAATGTTGTTCGTTGATAAGAGCAAGCGGTGGAACTAATCTAAATGAATTAAGTTCAGCCTATCATGTCACATTTACTAAGTACATAAACTACTCATGAAAACTATTAACAGATTACAATATTGATAATACATGAAAACTGCAAATCAATGAAGAATGTGAAATTTACTTATGGGTAGCTTTTGCCCGTGACCCCGCCCGGGTGATGTCGGTTATCGCAGTTAAGAGTAGCCTATGTTCTTCCTCAAGAATTAAAGTATACCCATATCAAATTTTATTAAACTTGGAGCAGCGGTTTGGCCGTTAAAACGTGACAGACAAACAGATAGAGTTACTTTCACATTTATAACATAAGTATGGATAATTAGATTTCTTTTCTTACAGTACTGTATATTCGTAAATCGATAAACACCAACTAAATTCACAATCTTCTATAACAAAGATTGCCTGAGCCATTCAAACCATTACCGTCCTAATGTAATTACACTTTGCCACTCCTTACCCACCAAAGACAGTAAAAGTAACTTACCATTTACGCGACACACAGATAAACATCTTTATAGGGGGTGGAATACGACCTATTATGGTGTTCAAGATTGTGTTCTACTTCGCTATAATTATACAAGTCTTGGGCACTTATGTTGTTGTTCGAAAACACTCTAAACCAAACTAAAAAATACAAAAAGGATGTTTTGTCAAATGAAATTTTAAATGTCCTAAATACTTTATACATTAAAAATCTAAATACAAAAAAATCACTACGGAAATTCACTTCGCTTTAAAATTTTAGTTGAGTGACAACTGTTTTGCGATTGTATTATCAACTGAAGAAGAATTACAAATTAGCTCTGCCCCTAGTTTAGTGCACGGTAATGTAATAAAACGCTAAATACGTGTAAAACATATCTCTCCTTTATTGACTCCTGAAAATATATACAAAGCCATCTCTGACGATGGATTGCGTGGGTAAGCCATAGAAGTTTTATACAAACTCAAATTTCGACCTTTGTGACGCTCGTAACAGTACAACGTTATTTTAAAAGGTAACACCGCTATCTGCCTTTGACGTCGAGTCTGGAGTCTTTAATTACTGATCAGTGAGTTCTATAATTATTCCTAAGCCTAAGTATAGAAAGATGTAGGCGGCCTCGTCTAGCTGTAAAGTCCGATGTATAAAAGATTCTGTAAAAGATTTACTCACAAAATAAATATCATTTATTTATCTACACTAATATTATAAAGAGGAAAACTTTGTTTGTATGTTTGTTTGTAATGAACGGGCTCAAAAACTACTGGACCGATTTAAAAAATTCTTTCACCATTCGAAAGCTACATTATCCACGAGTAACATAGGCTATATTTTATTTTGAAAAAAATAGGGTTCCGTCCGTTTTCGGACACAAGGTGTAAAAATCAACCAGAAAAGTTACTTATTTTGCGAAAATTTTCATGCTACGGGCTATATAAGACGCAAACGAGGTTGCGTGGGTCAGCTAGTCATGTATATTTTTATTGGAAATAAAATAACTATAGATGTAACATGAATATTTATGTCTTACAAACTAAATGATTGCACGGTATTGGATACGATTTTACACTTGGAGAATTTACGTTACAATTACAGAGAAACATACCATATTTTCTTTTTATAGTAGTTAAATAAAGTATGTCGTAGATGTTTGCCAAAATAGTACACCGTGTAAATGTGTTTAATCATAATATTACAAACTTAAAATTTAACACCAATCATTCTTATCTGTTGTATTAATCATTCGAATACTGATAGTCAGTCCCCAACGCGGGTTGGCAAGCTTGGGGACGTATGACATCTCTCTTGAGAGGCAACCCGTGCCCTGCTGTGTGCCAGGGGTTGTCAATGATACTGATAGTGAAAATACACAAGAAGACAAGAACACCTAAAAATATTAAAAGCATCGTATCTGTCTACATTTCTCGTACCTGTAAATATATTTTTAAATAACAAATAATATTATAATATTACCGTATGTATACCGTAGTAGCTAAAACTTAATAAATATTAAAAAAAAAACAAAAATACTATGAAAATATTTTTTAGACCTTCATATAATAGGTTGGCAAATATCTTCCTTCCGCTTTATTGCTGTTTATTCAATGCTTTATAAAAAGTATTACAGTGATCGGATTTAGTACAAATATGCGCCGTTTTGTTCGACAATCTGTTTCCATCTAGACGGCAACTTCATAATACCCCCCTCGTAGAAGCCCTCCTCCTTATTTGCGAAGAACTCGGACAGCCACTTTTCACAAGCCTCTTTTGAATTCAACTTTACACCACCAAGGGCGTTTGCCATGGACAGGAACAGCTGGTAATCACTTGGCGCTATGTCCGGGCCATATGGTGGATGCGATAAAACCTCCCATCCGAGCTCCCGTAGCTTCTGACGAGTCATCAACGAAGTGTGTGGTCTAGCGTTGTCCTGGTGGAACACTACACCCTTCCTGTTGGCCAATTATGGACGCTTCTGGTTGATCGCCTGCTTCAAGCGGTCCAGTTGTTCGCAGTAGATGAAAGAATTCAGTGTCTGGCCATATGGGTGCAGCTCATAGTGGATGATTCCCTTCCAATCCCACCAAACACACAGCAAAACCTTCCTGGCCGTCAATCCCGGCTTGGCCACTGTTTGGGGCGATTCACCGGCCTTCGACCACGAACGTTTTCGCTTGATATTGTCGTATGTGATCCATTTTTCGTCGCCAGTCACCATCCGCTTCAAAAATTGGTCGAGTTCGTACCGTTTCAGCAGCATATCGATACTGGCTACTTTTAATGCGAAAAAAGGGTAATAAGGGGTTAAAAGAAGTGATGAAATGTTGTATAAATTCTACTTGAAGTCATAGTGACTCCACGCAGACGAAGCATGGCACAGCTAGTTGATACAATATTATAAATGTGAAGGTAATTCGGTCTATCTATTAATAAAGTGAAATTTGGCGCGGAGATGCTTTTAATCTTGGAGAAAGACTTGAGTTACTTTTAACATGCAAGCGAATAAAAGCTAATTCTTTTTAAGATTAATTTGGAGCTTTGGTCTTATAACAATATACCGACCCCATCGTACCTTGATGCAAAGTAAATATAAATAATGAAAGTTGCAAGAGCTTGTGACGTGTGAGGTGACGTGTTTTAGCTGCTTCTTAATTTAGACAACTAGTTGTGCTTTGTGTTAAACATGAATATGTTTTTGGTAGGCAATTTTGCATAGTTTTAAATGAAAAACTAATAAGGCGTATGTAATAACTGTATAAATAAATAAATTCGTAGTTTCGCTACCGGCAGTCGTTCTTTCACTACGGTTGTACCAAGAAAAAGGAAATAATGCATAAAGTGGGGACAAAGGGAAAATTTAATACACGTTCTTTTTCCGTTTTGCAGCGATGATATATTTTACCAACACGACTCATGGAATGTGCATTTTGTTCAGTCCTTTTTATAATTGAACAAAATGTAGCTTGGTAGTTGATAACATCTGTGTGTTAGCCAGGAAATGGGCCCCGTAAGTAGACTATTTGTGTAACCATTTAGGGAGAACGTTT
The DNA here is from genome assembly GCA_916048165.1 of Spilarctia lutea. Lineage (NCBI taxonomy): Eukaryota > Metazoa > Arthropoda > Insecta > Lepidoptera > Erebidae > Spilarctia > Spilarctia lutea. The sequence goes on along the minus strand of OU696471.1, from coordinate 19,383,973 downwards.
TAGTCAACACAAAAACAATGTCTTTTTAACTCACTCCAAAAAAATAAGATTCATTTCTTTTGTTTTTTGTTATCTCGGAACTCCGTCATTTGTGAAAGGTACTTCTCGTTAATTATCAAAATTATAAAATTATATAGCACCAGTTTATTACAATTTATATCATAATTAACTTTTACCCGCGGTTCCACCTGCAACTAAAAGGGTTAAGAGTGGTCTATGTCCTTTCTTAAGGATCCTGGTATCTTCACGCCAAACACTGTAATTAGTGCAGCGGCTAAGACGTGAAAGCGTGGCAGATGGACAGACAAATAGACATAGTTACTTTCGAATTTATGATGTTAGTATGAATGTATGGCTTCTAAAAAACAGTTCTATACTTCGCATTAACGATATTTTTATGATAATTGTAAATACCAGCCACTGGTTGTAAAGATACATAGAAACTATACCTTCGGCAGAATTGAATTATGAAAATTCAATGTTAGCAGTGTATTTAATTATTGATGTAAATAAAAGTTATGAGAAATGTTATTAGCCTTGTGTATTCCTCCTTTCCTTGTATGTGGTTATGTTGCTGCATATTTCAAACTAGATGTAAATACAGCATATACACGAGTCGATAATTTTACATACATGTTAGCAATAGTTTCACGTTGAAGCAAATAGTAGGTTTCAAAAGCATTTATAACTGCTCTATAAAACGTTACCAATAGAACTCATGTGGCTAGATTTCAAGTTTTTTCTTGAAATTTCAATATTAGTTAAAGCGGTGTAAAATACGAGTACCTTTCGAAATTTCATAGGATCCGTCCCGAGAATTTCCTGTGGAAGGAGCACGATTAATCATGTATTAAAGTGAGCAAAATAGGTACATCGTGAATAATGTGCATGCCAGTTCAATGTTTACATAGCATATGCATTCTGTTAAACACGAATTAAAGAACTTAGGGCCGGTTTTTCAATGGCCAGATAAAACTTATCGGAGAAATAAACTATAAGACGGCACAATTATGGACACTTTATTTTTAGGAGTAAGTGTCAGTAGGAACGTGTCCTTATTTTTGCCGATTTATAGTTTATTTCTCCGATAAGTTTTATCTGGCCATTGAAAAACCGGCCCTTAGAAATTATAAATGTCGCAATAGAATACATTTTTACGCGAGTAATCGGCCAAAAAACCCTTGAAATTTCATGAATAAAGATTACCAAAGCAATTTAAAACGTTGTATATTAATGAGATGATAAAAATTATCGTTCAACTTACGAGGGAAATGGAGTTCGTTCTACTCATTAAAGATAAAAGAAAACAATTTAGAGGCTTTAAGAATCCACCCTTTACTTTTTTGAGTTTTTATTTACTGTGGGATTTAATAGGAGAAGAGAATGATTGGGCACAAATGGTTCGGCTGGACCGTAGCTGATACCATTGCCAAGCAATTAACGCCTTTAAAAGATACAAATAAAGTAGGATCTATCTTAATCGTAATGTACATTGTTAGAATATTCAATATGTTATAAACGGGACTTTCTCTCATAAAATCTAAAATACTACAGTTAACCTGGTGAACTTCTTGTGAATTCACAATTTATTGGAAGGCTTTGATATTGGATCTCCTTAATATCCCCGTCGTAAAATCCGTTCATAGCTGACGTCGTTTACCTGTGAACCGAGCTCCTGCCAAATTGTAGAAGGTAAAAAGAAACCGAAGTATGTCGTTTTCTTCTTGTCAATCATCACTATAAAAGAAAATTAAATTGTTTATACAATACGTTACAATATTTAATACAAATAAAACTTTGTATGTACACATATTCTTGGAGGTATTGGAAGTTAGATAGGATAATTTTTATTAAACGCCAGCAAAGCCGCGGACGAAAGCTAGTATATCTGTAAATGAATCGCTAAATGTGCAGCTAAGTGCAAGACTTGAGAAGTACTCGACCAATTTGTTTATTTTTTAAAATATTTTCGTTATGGTACAAGAAAGGTTGCTTTTATAAAAAAAAAATTTAATACGTTTTATATCTTTATTTTTATCTATTCTATTGGACTGCTAAAGCTTTCGACAGCACGATGTTCTTCAGGTTAGCTAGTACATATTGTTTATATAAGTCTTGAGTACTATCCAGATTTTAGTCAGTTAAATAGATATTTTGTTCACCATTTCTTCAGCAATAAAGCGTTTAAACTATTAAACTTAAAAATAATAATAATAAATATTTCGGACATGTAACACACAACTCCATCTAGTCTCAAGCTAAGCAGAGTTTGTGTTATGGGTCCTAGACAACTGATATAATAATATAATTACTTCTTTTTGTAAATACAAACATATCATACATAGAAAACACCCAAACTTCGAAACAAATATTTGCAGAGCATACAAACATTTGGCTCAACCCGGGAATCGAACCCGAGACCTCAAGCACAGCAGTCGTATACGCTACCACTACGCCACCGAGGCAGTTAAATAAAATATAAATAGTACCTTAAACTTGTCTCTGAGAACCAAAATTAAGCAATGAGTCGCACAAATACGCAGTTTACGAGTAAGTACTAAGGTAGATAAGTTTCATCTAAGTTTGAACATAATGCGAGTTGGAGGTCGTTCGGCAATGTGCTAAGTGTCTTTTTCTTTCGTCTATTAGATAGAAAGTTATTGTGTATGGTAGAGGGCACCTTTGCTATTTATTTTCAAAGTTTGTTCTTGCCATTGTTTGTTATACCTCTTGAAGGATTTTTACATGATTTTTAAATTAAACTTTGCACCGTACGACTGTTTAACCGTTAGGTGTTGCCCTTCAGGATTTTATTTAGTATTTTGAATTACTTAATACTATATTGCTATAATCTATACAAATAAATAAAATTGGAGAATCTGTTTGTAATATTAAAATAACCACTTTCTACTACATGCATATGAATGTATATACGGTACACATACCAATTTATTTATTTTTAAAATTTTTGTCTGTCTGTCTGTCTGTCTGTTTGTTCCGGCTAATCTCTGGAACGGCTGGACCGATTTGGACGGGACCTTTACTGCTAGGTAGCTGATGATATAAGGAATAACTTAGGCTACTTTTTTACACTAGCTTCGCCCCGCGGCGTTGCCCGCATTACGACAATAACCGCGGGTAATACCGCGGGGTTCAGCTAGTTTGAAATATAAATGAAACTCCTAGAACAAAGAGTCAAAATTATATATTATAAATGTGAATGTAAGTTTGTTTTTTATGCTTTCACTAGAAAACTAATCAACCGACCATCATGAACCAATGTGTAGAAAGTTCAAATATTCTTGGATTAGAAGTAACATAGGATACTTTTATTAAATGCGAGCGAAGCCGCCAGTGAAAGCTCGGAATATATATATTCCGAATTATTGAGTAATAGGTTAGTCGTTTCCATTATCCATTCGTTTGTCTTTCTAGTCAGGTGTAGGTGGAGAATGCTTATTAAAGGGAATACTTTTGATTCTACTCTTGAACGTATCAGAATTATGAATGTTTAAATAGACAGGGACAGAGCTTTCAAATGACTAGTTGAACTGTTTGGCAATTTGAAAATAGCATTACCTTTACCTAAAATTAGGTACTTACTTGCTCTTTTTGTCTACTATTTGTTTATTTTTTATATTTTTTTAGTATTGCAATTTTGTAAAACTTTTAGAACTTTAGCATGTTATGTGCTAAATTTTCCCATCTTATGCTTTAGTTTGACTAAACTTATTGTTGAATACCCTCACGCGTATACTCGTATACGCTTGGCTATATGTACACATACAATCCGACATACATGCACTCAGGTACTTCGCTTCTAAGAAAATACATACATATACATTAATTTTATAAAATTATGTGTATTACAAGATTACATTTATTCTCATGACAATTGAAACAGTAAAGTTGTTCGTCTTTGAAATAAATGAATGTCTGCAAAGGCTTTTGATACTTAATGCTTATAAAACTAAATTAACTTTTGACAGTTTTATTTTTAAATAAAGGAATCGTGATAATGTTGACTTAGGAGTAAATTTTAGGATTGGACCTACCTATTGGACAGACCGGTTTTTACATTAATCCTTGCTGACTTTGTTCCGATAATATATAAGTTATAATACACAATATGCATAACTTGTGCATCTCAGTTTGAATAGACTAGTCCTGTAATCTCATATTCGTGGAATTTATACACCTGATTGTCGGCACTTGATAGAATTTATTGAAATACATTCTAAAATTAAACTCATTTGTATTTATTCCACTATTTAAATTAACTTCAATCATGACTGGTTTCGCCCTATGACATTATCGAAGGTCCTCGTTATATTCTTTTTAGACGAATAACCTACGTCTACGTATTTGAGAGTGAATATATGCCACTTCAATAACCTATGTACACCCACAGCTAGAAAACAGTTGATAACCTCACTTCCCCAATGAGACTTATTCATTAGTAATATTAATAATCAACAACCCATAACGTCCAACTGCTGGGCTCGGGTCTCCTCTCAGGAGAGGGTTAAGGCCATACGTCCCCACGCTGGCCAAGTGCGACGTTATGGCTACGTAATCTTGCCGTTGGATGTTTTTAAGCCGCCCAAAGGCCTCCAACTAAGCTTCACGATTGTTATCCTATGATAACAACCGGGACCGACTGCTTAATGTGACGTCTGCTCGTTTGCCCCTATTCCATAAAAATTAAACGTGTTTATCAACGTAGTTAGATTTCTTAATTACAAGCGAATTTAAAGAGATGTAGAGGTCTTTGCTCTCAATTTGTGCTAATAAAATACAATTTATAACTCTTTAGCAGGACAGCCACTGTTTTCGTTGACCCCGTAATGTACTCGTATCATAATAATGGCTTAATCCTGAACCTTTTTTAGTCGGTAGAGTTGGTTTATTTATGTGTGTGTCAAACCGCAGATATCGTGTAATTATTCATAGTCCTACGTGTCAGCTCTTTGTATTAACTGACCTCATTTTCATGTAAGCGACGGAAGGGACCAATGAAAAACAATATGTATATGTTATATTTATAACTTCGTAATATTTATTCACTTTAGGAAATACTGAATTTGACTTTAAATCATTCCTTTAATGTCGTATTGTTTTGTTTCCTTCAATGTTTGCGTTTAGAAACCATTTTTTTGTATCTTATTATTATTGTTATTTTTTTTTTAAATTTTAAGGACGTTTAGAAGACGTTGAACAGTAAAGGAAAGTATTTATTACCGTTAAAGTATACGAAATAAATGAATGAAGCATGGCTAGTTGGTCAGTTTATAATGTAAGTTGATTCTTTGACAAGTTTATTTATTTTCAGAACGAATTTATTGATTCATAAATATTTACTAATAAACAACATAAACTACAATTAGATGACTGCACGTTCGGCCTAGTGGTTAAGCAGTCGCCACGTCGTTCCCTACTTCACCAAGTGTTGTGGGTTCAAATCCCACATGGAATAACACTTTGTGTGATCCACACGTTGTTCGAAGTCAGGGTGTTCTTTGTGTCTGTTTCATGTATGTTTGTAAAGTCCCCCGCGACACAGGAATTATTCCTAGTGCGAGAGATGTCGTTTAAAAAAAAAAAATAAAAAAGTATAACTGAAGAGGCTTAAGAACATACCTATAAGGAAAGATCATATTGACCTTCTTGGAAAAATATATAAAAGGCTTAAACAAAGGTATACCACATTTCACTCTTTATAGATATAGCTCATATTCAAATTATATATACATACCAAAAATAAATAATACAGAATTTATATCTTAATACCACTAATTGGATTTTATTGCAGTTCATGTTCATCGGCATAAACTCCACCCGAAATCCTCAATTAACAAAGCCATTAACATGGTTCATAATTATTTAGTCTGCTATCGTGTCATAATAAGAACCGTAAATTAATGAAAAAGTATTATCTTTGTGTGGAATCAGTGCCATTAAAATTACGGAGTTTGTATTTATAACAATTTTTTTCCCAAGGCACTGCTGAATTAATATCGACGGATGTCACACCAAGATTTTGTTCTGACATCCGTCAATATTGATTCAGCATTCAGCTGGTGATGGGGTGATAATGATAGGCTGATGATGATACTATTGTTTATGAAAGTCTTCTTCCTTCCTAGCCTTTATTATTCCCAATATTTGGGGTCGGCTACCAGTTCAACCGGTTTTACCTGAATATCAGTTTTTACACAGAGCGACTGGCATCTGACCTCCGCAACCCTGAGGGCGAACTGAATTCGAAGGTTGAACTAGTTGTCAGTATATTTGAGGGCACTGACTTCCCAATAACGATTGCCATAGATGTTCATGACAACCGGAACCGACGGCTTAACGTGCTCTCCGAAGCACGGGCAGGAAACACCGCCATCTTCCATACTCCGGGTTGCTATTAGGAATTTCTTGTAGGAAAAACCCAACAGCAGTCCGACCCGGGAATTGAACCCGAGACCTCTTGATTTGCAGTCGCTTACGCTAACCACTAGACCAACGAGGCAGTTTTGTTTATGAAAGTCTGTAAGTCAAAATTTAAAATCTTATTCTGAAGCCTAAGAATGTGTTCTAAAGTTGATGATGCTCGTATGTGATAAGAAAGTAATATCGTAATAAACTCATATTCGTATATTTATTATTTTAATTAAGGTGACATAATAACTGATTTATATAGAACATATTTATGTACTTGGTATGTATATACTTACACGAACTGAAACACATTTATTTCCACGTAATCTATTTCTTATAGAGCTAGATATATATAACATAGTAGCAAAAGTAACCAACCAAACAATGTACTGGAATAAATTAAAATGTCAAAGTCAAAAAACGTTTGGCAGGAAATCTTTTGTCTTCATGGGACCACACATTTACACTAAACTTTGCTCAATATATTTGAATTAAGAAGAAGTAATTTCAGGGAAATCGTAACAAATACTGTACAAATAACAGGACAGCGTAACACATTATACCACACCACATTCATAACACCACACTAAACCCATTTCAGCACACCAAATCATCACATCAAAACACACCCGATGATCCCATAACCCAGGGAATCCTAGTGTGGGGTCTAGGGCCTTAATTTACATATAATTTCTTTTTATGAGACAGTAAAAGATTACTATTACTGTATACGATTAGCAAACTTTTCAAACATTTTCGGTGCACGTTTTTTCAAAAGCGTTAGCGATACCCTAGTTTTGAAAGTTCTGCTTCAGAGTCTCCATTCCAAGATGGATTTAAGTGATTTCAATCTTGCTATTGAAAGGCAACGCTGTTGGACTTTCCTCGGAATACCCGTTTTCCCAGCTGTAGTAGTTCGATAAGGAACCTTGAATTCAATATAAACATTCCGTCATTTTTAGTGTGTTTACATACAGCGAAATCGAGTGTGGTAAGAAAAGGACCTAGGGGAAAAATAAATTTATTTTGCTGAACTAAATCTAGATGTTTCAATGATTAACTATGTATTCTACTTATTTTTTGTATCAATGTTTACTCTGCAATAAGATGTGTATATAGTCATGACTATTTCAAGATGAGATGGGCTCTAGTTAAGCTACGAGTAGTTAAGCTTCATCAATTACTGAAACCACAAATGACTGTAAAAATCGTTTTTCATGTGTTGTCTATTACCCGTGAAATGGTTACATTGATTTTTACTTTCATTTACACTGGTTTTATACTGGTACAAATTAGCATTGTGTAAACTTGTTTATTTTGTTAAATAGTGACAAATTATCTGCTTACATTCGTAACCTAGAATAGTTTTAAAAAATCTAGTTAAATTAAAATCCAGTAAAACCCCATCCAAATTGATACGTTTTCTCATCTCTGTAATTCATTGGTCGTCTAGTTGTTATGGTGTTATTGAATAACAAACCACTTCACAATATTCCCTATTTATTGAGATATGCTTTATAGAACTTTTCCATCAGTGATAATAGCGTCAGCAGAGGGATCATAAACCACTCAAAGCGTTTCGATAATTATCTTTTAGATCTTATCAAGATAGGGCTTTGTAATGTCACCCCATAATCTAAAATAAGCTTAACATAACATTCCCATTTTACTGATTATGAATAAATTAAGATAATGGTTTATCGAAGTAATGGTAAAGCTCAAATAAATATTTTGACGATACACGTAGGTACAGTAACGTCAAATATTTATTTAGCTATATAAGGTTCTCCTCATACAGTTAAATACTTCACTACGGCCATGATTATTTTGAATTTTATTTGTTTCTAAGTAGGAAATTGCGGCGCTCATAGCCCGGTAGCAATCGGTGATTACAAACAATTACCGAGGGTAAGCAACGACGGCGCGGTCAGTACCTGGATGAGTAATCGCTAACATCTTACCATGAGCGTCCCCGTGATTCGAAGGTCACGTTAAACAGTCGGTCCCAGTTATTATCATAGTCAAGCTTAATTGGAGGCCTTTGGGCGGCTTAAAAACATCCAACGGCAAGATTACGTAGCCACAACGTTGTCTTGCCAGTTCCCAACCCGCGCTTGGCCAGCGTGGGGACGTATGGCCTTAGCCCTCTCCTGAGAGGAGACCCGAGCCCAGCAGTAGGATGTTATGGGTTGTTAATGAAGTTTGAAATAGACGAACTTCCATTCAACTGTAAATCCATAAATAGAACCTACACCACAGACTACTCAAAACAGATTTGACAATGTCCGCACAATGGTTGTCTGGCAAATATCGCCGTGAGAAGTCCACCTATTGTAATGCCATGTCCATCTATTTCTTATAATTAACCAAAAAAACAGTGTATAAATAAACGTATGTAAGTTACCTATCCGTATTTGACCCTCTTTAGGATTGTATTTCAAAAATCTTATTTTAGCGTAATTTTACACTTACACCTTCAAAAGGAAATACATTTTGAAAGTTACAAACAAGATAGTCAAACAGCAACTGCTAATAAATGAAGGAAAACTTAGAATTGATTTTTCGTTATCTGCACTTCCATTATTGTTGGTCAAACGCTAAGATGTGTAAGTGCTCGGGGCTTATCAAACGATTGTGTTAGCCCGGGGGAAAACCAACGGAGCACTCATCAAATCTATAATGCTTACACGAACTAAAAGTTTTTCATATATTTATAAGTATTCTACTAACTGAGTAGTACCGTACACATGTAATCTAGATTCATCTCTCTCTTCTTTTCAGTATATTTTTAACCGATTTCAAAAAGGAGGGGTTTCTTTTTTAATAAACTGAAACACATTTATTTCCATGTAATCTATTTCCAGAGCTAGATAATAACATAGCACCAAAAGTAACTTGGGACAAATAAGTTCCTATGTGGCAGTGTCTATGGGTGTGGGTGGTCACTTGCTACCAGGAGACCCGTCTACCCCTATATCTAATAATGATAGAGGAAGAATAGGGATAAAAATAATTTACACATCACGTTGTAATTTTTCGTTGTCATGACCGCGTAATGAGAGGAAACCGTTTATAAACTACACTAATTAAAACAAAATTGGTAATGAAACACATTTTGGTTCGTAACCTCACATAGTAACAATTTAATTGTACATATTTAGGAACTCGACTACAGGTCATTGCCGCTTTTTTAAAGTCTTTAAATAAGCCCGTGTCAACTTCCCGCAACGCTGCAGTTTATGGAACTAAGCGGACTGCGATATTAAAAAAAAAGGAACGGGAGTGGTTTAGAACCCTGTCCGCCAGGCCCGGGAACAGGCCGGGTACCGCAGACGACTCAGGCGCCGAAGGGCACAAAACGATCTCCGTCCTCCATAAGCTCAAGCCTCAGGGTGATAGGTGCGGCCACCAGTATCACTCAGGGTCTTACTGTGGGAGAGCCACGCTTCGGCATGAATGGGCCGGCTCGACCGGTGTGATACCACGGCCTCACAGAAAACCGGTGTGAAGGGGATTTCAGCACAAAAAAAGGCGTGATCTAAATATTTTGTTCCCCAGAGACTACATTATTATTTGATGCAAGCTCCAAATGTTTGTCGGTCATTCGTGTAGTCTGTTCCCTTGTCCTTTGTGGTGCATAATTGATCAGGTGTCTGTTGACACCAATATTTTTAACCCACATTGTTTACAGGCAGGTAGAAAGTATAAATAATAAATGAATGTGTAGCCTCAATTTCTGCCAAAATCTATAAAGGTTCTGTGAGGAAATTGGAGTCACACGGATTTTGATTGGCTAATGAATTTATATGAGTGTAGACGTAGGTAGAAGCTATTCTACTATTATTATAGTTTCAGTCTTTAACGCTCCACTGCTGGATATAGGTCTTTGGTTGTGGCTTACATGCTGGCCAGACGGGTTGATATCGCTGGGAGGCGTCCGGTCGTATTAATAACAGCAGTTCCCGGACCCCTTCCTTCTCAGGCGCAGAGTGGCACACCGTGTGGTTTTAGTCGGTTCGATTCCGACACACCGCCCCTCAAATCCCGGCGGGGTCACAGCCCGAGAGGGTTTCGACACGTAAAAAAAAATGTGTTTGTTAGTTTGTTCCCTTAGTCGCCTCTTACGACACCTATGGGATGGATATGGGTGGTGACACTCTGTATTGTTAATCCGTCACCATACGTCAACTATTATAGTATACTAATGGCTGGCAGTCCACAACTGTGCGCTTTTGGCGAAACTTTTTGCCTCGCACGTCAAAACTGTGAAATGAACTATCGCCTGCGGTATTCCCGGACCAATACGACCTTCAAACCTTCAAGAAAAGAGCGTTCCTACCTTTTAAAAGGTCGGCAACGCACTTATGATGCCACTGGTGTTGCGGGTGCGCATGGGCGGTGGTAATCGCTTACCATCAGGCGATACGTCTGCTTGTTTACCCCATATTCAATAAAAAAAATAAGAAGCCTAAACTACTACTATACTGGTATATATTAAAGACGCAAATTTGTGTAATAGCCTACTACGTGAAAGTAAAATCTCTGACATATTAATGAAACCGAATAATTTCAATTTCACAAACGAATACTACTCAATAGGCTTGTAAATTAATGTATAATTGGTCTGTTCGATTGGAATTGGTATATTTTAATGTAGCGTTTGATTCCCGCCTGCAGATCAATAATTGTGTTAAGTATGTTTAGCTGTACTTTTTGATCAGACACACGTTTGCAAGCTTTTATATTTTTTTATTAAAATTCTTACTATTAAAAATTGACACTGAGCACTGACTAAATGCCTAAGTAGAACAGTTTTACTGTACTAGCTGCAAGGGAAATTTTACTGTTAGTTTTTCACAAACACTTATGCAACCGTGATTATTTCCTAGTACTTATATCGTACGGAAACTGCATAATTCATGCAGTTTCCGTACAATATTTTACTTACGAATAAAATTAATATGTATGGTAGCTACCACACGGGTATAACTCATGAATTGTAGTTTAAAGTACACAGGCGCAAATTATCCCGCAATTTGTATGCAGCGCACACGTTTGCTTGGTGTAAAATTTTGTTTGAGGTTCTCGAGCAAGGGTATTTTATTTAATTGTTATTTTATGGAGGGCGTAAAATATTTATTTTTAGAGGGTTTTCTTTAACTTTCATATATTACATTTATATTATATTATATAATGTTTCTCCTCTAATCTATTCTTCAAACTGGAATTTCAACTGCGTTTAAGTATAGATTTGACCAAAATGTATGTTTTGGAAGATGAACTATATGATGGTTTATCTCATTATTAATAATATCTGTAACTGGAGAGTCATGAGCAACATGTGTATAAAGTATTTAATCTATACTAATATTATAAAGCTGAAGAGTTTGTTTCTTAGTTAGTTTGAACGCGCTAATCTGAGGAACCGCTGGTCCGATTTGAAAAATTCTTCCAGTGTCGGATATTCCATTTATCGAGGAAGGCTATAGGTTATATATCATCACGCTAAGACTAATAAGACTGGAGCAGTAATGAAGAATGTTACAAGAACCGGGCAAAAATGTTACACTATGGGCAATGAGAGACGTAAACCAGGTTGCGTGGGTCAGCTAGTTAATAAATAAATGTATTTTCTGAGTAGGTAATCAGATAAAATATCTCTAAAGAAGTACTTAGGTAGATAGGTAACCAATTTTCTATTTTAAGGGATGGTATTGGTTTTAGCAGATTCAGACAATCTATCTTAGATTATATACAGATATGAAGAAATACGTTAAAATTTTTATAAAGCACCTCGCCTACTAAAAAAATAAAATAACGACACATGAGACAATCTCATGTGTCCTTATTTTCTTTTCATATGAGATTGTCCAACGTAATAGATGGATTATATTGCAAACACTTCTTTGAAATTGATATTTTTTCTGTTATCTTGGAGACTACGAATTTATTATTGATATTATTAATATATCGTTTTATTACTGAAAACCTCCCTAATTGAAACTAGTTTAGGCAGTAGATATAGTAAATGTTTTCGGTTGTTGTGTTCAGGTATGTGTTTTCTACATCAGTCCTGAATCCAAAATTTTGGATACGGTATTTGTAAACCTTTCAACCTGCATGGTGTCTTGTGTAATTTTTATATTTTGACAAATTGATCTCCAGTAATTTTAAATTGAATTTGTTCAACTAATATATTGTGTGTTGAATTACTGCTACGGCTGGAAGTAAAAAGAACAATCACTTGCGGGTTTACTTCTGATGCGTTGCCGTATCATCATACCATTCTGCACATATATTTGTTACACTTACATTAAGGATATAAGTTTCTGAATAATTAAAAAAGTAAGCCATGGGATGAAAAAAATCACAGATTATTTACTAATTTTATTAGTGTCTATGAGTGAATCGGCAAAACCTTCATGTAATCTAAAACATTTGCTTTTAAAGCGATTATTAATACATGAAAGCATTACAAACAGCATTAATAGAAACAGTTTCTGAAACTACTCTTTTATGTCTACATATGCTATTCCACACAAATATTAGCTCAGTGAGGTAAAGCGTATTGAAAATTTTGTTACACAGGAGAAAAGTTAAAACTTACAAGTAGGGAAAATAAAATAATTTTATGGAACTCATGCACTTACACAAATGGAGGCAAATACGTCAAGATATTTTAAGATAATTGCCAAGTTCGATGCGATGTATGTATTTTCTGGAAACATGACAAGATAGTGCATTAAGGTTAAATCTACAATATTTTGTGGCGGGAAAACTTTGTGCAAACGCTTTCAGTTCCTTCGCCTCGGCGATCAATATCTTAACCAACCTATTTACTCAAAAATGTAACAAAGTTCAGTAATTAGTTTTACCCACAAGCTTAGCGTGCAACAAACAAACAGGAGTTTTAAGCTTAACTTTTGAATTGTTTGCAAAGAGCATTTAAAATTTAACCTGTTACAAAGAGCATTTAAAATTTAACCTGTTACGTGCTAAACTAAAACCTAACGTTTCGTGGTCACGCTTGTGTGACCACGGGAGGTAAGTGTTAATCATAGTAAAAGATCTCATATTAAAGGTTTTATGACTTTAATAAGGGTCGTAAATAACTTTATAACCCTTTTCAACGTGCCAGTGTGAGTTTATCGACTTCGATCTTATCATATTAAAATATATAAGGTACTTATTGTAGAACTTTCTAATGACTTTTAAAGGTAATCAAAAGACAATTGAAAGGTGAAAGGTGTATAAATATCGTAGCCCAGTTCTGGTTTCAGGATGGGTGAAGAAAACCGTTTCATAAAATAATAATGTTAATATCTTGAGATATGAAACATTAGGCCATCTGATTACCAAACTAGACACAGTCTGTACTAAACACAAATAACGGATCATTTATTTGGACACAGAATTATTAACCGTATCTTTCTCACAATTATTTTCTGACTGATGCATACAAGATGGTTGATAAATTATTGTTATTCATATATTAAACAAACATGGTAAATTACGTACCTAACCAAAAGTATTTAATTTAATTTACAAATATAATACGTATGATGAGTATGATAAAAATTAAAGACACTTAAAGAAATATTTCGAAGTTTTGTAAAATGTGTATATTTATGGCACCATCTAACAAAAGCAAATAAAGACTAGTATCCATTTGTAACATAACCTCTATTTACAACGTAGAGCAGACTACACAGTATAATATCGCTGTAAAGAGAAGGAAAACTTGAAACAAACCCTTTATTTAATTTTTTTTTAACGTGTGGAAATTCCCACGGGCTGTCACCCCACCGGGGTTTGCGGCGGGGTGGTGTGTGTGCGCACACGCGTACGTCGCCACTTCCACCTCCAAATCAAACGGGGGAGGATCCGGCCAAGGCACACGCCGCTCGACACGGTGCGGTAACCGCATATGGCTCTGACCGCCAATATCCTCTATTTTGGTTGGTCAGAGCCGCCATCCACGCCGGTGCACCATACAGCGCCATCAACCGGACGAACCCCGTAAAGAATCGTCTTGTCGCGACACTGGCTCCGCCCTAATTGGGCAAAAGTCGCCCAAGGACAGAGGCAGTGTTGATCAGCTTCGGAGCAAGCTGTGACCTACCGTCGAGGATCAGGCCCTGATACTTTATATGGGCCCGAACCGGTACGAAGACCGAGTTGACCATGATGAAGGCGCCTGTGGGAGGACCAGCACGGGGCCCGTAATATAATAATAATAGGGCCTCTGTCTTATTCAAGGCCACCCGAACTTGAAGCAAACCTTATCCCAACCAGTCAGGTTAGCACATCAGGTCAGATAAACACTAAGGATAAACCTCTGTCTAGTAAAGGTTGTTGATAAAACGCTTATCAATACGGAACAATGTCTATTCGCACTGAAATAATTTGGTATACACTGTTATAGTATTTAACAAATTAAGAACACTCTATGTATATTAATTTTATCAAAAATAAAACAGGCTTCGAGAACTGAACCAAAATAAAACGGGACCATATGGGAAGCATCAGCTTTCAAATAAAAAAAGAATCATCATAATCGGTTCACCCAGCCCAACGTTCTGAGGTAACAAACATAAAAAAACAGAGTCGAATTGAGAACCTTCTTCTTTTTTGAATTCGGTTAAAAACTAAAATGAAGGATCCTCTTAGATAATTGGCTGCAACCTTTTTATAGTGTAAGTACTTTTACTAAAATAAAAAATTAAATTCTATGATCATTTTAATATTAATACTCAAAAACGATTCTATTCAAACGATAACAATAAAGAGATCAGTCAAGTCAAACTTCATAATAAAAGGAGTGATCTATCTTCGATAAATTCAAAGGAAGAGACTTACGATTGAAATATTTATTAAATTTTTTATTGAGGACTCCATTCTTTACTGAAATATTTGAGTAGCTTTAAGTAATAAAACTTTAAGTTTGTTTTTGTAAGTTTTAAATACTTAAAAAAGTTTGATACCGGTTAAATTTAAATCTTGGCAGCAATAGATTTTTTTTGGAGATACAAGTGGTGGCCCTATAGGTTTTAAAATATCGTTTAAAGTATCGAAGAAATGAGGAACAATATATAATAAATCAATTATTATGTTTTGTTCCTCATTTCTAAACACAAACCTCGAGCTTAGCTTAGGCACCAGTCTTCCACAATATTATAAAAGAGTAATATGCATCTATATTATTAAATGTAATGTATACCTACCTACTATATTGTGGCAAGAAATAAACTATATTATTATTAATTTATCAAAGCATAATAAGCAAGAGTAGTGACTTTAAATTAATTTACACTTATAAGTTATTAACCACAACTTTAGTTTCCACCTTTACCGGCATAACTAATATACACGCGGCATGTTGGTTTTCGCGGTTAAGTAATCGTCGTCGCTAATCGTGGGAGAGCTATGCTTCGGCATGAATGGGCCGGCTCGACCGGAGTGTTACCACGGCCTCACAGAAAACCGGTGTGAAATAGCGCTTGCGCTGTGTTTCACCGAGTGAGTGAGAATACCGGAGGCCCATACCCCAACCCCTGCCTCATTCCCCCTCCCCATCCCCCAAAGGTCGGCAACGCACTTGTGACGTCTCTGGTGTTGCTGGTGTCCATGGGCGGTGGTAATCGCTTACCATCAGGCGGTACGCCTTCTCGTTTGCCACCTATTATGCACTTTCTTAAGAATCAAAGTATCACAATGTGAAAATTTCATTGAAATCGGTGCACGGGTTTAGGTCTGGAAGCGAACCAGACAGACAGAGCTAATTTCGAATTTATAATATTGGTAGATATGAACTGGAAGACTTGAAATTGAATCAATTTGAATTACAAGTACACTTCTATTTATCCTTTCAAAATATTACCAACATTCCCATCGAAACCCTTAAGTACCCAATGAACGGCAATAGATTAACCTCCTATTCGTAAATGGAACTATAATTATATTTGGCAGAATGTGGGCGTTTAAAACGACTCTGTAGGAATGTAGGCGTAAGTACACGTTAGTAAGTAACTTCAAACCTAAGCATCTATAAATCTCTGAACAGAATATCTATCATTTCATGTTTAGATTGGCTATTACGACGCTTTATGGGAAGAGGTGTTACATATTTTTATAGCAGCAGATTTCACTAACATTAAATAAAATTGCAAAAAGGTTAGAAGTACACGGAAGGTCACAGACAATTTTATTATATTACACAATCCTATTCGATATATCTAATTCAACATACCTAGATAAATACAGACTAGTTTAATTAAGTAAACGGACTTATGTCTGTTTTTCTTTCTTACTAAGTTTTGTTTATGTACAAGATACGTGAAGATAGACGAACTTTCTGTTTATATTATATAGTATCCATTTTGTTTCTTATTAGTACATTGTCTGTAATGTAATATAGAAACAAGATACTACGTTAAAACTTTTGATACAATTGATATATGGTATGACACCCGGGCTATTATCACGAATCTATTGACACCTCATTCATTAGAAGGAGGAGGAGGCCCATACCCCCAATCCCTCCCCCATCCCTCTCCCCATACCCCAAAAGCCGGTAACGTACTTGTGAGACCTCTGATGTTCCAGGTGTCTATGGGCGGCGGTAGTCGCTTACCGTCAAGCAATACGTCTGCTCGTTTGCCACCTATTACATAAAAAAAAAACACAATGCCACGTAAAAACTTTCGATACAATCGTATGGTATCCGGGCTATTATTACGAATTTATTGACATCACATTTAATTAGAATCGGTTTAGTAGATTAGGCGCTATAGTACACAGACTGCCAAAACAAGTACCCTTCTTATATATATAAAATATTGGTTCATAACACAAACGTATAACGTTTATGAAATAATTTCAAAGGCGGAAATACAACATGTAATGAGATTGGTTCTCTATCAGGTAAACTAATACACGAGAGCCGTATGTCATAAGTAATGAACGTCTACCTTCGTCACTGCCCTATATAGATAGTAATTTGTTTTATGACATACTTATTATTACCTTTTCCAATCCCGCAGGGCTGTGTTGAACATCTGAAGACATTTAGTATAACAACAATGTGGAATAAACACCTTGGGGAGCCATGCTTGAGAATATATGGTTTGACCATAGTGATACCACGACAAAACGGTGTTAAACAATTTTTTTCATTGCTTGTGAATGACACGTCATTTGACTTTGATTTACTGTTGCCTTATAAATGTTCATTTTTTACATTATTTTTGTTTGAAAAGTTTAAATTTAAGTTTTTTTATTTTGTATGTCAAATAAAGTTTTATTATTATTATAACATTGATCTCGCTATTACTCTTTGTGCGACTTTAAGCCTTGTTATAAGGCCCATTGTGAGTGTCCACGTCTCTCTACCATAGGTCAACAATACACACTTGTCAAAAACTTTCATCTTGAGACACTGTGGTATTTGGGACTAGAAAATATTACGCATTTTTCCGAACGCCGCCTAGCCAAGTTGGATTTGACGATTGACCTATATCTCTAAATTGGCTCTACCTAGTGGGATAGTCTGTCCTAGGAATATACAATAATCAACAAATTCGAGTGTAAAGTCTCCTTTTTTCACTGAAATAGGTGCGAGATGGACGATCGAAATAATTTTCGTCTTGTCCATATTCATTTTAAGACATTTAGAGAAACTACTGAGACCATCGAGTATTGTGCTAAGGCGTATTTTATGATTTCAGCCATGACCACAATATCACCAGCAAATTGAAGGTGGGTGATATACTCGCCTTTAATGTTGATGCCAAGTCCGTTCTAGTCAAGGAGCCTACAAACGTCCTACAGCGCTACAGTAAACAGTTTCGGAGATATTATGTCTCCCTGCCTCATTCCTCGCTGCAGTCGTATAGGCTTCGAGTAGTTACTGATATAGTAGACGGACCGACATAGTGGCGTTTTCGTACAAACACTTCAACTCACTCACTCGGTGAAACGCAGCGCAAGCGCTATTTCACACTGATTTTCTGTGAGGAAGTGGTATCACTCCCGTCGAGCGGGACCATTCATGCCGCAGCGTGGCTCTCCCATGAAATAAATGAAAAAAACCATAATACAAATATAATAGGCAAAATATTTAAAATGAATAATTTCTATTACCATTGTATTTATAAGTGGTATCCATGCTATAGTGGCTTTAGAATAACTGCCTCGGTGGCGCAGTGGTAGTGAATGCGACTTCTGTGCTTGAGGTCTCGGGTTCAAATCCTGGGTCGGACCAAATGTTTGTGTGATCTACAAATATTTGTTTCGGAGTTTGGGTGTTTTCTATGTATAATATGTATGTATTTACAAAAAACAAAACAGTATTTATGTATTTGTATTAGTTGTCTAGTACCCATAACACAAGCTCTGCTTAGCTTGGGACTAGATGGCGTTGTGTGTTAGATGTCCGGAATATTATTTATTTATTTATTTAGCTATAGTGTATTTTCTAGTATTTAGTTTCTTTAAACAGAAAGCATTTTGATGTCTTTGCCAATTGCGACGGATGTCAACAGAAAGCTTTTTAATGTAGAAAAGGGTCTGGTGTAATAAATCACTTCAATACATCGTAAAATTCTAGCGTGCAGTTGTACCAAATAACATGTTGAGTGTTTTGGCAACGAAATTCCACGAAGTGAATTCTCTGGAAATACTGCAATTTAGAACATTATGTGATATTTTCTACAATTATGGCTTTGAGTGTTGATAGATTTAATATATATTTATTTTTTATAAAATTTTGACATCTAACATACAACGCCATCTGGTCCCAAATTATGCAGAGCATGTAGGTACTATGGGTGCTAAGCAACTGATATAAATATTTATATAGTTTTTTTTTTGTAAATACATAGAAATCACCCAACTCCTAATCATATATTTGCAGATTGTACAAATATTTGGTCCGACCCGAGATTCAAACCCGAAACCGCAAGCAAAGCAGTCGCATACGCCACTACTGCGCCACCATTGCAATTAATATCTATAAATATACATAATGAAATACAAGCTTAATCTTCTGTTTTGTTTTTTTAAATATAATGACCTGCCTAAGTGTCTATACTCTGATGTAAATCATTATTAGAATCCAAGAGCAGTGATCACCATACTCATTGCGAATGCAGACAATGCAAAAATGCAGCACTCTATGGCGGCCTATTGAGATTTTTCTGCACCATTAACCGCCTTTAATAATCCATTGCCAGCAGTGGCTATCAAAATATGGACATCTATGGACATAGCAGGTTAAACCCTCGTTCTGAGAAGAGGCCTATGAGTTAATTAGCTGAGATATATATATTTGATTACAGAGAAAAGTAGAAGTAACTAGAAGTCCCTTAAGATCTTTGTATTTGAACATGCGTTAGTGTCATTGGATGTTAATAAAAAATAAATATTTCAGACATCTAACACACAACGCCATCTAGTCCCAAGCTAAGCTGAGCTTGTTTTATGGGTACTAGACAACTGATATAAATACTTATATACTTTTTTTTGTAAATACATACATATTATACAAAGAAAACACCCAAACTCCGAAACAAATATTTGCAGGTCATACAAACATTTGGTCCGACCCGGGAATCGAACCCGAGACCTCAAGTACAGCAGTCGCATACGCTACCACTGCGCCATCGAGGCAGTCAACGTAGAAAAAATAATTCAAAAGTATCTATTAAAATAAAAGTTATCAAATATGATGAGAAAATTCAACTAACCATTTTTTTTTTTTTTTTTTTACGTGTGGAAACCCCCTCGGGCCGTCACCC
Organism: Spilarctia lutea; assembly: GCA_916048165.1. Classification (NCBI taxonomy): domain Eukaryota; kingdom Metazoa; phylum Arthropoda; class Insecta; order Lepidoptera; family Erebidae; genus Spilarctia; species Spilarctia lutea. The sequence goes on along the minus strand of OU696471.1, from coordinate 19,363,748 downwards.
CGCCGGGGTTTGCGGCGGGGCGGTGTGTCGGAATCGAACCGACTAAAACCACACGGTGTGCCAACTCTGCGCCTGAGAAGGGAGGGGTCCGGGATCGCTGTTATTAACGCAAACCGGACCCCTCCCAGCGCCTGCCCGCACTGAAGCGGGCACCGTCTGCTGGTAAAAATCTCAAATTAGGCGACGCACGGCACACGCGTACGTCGCCCCCTCGCGGTTGGCCTGTAATGCGGATGGAGGGGAAAACCCATCCCGTCCATCCGCGGCCACACTCAGGACGGCATGAGGCGCTGATAGGCGCGCCTCCGCCGCCCCGTGCGCCGGCGGCGGATCGGGTCCGAGTAGATATCGTCCTCCCGGGCCTTCTCCGCCGCCTCCTTCTGCGAAATTACTTCTTCGCAGAAGGTCGCGACCGCGGTAAAACTGCTGTCGCTACCGGCCATGGACAGTACGACGGCCGGCAGCGACAGATCTCCTCCGATGACTGCAGTGAGGGCCCGGCGCTGATCCGCCCAAGCGGGGCAGATCTCCAGCGTATGCTGGGCCGAGTCCTCACTGCAGTCGCAGTGGTGGCAGGCGGGACTCAATTCCCTCCTAGACCGAATGCAGGTACTTTCCGAAGCAACCATGCCCGGAAAGCACCTGCGTCAGCCGGAAGGAAAGGGTCCCGTGCAAATTCAACTAACCATAGTGCAACCATAACGCTTGAAATATGAAAAGCGCGGGCTGCTGTCAGAACGGTAATGTTATTATGTCTTTCAATGTTCAACAAATCAAAATATTCCCAACATTCTGATATGTAAATTGCGTGCACTTTAATAAAACAATATTTATGTATAATATTAATATGTAAACAGAATTCATTCTACATTCTCACTTTTAAGAAAATTTTAACAACGGGTGCATGTGAATTTACATAATATTGCTGTCTGTAACCGTTGCCTTAATGTTTTTGGTGGTTTTCCTATACACTATTAAACATCGTACCAAAATCAAAAATATATTAAACATGAGCTTTTACTCCCATAGGCTTCCTGAATTTTCATTAAACCGTCTACACATACCTGATCATTTTCCATTGTGCTTTTAAAAATCCATACAATACACGTGAACGCTAGCCAGACCGCTATTCAAACCACGAACAAAAAGCCACAAATTGTAGACCATCAAATACGTAACGTGTACATAAATATTCTAGTATATGCATAGATAGCATAGAGAGCCGGTGGCATTTTGCAGACTGAATACAATTTCCATGAAATCTAACTGATGTTCCTTTTTTAACAATTTTAAATACTGGCGGTTTACAATAATTCAGTTTCATTCTCGTAGTCTTTAATACATAAATATAAACCTGCACTAAAAAGGGTGAAAGGTTTTAGTACGCTTCGTCTTCATTATCACTTTTCATTAGGTTAGTTGAAAAATAAACGCCTATGCCATTTATCTTAACAAAAGCGCCAAGCTCAAGCTATTCTCGGCGAATTTAACAATGTATTCTTACCCTGAAAGAATTTAAAATATTAACTCGTATATATCTTATGCAAACTAGGTCAGGGTCGGCTTCTAGTGTTCTACAACACGGCTGAACTTCAATTTTTTATGAAGAGCTACTGTTATCAGACCTTCAGAACTCAAGTATTAGACGAAATTAAAGTTTTATTGTTTTTGTATGGGCTTGCCAAAATGACTACTCTGCCTGATGGAAAGCATAAGCCGAATCCAAGAGTGGTGAATGCAGCATCGTGACCCACTCTATGGAGGCTTAGTGATGCTTCTGCATCATTGGACTTTGGGCCTCTGGTGGAAGTTCTTCGAAACGATTGTTATCGGAATTTTAAGGATCCCAACTACCTGTAACAATTGCAATAGATTTTCGTATGGTAAACGGTATCGATGCGAACATGCGTTCCGAGGCACGGAGGGGTCTTATTCTGGTAAAAACGGTCACGTATCCATAGGCTATTGTCACTATTATTATCCTCAAATCTGATTTTGACAATGGCGACCTTTTTGACCCCTACTCAGTGCTTCGTTGATTCAAGCGAGATTTACTAGAATTGACTAATACTTATACTTCTTATTTATAAGAATTAAGAAACCGGATAGATTGAAAAATTAACAAAACTATGTTATTATTCTAAGTTTGAAGTTCTTTTTGTGTAGATAAGACATCTGGCAGAGTTGAAAAAATAAATATATACGGTAAAAATAGTTTTAATATCTTCCCATGACGATAGAAACATCTGGAGATAAAAACGTATGCCCACTGAGTGATTTGTGTCTTACTCTATTACTCCGTGTGTGTTAAAATGTTAATCGAAATACTTGTATTTTTGGTTTAATACTTAAAAAAGGATAATTAGATGAGAATAGTCGGTAAATCATGAGATTTTGATCCATGACTAGAAGATTAAAAAAATAGCAATATTCACGTAAATTGACGTCGACAAAAATCCTGACTGGTAAAAAGAATCAAAACAACATCAGTATAAATTTTGTACAGCAAGTTTCTTTGTAAGCGAATTACAAAAATAATCATCAATTTGATCGGGCTTTGTTTTTATTATTAACTGAACTACCTTTTTGCAACATAATACTTATAGTCCACGGGCCCACGAACAAGGGATTTCAGTGATTGACAACAGGCTGAAAGTTTATACACAGCTTCGTTTTGACGAGACACCCAACTTTTATTATTGGGCCAAATTCTGAAAGTGGAAGGAAAAAGCGGGATAGGGAGCGAAACACGTCGATTTGATGAGTGTCCCAAATTAAATAACAACAGTTTCTAAACATCAATACTTTGAGAAAATACGATGGAAAACTGAGAAAAACTTGTGGCATACAAATTGAATGGCACCTTCCGGGTGACCCCCAGCTCTAACATGTCAAAATGGTGACTTGAAAAAATTTCTTAACAACAAGCTGATTTTTGTTTTGGGGCTTGCAAAATATATATATTTTATAAAAAATGCATCGGCATACAAATTTGTTGGTAATTTTTTTGAGACCTACACTCGAAAGTTGTCAAGATTATGTTAATCTTTTTTTGATTGACAACTGTATGCCACGAAAAAATTATGATTATTTGCTTAATTTTTAATCTAAATATAATAGTGACCTACAAAAAAAATGGAATTTTTGAGGTTAACCTACAAAAACAAAAAATCTAATCATTTAATATGTGCTCCGTACTTATGTCTTGTAACCACTGGTTTCATTTGTAATATATTAAACTAATGTTAAAAAAATGAAAGCTTGTATTTTCAGTGTATTAATACACTACAGAACTTTAATAATAATGCAATGTGCAAACAGTGCATGAAAAGAATTAAACTTATAAAGAATTTATGATAAATATTAAAAAATCAATCAATCCTCATCAGATTCGTCACTCGATGAGTCTTCACTATGTGTGATGTTATCGTCATCTTCAGAACTATCGGTATCATACTGTTCAGATTCTGTAAATTTTTATTTTTTTTATAAGTTTTATTTTCGGATGAAAACGTTCGTCCTTACGTGAAGAATTGCACAAGAAACACTCCATGATGACGATCACTTAACAGCTTCGAAAAGAGAGCTCGACTAAACTAAAAAGGTAAAATAGTCGTTAGAGCTGATGCTTAAAGGAAGTTGGGCGGGGATAGTGGGTCTTACGATTTTATACCTGAGGCAAAATCACACAGTTCAGCATATTATTATTTTTGATATTGATATTGAACTAAATTGAAATGTAATAAATGTTTTTTTATAAGGTACTGCAAAAAGATTATATTGAAAAAATTATCGCTACAAACATGTATTATTTGTATTTTAGGTAAATATTTTTAATTTGTTAATATAATAACTTAAAGATATTACTTTTAATTCGATTATAAATTATAGATTCAAATTATAGAGAAATTAAAAAACTTTAATTTATATTAATTTTAAAGTACCTACACGACTTATAAATATGCATTTTTCGAACTTAGAACTATTTTTTTTTATAGACGTTAACTGATTTTACGATTTGTTTTACAATACAATGATTTTTTCCTTACTTGACTAACACTTAAAAATTGTTGTTAACTGAATAATAAAATAAATAAGTAGTTCAATAGCTCAATCACTCGTTACAACAAATTTCAACAAATTTTCATGCAATTCCCTTGTTTTTATTGCTGTAATTGTTTATATAATTAAGTAATTAAAAAAAAAAAATTCATTTTCATTAAATAAGCTGTAATATTGTATACGAATTTTCCATTTTAGCAATTTCAAACAAAAGCTGGCAAAACTTATGTACAGGAAGGACTTCGACATGATATGTTTTCAAGATTTAATTTGTTTGAAATTTCGAAAATTTCACTTGTAATTAATCGCTTCCATTTTTTTGTATGCCAATAGTTTCATGGTTTTATACGTTTGATTCTTAACAGAAAAAAATAAAAAAGAAGTTGTTATTAATGAAAAAAAGATTAACATAATCTTGACAACTTTCGAGTGTAGGTCTCAAAAAAATTACCAACAAATTTGTATGCCGATGCATTTTTTATAAAATATATATATTTTGCAAGCCCCAAAACAAAAATCAGCTTGTTGTTAATACATTTTTTCAAGTCACCATTTCGACATGTTAGAGCTGGGGGTCACCCGGTAGGTGCCATTCAATTTGTATGCCACAAGTTTTTCTCAGTTTTCCATCGTATTTTCTCAAAGTATTGATGTTTAGAAACTGTTGTTATTTAATTTGGGACACTCATCAAATCGACGTGTTTCGCTCCCTATCCCGCTTTTTCCTGCCACTATCAGAATTTGGTCCAATAATAAAAGTTGGGTGTCTCGTCAAAACGAAGCTGTGTATAAACTTTCAGCCTGTTATTAATCACTGAAATCCCTTGTATGTGGGCCCGTGGACTATGAGTGACGAACGCTTATACATCAAAACGGGGGTGTAATTTTATGCTCAATAAAAACTAAAAGATGCCTAAAATGTAATGATTATTATTCATTTATTAATTGTTTCATCTTGTAATGATTTATTATATTTTCTCTTCTCTTTCTTTGTATTTTTTTTTTTAAGGTTAGCGTCAATTTTGAATATTATTATTTAACTCGCTAGATTATGTTTATTGTAAAAATTAAGTAAATCTGATTCTGAGTAATAGAAACCAATAAATTAAACCAAAAAATTGTGATAACGACAAAAGGCTAGATCTTCCCTAAAACTATCATTGATATTTAGCAAATCTACAAATACGAAATGAATTTTAATTAAATAACATTTTTATTCTTTGTTTTAAAACATTTTAATAATGCCCACCTTCTTCAATTAAATAAGAAACATCAGACTGAACTTTCTCTTATTACGTTACAGCGAATTTCAAATAACCTACCAGTTATGTTTAGGGCATCGAACTCTCTCTTGTTAATTGGACACAGTTCCTAAGTGCGGAGGACTCTTGTACAAAAAGTAAAAAAGTGCCACGTGAATTATATATAAAGATATGCAAGATACATAATATAAGGTTCACGAGATAATAATACCCACATCTAATAATAGGACGCACATCTAATCTAAATATAAAACAAACAATTATTGTATATATAAATATATATATAAATATTGTTACGTCTGCACGTAATTACGTAGGAATAAAATCGGCTAGTCGTAACAAATAGTATTTATTAATAAGAAAGGTAGTGGTAGTGTAGTGGGTTCGATTTCCAAACTTAATACATTTTAAGATAGCACCGACAAGGAATAGGAATCGTACGCTCCTGTAGGACTCGCAGCAGTTGGACGTCTGTCGCGATCAGCTTGCAGTCAATGCGGGTTCCGCGTCTCCAGCAGTGTGAGGGTCAACCCAAACCTTCACCGAGGTCTGTAGGCGACGGGCTGAGTAGGCAGCGCGGTGACCAGACGGTAAACTTAGGGGTGAACTTAAAACCCTGGAATCAGGCACAGGTGGACAATGAGTGATTGTCTCAAGTACCGTGACTGCAGAAAGGTGGTAGGAGTCAAGCGGCCGATTCCCTTTATTCTACCATTAATCTAAGGTGCGGCAGTCACGGTGTATAGCAAGCAAAGCGGAAGGACTTACAATTTAAAATTAGTAACAATATTATACAACAAAAAGATATTGACGGTATACTAAAAATAAAGTTAAGCTATTTTAACGAAGCTATGAGCTATGAGGAAGCTTTATACACAGCTATAGGAAAACACTGTTGAAATCTATGATACTATTTACATTAAAAGACAAAACTACACAATATCACAGTATAATAAAGAATATACGGACAGCGTCACAAGCATATAACTCAACAAAAACACAACTCACCCGTTCACGGGGTTACAATTCACTTAGGGTTTATAAGTTGCTAATACGCACCAAAACAACTCCTCCACAATCGGAGCTAATTGTGATGTTAAAATAATCTTTAACATAAAATAAAATATTCGTATTAGTACAACGAACTATCTTGAAAACTGAGTAGGTACGTGTGGCAGACCGATCTCACCGTCAAAGTCCCCCACCTCCGAAGGAGCGATGACGCGCCGTTCGGGCCGTTAGTCGTCGCGACGGTTTATGTTGATTTATATCGATATTTTTTGTAGTGGTATCGAAAAGTATTAACTAAGTATTACAGCAATGTAACAATACCCCCGTCCCCAGATAAGGATTTTTCGTAGCTAGAAAAATCCGTAAATATAATTTAATTTGCAACCTGTGAGGAATATGAAGACATTGAATGTAACTTAAAGTCTTTTATGTGCCAAACTCCAAGATTACGGCCGTTCATATCCTCTAACACGTAGACGAGAGGCGACTTCTTTTCGGTTACTCTGCACTTTTCGAATTTAGGTGCAAGTTTTTTGCTAAAACGTGCACCCTTATCACTTTGAAAGAAACAACGCTTCCATACGATATCACCTACGTGAAATTCAACCTCCTTACGACGCAAGTTGTAACGTTGACATGATTTTTGATGATTGTGCCAGAGAGCAGTTTGTACTTTATTAAATACTTCAGCTAAGTAACCCAGATTCTCAGCATATATATCACGAGGTAGAAACAGGATCTCACCACTGTTATCATTATCAACATAGTGAGAACCGCAAGTGACTAACTCTCGTCCATGCACCAAGAAAGAAGGTGTGAATCCCGTCACTTCGTTTACAGAGCTATTAATAGCGAACTGTATTTTAGGCAAGTTAAGGTCCCAACTTCTGTGGTCGTTATTAACAAAAGTTGATATACATGTAATTATTGTCCTATTATACCTTTCCACGTTATTAATCTGAGGAGTATATTTAGGAGTGAAATGCACTTTAGGTATTTTATATTTATGCAATAGTGCTTCCATCTCGCGACCTGCAAACTGAGTTCCGTTATCCATAATTATACTTTGAGGAATTCCGTGAACGAGAAAAACCTTGTCCTCGAGAAGCCTACAAACAGCAACAGCAGTAGCTTGTCGTAGTGGAAATATTAAGCAATATTTGGAAAAACAACAATTAACTACGAGAATGTAATTGTTCTGTTTTCTGCTACAAGGTAGAGGACCAACAAGGTCTATTGAAATTAATTGAAAAGGGCGGGCACAGTCCTTAGGGCGCCCCATCTTTCCGAGAGTGTTATGAGCGGGATGTTTATAGGCTAAACATTTACTACATTTACCAACAAAACTGACCACATCTGCATACATGCCAGGCCAATAATATTTTAGGAGGAGGCGTTTATAAGTCTTAAATATACCTAAATGAGCAGCCGTTGGTTCCGAATGATTCTCGCTAACAATTTTTTCACGTAACTCTTGTGGAACAACTTCCTTCCACTCATATTCTGAAGTGAGCGGATTTTTACTTTTCATAAACCGGTATAATATATGACCCTCAAGTCTATAGTTGGGATAATTAGATTGGGAAAGAGTACAACTGTTGAAAATGTTCAAGTACCAAGTGTCTGTAGTAGTAGTAGTAGTAGTAGGTGTAACCAGTGCAGTTTGTAGTGCAGTCACTGGTACACACCTGGATAGGGCATCAGGTATAATATTATCCTTGCCTCGACGGTGCTTGACTTCAAAATTAAAGGAGGATAGTCTTATACCCCAACGGGCTAGGCGACCGGTTGGATTAGAAAGGGACAAAAACCATTTAAGAGCGGAATGATCAGTATAGACTGTAAAGGTTTTACCGTTTTCGAGGTAGCAACGCCAGTGTTCCAATGCGACGAGAACAGCGAGTGCCTCCCTTTCAGTAACGCTGTAGTTACGTTCGGCTCCAGTTAGAGATTTACTCATATAAGCTATTGGATGCTCCTCGCCGTCTATCGTTTGCGAAAGCATAGCGCCCACACCGAAACTACTAGCATCTGTATGGACATCGAAGCTGTAATCGAAGTTAGGACAAGCCAATACTGGTGCATTCACTAAGAAAGACTTTAAGTCATGAAAAGCTTTGTCAGCTTCAGAAGTCCATTCGAAAGGAGGTGCCCCTTTTCCACTAGAAGTTAGTTTATTAAGTGGACCAGCTATCGTACTGAAGTTCGGTACAAAACGTCGGTACCAGGATGCCGTTCCCAGAAATCTTTTCACCTCCTTTTTGGTGGTGGGGATAGGAAAATCAAGGATGGCTTCAACCTTAGTCGGGTCAGTACGAAGACCATTCTCGTCAACTATATATCCCAAATATTTTAAATCTTGTCTAAAAAATTGACACTTAGATAGATTTACGGTAAGGTTAGCACTTTTTAGTTTTTCAAGAACGCGGTGCAAGAGGCTGACGTGTTCCTGAAACGAATTACTTATAATAGCTATGTCATCAAGGTAACTGAACACCTTCAGTTCAAACTCAGGTCCAAACAGCGCGTCGACTAAGCGCTGCTGAGTAGCAGGAGCATTAGACAGTCCAAAAGCAGTAACTTTGAATCTGAAGGTTCCTCTCCCGGGGACATAGAAGGCGGTTTTGTCACGATCACCCTTGCAAATCGGAATCTGCCAAAATGATTTAGAAAGGTCTATACTAGATAGAAACTTGGCGTCTCTAAGGTTATCCAATATTTCCGAAACATATGGTAAGTTATAAGCATCTTTCTTAGTAACAGAGTTCAACTTTCTACTGTCCAAACAGAAACGAGGCTTGCCATCTTTTTTATCCACCACGAGTACAGGAGAAGACCAGGGGCTTTCACAAGGCTCTATCACGTCTAAGGCTAACATTTCATCTACCTGATCAATGATGATCTTCTTTTTTTCAGGTGACATTCGATAGTACCGTTGCCTAATAGGGTCCGCATCACCTGTGTTTATTCGGTGTTCTATCAGATGAGTTCTCCCAAGACCATTCACTTCGAATGAAACCTGTTTAAATCGATCGACTATGTCATCGATTTGTGCCTTTTTAAAAGTATCAAGGGTAGCGTAGGACTCAATTACAGGTTCAACAGGCCTCCACAAGGTAGCAGAATTAGAAACTTCGGATAAATTTTGTATATTATCAGTAAAAAAATTTATGTCTTTAATTTTATTAGGAAATATCTCGAACCGTGTCCAGAAATCAATGCCTAGAATTAGTGATGCTTTAATTTCCGGTACAACATGAGCCTTGACAACAACGCACCTATCATTAAAAAACAAAGGCAAAAGCATAAAACCCAAAGACTGCATTAATTGACCACCGGCAGCAGTGATGGCTATGGTCTCAGAATTATCAATTTCTAAAAAATATTTGTTCAGCTGTAGATGCAAATCATTGCCTATAATACTTACGGCAGAACCAGAGTCTAGTAAACCCCAAATAGTTAAGGGGCTGTTTTTAATTATTACTTTAACATAGGGTCTAGGGTCATTAGAAGGAATATAGTTTTTGATTGTAGCAACAGTGCTGTACGAGTTAAAAAAACTGTTTATAAAACGAAGCCAATTGTTCCACTCCTTATGGTCAAATTTTGGTATGTTGCTACAATCCCTAACTAGTTTTTTGAGTTTGGAGACTTATTACAATTAGGGCAGTCTGGGTAACGAAAATCTCTTTTTCCACACTTAAAACAAATTATGAACTTAGGTTCCTTACAACGTTTCAACGAGTGTGTACTAGATCGACATCTAGGACAGTATACAAAACTAGAACTCATAGCGTTAGTTTGTACTGCATCGATCCGAGGAGTATCAATTGCGCTTGAGTTATAGCTTCTAACGCTTTTGTATGCCGAATGAGATGGACCAGCACTATTAGTAGGACTGGTATACGCAAATTCAGGTGCTAGAGTGTTAGGTGTTACTTTTGGGGGCTCTCTAAAATGTAGAACACGAGTCTGGTAGTTTTCAAAATTACGGCAAATAACGCGTAGTTCCGAAATAGACTTAATCTCTGGGGAACAAGCTAGGGTATTGGCGTAGGAAGGCCTAATATTATGTAGGAGTATTTCTAGCTTCTCCTCTTCACTAACCATTTTGGACAACCTTGAAAACATACCCTCCATTATAGCAAAATATATAACAATAGATTCTGTCTCCCCCTGAGTACGTAAGCGTATTTCGTTCATCAGTCTATAATCATAGTCAAAATGTACGAAGTCTCTCTCTAGACATTCAACTAATTGTTCCCAAGTATCAAAAGAGCTGCGAACACTGCGAAACCAGTGCAGGGCATCACCTGTAAATATTTCCGTGGCACAGGCCAAGACACGACTAGGCTTAATGTCTCTAGATTTAATGCGTTCTTCTACTTCTTGGATAAAAGCTCGGACACACGATTTTCCATCAAATTTTATCTTAGTTAATTCCGAGGTGATGCCTCGATCACAACTGACGTAAACGTTAGAGGTAGATATATCTTCCGATTCGCTTTCAGTTTTAGAAGGCATACTTGTAAAAAAAGAAGCCAGCTCCTTATAGAAAACTTGTAACTTTTGTGAGCATTCCTTGAAGTGTAACGTATCTTCCGATGTCACGGGCTGTATTCTATTAAGTCGGTGATATATATGGTGAGCTAAATTTTCACATCTATTGAATAGGTTTTTATCATACTTACTCTTAAGAGACAACAAGTAATTTTTTAATTTTGATAAGCTTTCCTTAGCACCCTTGATATCATCTTCAATCTCAAGATGTGATTCTAATATGTCTTCAGAAGGAAGACTTTTTATTTGTTTTATAATTTGCCGTCTAAGATCCTTAACATTATCAGCCGGGAATTCACCTCTAATCTCAACCTCATATTCAAGTTCCGCCTTTTGTAAAGATAAATATTTTATTTGTTTAGACATACTTAAAAATTTGAAGGTACGAAAATCCAGTCAAATAAAAAAAATAAAAAAAATAAGGTTTTTGTGGGTAGGAAAATAAGTGTTGCAACCGCCGTCCGGCACGCTGTGCAATTATTAAGTTAGAGCTTGGCTACATAAGCGATATATAAATAATCACGCAAAATGTATTCCAGAGTAAAAAAATTACAACACAAACAAAATAAATAAAAAAAAAATGCAAAATCAAGAGTTTTTAGGGAACTGCAAGTTCACTAACAAATTGTCCATTCCGTTACAAAATTAAATTAAACGTAACGATTTTGTTTAAATGTGGTACTAAGAAAAAAATAAAAAAAAATTTTATTTTGAACAAACAATTACCCCAAAAAAAATCATAAAATAGTACAAATAATGTGCTATCACCAACAAAATATAAATTGTATACAATACCAGCATACAAAATCGTAATAAAGCAGTTTAAAAAACACATTATAAGACCAAAAACAATATCGTCTCACATAAAAAAACCATGACCTACCTTCACCAAAGAAAACTATATAAAAAATGTCAGTGCTAGCCTAGAACATATCTAAGAACCACGATATGGGCGCCACTGTTACGTCTGCACGTAATTACGTAGGAATAAAATCGGCTAGTCGTAACAAATAGTATTTATTAATAAGAAAGGTAGTGGTAGTGTAGTGGGTTCGATTTCCAAACTTAATACATTTTAAGATAGCACCGACAAGGAATAGGAATCGTACGCTCCTGTAGGACTCGCAGCAGTTGGACGTCTGTCGCGATCAGCTTGCAGTCAATGCGGGTTCCGCGTCTCCAGCAGTGTGAGGGTCAACCCAAACCTTCACCGAGGTCTGTAGGCGACGGGCTGAGTAGGCAGCGCGGTGACCAGACGGTAAACTTAGGGGTGAACTTAAAACCCTGGAATCAGGCACAGGTGGACAATGAGTGATTGTCTCAAGTACCGTGACTGCAGAAAGGTGGTAGGAGTCAAGCGGCCGATTCCCTTTATTCTACCATTAATCTAAGGTGCGGCAGTCACGGTGTATAGCAAGCAAAGCGGAAGGACTTACAATTTAAAATTAGTAACAATATTATACAACAAAAAGATATTGACGGTATACTAAAAATAAAGTTAAGCTATTTTAACGAAGCTATGAGCTATGAGGAAGCTTTATACACAGCTATAGGAAAACACTGTTGAAATCTATGATACTATTTACATTAAAAGACAAAACTACACAATATCACAGTATAATAAAGAATATACGGACAGCGTCACAAGCATATAACTCAACAAAAACACAACTCACCCGTTCACGGGGTTACAATTCACTTAGGGTTTATAAGTTGCTAATACGCACCAAAACAACTCCTCCACAATCGGAGCTAATTGTGATGTTAAAATAATCTTTAACATAAAATAAAATATTCGTATTAGTACAACGAACTATCTTGAAAACTGAGTAGGTACGTGTGGCAGACCGATCTCACCGTCAAAGTCCCCCACCTCCGAAGGAGCGATGACGCGCCGTTCGGGCCGTTAGTCGTCGCGACGGTTTATGTTGATTTATATCGATATTTTTTGTAGTGGTATCGAAAAGTATTAACTAAGTATTACAGCAATGTAACAATATATACATATATATATATAAATTACTTGTTTAAAACAAGCATTCCTTGTATATATATAATCTAAATCTTAGAAACGGTTCAAATACGGCCAAACGGCGATGAATCAATTTAGCACGGATTCATTTTTAGAAAATTTATCAAAAACAAAATACTGACCGGTCATCCATGTTCTTTGACATACAACCAGCAACTCTAATGTCGTTTCGTAACTGACGTATGTAGTTCTTGTAACTAATTTAACAATGGAATCAAGTTTGCAGCAAAGTTTAACTTTAATCAACTCTAATGCATTTAAACGTTTAACCTTATACGAGGGCAACGTGAGTGTTTGCAAACTTTCCTAACTTAGATTACACTTAGCTTTTGTCCCTCAAGAGAGATACTAAATGCGAAAATGTGGCTCAATTTCGTAGATATATTTGAAGGTTTACAAGGAGGATCGGCTATTTAAATCGAAGCATAATAAATAAATATTAGAGGTCGACCAGTGGTTGAAATTTAACCATAATGTTTTTTGTTTTTTTCTTTTGATTTTTGTAATTTTTTGCACTTCTTCTCCTTAATAACTTTGATTGACACACAACAACATCTAGCTTCAATTTAAGCATGGCTTGTACTATAAAAGTCAGATTTGCTGATTAATACTTAACTACATAATTTGTTATTACATAAATATAGTATTTGCTATTAACACACATAATATATCTACACATAGAAAACACCCGAAATAAATATTTGCAAATCATACAAACATTTGAATGTGAATGAATTCGAGACATGAGGCACATCAGTCGCAAACATAGGGCAACATACTGAACGGAGGGAAGTAATGCCTTTTTTCACAGAAGAAAATATTCACTCATACACACCGTAGACACATATGCAAAAACAATCGCCTGTCACTAACAACTCACACATAACAATTTTAACAAAACATTCAGAATTTCACGCACACATAAATACATTGTGAGTCATAAGAGTGACACGCGTAGGCCCACTTGGACTTATACTTTGACAGCGGATGGTTACTCTCGACCGTGTTTCTCTATGGTCGCATACGCTACAACTGCGCCACCGTGGCAGTCATATGCTAAAAAGGATTGATAAAAAGCAGACTGAGTTCTATTAAGACTTTAATCTATTGATCATCCGTTCCTCCATGAATAACTAACAAACCCAAAGAGCCTCATATACTTTCACATCGTAATATTAATGAAATGTTTACTTTATACATGTCACCGTGGGAGAGCTATGCTTCGGCACGAATGGGTCGGCTCAACCGGAGTGATACCACGGCCTCACAGAAAACCGGTGTGAAATAGCGTTTGCGCTGTGTTTCATCGAGTGAGTGAGGATACCGGAGGCCCATACCCCAACCCCTCCCCCCATCCCCTTTCCCATCCCCAAAGGTCGGCAACGCACTTGTGACGCCTTTGGTGTTGCGGGTGTCCATGGGCGGCGGTAATCGCTTACCATCAGGTGATACGTCTGCTCGTTTGCCCACTATTCAATAAATAAAAAAAAAAATCATTCAAACAACAGTCGTCAGCGGTTTTCATCATACAAGAGATAATAATAAATATAAATATAATATCTGTATTAATAGTATAATGCTTGAGAGTTTGTTTGTTTTGTTGAAGGCACTAATTTTTCCATTTATCGAGAAAGGCTATTAGACTACATAACATCATGCTTCAACCAATAGGAACAGGGCATTAACGAAAAATTTTAAAAATTAACAAAATGAGAGACACAAGAAGTTACACGTGTCAGGTAATATAATATAAAAGCCATGTGGTTCTTCTCGTAGACCCCGTGGGGTCTCGGGGTAACTTTTCCAGGTTTTCAGCCTGTTACGGTGATTTTCCACGCCGCCTGCAACTACAGGTGGGTCACTGGGTTGGGTCCGCGAGCCCGATGGCAATCCCGGGGGTGTTGATCCGGTGGGAGCAGCGTAACTAGCGAGTTATCTGCTAGTAACGCCCCAGTCTTATCCAGTTTGGTGACCTGTGCTTAGCGAGGTCGAGCTCCTAGGGGTGTGGACCCTAAGGAGCGCCCGTCAGCTAGCACTAGGTTGGGTGTTGGGGATGGTTTGGGAAGGGGTTGCCACGGAGACGAGATCTCGTGGCAGGCCATACCTGTCCGGCGGTCGCCGATGGTAAGGCGCGAGTTCCCGCAAGTGGCGGGCTTGCGATCCGTCAGCGCGCACGAACATGCTGGTGCTCAGGCATCCCACGAAGTCATCCAGGCTCTCTACGCGCAGGTCCCTTGAGATCGTCCTATTCCGCACAAAGCGGGGGGCGTTTGCAAGTGTACGTAGTGTGAGTGACTGCTGCGCACGCAGCCGGCGCCGGTTTGTCTCCGAGACAAGGGCGAACCAGGCCGGGGCACCATAGGTAAGTCGGGTGCGAATGTATGACTTGTACACGCCGAGCTTCGCGCGGAGCGGCAACCGGGACGATAGTACGGGCCGCAGAAGGGAACGTGCAGCACGAACCTGGGCAACGACGTTATTGACGTGAGGCTTCATGGAGAGGCTGCGGTCGATGGTCACGCCGAGGTATTTAACCGTCGCGGACCACTCGATATTCTGCCCCATGAGCCTCAACTGTGGCAGTATGACAGTGCCTATGGATATCGCCTGAGTCTTCGCCACGTTGACCGTCAGTCTCCAGTCCTTCAGCCAGCTGGGAAGTGTGTCTAGTGTGTGCTGAATCTTGGCAGCAGCGTTGGCACCATTTATGGACGTCGCCATGTAGGCCGCGTCATCGGCGTACAGCGCGAGTTTTACGCCTTCGGTGACGGGGATGTCGTCCGTGTACCAAGAGTAGCACACTGGAGACAAGCAACTTCCTTGTGGCACGCCGGCAGAGATGGATCGCTCTGCTGACAGGGCGCTTTCGACCGCCACTTGAAAGCGTCTGTCTTGCAAGAAGGTGGCCACAATCTTCACTACTCGACGAGGAGTAGTAGATGTGGACAGCTTATACAGCAGGCCGGTGTGCCAGACGCGATCGAACGCTTTCTCCATATCGAGGAAGACTGCAACGACCCGCTCGCGCTTGTTGCGCGCAACCGCGATGTCGTGCAGTACCCTCGCGAGCTGGTGTGTCGTGGAGTGTTCGGCACGGAATCCGAACTGTTCGTCGCGTGGCTGAAGGTGTGGCGTCATGTGCAGCAGTAGCAGTTTCTCGAATAACTTCGACGTCGTCGAGAGGAGCGTAATAGGGCGATAGCTTCCCGGTTGGAGGATGTTTTTCCCTGGCTTGGGCAGCATGATGACTCTGCCAAGTCGCCATGTAGTGGGAAAGTGTCCGGTGCGGAGAATGCCGTTGAAGAGGCGCGTCAACGTTGCGATTGCTCGCGGAGGTAGGTGACGCAATGCCTCATTAGTCACCCGGTCGGGTCCGGGCGCTTTCCGGAGAGGCATTCGGCGAATCATCCTCTGAATTTGGCCAGGGGAGACGATGATGGGGTCCTCGGTCTGGGCTATCGGTTGTTCGAAGTACAGCTGTAACTTCCTCTCAACCTCTGCTACGTGCTGCACATTGTGAGCAGGATTCGGTCGGAACTGCGCTTCCAGGAAGTCGGCAAATATCTCCGCTCGGTCCTCGGCACGGTAACGTGGGGTTCCGTCACTAGCCAACAGGGGCCTAATCGGAGCAGGTTTCCCGGATAATTGTCGACATAGGCGATGTATGCCCGACCAGTCTTCACTGGCTCGCTCGATGGTGCGTTGCCATGACTCCGCCACGTTTGTTGCCAACGAGGCAGAGATCTTCGCAGCCAGAGCATTGAGCTGGGACTTCATGGTCGGACATCGGGCGTTCTGCCACTGCCGGCGCAGTTTCCTCTTCCTCTCGATCATCGCCAGAATGTGGGCAGGGAGTTGGTAATGCTTCCTTGTGGAGGCGTGGTCGAGTTTCGACTCTCTAATTGCGGTCTGTAGAGCCGCGCTGAGATCTGTCGTAAGGTTCTCAACGTCGTCTGCTGTTTCGACTGGGAAAGAGGGTGAGAGCTCTGCCATATGCTCGGCAAAGACTCGCCAGTCTTGGCGTGATCGAGAGGGTAGCTGGAACGTTTGTGGGATGTCATCCAGAGTCAGTAACACAGGTTGATGGTCTGAAATGAGATGGTCGTCCAGGACGTCAAGATACACAGCCGCGTCAACGCCGCGGGTGACGGCCAAATCTATGACGTCCGGTGTGTGGGTAACGCAGTACGGGTAGTGTGTCGGCACCTCTGGTCCTAATACCTGGTACTCGTTTCGGTCTGCATCATCTAGAAGACGGCGGCCTTCCGGGCATGTGGAGTTAGAGTTCCATGCCGTGTGTTTTGCATTAAAATCACCGGCGATTATGGTGGGCAGTGGTGAATCCATTAGGGTATGCATATCGGCCACTGCGAGACGCTGCCTCGGTGGCCTGTAGAATGCAAACACACGGGTGGGCTGGCTTCCGATGCAGACCTCTACGCCCAAGGCGTACGCAGATTGCAGAGTAGGTGTTGGTAGCGGTTGGTGGACGACTTTCCTTTTGACCAGAACTGCTAAACCCCTATAAGCAGTCCCTCTAGGTGAGCGTTGATCCTCCCGGTAGACATGGTATCCGCCCATTTTAAAATGGTCTACTGGTCTGAGGTGGGTTTCACTGAGTAGAGCTATGTCCACTTGCCTTTCTGCTAACAGCAGTTTCAACAGCCTGGTCTTCTCTGGTGACATCCCGTCGGCGTTCCAGAATAGTATGTGTAGCCTACGCGAATCCAGACTTACACAACTCTGTTAGACAGTCGAGGATCAGCGGAATAGGGTCCCGCTTTTCCAGTAGCGCTACAAGTACTTTCTGTAAAGTACTGATAACGCTGGTGAGTCTGGGGTCCAGGTTTGTCGTAGCCGGCTTAAAAGCCAGCTCCGGTTGGACGATTCGCTTCGCCTTCGTCCCCTTTTGTGGGGCAGCGACCACGGCGTCCTCCTGGACATTTTTGCGAAGCGCGTTTGCCTGTTCGGCCTCCGTCTTCGCCTTCTTCCTACGTCGCCTCTTGCGACGCGCTTGTTCATCCTGTGACGGATTGGCTGCTGCCATGAGTGAAGCGGGAGCGTTACCGTCTTCCACGGTGGTGGGCTTCACTATGTGCGGTGTGGCTGCTGATGTGCGTGCAACGGTGCCGGCCTTCCGGTTTCGTAGTTCCTGCTTGTATACAGGACAGGCGGCACTATTAGCTGTGTGTGCTCCTCCGCAATTTGCGCACGTAGGTGGCTCCTCCAGAGGGCGCGTGCAGTCACGGGCGGTGTGGGCTCCACCACAACGGACACAGGAAAGGGGCCTGTGGCAATTTTGAGACGAATGTCTAAATTGCTGGCACCTATGACATTGTGCTGGGCCCTTTTTTCCACGCCATGCTTCTATGTGAACGCCGGGCATGCAGAGAAGCTCATTTACTTCGTAAATGCCCGGCGTGAGGTTTGCGGTGCGCGCCAACTGCGCGAAAAACAGGCACCCAGGTCGGCCCTGTCGGGCACGAATGGGGCGCACGAACTCGGGTGTGAACCCAAGCTCGGTAAGCTCGGCCACGATCTCTTCTGGCGCGGTGTTTACTGGTAGGCCTCGGATGGCCACCTTGAGGCTGCGTTCCGCGGGGAGGGAGTACGAGAACCAGGAGATCTTCTCCTTTTCTTCCAGTGAGTAGAGATATCGCTGGATGGTGCGATACTCCTGGTCCGACTTTGGAATAAATCGGACTCCCTTTCCAAATGGACGACCATTTGGTGCGTGCCCAAGTATGTTTTTAAGCTCCCGGAAGTGCGTAGGCCAATTCGGGAGTGTTTCGACCACTAAAGGCGGGTAGCGGGCGGACGGCTGTTTCTTGCCAGCAGTGGCGGGATCAGTGGTGGCGCCGGCAGCAGGAATGGCCACAGAGGCAGCGGCAGTAGTACCCGGCGCAGTAGCCCGAGTAGTAGTATCCGGGTCGGCAGCACAGGCAATGGCGGGTGCAGCAGCAATAGTGGCGTAGGTGGGCCCCACGACCTCCATGGGTGACCCCTTTGTGGTCGTTGATAGGCCGAAGGGGGGTGTCGTGAAGAGCACTCGACGCTCCTCCGTTTGAGGTGGAGATGGAAAACGGTCCGGACGGATTGTATGTGGACCAGGGAAGCGTGGTGGGGGCACTGCTGCCTTTTTTGGCTTTTGCGGTGCCGGGCGAGTCTGCTCTGTGAGAGTAGATGTCGGTGGTGTGAGAGCAGAGGCAGGTACACCTGTGGGTGCATCAGTCGATACAGCTGGTGCAGCCCCGGGTAAGATTCCAGTCAATGAACCGGGCGTGGGGGGTGTACTCGGACGCGAGAGTACGGAAGGACTGAAGAATTCCTCCCCCGCTCCCGGCGTCGGTGTTAAGGCTGCAGTCGGCGACGTGCTCGGCCGAGCACTTGGCACAGTGAGTGACGATCTTGATGGTTGCGTAGGGCGGCGCCTTAGCGATGCTTGATCCGCGGCCACCACACGGTTAATCGCGGACAGCGCTGCGCCTCGGGAGCGGACGTACACTCGCTTCGCAACCCCTGAGTTCGGTTGCGGCGGGCGAGTTCCCCGACGTGCGGGGGGGAAGTGGCTGTGGCACGGAGGTGGCATGCCAAATTACAACTCCTTGCTTCTTTGTTTACATTAAAATTTAAACCAATAGGTTTGACGGTGCGCTTCACGATCAGCGTCCCACGGCACAAGGCAACCACTGAACCGGCCCACCGGGGCTTGCCGCTGGTGGCAGACCGGGGGGCCGAAGACAGCAGTGTACCCTGCGGTATCCGAAGGCTACCGATGTGAGCGCGGTGTAAATTAATTGCTAACGCGCTAACTAAAGTCGATCGGCGTTCAATACGCGGGCTGGAATGTTGTTTATTGTCACTTCGCTCGGGGCACGAGGCGAGCGACGCCTGTACCGGACGAAGTGACGTCACTAACACAAACGGCGAGAGATTTGTGATACACGTGCGTCCCTCTTGACAGCGCGTAGCGGACTCAATATAAAAGAAAAATTCCTTTGCTATTTATAGTAAGAATAGTAAAAATGCTTGTTACTTAAAGTTCTTTTTTTTCTTTCAGGTACGAGTACGTCCGGGACTTGACCGTGAATTTTCAATCTGAATATTTATTGTATACAATTCGAATGTTATTTAATGACTGGATTACTTTAATGATTAGTAAGTACAATTTAACATTTCAGCCGATTATGAATTACTTACGTTAAAGGTTTTATGAAGTTCCACATAGGCGTATTTCAAATTAATCATTTCTAGAGAAGTAACAAGTAAGCACCAGTTTTCAGAGGTTATAATCAATATACGAGTATCAGAGTACTATGTAATTTTCTAAGTCGGTAATAGAGTTTTCACACCAACTCATTATCCATCTAATCAGGTCTTTAATAAAAAACGGCCAAATGCGAGTCGTACCCAAGCACCGAGGGTTCCGTACAAACCTGTAGGTATATTATATTATGAAACTAAAAATTTATGCTTTTTGGAATTTTCCCTTAATATCTGTGCTATAAGACGTTGCTTTGTGCCAAATTTCAAGATTCTGAGTTCACGGGAAGTAGGTTTTGATTATTTGAACAATCAAGTGCCTTTGCTCTATAGAAGACTTTGTGAACTATTAAATAATATTGTGTTGTATAAAAGGCCAGTTTATAAAGAGAACCAGAAACCGCGATTAAAAAACAAAAAAAAGAAGCAATTTTCATATTTATATTGTAAGGACTAGGAGTATGTCAAGTTCATTCTCTGTTCTGTGTCCAAGAAATCTTATTATACATTTTAGATTCATTATAAATACGAAAATAGCTCTGTCTCTCTGTAAAGATTTTACGGCTAAGCAGTCCAACCGAGTTTATTCAGAACATACTATAATTCTTGAGAAAGAGTATAATAATATGCTTCTTCTTATCGTAATAATGCATAGTACCTGAATGACCTAGCTTTCCTCGATATTTATTCCTATAAAAATTTTGAAAAATGACTACTTGCTAAATCTTATCGCCCCCGAAACCCCTTTTTGTGCGGAAATCCCCTCGGATACCACCAACTAGTGGTTATGTCGGAGACGAACCGACTAAAACCGCACACCGTCTATTACTAGAGTGCTAGAAGCCGGGGAACCCCCTGCATACGAAATTTTATAAAAATCTTTGGTGCCGTTTCCGAGATTTGGGTTATAACATCCTGTATGTTACATACAGGATTTGCTCGATTAAAGATATTAAAAACCTATACGTACTCGAAGCCACATGCATAAACTAGTTACATGTAAATTGACGTTAAATATATTTCTTTTTTTTTATTGAATAGTGGGCAAACGAGCAGACGTATCACCTGATGGTAAGCGATTACCGCCGCCCATGGACACCCGCAACACCAAAGGCGTCACAAGTGCGTTGCCGACCTTTGGGGGATGGGGGGAGGGGTTAGGGTATGGGCCTCCGGTATCCTCAACCACTCGGTGAAATACAGCGCAAACGCTATTTCACACCGGTTTTCTGTAAGGCCGTGGTATCACTCCGGTCGAGCCGACCCATTCATGCCGAAGCATAGCTCTCCCACGGATGAGAGCAGTCAGATAAATGTTCTAACATAGAGCATGTTTCTATATAAAACGATCGTTACTCCTGTTACGTGAATCGTGTGTTTATTTGTCTATTGAGTTGTATAAAATGAGAAGTAAGTTTCTTTTATAAAAAACTAACATTTGTTTAAAGAAACATCAAATATTTCTTCCCTGTTCATAATTATCAAACTAAGTAGTTAAGAAATATTACAAGGTCTATTTATTTTAGATAGTTAAAACTATTTATTAAGACTAGATTTATTATGGTCCATTGAACTGCTCACTGCTTCAAACAAAATTATTATAGTAATAAAGTTCATTAATTTACTTGGAGGCAAACTGTTATTCTATAAGCTTACAAAATTAAGATTTCTGTGATCACTGAGGTGGTCACTATCACATAGTAGAAAAAGCATAGTTTTAAAGATATTCTAAGAAAAGAAAACTTTTTGCCAAGTTTTTAGCAATGTACGAGTACTTAAGATTTTCTGTTTATTTGAATTACGAAATCAGGCAATAAACACATGGTATCTGTAAAAACATACGTCGTCGTACTCGTCATGTTGTTGCTCACGATGAACTTCGAAACTATCTAACCGATTTTCCCCTTTTCTTTTAATACGTGTTTTGCTGGTATGCCTAAGTTACTATAGTTAACATCACGCTTAGGTCAATAAGAGCCGAGAATTATTGAACCTTTCTTCAGGAAGAAAAGCAGCAAATACTAAACGATTAGCTAGTAGAAATTGAGTGCTACTTTTCTCTATTTAAAGCCAGTTCTGGCCAGTCTCTGCGATAGGCGTCAAGCTCGTCGCGCCATCTCGCCTCGTCGTCGGCGTCTACCCTGAGGCACCCAGCGTTCGACGACCTTGGCCCACCGATCCGGATTCATCCGACATACGTGTCCGGCCCAATCCCATTTCAATCTAGCAGTCTTCTTGCCCACATCCACGACTTTAGTTTTGGAACGCAGCTCTGTGTTTCTAATAGGATCCTGTCGTTGCACACCCAACATGTTACGTTCCATTGCTCTTTGGCAAACCTTAAGCCTGGACTTCTGACCCTCTGTCAAAGACCAAGTTTATAAAACTTGTCTTATGAAATATACCCTATACTAGACCTAACAAGATTTCAAAAAATACATTAACACTTATATAACACATCAAAGTAAACTATATCATAATACCTTGTTGTTTAACGTATATCCTATCCACAAAACCATTATTCTTTACAATGTGGACTGAAGCATTATCTGAAAATATGTCTTTATAAATAGCATACAACTGAACACAGAATATTCTCCAGAGAAATTGATAACTCGCATCGATATTCAAATTCCAACCTTATATTCTATCAGGTAAAGTTACATTTCGCACATCTGGAATTTATTTGCAGAGGAGGTAACTTTTTAAGAACACTTAACATAACCATAAGCTTGCAACTTCAATCGTTGTAAGAGGCTCGTTAAAATATACCAGTAGCTGACTTTAAATGGTACTTGGCAATGTACAAAGCACTTTTGTCTGTTTGGTATTTTGTTGCTGGGAGATACAGGATAGACAATAAGACAAGTTAAAAGAGAGGTTTATCTTGACTGATATGAGGAAACAAATAGGTAATCTTAAGCTCTTTAGAAGACATTACGTCACAAAGTTGATATGAAGTACGTACATCCATACATATATCAAACAATAAAAGTAAATAATAGTTACACAGTCTTATATTAATTATAAGTTTAGTCATGTTTATGACAGAATTATATGAGATTTGGTGGAAACTTCAAAAGAAACTCTATTAAAAGTCGTTACTGGATCGACTTTTCGTGCCAAAAAGTACAACAGTACACCAACACAACACACAGATGTTATGAAAATGTTTCGCAGAATCATATCATGTAAATATATGTTCAGATAAAATTGACAATGGGGCACCAAGTTAGTTAAAACTTTTATGAAAGAGTGAGGAATCGATCGCAAAATCTACTGTACCTGTTTTGTGTATAAGAAAAAATCAATATTGTATTGATTCGGGAAAAGCAACTATCATTGACCAGAATAGTACTGTTTTGATGTAGTAAAAGAAAAAAAAACTATTTAACTGGGAAAGTTACTTACACGATATGTTAACGTTGTTATTTTACTGTGCAGTCTTGGCTCTACGATGGAGAACCTTTCAATGAGATTTCCAGTATTAAAAGCGTCCGTCCGTACAAATTAGGAAAAAGTTCGTCAAGACTTTCAACTCAAAAATTCAGTTGTGTTAAGCAGTCGAGAAACATATTTTTCCAGGTGTACATTACGTTCTTATGAAGCCTGAAACTGATGTGAAAAAGAATTTGTCTTTACACGACTAACATGAAAAGCATTTGATGAAATATTTCTTTAAAATATATAATTATGTCATGTAAAACGACCACGTTGCACCGTATGTGATCAAGTTAGCTCAGTTAGCATGTGATTCTGATCAGAGCGACCTGGTCATTCTAATATATGCAAAATCTATAAGAGACCATATTTATTTCCGTATACATGTTATGGGAGAGAGAGAGAGAGAGAGGGAGAGTCCTATGTCCAGCAACGGACTGCAATAGACTGTTGATGATGCATATGCATTGTGAAATTATGAATACGTCATGCAAAGTTTAAAATTTCATACTGTCATAGTTTTAAGTTATGTAATGAAACAATTTCATGATAAAATTAAAATAGACTAAGTTTTGTGTCCATTTATATGTAAATTAATTTCTTCATGATTTGAATTCTCGAAACTTTCGAAACTTATAATGGCTCTTAGAAAACAGGGCAACTGTTTCTAACGAGTTAATTAAACGACAACATTTGCTGAGTCACAGATAAGTTGATTAATTAGATTTAGGTACATATTTACGTGTAATTTAAACAGCTTTCATGTACAAAACGAAGATATGTTTTAAAAGCTTTTGTTAATAAATAGACGAAGCTTAAGCATTATAACAAAAACACAATACCTAAATCTAAACGCTTTATTTCAAAGAAACGTTGATTACACGTTACTTCATTTTTTTTCTTTCACTTTTTAATGTTATTCATTAAAAAATGAAAGTTTATACTAGCGTGGTCTACGCTTGTATAAACTTTCTAGTATAAAATACAGTAATAAAATAGTACCCACTTTTCTCTGCTTCGAGGAGGACATAACACACATACTTTTTACTCTTCAGCTATCCATTGATGACAGTAGTCAGTCACTGTTAGATGACCCGTCAAATCATTTGCAGTGTAACGTGTACCAAGATGATGATAAGGAGATCGTTTTTTGTTTTTTCGGAAGACGGTCCCCATTTCATGTCATCCACATTTTATATATTTTGGATGATTAATTTCATAACGACGACGACTTGAAGACTCGAAGACTTGATAATTGAAGACGATAAATACTTGACATTGTCAGAAATAGCTGATCCTAGTGATCCTGCTGGTTGCCATTTCATCAAAAAAGAAGAAGATGATGATAAAAACATTATATTTGAAATTGTCTTCGAGTTCTTCTTAGTTATTGTCAGTATACCGTTTGTAAACTTATTTGTGTAGTCGTATTATTTTTCTATGATTCATTATGTAAATGCAAGCAGAAAAACCAAAGCTTAGTAACGTTCTAAATATAGCAACTTCTCAGACATTTGTTCTTGATCGTTGTTAAATACAGATGTACACGTCATCATCAACTAATTCAGTCATTGTCATTTGGGCTTTGCTTAATAAAGTGAGGACATTACTTGACTCCCTGTTGTTGTTCTTGACTACTACAGGGAGTCAAGTAATGTTACATATACGATATTAAGTTCGTTTATTTCTTATATTTTCAAACTTCTGCCATCTAAACAATTAAATTGCATGTATTGTTCAAGTGTGCTACAAACTTCCAATTTCGTAATAAAACAAATATGACAAACTATTTAACCGTGGGAGAGACACGCTTCGGTATGATGGCTCAACCGGAGTGATACCACGACCTTACAGAAAACTGGTGTGAAAAAGAGCCTGCGTTGTGTTTTTCCGAGTGAGTGAGGATACCGAAAACTCATACCCAATCCCTTCCCCAGTCCCTTTTCTTATCCTCCAAAGGCCGGCAACGCACTTGTGACGTCTCTGGTGTTGCGAGTGTCCGTGGGCGGCGGTAATCGCTTACCATCAGGCGATACGTCGGCTCGTTTGCCCCCAATTCCATAAAAAAGTAGATACTTCACTGATTCATTTCTACATATTATTATGGAACCTTCGGCGTCCATATAACAGACTTTTTCCAGAATACTATTAAAGAACAAGCCTCGTTAAAGATATTTGCATGGTGAGCAAATTCCTAAAAACTGAATAACTTTTAAATGATTCTCTAAAGAGAAAATATTTTCTTTCGTGGTTTTCCTCTCTCAACATTTGATTAGGTCATAAAGCATACCATGTGGCGACCACATAAAGTTCGATTAGAGTTTATTGTTTGTTGTCTGACTGACCTTCTGACCATTTACGAGTTTGGTGATTTATTAACCAACACTTTAATTAAAATCATATACCTAAATAGCTACTGTGCAAACGTAGTGTAGGGCGCCCTGCGGCTCGATGGACCGACGATGTAAAGAAAGTGACGGATAGATGCGGACTGCCCAAGGCCGGGATAGTTGACGCTACTTGGTGTAGATCTTTGTTTAGCAGTGGACGGCAGTTGGTTGATTGGTAAATACCTATTGTGTCAACCAAAAATGACAGTGTGAGTCCAAACTGCGCTGAGTGTTGTGATTTCGATCCCCACAACTTTTTTTTTTATTGCCTAGTTAGCAAACGAGCAGACGTATCACCTGATGGTAAGCGATTACCGCCGCCCATGCACACCCGCAACACCAAAGGCGTCACAAGTGCGTTGCCGAACTTTGGGGGATGGACACTCGGTGAAACA
Source organism: Spilarctia lutea (assembly GCA_916048165.1). Lineage (NCBI taxonomy): Eukaryota > Metazoa > Arthropoda > Insecta > Lepidoptera > Erebidae > Spilarctia > Spilarctia lutea. The sequence goes on along the minus strand of OU696471.1, from coordinate 19,337,332 downwards.
CAGCGCAAACGCTATTTTATACCGGTTTTCTGTGAGGCCGTGGTATCACTCCGGTCGAGCCGACCCATTTATGCCGAAGCATAGCTCTCCCACGGTTAATCATTGGCATTTATAGCACTTGTGATCCACCGATTACCGTTCCGAGTCTGGATGTTCTTTGTGTCCATTTCATGTATTTAGTATTTAGCCTTTCTTAGTGTGGGTCAAGTCTTTAAGTACCTGGATGATTGGATTTTTTTATTGGTAAGTTTTCTAAAAATGAATCCTAGCTACATCGATTTATCAACCTTGAAACCCCGTGCATACTAAATTTCATGAAAACCGTTGGAGCCTTTACCGAGATTTACATTATATAAATACAAGTATAGTTCGTTTAAAGGAAGATAGATATACTTAGTTTCATTCAGTTGAACAGAATAATAGTACCTGATCCATTTTTTTTATCAAACTCCCTACCTAATGATATATAGGTATGCTAACACTATAACTACCAACTTTTTTATCTGTTAATCTTATAAAGAAGCTTGACTCTTTTACATAATGTTCTTTGGAAAAACTGACAGTTAATCAATTTAGTTTAATCAATTCTACATTTGAGTTTAAGATTACACGAAACTTTAATTTAATGGGAAAGACTTTAATCTGTAGACGTCATCAAAATAAGAAAGTAGTGATCAGAAAAGCTTTCTATGATACTGGGAGGTATTTGTTACAATGATAAAAAAATATTGCCCTTCATTCCAGGCATCACTTTAGTTATGCACCGAAAAGTATACGACCTTTATCTCAAGGTGTTCAGAGGCGATTACATTTTAATGTAATTAAAACTTCATTCGTGTCACTCTTGCTCTAAAAAATGGTTCATTAAAAAAAACTTTTGAGGTGAATAAAATATCTTTAAATTTAAGCTTGTACGTCAAGGCGAAATGTTAATTGCTCCACGTCTCTGAGATTACTTCAAAGATTACTTTCCACCTTGTAATAAAAACACTGGAAGCGAAATATATCATTCTCATTGCATTTCATAAACATTAATTTCTTTTGTTGAGGCTATGAAAACAAAAGCTTTTATTGTTAGAATGTTTTATTTGTGTATTGTTTGAAAGCGTACTCATCCACGTGTAGCTGAGAATCAAATATGTGTATAAAGTTTACAAAAACTATTATATAAAACTAACTGAACTTACTACCGCCATTTTTTTCTGTTTTTTTTTTTTTTTTTTATTGTATAGGGGACAAACGAGCAGACGTATCACCTGATGGTAAGCGATTACCGCCGCCCATGGACACCCGCAACACCAGAGGCGTCACAAGTGCGTTGCCGGCCTTTTAGGAAGGGGTACGCTCTTTTCTTGAAGGTTTGAAGGTCGTATCGGTCCGGGAACACCGCAGGCGACAGCTCATTCCACAGTTTTGCTGTGCGTGGCAGAAAATTTCGGGAAAATCGCACAGAATCGGGACTGCCAACCATCTAGATGATGGGGATGAAATTTCTGTCGCGTAGGACGATGGCGGAAAGATGCGGCAGGGATCAATCCGAACAATTCCTCGGAGCACTCCCCATGGTAAATGCGGTAGAATAAGCACAGTGAAGCCACATCTCTACGCAGCGCCAGAGAATCTAGCCGAATTGAAAGATCCCGGCAATCGACGATACGAGTCGCCCTCCGCTGAATGCGGTCCAGAGGGAGGAGCTGGTATTGGGGTGCCCCTGCCCAAAGATGAGGACAGTATTCCATGTGAGGCCGAACCTGCGCTTTGTAAAGCCGAAGGCGGTGGGCCGGAGTGAAATACCACCTCGATCTGTTGAGCACACCTAGCTTTTTTGAGGCCAATTTGGCCTTACCCTCCAAATGGCCACGAAACTGGACTTCGCTCGATACGTCGAGACCGAGTATCCCAATATTGGCTGAGGCAGATAGGGGAGTGTCTTCAAAACGAGGACATACGACCCATGGGAGATTTTTTGCGGTGAATGCGCTAATTTGTGTCTTTGTCGGGTTGAATTGGACCAAATTAAGTCTACCCCAATTTGAGACCCTTTTCAAAGCGGTCTCAACTTCAGACACAAGTTTGTTTCGACTCTCAATGACGTTTTCCCGAGAAATATTGGCGCGGCCGGTGTAGAGAGCATCGCCCGTACTGTCATCCGCATAACAATGAATGCCGCTGATTGGCAGCATGTCATTGATATGGAGGAGGAAAAGAGTAGGCGATAGCACACAGCCTTGCGGAACACCAGCATTCACAGACATGGAGTCAGAGCATTCGCCGTCGACTACGACCTTTATGCTTCTACATGCCAGAAAGCTAGTGACCCAATCGCATAGTTTCTCGGGAAGCCCATAGGAAGGGAGCTTCGAAAGAAGCGCTTTGTGCCAGACCCGATCGAACGCTTTCGCGATGTCCAAACTAACTGCCAATGCTTCCCCCTTAGTCTCAATCGCCTGAGCCCAGCGATGTGTCAGGTATGCCAGAAGATCACCAGCTGATCGACCCTTACGGAAACCGTACTGCCGGTCACTAAGCAGATGATGATCCTCTAGGTACCGCAGGAGTTGATGGTTAATGATGGACTCCATTATTTTCGAGAAGAGGGAAGTTATGGCTATCGGCCTGTAGGTAGTCGGATTTGAGCGATCGCCCTTTTTAGGGATCGGGTGGACCAATGCTGCCCTCCATGATGACGGGACTACGCCAGTGGAGTAGGAGAGTCGAAAAAGACGCGTTAAGACCGGTGCCAACTCTGGAGCGCACATCTTCAACACAATAGGAGGGATTCCATCCGGGCCACTCGACTTACTTACTTACTTATTATCCGAAAAGCTTGATTTTATTAGTTATGCTTGCCTAGTAGTGAATTTAAAAAAATGCACTTACGGTTTCCTTATAATTTTCATTAATTCAAACCTTATTCTGACAATAACATACACATAAAAAAGAATCATCCAATTTGGTGCAGTTGATCGGAAGTTATGCGCGTACAGTATGACTGCACGGTTGGCTTGGAGGTTTAAGTCGTAGCCGCGCCGCTTTCTGCTGCGCCAAGTGTTGTGGGCTCAAATCCCACATGGGACAACACTTTGTGTGAAAACAAAATGTCGTGGAATAATTTGAGCACGCTCTTTGTCTAGTGGTAATTTGCTTTTCAACAAGAAACTGTGCGTGAAGGTTATAAAGTGGGACAGCATTATAAAGGGAACAATGGGATTAGCCTCGATGGTTGCCGATAGTCCAGGTTCTCATGAACATCTATGGCAATCGTTATGACAAAATCAGTACCGTCAAATATATTGACAACTAATTCAACCTTCGATTTCCGTTCGCCCTCAGGATTGCGGAGGTACGATGCCAGTCGCTCCGTAGAAAAACTGATATTCATGTTACCGGTTAACTAGTAACCGCCTCAAAGAATTTTTTGAATATATAGGCTAGGAAAATGATGAAAGAATAGTCAGTTTTCTTATATTTTTGGGTATGTAGTTAAATATAATTTTTAATAGTCCCCATTATCGGCACTTAATGGGACTTGTATACATGACACAATAAAAACAAAAATTTACTTGTACATATTATGACTATGATGAAATATGATAAGCGAACAAACAGGGAAAGCAAAGCTGATAAAAAATAAATATCATATCAGCATTGATCATTACATTTCTGGATCAGACTGCAATCAGATCGCTGTTGTTGCTGCAAGCAAAATAAGTTAAAACAGTATTAGTAAGTGATTAGTAGATTGTTGTGCTACAAAAAATAAAAAACAAATCAAAAATAATATAAAGCAAAATTTGACTCAAAGCGAATTAATTAGCGAATTTTGTGAAATATATTAAATTATTGATTGAACCGTTAATAAGACCTGAGATAATATTTTTACAACGAATGTTTTTTTGTTAATGAATGCATGAATGTGGATGTCATTGTCTTAAGGCCAACACTGTTTTACAACATGCCAATAAATAAACGTAATCCAGTTTTAAACTGTGTTACACGTCTCGTAAGAAAGAAGGAATGTGGTACATAAATGCATGAATCATTCTTGCGCATACTTGTGACAAAATATAATTTTGCCCACTTGTTAAAATTCGACTACTCAAAATCCGTGAAAGGTAGAGTATTTCAGCTAACGCAAGTATGTTTTGTGCAAGACTGGGATGGTTGGCGTTCCTTGGGGGAGACCTTCGTTCACCAATGAATAGCGATAACTTTGACTTGAAGTCTGTTAGTTCTTAATTGCAAGCCGAGACAATACTAAATTGCAGGCTTGTTTGTATTTTCTTAAGTTAATATTTTGGTCAAGTTGTTTATTAAAATGAATTGAATAATGAAATTGGGGAAAAAGACAAATCACCTAATAACAAATGACTACTTCCACTCATGCACACCTGGAAGAGTAAAAAAACGTCGCCACTTATCAAGCCTTCCTCTACCAGAAATAAAGGTAATAGGGGATTTAGGACTCCAGACTCACACTGTGCAAAGCAACAAAAGTATTGCTTTGAATGGATAAACTCTTCATACTAGGCTGATATGTTTCTCTGCGGTTTGCAATGGCACGTGCCGGCGACCATATCATGCCGGCGTATGCCTGCGTGTCCTAAACCCGTCACCCAGGCATTCGCCGTCATGTTTTCTTAGTATTGATTTTCTGTGAGGTCACGAAAGCGTAGATTTTTCTTACTTCTTGACAACTTCATTACTTATTGACAACAATAGTATTTTTAAGTTAAAATTTGTAGTTTCGGTACAATAATTTTTACAAATTAAAACCGAGCAATAAATGTCGCACCGGAAATTCCGCAGCTCTCACGCAACAATGTGGAACGCTCACCTTGGTCTTGTACCTTTAAAAATAAAATAGTATCAGTCTTTAATTATACCATTTTATAAATAGTGCAGATCAGATTTTTGTATAACATTTTCTTATTTGTACATATCTTAAACTTCTTAATAGATTGGAAGACTTAAAATGGAATATTCAAATATATTATGCCTCCTTTTCTTTTCCTATTAAATTTAGTATTATGTATTATAAAATAAAAAATTACTCTTTAAACAAAATTAATCTTGACTTGGTACTAGTATTAGTATAGTATATATATCGTCATCATCTTAGCCAAAAGGCGTCCACTGCTGTAATAAGCCTACCCTAAGCGTCTCCTTAATAACCGGTTCTGTGCTGCCCGCATCCAACGGTTTCTTATGACCACTAGATCATTGGACTACCATTAAAACTATATTTTTGTTGTATGACAGTGTGGTTGTCACATGTGTCGCGGCCATCTTGTACTATAGAATTGAACAATCATCACCGACGCACCCACACAGAACGAAACAACTCATTTCCGACGCAATCAGTAATTTTTTTACATGAGTTTCACGTGCTGTCTATTGATAGTGATTAAGTATAGGAAAGTAACTTATTATATACTGATTAGATATAACTTATCTATAGTCTATCGTATAGTCCTACCCACGTTTGTGACGGCGCCTTTTCGATATTGGCTACCCAGTGCAATTAAGATTGATCTCAAAACCTGAATAAATATTCTAAATTTATCTATTGTTTGGTAACACTGAACGTTAATAAAAACATTTATTAATAGAGATAATATTGGTTATAAAATGGCTGAGTGCCAATGTTTGTAACGCACTATTTCCTTTCTTATTTTTACATACAAATTTCATATTAAAATTTCACAGGAAAACATATATTAATGAAAGCTTTTACTCGCAGCTCTACCAGCTCATATCTCGGTTTTCGCGATGACAAGCAGCCTGTGATACTTGTCGATAATTATAATAGCTCCATGAAAGATTTTATTGTAATCGGTTCAGCATGTGAGCCGTGAAAGCGTAACAGAAAGACAGAGTCAAACAGATAGTATTTAGAATGTTGGCAGGCATAATATTATATTAGGGCTTGTACTTAGTTGGGCACGCCGTTATTGCGGCGGTAAAACCTGTTAGGGAGGATTGGTTCGAGAGGCGTTATGGGACCCTGTCATACCGGCTGACACAGGTGATCACTGGGAGTGAGTGTGTCTGATCCGCAAGGAGCCAACGCCTGAGTGCCACCACTGCGATGGCCAGACCATAGACACGGCGCTCCACACGCTGGCAGAATGTCCGACGTGGGGGGAACCGAGGCGTGATCTCGTGGCGGCCATCGGGGTGGGGGTTCTCTCACTCGGTAACATGATTGTGGCCATGTTTAGAACTCTCCCGGCGCGCCGGGCCCGGGGACGGACCAAGCACCGCAGGCACCGGAGATCGCAGAACGATCTCCGTCCTCCATAAACGCAACCCTGAGGGTGACAGATGAGGCGCGGATGCTGCATAGCGCGCGCGCCCTGGGTGACAGTAGCGGGAACATTGGGATTTCCACACAGGAGAGGGCCATCTACGAAGCGTAGGTAGCCCGAGGTACGTCGGGGTTCCAAGGTTTTCCTTTCTAGGGTGCACCTGGTTCCCTAGAATCTAGTATCCGAGACGGCGGGCGGTTTTAGTCGGTTGGAGTCCGACATGCCACCAGGAGGTGGTATCCGAGGGGAATTCCGCAGAAAACAAATGGACTGTATTTAGTGCAGTCCAGTCAGTCAAGAAATTTAAGTATAACCATCAAAACGTAGGAACTGCCAGCCCTTGCTCAATAATTTGAAATACTTTCTAAATACTCTAAGAGAATTCTGAGCTGATCTAATTACTTCTCCTAAAATGACATCAATCTCTTGAGACTGAACCAGAGATCCAGATCGTATACTTGGAAAATAGCGAGTCATTGTTTTTTCTCTAGAATTCGTTAATTACTGTTAAAAGCATAGAAATAAAACACTACGCACTAATAATTCTGAACTGATGAGTTCATAGAAAACTGAAAATAATCTTGGGTTTGAGATTTCTTTTTTTTTGCAGATTGTGGATTTTATAGAATAATTACCTACATCCAATGCTATGTTTAAATAATTTTATTTTAAAATATATTTCTGTTTTACAATTACAATAAATAATGAACCGTAGACTGAATTACATCTAATTGATTTATCTAAAATATTACATCATTATATCAAAAAATATCAGTTATAACCTTCATGTAAGTATTTATATTAATCATCTGGTACCCATAATACAAGCTCTGCTTAGTTTGGAACAAGATGGCGTTGTGTGTTAGATGTCCAAAAATATTTATTTTATGACCATTGGACTTAGTAGCTTACAGGCCGGCTATAAAAAGTTATACCATCAACTTTTCTTATAATACTTTTAATGTCCTTGGACTAATTACCAATACGAGCGTCAGAAGCTAAAGCCTAATCAGGCGACAACTAAAACGGGGCGCTGCTAACAACAACAGATACAGCTGAACCATTGATATATCTAGTGGACATATAATTGAGTATAATTACCTATAGCGACCGATGCATACATAAAGCAAATTAATTTGGACGACTCTCAATATGCACACACACGTACATTAACTATGAATGTGACTGTATCTAACAAAAATATGTGTCTCGATTTCATTTGTTTTTGTGAATGAATACAGACAACACAGAGAACACTCCATGCCTACAGTTCACGGTGATTTGATAATCAGGTTTATGGTTTGGTTGGTTGTCAGGGTGAGTTTATTTCACCATAACTTGATATGAAATAGATGATGTGAACAGTGAAATAGTGAAAGATAACAGCATTGCATTGTGATTGGCCCGTTCTGAAATCTTTACCAGTCCCATCGCCGAACACACTGGCCGTCCAGAGCGAGTTAATGTGAAATAAATTCATACTAGGCTCTCACGTTTTGTTGTAAAGACATTATTATTATTATTATTCAACAGACTATGCCACATGTAGGATAGAGTAATATTGTACACTAGCAACATAAAAAGAACCGCTTGCAGTGCTACACCACATTGCTGGTGCTGCAAGTTTGTCTTTTTATTTCGGACATCTAACACACAACACACTCAAACATTTTGTTTTTATGGAGTTGGTGGCAAACGAGCAGACCTATCGCCTGATGGTAAGCGATTACCGCCGCCCATGAACACCCGCAACACTGAGGGCGTCACAGATGCGTTACCGGCCTTTGGGGGATGGGGAGAGGGATGGGGGAAGGGGTTGGAATACGGGCCTCGGTTGCATACACTACCACTACGCCACCAAGACGGTCAAAGGCAGTGGCAGTGGGTGTGTTGTTTTAGTAGAAATACAGAATTGGTCCAATTTAAACCCTGGTTCAATATTGGTTACTCTCCCCTATTTAACAATAAGAATATTATCGTACATGACATATTTGGCATGAAATATACGTCTTACAGAAGAATCTTGTGCCAAGTTTTCATTTCTATGATATATCTTTAAGCGTCACAGATGACGAGTATAATAATAAATTAGGTTGTTCACAAATCATTTATTCTATTAGCGTTTACATTATGTACAGTTCGTAAATCGTTGAGCTCATTTAAAAACCGCTTCGAATTCATCCAAGGTGGTTATTGAAAGAAATATTTAGAAAAATAAACAATAAGTAATGGCATTTATGTCAAATAGTGTAAAAAATATTGTGTTTGTATTTTTCTATTAAAGTTAGAGCTATTAGTACGAGAATGAATACAAAATATGTGTGTTACTCGTAATTCGAATGACATGATACAAATGAACTACAAAGTTTTAGTCAAGTAAGTAGCAACTAATAAGCGTTCTGCCGTTTGTACATAACTTAAAGTTACTGTACAAATAGAACTTGACGGTGGCAATATTGTTTAAACTAATATTGAGCTTTTACCAAGACGTTTACTGTTAACAATTACGAGCTAGCGAACTTTACTTCGAAAAGTAAGCAAATTTATTTTAACTTCAAATTTGAAAAGTGCTGTTCAGTTTGTCTTGTAGAACAAGAAGATAGATACTACGATTTGTTAACGATACATGATTATTTTATATTAGATTATAACGTAGAAAGTAGTAATAATAATTTATTTAACATCATTAACATAGCATCTTTAAGTGTTTCTAAATATATCTATAAATTTAAATGTGAAGCAAAAACTTAGTACCTCTTTTAGCGAAAATAATAACGGAGGAGTTACAAATTCAGCTCAATTAAAATTTATTTGTAAGAAGATTGTAGAAAGCTAAAGATTATTTTTTTAAAAGTACCACTTGTGCAATATAATTTGCCAAAGACGATTAAAGGAATTAAAACTCCACAAACACATTGAGTTAATTTTTTTGACGAAAGTATTTTAGGCTTTCAAAATTTAAATAAAAGATTAAAGTTAAATGTATGTGTGTTTTTATTAAATAGCTTTAAATATTACATAATTTCAAATAACATTTAAAACATTTGTAGCAAAAAAATAGATAAAAACCCATATTTGAAGCGTATTGCAATCGGGTCAAAATTTGAACGTCTTTTTTTTTAAAGTGTATTTAAACCAACATAATGTAGATGTACGATAATGTTGCCATGAATAAAATAAAGCGACGTATTACTTTAGTAGATACTTGTCAAAAAAAGAAGAAGATCTCATTCAGTTGAGTATATATCATTATCCGAAGGGATCAATTTAGCATATTACTGATATGGTTGATATTTTACTTAAAAAAGCAATCTCGATGTAAATGAATGTTTGCAAATGTAAATTGTAATTTGGGAATCGGTAAATAAATTGGCCTAAACTCTTTTATATATTCCTTGGATTTGGATAAGGTTGACATGGTTGATCTAAATGTGTTTTCAATCAAATGTGACGTGTTTAATTTTCACTTAAATTTTTTTTTGCCTACCCGTAATTAAATATGAAAACTAACGCAACAAAGAAACGAATTATCACGATTTATCATGATATAGAAGCATTAAAATTGACCAATCTTTTTGTTAAAGTTAAATATGTTAATTTCATTATTTTATTTATTTAAAAAGACATCTCCTACATTAGGAATATACATCCTGTGTCGCGGGGGACCTTACAAATATATACATATATATAAATAACGGACACAATTAATTTTATAATTTTATACACTTTTGTACAGTGAAAATTTCAGTCGTGATTATTTTTAAAACTTGTCATCAATACTACCTATACTTTTGTTAATTCCAAAGTAACTTTGTGTGTTTATCGGTTACGCTTTTACAGCTAAGTCGCTACATCAATTTCAATGAAATTTAGCATGGAGATACTCTGATTTTTAAGAAGGACATTGGGGATTCGTTTACTACATAGACTTCTCTTTCTTAACAACCTAGCTTTTGGTACTCTTTTCTTATGGAATAGGGACAAACCAGCAGACACAACAACACCAGAGGCATCACATGTGCGTTGCCGGTCTTTAGGGGATGAGGAGAGGGATGGGCCTCCCCCCACCCCTTCCTCCAGGTTGGGGTCTTTACTGCGATAGCCGACATATGGACGGATTCATAGGTAAAAACTGGTTTGTAGTATGATATCACTTACCGTTCAAATGTGGGAGAACCATAGTCTGACACACATAGGCTATCCATAGTGTGGTATCACTATGGCAAACCCGCTGTTTTTTTTTTTGAGAAAACCAGTTTTAAACAGTTTGTTACATATCATGTTTGGTGACGTTACTGGTACTTTCGTCCCACCCATCTTGACTTGCTATTGTTCATGGATTCGTTTCAACCTTACTATGTTTAACAACAATACACTTAATTCCTATATATACGAGTATATCAGTAATAATACTAGTGATCGTGAAAAACATACTAACTATCGCTGTTTGACGTTAATTGATTGTTATTACATCCCAATTAGTAGATATTTAATTCATTACTTGATTGTCACCCACTGATATTTTTTCGGTTTCCTGCGGTGCATTGGCAGACACTTCAAAACAAGTTGTAAGCACATACCACTCTTAGGAATGGATAGTATTTTTCGTTTAAAATTTGTCGGTTACCTCGTCCATAGTCTCCTAATACAGCAATGCAGATTTGTCTGAAGGGAGGGTCATTTAACGATATCGGGTTGTAGTTTATAAATGAGTAGGTTTCGTTCTGTTATTATGGACAAATTGTATTTGAATTTCTGCCGGTGATTCAACAGATGAAAATAAGTATTATCATCAACAGTTTTTAATAGTTCACTGGACATAAGCCTCACCTCCGAAAAGAGGTTTATACTGCTCTGGCTAGACGGATTGATATTGTTTTTGTTTCAAATTTTTATTCTCTTTGCAGTGATGTTGTCCTGTTTAGTTAGTTCTCTTAATCGCCTCTTAAGACGCGTATCCACCAAAATCGCCAACTTTTGTTTCCATTGTGTCTACATGGAGTCGCCAACAATTAGAAAAATATTTCAGTTGACAACAAGCCTCTCTACGGTAAAATGGCTTCGAACGAAGATGACATTATGTACGCAGTCGCAGTATTTATGTAAAAAGAAATGAAAACATAAGCGTTCGGTACAACAAAGCCTGAAAGGAAGAAAAGTACACGAAGGGGTTGGACTGTTATGTTTCGAGAAAATATGATTTATCATCAGGCCGCATTAAATAAATTTCTTGTTGAGAAGTCGGCATGAATTTTTAGTTTGTGCATCTACCTTGTTTGGCTCTGCATCGCCCTAAAGTCGACTGGTAGAAAATGCCTACGGCATTAACTTCACCTTTGTTACTGATAATGTGAATAAAGTATAAAAAAAAAATATGGACAAATCAGAAACTTTCATCGTATTTGTATGAAATATAAATCAATTAACAACTCGATGGATTCGTTGGTCAACGTGTCAGGCATGTTTCCTTTTGTTCCCAATTGAGCGTCTCTACAGAGCCAACAAATATCTGCAACAAGCGTATTCTTTTGATGTTTATCGTCAAAAACTGAAACACGGTTTTCAACATTTATTGACCATTTTTGTTGCCAACACATAGAAATTACAGAAACTTTTGTCACCAACACGTGTTGACAACTTTAGTTCTGTGGAGACTCGCCTTAACGTCATATACTCTTGTGACACTCTGTATTCTAAATCCGTCATTATACGAAAATAAGCATACCTTCACTAAATCATCGTTTCATATCTGTTTAAATCAAAGCTCACTATTTAATACAAATGGATTCATTTTTATACACAATTAACTGAATAAAATCAGTAGTCTATTCATTTCTAGACAAAGTGTTTACAATATTTCATAATAAGCGATTCAAAAGTTTAAACGTAACAACGTAAAAAACAAACACACTCTACATTATGTTTACTACAATATTTTATTTACTAAATATATCTTGCTAAAAATAACTCAACATCATAGACTATCTCGTGTCCCGGGAGTCTGGGAATCCGGATACATGTCAAGATATCCAAAAAACCCCAACTCAATATGCGAGTGGTGGATTTTGTCTACTCACACATCTAATCTCTAAAGCTTACATATTTTACAAGATGTTTATTTATTTTAGTTATCTTCTAAGAATACTTACCGATAGAGAAAAATATACTTAACTTCTACTCGTAAAAGTCAAATCATTAGTAAAATAAATATAACTCTAACCGTGGGAGAGCCACGCTTCGGCATGAATGGGCCGGCTCGACCGGAGTGATACCACAACCTCACAGAAAACCGGTGTGAAATAGGCTTTCGATGTGTTTCACCGAGTGAGTGAGGATACCGGAGGCCCAACGGCCGACAACGCACTTGTGACGCCTCTGGTGTTGCAGGTGTCCATGGACGGCGGTCATCACTTACCATCAGGCGATACGTTTGCTCGTAAGCCCCCAATTCCATAAAAAAAAACTTATAATTTTCAGAACGGATTCCACAATTAGCGCGTTGCAAAATTTGAATTCACAGAGCTTGATACCGTGCCAGGTTCTGCCAAGGTATGCCAAATTATTGCCAGTAGCAGTAGTTATTGTTCTTATTACAAACAACCTAGTTTTTAGTACCTGTAAAAAAATCTTTTTGCTATCATAAAATATGGCATTCTACCTTTTTACCAGGTTTTAATTCCGTGTAGTCATAAAAAAAAGGAAAACATTTTAAATGAAACCAAAAAAACTAGTTATAGTTTGAATGTTAACTACATTTTACCGCAAGATAGATATTCACTCAAAGGTCAACTTGATTTCACCAATTCTTTAATTAAATAAGGTTAATTAAGATCCAACCTACCACATGCTTTCCTCTAATTTCAAAGTCAAAGTCAAAGTCAAATCATTTATTTCCATAGGCCCCAAAAGGCACTTGAGCACGTCAAAAATACAAACATCAAACATTATTAATACAAATATAAAATAAAACTCAAGTACTGAATTGATCAATGATAAAAGGATGTAACTCAAGTAATCAATGATTTGAATTACCGGATTTGGTAAGTGATCCCACACACAAAGGATAGTAAGTCCCGGGTCAGAAAAAATGTTTGTATGATGTACAAATATAAGTATCAGAGTGTGGATTATAATCCGAAACAAAAGAAGTATTTTAGTAGTATTTACGAAACAAATAACAATATTTTATCAGTCAATCTAGGTGTGGTTGTACAACCTCTGCTGAGTTTGAAGCTAGATAGCATTGGTGTCAGGTGTCCGAAATAGTGCTCTCTATTCCTTAAAAATAGTTCAGTAGGTATGCTACAGTCTTCACTGCTATATTAAACTTACAATATCGTGAAAACTCAATTAAATTACAGACCAACTCGTCAAAGTTATTGACAATAAGCGAATAATAAAAGAAATTAGATTTCATTGAATTACATTTAGAGATTAACATAAATTTCATATTCATAATTATTCTTGAATATGGAACTAAAGCATTTATCTAAGAAAGACGGAGGTATTTTTAGTTAAATCATTTTCGTAAAAAATGTGCTGAATACACAAAGAACAATCGGGCCGCAACTAATCACTATTAGTTAAATTCAATGCGCTAATACCAAGAACTACTAATTCGAATCGAAAAATATTTAGGGAGGAGACATAATCATGATGCTACTTCCGAAAGTAGGCAAGAATCAATATACAAAAGGAATTATTAATTATTTTATAAGGTTCAACGAAATCGCGCGAAATTTCAGAATTTTCAGAACAAGTTGCACAAATGGCGTAGTACCAGTGCTGCGCTAAATTGTCGAGACTTCAAATTCGACATGGTATAACACTTTGTGTGATCCATCAATTGCTATTATGAGTCTGGGTGTTCCTAGTGTCCGTTTCATGTATATTTGTAAAGTCCTCCACGACACAGGATATATTTCTTATGCGGGAGTTGTGTTTTTCTAAAATAAAAGGATTGATGCATCTGTTAGAAACATAAAGTTAAGTTCACTACAGTTTTATTGTTTTGCTACTGAAACGAGATCTATTTTATGAAATAAAGTTTTGCTCTTTTTGGAGCCATAACGTCGCTGTCACAGAAGGTTTTATTATTATATAGGTTATATTAATTTTAGTCGGTATTTTTATCTGACTACGACGAAGCCAAATATTAGAGTAGGTAAAGTATGTATGTTTGTATATTCCGCCGTAGCCTCTAAATTACTGAACCGAATTTAATAAATGAACTTTTATTAGATTTCCGGGTGGCATGAGCTATTAAAATCTTATCAAAACTTTTACGTAGACGCGTGAAAGTTTTAAAAAAACCATTGGTTATAATTATAAAGGTGTTGATTTTATTCATGTGTGTATTTTTAACTAGAAGTCTTTTCAATTCTTGATAAAATCGACTTCGGTACCGTAAGTAGTCGGTATCCCCGATATCAAGTGAAAAGTGTTGGTGAATTAGGGTAACAATAACATACCTCATTGAAACTAGGCCGTATTATCCGTGGCATAAAGAACTTCTCAATATATGGTAGGTATGGTAGTATGGTACCAACTCTCCAATCAAGTAGTTTCTAAGATTAGCGTGCACACACAAACAAACTTTTAGCTTTATAATATTACTGTAGACTGAAATACTACTTAGTTTAAGAAAAAAATATATTTACGTATGTAACGAATAGTAAAGAATTCAAGAAACTGGAGCAAACTTTATGATATTCGTTTTTTTATTGTTTTATTGAATAGGGGCAAATGAGCTGACGTATCGCCTGATGGTAAGCGATTACCGCCTCCCATGGACACCCGCAACACCAGAGGCGTCACAAGTGCGTTGCCGGCCTTTGGGGGATGGGGAGGGATTGGGGTTTGGGCCTCCGGTATTTTCACTCACTCGACGAAACACAGGGCAAGCGCTATTTCACACCGATTTTCTGTGAGGCCGTGGTACGAGTATTACTCCGGTCGAGCCGGCCTATTTATGCCGTAGCGTTGCTTTTCCACGGTGTAGTTTTAATGAAAAAATTAAAACATTCAAATAAAACATTAAACGGACTTTAATGTTAATACTGAGTTATGAATAATTTCACAAAGTAGTATTTAACTTGATAAGATTAAGAATATTATGCCTGTTTCATTTGCTCAAAAATAAGCGTGGTCATTAACGTTTAACGTTCACTTTATTGCCTCGAATCTATGAACACAGTCTGCTAGAAATTTAAATTCTGCTGAATATAAACTTTTAGAACGATCATGAATTTTAATTTGTATTTTTTTATTACTTTTTCAAGATGGTTGGCAATTTTAATAATTTGTGGAATGCATCTTTAGAGGTGTGTAAAACTAATAGTTTATAAGAAAAACTATATTTTTTACGTGCGTGTAACTAGTATTCTTAATTTAGATTTTAATTTACATATAAATATGTTAATCTGAACACAAACTACAGACCAAACAGACATTAAACTATTTTCAAAAGGTAACGGTCCAACAACCCTTTCATTCAAAACTAGCAGTACCTTTTAACGTAGCTACTCAGAGTGTATTACCCTAATCAACTGTCAGGCTGACTTACCATCAAAAGAATCTGTCAAACCTCTTTACAATATTACATAATATGCTAAGCTCAAACAGTATTCTGAGCAAAGTTTAAACAATGATGGCGATATATTACACACCTAAATTTAAAAAAAAACAGTTAGTAAGAGTAATTGTGGTTCAACTCAAAGAACCTGCATAATTTAATATCGTAATTTTTCAAAGTACAATATTAAATTTTGACATAAATTTTAATAGTTTGAAAAGTTGTTAGGAAGAGAGGAAGTCCATAATGTAATATCCTGTGTCTGATACAGGATATTGCAGTATGTAGTCACTGACTACATCCTTTTAAATGAACACTACCAGAATGTTGACGAACACGCACGGAGGATTTAAATTTCGAGTACGCTCTCAGACTTTAATAGTTTCTCTCAGCGTTATCAGGTGAAGATCATGATTAGGAAAACATAATGTACCGACCGATGGACCGACGACTTGAAGAAAATGGCTGGGAACGGATGGATTCGGACTAGCCAAGACCGGAATGTTTGGCGCTCTTTGGGGGAGGCCTTCGTTCAGAAGTGGACGGCAATAGGTTGAGAAAGATTTAATAGTGTATTGCTATATATATGCTTCTCTTTATACAAAAAGATATGCCATACTGGTCAAACGTGTCTGTACAATTTTCCTTCTCACTATACTAGTGTTGTCCTTCGCAGTTTGCTCCCTTAGTCGGTTCTAACGATACTCATGGAATAGATAGGAGTAGTGACACCCCGTATAACATTATCATACGAAGATATTCTCAAAGTGATATTTTATTTTATTTATTTATTTTTATTGTACACAATAACAAATATACAAAAAGGAGTTGTAGTTTACAAATCTGACAATCGGCGGTCTTATCGCTCACGGCGATCTCTTACAGACAACCTTTGTACGGATATTAAGGAAAGTGAGATTATTTAGGGTAGCAGTAGTAGGGTGCACAAATCTTAAATTTACGATGTGAACATAAAAAAAAAGCAACAAATTCAAAATATTCAACTTTTACATATAAGTACTTAAATAAACTCATATATACATACACAGACTAAAATATATATAATATATATTTAACAAGTAATTACAATGACAGATAATAATCCTTCACCAGCTTTTTAAATACTGCCAAAGTTTTGGCGCGACGGATTGTTTCAGGCAAATCGTTCCAGAGTCTTACTGCTTGTACAGTAAAAGATTTATCTGTAAACCGGGTGGAATGTTTTTGTTTATTTATTTGTCAAAAAGAAGATAAAAAGTACCCAAGCTTTTGTAATTATCGTCGGTCTATAAAAGTGTGTTAATGACACCCAATCGCTGTCAACAGAATTAGAGTACAGTCATTAGGCACGTATTATGTTGCGCGTGGGACCACTAATTTTATTCATATATTTTTCATATTGTTGGCGATCAATACTAATGTTTGGTCTTTTGACCGTTGCTACACATAGTAAGGTAGCGTTGAGTTACAAGTATGAGGCAGGGTTATTGGAATTCCGATATTTTTTCTGAGATATCTTACATGCTGGTCAGATAAAAGAAGATGCGTAACGGAATCAAAAGAAAAGAAACACCTTTATCCAGCAAAAGAACAGCTTTCGGAGAGCTTAGACTATTCTCCGAAGTGAATGAGCATTTTTTAAACAGGTTCAATTTCCCACTACTCTTTCAGAACTAGATTTAATCTGGAGATCATGACCTCTTACTCTTACTTGCTGTGATTTTAAAGTTCTGCGAGATTTCTAAGGTACATCACCGTACGCTTCGGTGAAGTTACGACCCTGACGAGTTTTTCAATAATTTTTTTTATTGAATAGTGGGCAAACGAGCAGACGTATCACCTGATGGTAAGCGATTACCGCCGCCCATGGACACCCGCAACACCAAAGGCGTCACAAGTACGTTGCTGACCTTTGGGGGATGAGAAAGGGGATGGGGGAGGGGTTGGAGTATGGGCCTCCAGTATCCTCACTCACTCGGTGAAACGCAGCGCAAACGAGGCCGTGGTATCACTCCGGTCGAACCGACCCATTCATGCCGAAGCATAGCTCTCCCACGGTTATAAATGAATATAAATAAATGAATATAATAGTTTCATTACTTGTTCATTTTCATGTCCTGTTTGATAGTTTATTGATATTCATACAGGAATATACGTAATTACATCACTGAAAGCAAACTAACAAGTTATTTACGCTCATATATATTATATTATTATATATCCACTATACATCTCCATTTTAGTGGTTTCATGGTAGAACATGCTTTTGGTTAACAATTTTTGCAACATAGATAGTAATTAGCTTCTCATTTAGACGGTAGAAACTTAACTTCATATGAAATATTGTTAGCAGCAATATTAATAACCATTTTAATACCTGGATTGGAACAAACGGTACAATCAGATGGCCTGCGAAATCTCCAGATCTCACCTCTTTACATTTTTTTTGTGGGGATATGTAAACAAAACAAATTTACATTAAATCTTATGCGAATGTAAACGAGTGGAGAGTTGAAGTTCAGAATACGATTCACATTCACAATATTCACCAAAACACGTTATTAAAGGTTACTAGAAATGAATTCTTAAGAAGAATACATTTGTGTATCCAAGAAAATGAAGCCCATTTCGAGCAACTAATTAGTTGGTAAATAATTCTCTAATTTGATTTATCAAGTTTGTTACAGATATTTTATCCTTATAATTGACCCTAACGACCGATGCAATAAAAGTACAGGGTGTAATTTTTACAGATTTTAGTGGATACGATTCTCGGGTGTGGCAAGCGGATTTTCGGAAATCTTCGAATGCATTTTTCTTTCTTTTCAAAAATAAAGTAATGTTTTCTTTGAGATTTTTTTCTATCTACAGTATTAAGAGTACTTTCCCTTTAGGTGACATTACAAAATTCCACCCGGTATAAATATTCACTTCTACGATTCATTTTAAAACTGATATATATACTAGCTAAACTACGCGGTGCTACCCGCGATACGACAATAACCATGGGCAACGCCGCGAGGCGTAGCCAGTATCTTTATAAATTGTAGCTTATGTGTTATTCTGATGTATAAGCTATATTATTGTAAAGTCTCATCAAAATCCATTCGGTAGTTTTTGTGGTAAAGAGCAACAAACATAGTCACTAACATACTCACAAACTTTCGCGTTTATAATATTAGTAGGATATAAATAAATAAATATTTCGGACTTCTAACACACAACGCCATCTAGTCCCAAGCTATGCAGAGGTTGTGGTATGGGTTACTAGACAATTGATATAAATACTTATATACTTTTTTTTGTAAATACATACAATATACATATTAAAAAGAATAATAAGAATCGTTTATAGGTAGACATACAGTACTATACTAGAACAGAAATTTAGATAAGGTTAGAATGAGGTGAGACAGTTAATTTCACACAACCATTTACTGTTACGATATGACGTAAACTATCAACTAAATATCATAAACAGTAATCGGTATTTACATGAAACGGTGGAATTTATGACCCCATAAAACGAAACATGCACCAAGTATGTTGTGTAGTTCAAAATAACTCGGTTTACTGGCGACCAATATTTTCCTGTTCGCAGTTTTAATTCATTCATAAAGTTCCATATTATTTCTTTGAAAATAGTCCTAACACATGTGTAGGCGTAATATTCTGCAATATGGCACGTGATAGCAGTTTTTGCTTTGAAACGACTTACTTGACAAATAAAGAAAAGCTACGACGTCATGAAAAGAAATGTCTGAGATTTATGTAAACACGAGTGTGTAATTAATTAATTAATTAACGCTTTTCCACTGCATTTCTATACAATATACTAGCGACTCGGCCCGGCTTCACACAGAAGTCTTTGAAATTCTCAGATTTCCTCTGCCATAATATGCGTGTATTACACATTTAAACCTTCCTCTTACATCACTCTGTTTATTGCTAAAACTGTATTAAAATCCGTTTAGTAGTTTGAAAGATCTAAACGCATAGACAGCGGCAGCGATTTCATTTTATACTGCGTATAAAAAAACTATATCATATAGTATATAATAATATATATATAAGGTGTTTAAAGTGCAGATTTAGTGGTGCTGCCAATGTCAGGACGTACTAAAGGATAGGTACGCTACATTGGCCTCTGCCAACTAAAATCTGAGGATTCCTAGATCGTCAACCCTATTCTACTATACTTTTCCTGATTTCAATATTGCTTTTGCCTGTGTTCTAAAAACCAAGGAGTATGAGAAAATAAATCAAAGTTCTTAAAGAATATGATGATAGTGATAAAGCTTTTGTAATTTTTTTAATGAAACATAGCCACCGTAAGATTGCTTTTGGATGTGGGCAGCACTGGACCAGCTGTAATGGCAAATTTTGTGGGAGACCTGTATCCAGCAGCGGATATTTTTGATCAAAATTCACGTCACATCATTGATAACCGCCAGAAATGAATTTTATTTTTGTACGAAAGTAGAATCACAATTGATCAAGCTAATATACTTAACGCATCTAGTAATAAAGGACTATACTCGTACTTGTACTTTAAATCCTGAAGGAATAAGTTTTATAATAAAACTAGGTATCAATTTTTTGCACCATTGGTAACTTATAGCCGCCAAAGTTACCTTGATCTAAAGTTTCTACCTCCATTGAGAACATAAAAAGAAAAACTTGCTGGTTTTAGCGATCAGGACCTTCTTAATGTTAAAAAATAAAACCTCTTTCTAAACTGTCTGCACAGACTTTTTTTATCAATACTTGGTACAAAATGAAAACGGAATAAGATAGGGTTTAAAATATATACGTTGAACTAATCATGTCCAGTCTAAACATTCAGATTTAAAGTTACTGGTCAATTAAAAGTCATATAAAATATGATCAAGAGATGATTCATTTTTAGGGATTTTGGGATTAAAACGTTATAAATGCATAAATATATTTGTCCGCTAAACTCGCTCTTTTTATTTCTAATAACTTAATACAGTTCCGAGACATGCTACGACTTCCTGATCGATATCAAGTCAGTCAGGTAGGTATATTAACATTTTCTGGAAAGTTTTCGTACATTACACTTGCACATACAAGGGGCGAGGCGGTATAACTTTAGTCTGAGTTTGCGATAGTAAACAAGTGTAAACAACATGGAGAATTACAATCAAACATCAGTACCGTTAATTATGAATTATTGTCTCTAGAAATTCATTAAAATAAATTGTGTATATTTCACGTGTAAATCGGTATATTCAATGAATCAGGATCCGTAGCTTATAACAATGTTTACCAATTTCAACGACATAAACCCTTTATTTATCATAATATGACGTACGTACTTTTTTACACAGGAAATTTATAATCTAAATTTATAGGCTTTTATTGACAGATTGCCTCGTCAGCTCACAACAAATGTTCATACTGTTCGCTATAAAATGTAATATTTATGAACAGGATGCGACAGATAAAAAATATACTGCTTGTGATCGACCAGTGTAATTATAAAGGCATTTTACAAATTCATTTGTTTTCATTAAAAAACATGGCATACATTCGTCTAAGTCAAAAAAATAGCTACGACTTAAAAAAAATGTAATATCTTTTTTTACTTGCTTAGATCAATAAGGCTTAAGAATAGTATAGTACATCATTTTAGTAGCAATGAATCTAGTTTCGTTAGTAAAAGAAATGGAAAACTTAAGCAACGACATTGGGAACAATATATGTTTATTAAGCCGTGCCGATTTCATAGATTGTTCTACTTAACTAAAAACTTCTAAAAGACAGTGAGACGGGCAAAATAATCCCCTGACATATGGTAAACAGATTTAACATACGATATAGAAAGAGAGACAAGATCTAAGTATACACGTAATTTGCACTGTGACCTGAATTAGAAGATTGAAACCTATCTTAAGTAATTCTACTTAGTGCTTAGTGTAATTTCTGTATACTACTTACTCTGTGACAAGTCATTAATAAACATTTCTATAGTTACTAAAAACTAGTTTAATAAAACGTTCTATTAATATCTTACAGACAGCGTCGTCAACTTGATTCTAGTTTATTTTTCTTTTTATGCCTGCTATTAGTAGTCATAGACAATACCTAATTATGTTATACATTATGTAGATTATTTAGAGTACTGTTTGAAAGCGTTTACACTATGATTATAAACGTTCACAATATAAAATGATATGAGTGTTTGCGATCTATTTATCGTATAGAAACTTTTTAAGAGGTGATACGCAAAATATAATTATACTAATATAGTGCGATGTAATCTATTTATTAGAGAAACATTTACAATAGTAACTCCCACTACTTTTTTTTATTGAATAGGGGGCTAACGAGCAGACGTATCGCCTGATGATAAGCGATTACCAAACGCCCATGGACACCCGCAACACAGGCCTTTAGGGGATGGGGAGAAGACTGGGGGAGGGGTTGTGGTATGGACCTCGAGTATCCTCACTCACTCGGTGAAACACAGCGCAAGTGCTATTTCACACTGGTTTTCTGTGAAGCCGTGGTATTACTCCGGTCGAGCCGACCGTCATTCATGCCGAAGCGTAGCTCTTCCATGGTAAAATCTATGACAGCTAGAATACGCGATGGGTTAATAAAACACTTTACTTGTAAATATATCATATTTAATATTATAAAATCAATATGTCGTGGTTAAAACTCTTGAGTAATTTAAATTCATAATTAGTTGGGATTAAGAATGAGATTTATGCAATAGAAAATTAATGAATTATAGATAATCATATATTCGTAAAACGGTTTCATTCCAGAATTCTTTGCATGATTACTAACGCCCCATGGTACATTAAAACGACAGATTGTATCGTGAATTGAACATAAAAACAGTAAAGAAGGAAGTAGCATATTTATTAGAAAGCTATCACAAGCGTATACAAAACCAGCCAAACGAACTAGCAAAGAACCTAATGGAAAATGAAGCTGGCATAACTTTCAAAAGATTAAAGAGACGTGCGCCCCAAGATCTGTTGAAAATGTAGATATAAAACTAAATTTGGCTAAATCATTGGAATTGGAACCAAACACGCCCATATAAATTCTTAAAGTCTAACTAAATGTCAATAAAGACAGATTGTGAGAAGATAAGAGAGATAAAAAAAACAAAAATAAAAATAATAAGTTCTGGTACTTATCGATAGATGGAAAAACTAAAAAGTATCACCGCTGTGCCGGTCGGAATCGGGGGTGTTAGGTTTTTTTCGTTACGGAATTTTCATGATTCGGTCTCCACGCTCAAGGCCCGCGATAGATGCTATGCAATAGCTTAAATAAAAGAAATCGTAAAACGAATAAATTAAAGTTAAGATCAAAATCACTGTTAGAGAACACATCTTTATAGAGATCAATAAACAATCTGATGTTCCACGAATAGACCCTTTGTTGGTTGGCTTAGTGTCGTCGCTTGGGAATCAAATGGATATCTTACCATATTCCTTTAATGTGACATGAAAAGGGAACGTGTCGCATAACAAAACTCAGATATATTTATTACTGTATCATATTGGTGGGCTTTCTCAAGAGACGTAGATCAGACACAATTTTTCTTGGTATTACTTTATAGGTACAATGACACCTTTGTTTTACTTGAAGGCTGTATTTGACTGTTAAGATAGATTTTTATTTTTAAACGACTTAAAGAAAATAACCTCAAATATATCTTATATTTTTTTAAGATTGGCATCTTAGAGCTCCGTAGTTTATGAAGAATTAGAATCTTTATGCTTTTCTTTACGTTTTTTAAAGAACTACCACCGCATTAGGAATATACATCCTACGTCGCGGGGACAATAAATAAATAAATATTTCGGACATCTAACACACAACGCCATCTAGTCCCGAGCTAAGCAGAGCTTGTGTTATGGGTACTAGACAACTGATATAAAAAGTATATCTGTATTAGATATACTTTTTTTTTGTAAATACATACATATTATACATAGAAAACATCCAAATTTCGAAACAAATATTTGTAGATCACATAAACACTTGGTCCGACCCAGGATTTGAACCCGAGACCTGAAGCACAGCAGTCGCATTCACTACCACTGCGCCAACCAGGCAGTCAAACATACATGAAACGAACACAAAGAATACCCCGACTCAGAACAGCAATTTGTGGATCACACAAATTGTTGTCCCATGTGGACAGCCACGAAGTCAAATCAATTTTTTTTAATACTTTTTTGATAACACATGAAAAAGCACTCAAACACATAAAACTGTTATTAGCTATTATCTTTTTATGTTGGTAACATTTTTTTCTCTTTTTTCTTTTTCTGTTAAAAACGGTTATAATAAAAACTCAAGATTCATCTTGAAATGTCTTTTAAATCACAGTACTATTATAAATGCGAAGGTTTGCACGCGAATCTATTGAACAGATTTACATAAAACTTTGCAGTTATATAGCTTACTCGTACATCAGAATAACACATAGATTCTTTATTCTGTGAAATTCGACATTAGCGTTAGTGGAACCGCGAGCAAAAACTAGTATGAAAGAAAATAATATTTTCATAACGAACTTAACTTGATTTCGTTTCCTTTCACCTATATCTTTGATCGTGTAAATTTTTTTATTTGTACCTACTTTTTTGGATCTTAGAAAAACTCTAATAAAAGTAACACCATTTACACATCGTCAACACAACACCCCGACTCCTGTTTTCTCACATTATATTCAGATAACTAAAGACCAGTGAACTGGATTAAGATCTATGTATATATATATATTTATATTTGATTTGAAAACTCTTACAGCGAGTTCTGTTAGTGACAGGCTGAGCTCAGCGAAAATGACAGGTACTTGATTTGCTAGCGTAAAATGAATTCGGACTTGAAACCGAAGTGCAGCTAAATCCGCCAGAAAAAGCGTCAGCAGCATCGCGCTTGTGATTATTTCTCCGTATTTATAACTGTAAAATTATAAACTTCCATCGTTTTTCGAATTAACATAGCCTATGTTACATTCACAAGTAATGGCTTTCTATTAGTAAAACAATTTTCAAAATTTGTTCAGTTGATCCAGAGATTATCCCCTACGACCTCACAATCTTTACCTCTTCATAATATTAGTTTGTGGCGACTTCCACATATAACACAACAATAACCTACTACAGCGCCATCTACCGAAAATTAAAAAACTTCAGTCAAAACATCATTATCAGAACATAACATCCATCTAGCCGTCCATTCAAACTAATTTTATAAATTTGAAAATAACTCTGTCTGTCTGTCTACCGATAACTGAAATAGAGGCGGGCAGAGCCACGGGTTAAAGCTAGTCACAACTAAAATCTGTATCTAGATGGGTGTAAAAATACTGCTGCCCTATTGCCTTTATCGCGGCTTTATTTTTGGAATATTAGTGCCATATTCAACTGATGTTGATGTAGTTCACATTTTTAGTAGTTTGATGCATCTATTTAATCAAAAAATATCACGAGAGTCATAACTTTGAGCACCTACAAAAGCCAGCACAAACAGGCGACGAACAAACATGGCCAGTGACAGACGGGAGTGACGTCATTGAAATTGTGCGCTACTTTCGCGCGAAAACCGCAATTTTTGACAGTGAATTATAGTATTTTAATTGTTTAATAAACTCGTGGTCTATGAAAAACTATTGACATGAGGCATTTTGTCAAACTTATGCAAACAGAGAAGAATTAGAGATTTTATTATTCGTTATGAAAAAAATTGGCAACTATTCAAATTAATATGTCCATTAGATGCGGGGAGCATAGGTACGGTCATAATAAAGAGTTTTTGGGGATGGCGTTGTGTGTAAAAAAAGCATCGGTTTTCTGTGAGACTGTATTATTGAAGTGAAAACTTCTTTAGCGGCGCTGTGTACTTTTTTGAATGGGTAAAAATGTATAAACTCGCGTCAGGTCACGTGTCCTGATCGAAAATTTGTAGGACGGATGGTATAAACTCGCGTCAGGTCGCGTGACCTGACGTCACGGCGCAGGGCGCTATCGCGAATGTTCGTGTGTGTATGTAATATAAATTGTCATGTTTGTGTACGATAGCGCAATAATTGAATATTGTATTCCACCACATAAATAATAGTACTCTTATACTGATAATGAAAGCAATTCGTACAAAATTGGCGACTTCCACATATAACACAACAATAACCTACTACAGCGCCATCTACCGAAGATACACTGAACTACGAAGTAATGCACTACACGGAGTAACTACAAATCCTGAATCGCGAAATAAATAGTTCTCACGCCGATTACGACATCCCAACATGAACTGTTGGGCAGTAGCCCGCCAGGCATAATCATCTCGCCTGGTCGGAGGATCCTCCCTTTGTGTCGGAGGGACATTACACCCGTTTCCCCACAAGTTTAAACAAACACGTTAATAAATATAAATTAAAGAATGTTTATTAAACTTTCTCCAAATTAGTTGAAAATATTAACAGCTTTATGTAAATTTAGATTTATTTCAGTTAACCACATTGTGGGGTATGTTTTGTTCAAACAGATTACTCAGATTCATATAAATTGTGGCTGAACTGAATTTATGTTACCGGGTTTTTCTCTGAAATATATGCAAAAGTTGAAATGGAACAATATGAAATTAGAAAATACTGGCATTCCGTGTTCCAATTATCCAATGTTTACACCAATTTTTAAAAATTTGATTTATTATGAAATAGCTCTAAAAATTTACAAAATTAATTCCGACGAGTACCGCCTAGCTGGCCATTGTTTTTATAGAGAACGTTTTTTACTTTGAATTTCTTAAACACAATTTATGAAATCAATGTTTGCATTTAGCAAAATAATCAAAAAGTATGAAGTTAACATTCGAGTCAACTGCCACTAGAATTAATCGATTACTTCTAGGCATTAAACATATATATTATTATTAAAATTTATATACATAGATGAAAATTAATGATAAATGTATGTACGCGTATCTTTTTTATGTGAATGGTACTGTCAAGACGAGGTTTGTATTAAATCATATTATAAATAAAAACAAAGAAAAAATAAATTGAAGTCTACGACTGTCCTACCTCTGGGAAAGTAAGGCGGGCATGAATAGTAAAAACAAGCATTTTAAGAAATAAATAACTACCTACAAAAATATATTGCAGGTTAAAAAAGGTATAAAATATAAAACAAGTTATAATTTACCTACTTGAATATACTGTTTTTCTAAATACCTAGAAATAAAGTGACAACCCTATTCAGAGGATTAATAAAAATCTTAGGAATCGGTTGCCTTTACAATTTAAATTTTTAATTAAATCGGAAACCGCAGTTAATTTTTTGATCATGTTATATACCAAGAGTGCCATTTTACTAAGCATTACACAACGGCCTTATTCTTATACATTATTTTAAGCAATGGTTCTATATTATTTAAAAAGTTTTATGCCGTTAATTCACAGTTAAAAATAACACAGTTACGTTGTGTTAAAATAAATAACGTTCATAAAATACAGCAATAAATCTTTATCGAGTTCTCATGCTGAGATAATTCTGGTAACCTTTAAGTTTCTAGATGTTTATTTTCTTTAAGTTTTTATTTCCGAGTTCTCTATATCTGGACTAAAAGCATATTTTATGTAATTGTTGACATAAAAGGTAGTTTCCTCTTGAAACTAACCACACAAGCTTATTAAAGAGGTCGTATCATAAATAAGCAAACTCATATTCATATTTTAATATAGTACAAAGTAATTAAAATTGTAGGTAACACGTTATAAAAGGATAATATTCCCGTTTAGAAATTTTAGCAAAAGGTCAATATTGTGATATTACTTTCTCGCTTTGAATCGCAACAGAATTGACACAATAGGAAAGATGCAAGTAAAATATTTATCATACATGGTACATATAACGAAATTTTTTTTTTTACGATTTCTGTATTCTATTTTTTTTAATTTTACAAACGGCTGGACTGATTTTGACCGGACTTGTAAAAATGCTGCTGCCCAATTAAAAATAAAGCCGCGATAATAATCGCGGCTTTATTTTTGGAATATTAGTGCCATCTTTAACTGATGTTGATGTAGTTCACATTTATAGTAGTTTGATGCATCTATTTAATCAAAAAATATCACGGGAGTCATAACTTTAGCAACTACAAAAGCCAGCACGAACTGGCGACGAACAAACATGGCCAGTGACAGACGGGAGTGACGTCATTGAAATTGTGCGCCCCTTTCGCGCGAAAACCGCAATTTTTGACAGTGAATTATAGTATTTTAATTGTTTATTAAACTCGTGGTCTATGAAAAACTATTGACATGAGGCATTTCGTCAAACTTATGTAAACAGAGGAGAATTAAAGATTTTATTATTTGTTATGTAAAAAATTGGCAACTATTCAAATTAATATCTATTAAGTCCGCCAATGCACCAAATGTGCATGATGTATAAATAAATAAATATCTCCATTAGATGCGGGGAGCATAGGTACGGTCATCGTAAAGAGATTTTCGGGATGGCGTTGTGTGTAAAAAAAAACTTCACGTCGGTTTTGAGTGAGACTGTATTATTATTTAACCGTGGGAGAGCCACGCTTCGGCATGAATGGGCCGGCTCGACCGGAGTGATAATCATAGGATCACGGCCTCATAGAAAACCGGTGTGAAATAGCGCTTGCACTGTGTTTCACTGAGTGAGTGAGGATACCCCTTACCCCCTCCCTATCCTCCAAAGGCCGGCAACGCACTCGTGTCGCCTCTGGTGTTGCGAATGTCCATGGGCGGCGGTGGTCGCTTACCATCAGGCGATACGGTTGCTAGTTTGCCACTATTCCATAAAAAAAATAAAAATAAATGGAGCCTGTCCATTTAGTTGGAGTCATTTGAGTTGTAGGTATAATATTGTCTTCACCTTAAACACCTTTATTCCTAAAAATATTTGTCAAAACTATATATTGATTTCTTTTTTTCTTTTTTTTTTTTTTTTTTAACAACTCCCACATTAGGAATAAACATCCTGTGTCGTGGGGGACTTTACAAACATACATGAAACGGACACAAAGAACATCCAGACTCGGGACAACAATTCGTGGATCACACAAAGTGTTGTAGGTACCGCGTGGGATTTGAACCCACGACACTTGGCGCAGTAGCAAGTGGCATGGCGACCGCTGACACCACTCGGCCAACCGTGCAGTCTCAATGCAATCAATAATGGAAATCCAGTCAGAATAAATCAAAGCTTAAACCATTACTACCGTACTATTATAATACAAAATCAACAAACGAAAATGTAACCGCACACTGCTTTACTTGAATCCGCAGAATAATCCGGCTGGCTTCCGTTTCATCGCCGAAATGACATGTGTCGCGAATGTCATGATTGTTTTAATGCGGTTGGGACCATCGCGTTTATAGAAATCCGTGTTGACGGCAGCACATTGGATTATTATTACTTGAATTTGCATTTCACAAATCTCGTCTTGTTAAACGTAGTTTTCTTTTAGCAAAATGATTTTATACTTATACATTTTAAATGTCGGTCTCATTCTTTTGTCGATTTACTGAAGTTTCACTTCTATCGTGTGTGAAACGCACACTTTTTTTTATGAATAGTTTTTACGTAGTCGGATTATAGGTAGTGGTTCTTGTAATATGGTATTGTCACTTTCTTTTGTGATAGGAACATTACAGTCTGTAGGGTAATTTCTAATTCCAATTCCAGTACAAATACTAAACATGCTGACATGTCGCCTAAACAATTAACTAAAGACTGCCACGGTGGCAGCAGTGGTAGTGAATGCGACTGCTGGGCTTGGGTTCAAATCCTGGGTCGGACCAAGTGTTTGTGTAATTTACAAATATTTGTTTCAGAGTTTGGGTGTTTTCTATGTATAATATGTATGTATTTACAAAAAAAAAGTATATATGAATTCATATCAGTTGTCTAGTATCCATAACACAAGCTCTGCTTAGCTTGGGACTAGATGGCGTTGTGTGTTAGATGTCCGAAATATTTATTATTTCTCGTTTAAGTATATATACTGAATCTTATAAACAGCTCCAAAGATTTTAATTACAATTTAGTATAATGGGTGTTTCGGTAGCGATAAATCGATATAGCTAGGGTTCATTTTAGAAAATTAACCAAAAAACTGAGCAAAGCGGTCATACAGATGCTATATATTTATCTGTAAGCTAATAACGCGGGTCCTAATCACATAAGTCTGTGACACATTCAAAGCATGGATTTTATGGTTTCATTTTCCTAATACAGTTACCTACACATGTGACTTGTCGTTTTAAATCCATAGATTTAAAAGAGGATTACGATTACGGGAAAGCTTTCAAAAATGTTGTCACAATTTCCAAAATATTTAAGGAGGCTGTTTACTGAAACAAAATATGTGTGCAAAACACTTAACTTTTTGAATAAAGCTAAAAACATGCGATTTTTTTACGGAACAAAATATGAAACTGACAAATTTGGAAGTATTTTTAATGAAATCGTCATAAATGACTGTAAATATTTTGTTTTAAATTATAATTCTAAAACCTTCAAAAGAAGATTAAATACTTTTTCTTTTACTGACCTTTTTATCTAGTAACTTCGGAGACGAAAGCGTATTCTCATCAATCATTTCTTTGAGTTATGAATTATGTAAAATCTATTTAAAGCAATGTATCTTAGAGTTCATTTTGGTACGTATTAGTTGTCACGTAATATTCGATGTGGCAGAGCAAAGTCTTCTACTACAGATATATTCTAAACTATTAGATTCTAAATTATATGTTATCCCTTAAAGCCGTTGTTTTGAGAAGCATTATTTGAATTTGCTAACCAATTTATAACACCTCAAATTCAATATAATCTCAATTTCTAATACAAACCTTATCTCTTGGAAAATCCTTTATTTAAGTTTCAGAGAAATGTAACCTAGAACTTTTATGAGTAATTTTGATAACAATTTTTGCACCGATACGGCATTACAACCTAGGTTATCGAATGAATTATCAGTATCATTACATCATAAACCAATAATCGATTTAAATAACTCGATAAACATATAGTCGTTGTGTGCAATTATTTCTGTGAATATCGGTTTAAATAAATTTAAACAAATCGAAATACAAGGAATTACACAGGATGAATTCTTTAAAATAATTCAAATAATTGTTATCAACATTCTTTAAATCGTACAATGGAATTCAATCTACAATTGTTGTAACATTTTAAGCATACATAGAAAAAACACACACGAAAATCGACTGTATATTTTAGAAAATAAAGTCGAGGATGTAATGAAATTTTAGTTTGACTTCAACACCAATGTAATCCATTAAGCACCAGTGTCTAATTCGAAATAGAAGACAAATAAAAATTACAATGCGACGGCACAGTATTGTTACATAAGGTTTGTATGTGTTAATCAAATAAGAACATAAGACATTAGTAAATAAATTGGTGAATTATCTATGATAGAAAGAGACGGTGCTAGAGCTTGAAACGATGTATTTACAATTACTTCTATGGAATCAAATATTAGTCTTGTACTTCAAGTATTAGGTGTCGAACATATTAGTTGAATTAAATTAATTGTGATCTATAACAGTGAACAGTGGTCATGAAGAACAGTTGAAATTTGTACGTAATTATTTGTATCTACATAAATACTATGTAAGTATATACTACTAACTTTGCTGAGGTTAAATTATTTGAGTAGTAATGTAATGCATTCCATTACATTGCATAGTGATTGTACCCATCTCGGTTTGGTACATGAGGGGACCGTTATAAGAATATTATTATGTATAATTTCTTTATTTATTATGATGTTTGTATAACATCATAATAAATCTTCATCTATAATATTCATCAAATAGCTCGAATACTTAAATGAATTAAACAAAAATGCATGCAGTCGACCATAAAACGCAAGACAGGTTTTATTAAATCTATTTTTGACGCGCTACGTGGCTTGAATATAAATGATTCGACCACCAGTGTATAAAAATGTATATATTGTACAATCTATATGTACGTAAGTCCAGGCTTATGTATGTGTAACTTAATGTTGAGCTAAAGCTGTAGGAACAATAAATTAATTATTTGTTGTAGTTGACATCGGCGTTTGCAATTATTCGATCGTTCTTTGTTTTCATTTTATATTTGCTTGTTCCTGACTTTTGTTTTCATTTATCTTCCTAGCGTTCATTATTTCAAAGATTATTTGGAGTCGGTTACCGTTTTTACTTGAATATCAGTTATTCCACAGTGCAACTGGCATCGAACCTCCGCAAACCTGAGGGTGAACTGAATTTTTAGTTTAAGGTTATTATCGGTTCGATTCATGTTAGAAAAATAGTAGATTTTAACAATATTTATATATTTTGAATATTTTTATATTTTACGTAATAAAAAGCATAGGTCAGACGTGTGTTGCTCTTGTTAACTATTCTTTACTAAAGACAATGCTACTCAAAAAAGAATAGAAACGTCAATTACCTCTATCTGTCAAATTTCCCTTGAAAAAACATTATTAATACCATTAAAAACCTTGAAAAATATTATTAAAAACATTATATACAGTAATAAGGTTTCGTTGCCGACCGTACTTTTTCAGGGACGTTTGACAGATAGAGGTCATTGACGTTCCTATTCTTATTTGAGTCGCATTGTACTCTTGCATAACCCCCGGATAACGGGGGAGGTTATACCTGACTTGAATTGATTCTAATCGCAAGCCTTCTCGGGCACCTACGAGAAATCGGGGAAACAGATGTAAGACGGAAAACCCAAAAATGGAAATCTACGGCAATCCAGCCCATCTATTGCATACCACCACATAGATGGCCACAAACATAAGAACAAAAACCTTAAAGTAGTACTAATACTAGAAACTAGAACTCGCGTCATTGTCACCAATGCTTTCCATGAGCTATAGTCTGGGATCCCCGGAACCAATTTAACAAGTTTTTACTATCAAGCTAATTTTTCGTAAGTTAGCTGTTAGCTACCACAATCGAACATTTTTGTAAGGTGAAACTTGGACCCTCATCAAAATGAAGCCACTCACGAAAAATTATCTTGATAGTAATAATATGTTTCTTTCACATTGGTGTCTTTGGATTTGGAGTCTTAATATTTATAAATCACGCAATGCTATAAAAAAAACACTTGACAGTTTGATTGTGTATAAATAGGTACTGGTACTGATTCCCAAACTAGGCATAGCCTGTATTTCGGGAGACAGAATTCAGTCTCAAATTTTGTTCCACTGTATGTATGCTGTGTAGATATCGTCACCGCACGCTTCCCATAAGCTAAATGTTCACTTCTATTGGCAGTCCTCATAGACTACCCCCGATTTGTTTTTAATTCGTAAGTTCTACATTTTGAACATAAAAATACAGGTAAAAAGAGCACTATTTCTTGTAATTAACCATGACATATCAAAAAGTATAAAAAAAAATGGTGGTATTTATTAGAACAAAATTATGCTCAATTTAATTTATTATTTAACAGACTTCATGTCAAACTTATAAATATCATGTTTACGTACCTAAAACACGTCCATGTAACCATTATATGAATAATTATAATACGAAACATGTTAGATATTATGTGAGAACATTTTATATTTTGTTTTCTTCTTTCTCTTCTTATTATTTATTCATTTTGGATTTACGATGAAACAGAAATTATTTAATTATATTGTCACCAGAACCAAAGATGTGTACTAAATTTCAGATCAAAATGTCAACAAGAAGGGGGTCAAATTCCTATTATTACATTCTACGTAAACTAACAAACAGAGCAAGCTTAATAAAATCGTATATTAATAGGTATAAAACATCAAATGGTTTAGATATAAATTTTGTAAATTTAACTTTACAAATGAAATAAATTGTTCGAAGCAATTTTGTTAGCTAACATACCCTAATTACTGAGCTGTAAATGCAGAAACTCTTAAAAACCTGAGTTTCATACCGATACGGTAAGTTGGTGTATACTGACTCTGGTTTAAAAGTGATATTAAACCGAGTTCATCAGTAAGACAAAAAAGTTATACAAAAAGAAGTATTTCCCGAAAATATGAAAGTACATTAGTATAATGTTTTTTCGATATAATATGCTTTTCAGAATTTAGAAGTTCAAAACATGTCTGGATAATTTTATAGCCTTTACTAGCTGATGACTTTACTGCTGATACACCCACGCAACCTTGCGTCTTATATTACCACAAAAATGAATTTGCAATAAATAAAATTGCAATCTCAAATTGAGAAATAAACTATCCTATCTATTAAGTAGGAATAAAGCACACATGTAAATTAAACCGTTAAAATCGGTTCAGTAGTTTCGGAGTTCATCCCGGACAAACATCGTGACACTGGAATTATATATCATAGATACATTCCAAACCTTTAAAAACACTATAAAAATTATCATAACCATCATTGTGTTTCTCAAACCGATTCTTCAACCAGAACAATCGTTAAAATGAAATAATTTTCTCCACAGATCACGAAACAGAGCGGTCATGACGACTGACAACGCGCTCAATTCTCAACGGTAAGTTTTAGCAATAGAATTCATTATCATTTTGCTCCCATTTCATGTTATGATTAATTAGAGTATGATCCAATTATTCAAATTGAAATGGACGACATTAAAACGATATAAATCCGCACAGAGCAGTATTGTTGCAAAGTACTTCAGAGCAGGACTCATTCGCTGTTGTAATATTATAGCAGTTCTAAAGTTCTAATTTATTAAATTCATTTTGGACTGTCATAATTCAAACCAAGACATTCTATCTTTAAATTATCAGAATGCAGAATCGCTGAACGATATTGGCGCGACACAACTACATTCATTTTAATAACAATTAATGTTCGTTTGAACTGGTTAGAACTCTAATAAGAGACACTTTAATTTCAGCCATTTCTAAGTACTTACGAAATGTGGCGTCAGCAAGCAAATAACTTACTTTAACTTATTTTAAATGTCCTAAATAACACTCGACGATCAAACTTTTACCATTTTGAATGTTTTAATTTATTTTATTAACCACTATAGCTTGACCTTTGTGTAGAATTTTGCACTATCACTCATGGATCCCTATTTTTTTAGTTTTACTTCATTTTAAACTTTACAGCATATATTGTTTAAATTTTTTGCTAGTCAATGTCAAAGCCAATGATAAAATTTATTCTAAACAAAATAAATTTTATCATTGGCCATTATATATAAAAGGATACAAGAATATTTTTTAACGATTTTCTATATTGGTAAACTCATACACATAACAGGACTTAATAATGTAGAAGATAAGGATGATTTGCACAATATGTCAGTAAACTTAAAATGTGGGCTAAATGAAATTGAGTTTCTAAAATATTTAACACTAGTGTTAGTATAACAACCGTGTGCGGGGTTTCGACGTCACAAAATAGAACAAATTTGAAAACTATACTGAATGGTTTCACAAGGATTAAAAAAATAAAATTTTTGAAGTGAAACTTCTTTGGAATCGTTGTGATTTCAAACTGGATGCAACGAAAAAAACGACAAGTCGCCTGTAATTAGTGAGCCAGAGCGAGAAAGAAAATGTCGGTCTCATTCTTTTGTCTATTTACTTTAGTCGCTTCTATCGTGTGTGAATCGCACACACACTTTTTTTTAAACCCATTGTGAGCATACTTAGCCCTAAAATAGTTATCATAGCTTATTAAGTGGACCTAATGCCAGAATACGTATTCTTGCTTACAACTTATACCCTAAGATGCGTGTAGAGTGGTTGTGCGTTTTTATTGAAATAACCATTCTATCGGAGGTCTAATGATGCAGAAGCATCTCAATAGGCTGCCATAGTGTGGTTCTCTATGCTGCAGAGTTCCATTATCTTCATTAGCAATGAGTATAGAGACCACCTCTCTTGGATTCTGCTCATGCTTGCCATCAGGCAGAATAGAATCAATTAGGCAGGCTCATACATAAAAAAAAAAACAATTATATGCCGAGAATATGAAAGGCAAATGAAGCGTATTTAAAGAAATTCTTATGTTAGTGGTGTTGAGTTACAAAAACTCAACAAGTGATCCTCGTCACTATCCAAGTGAATTACTGATCAATCTGGGTGACGCACGCCCACGCACGGATTGTTAAAAGGGGTCCTGCGTAGGTCAGGTGACCGCCTGCCTGTCAAAAGAGCTAAACTATGAACCCTACTCAAATCAATTTTATTGGTGTTTATTTTTATTTCACTTGATACCTTTTTCTCCGCAAATGCGGTCGTAAATCGATAATTTAATTGCAAACATATTTTTGGTACATTCTAAAATGTATTGAAATGTTAGTAATTCCTCCTTTCACTATTTAAAGAGGTTTTTGTTGAAAAAAAACTAGTCTATTTAAAATCGTTTTGAATAAAGAAACCAAAATTTGATATCAATTTTCGGATGTACGAGTATTTTGGTTTTTTTATAATGATTTTTATTATGTTTAGATTTGTTGTCGTACTAGTTTGTTATTTTATCATATACGAGTAAAAATTAAAATAACAAACATTGTATTTAATACAAATATTTTCCTTATACTTATTCCTGAATAATATGAGTTTGCTTTTCATTATACGCGTTTTAAAAATAAAATAATGACGTCCGTTTGCTTCCATTTATCTTTATTATGAAAATATTCGCTAAACAAAACTGTAGAATAAACTATTGCCTGCGGTATTCCCGGACCAATACGACCCTAAAACCTTCAAGAAAACAGCGTACTCCTTCTGAAAAGGTTGGCAACGCATTTGTGACGACTTTGGTGTTGCCAGCGGTCGTTGCTCGTTTACCCCCTATTCCACAAAAAACTATTTGTAAAAGAGATTTAAATAACATCGTTACGTAGTAGGATATGTTTCTTACTATGTATTTGAACTTCGCTTTTTCATTAATGGACGGAATTGGTTGGTGTATCAGTTAATTTGCTACAAGGAATAGTGGTTGCGAACACGAGGAATGTGACAGACTACAATTGACTCAGACAATTGACCCTATCAACACTAGCTGACATCAATTTAGGTGATTCAGTGCACTGCTATCGTACATATGTTATTAAACGAAAATTTAGTGTCGTATCTTCTTATATACAAACCAATAAATGCTTGATTGTTTTAAGGTGTTATCGTACTGCCTGATAATCCTGAACTTGCCTGATAAAAATAAGTAAAAAACAACACTGAAAACTGGTGTGAAATAGCGTTTGCGCTGTGTTTCACCGAGTGAGTGAGGATACCGGAGGCCCATAACCCCAACCCCTTCCCCATCCCCTTTCCCATCCCCCAAAGGTCGGCAACGCACTTATGACGCATTTGGTGTTGCGGGTGTCCATGGGCGGCCCACTATTCAATAAAAAAAAACACTTTTTTTTCTCATACAAGCCATAGAGTAAATTGAAACATATGTCAATAATATCAACAGGGCGAAGTCTGTCGGGCAGCTATTGAATTTTGTATTTCAACAAGAATTTATTATACTAATTGTATGAAAATTTAATATATAAAATTCAATTACAGCATTTCATGTATTTTCCTGGTAATTTGATAATTGAGTCTCATTAAGTTTTTCTTTTTCAACAGCTGATAATATTGGACTGTACGATAATAAAATTCACGTTTATGTATTAAATTAAGCTATTGTCGGTTTTAATATTATATTTCAACAACAACATATTTTTGGTATGTTCTAGAAATAACATTTCCTTGGATGTATTTTTTTCTCTTATGATTATGTTGTCTGCAAAAGAGACAATTACAGAACAATCCACGAACAACAAATAATACACGAATTTACAAAAATCCTTTATGTACAACTGTAAGTCACTTGCACTTTTATTATAGGGTGCCTTTGAGGACTGATCATAAATGCTTCAATGATATTATTTACCAAATAAAGCATGAGAAAACCAAATAAATCTCTAAAATTATTATTCTTTCTATTCTAAATTATTTTGGATTCTGCAACGATTACATACACGTACATACTCGTAAATGGACTGAACTAAATCACAAGTAATGGTTGACACCCATAGAATTTGATAAACTGCGGACGGATAAATAAGCGTCCGCTCCGGGACGATAATTGTCTGGGGTACCTGCTGTGTGGGTAGTTGCGAAATTCTAAACGATAACGCAGAATGAACATGTACGACTGCCTAGTTTTATGAGAACATACGAGTATTACCTGAGTTCACACGTCCTAAGCCTATTAAAAAAAAAAAGTTCTCTCTTAAGAAGTGAAACTTCTTTATGACGTTATTTTTCAAAAAATAAATATCATATGTCGACGTAAGGTATAACGACAAAAGACTTATAAACCAGCAATATTCGTGACAATTCTTATTTCAAGTGCAATAAAAGTTAAGGAGCGAGACCTGAGTAAATATTTCGCGATCTGTGGTGTGAATGAAGTAAGTTTGTGGAATGTGATGTGTGTAGTTATTTACATTGTGGACTAAATAAAATAATATTGTTTGTAATGTGATATTACATTGTAGTATTAATTTGGTCCTGTTTGTGTTTGAAAATGTTTTTTGTTTTATTTTATAAATTTTATTTGAAGGATTGTATATAACTACTCTCAATAATGATAAAACATTTTATCATGGCCGAAAAACGTCAACGTCCACCATCGATTTACAAGCAAAATTTAAACGATTGTCTCTGAATAAAGTAGAGACTATAAATGAACAATTGTTTCAGTTTATAAATAACAGGAAAAAAACTCAAACGTAACTACTCAAAACGGGCCGCAAAATACATTGGAGACATTTACCAATCCCTACTCTAATGCTAATGCTGGAGAAAGTATACTTCGAATCACGCGTGGTAGGGATAAAAAAAAGATGGCGCGTAACGGATAAATGTGAGGCGTAACGAAAAAATGATACACTAAATTTTTTGACAACCCCGATAAAGAAGTTTCACTTCAAAAATATATCTTACTAATATTATAAACGCGAAAGTTTGTGAGTATGTAAGTGAGGATGTTTATTGCTCTTTCACTCAAAAACTACTTAATGAATTTTGACGAAACTTTACAATAATATAGCTTATACATCAGAATAACATATAGGCTACAATTTATAAAGATACTAGCTTCGCCTCTTTCGCCGTTGCACCGCGGGGTTCAAGTAGTCAGAAATAAATGTAAAAATTAAAACGATACAAATAATTGACCGACTTTAAAAAAGAAGTAGGTTATCAAGTTGATTGTTTTTTTATGTTTGTTACCTCATAGCTTTCGACTAGGTAAACCGATTTTGATGATTCTTGTTTTTTATTTGAAAGCTGGTGGTTCCTGTGTGATCTCATTTCAATTGGGTCCAGTTCTTAAAGTCGGTTTTTGTTCATTAAAATTTGTGATTATTTTGTTATAAATATAGAAGCAAATTGTTTCAAATTGAATTTGAACATTTAGACAAGCACTAGTGCTAATGTAGTAAAGATATTAATTTTATTTTAAGACAAAAGCTCATACGATACCGGACTTCTAGAAGATTTACGTAAGTAGCGAAAGCTCTTTGCCCAAGAAGTTCATCGAGTTTAATCTCACTGGGACCAGACTCCGCCATATTTCCAGAAACTTTTGCGAGCACTTAATGCAGCTTTAATTAACGATGACTCCGCAAAAATAAGAATTTTATTGCTTTATACTATTTCATAATAATTTATCATCGCTTAAATATCTGTACTTTAGCTAAATAAATAAATATCAATGTTACTAAGTCACAAGATATTGACAGTACACTGTTTTCTTAATCTAGCGATCAGATACGTTGACTGCTCACTAGGAGTCGTGGTTTCCAGCCAAGAGAAATAGTTGTGATAATAATAATAAATGGGTAATTGTAAATAATTTGTGTTTGAACCTACAACACTAAGTAGCGCGTGGCGATCCCTCAAACAGCTACGCCATTCATGCAGTATTACTATTTTAGAATGATTCATTTTCAGTCTCAACACTTTCACAACAAACATAATTTAACTCAGAAATCAACCTAAAAGTGAATTTTCGTTTTCATAATGCGCTAAACTGGCGTTATTTGAAGTTGTTTGTTTGTTCTACTTTGTTGTAAAGGAGTTTTAGCGCTTTGTGTTTTGAGTTGTTTACGTATTCGCTTTCGTTTACCTCGTTAACATCGATATACAAAATTTTAAGCAATCGGTTTTAAATATACAGGGAAACTACTTAAGTAAGAAAGAAAGTGAAAGTTATTCTCTCTTAGATATAATATTATTCTCTTGCAGAAGAGATTATTCTTATTCTCTTTCAGATGTTTTATTCGAGCTCAGAAGAAAAAAATAATAAATTTAGTACCCTCAAATGATTTTGTGAGTCTAAGTACAAATACGAGTAGGTACTAACTCCACCGATGTACTGAACTTTATAAAACTTTAAATAAATAAAAATATGACATTGCAGTTTTAGCAAGTCAGCGTGAAGACATTTTTTCTTTAATTCTCAATTTCGTTAAAAACTTTAAGCAGTATGATTGTTGATAGCTTGAAATTAAAAACTACATATCCACTTAACACGGATAACGTTATTCTTTATTAATACGAGTCTGATAGATGTTAACTACAAATAGACTATTCTAATTTCAAAACTCCCAAATAAGAAATAAATAATTTCTGTCAGAAATAAAGAAGTATTTTTTCATAATTTTTAAAGTGTGAACAATAGTATAAATAACTAATTGACAAAATAAAACTAGTACCGAATACAACAGTATAAATAACAGCCTTAAATATATTAAAACACATAATATAATAGTTTTCATACCGACTGTTTAAAAAATAAGTTTTATATTTCACCCGCTGACAGATCCTGTTACGGAAAAACCCTACTCACTGCTGCAATATACAGGAACACAATTTTTACCGCAATTTCAGTAAACAAGGTAGAATATTCTCCCACACTTGGTCGCTCAGCGAGCTGGATCCAACAACAAGTGATTGAGTTACGCTTTTCATCTTTTGAGTGTTAATATTCTCCATTGAGTTTACTTTTGTTATTCTTTCTTGTTTGAAATGTCGTAATAACAATTGAATGTAATTAAATTTTATTGATGTGTTCAATAAAATTTATATAAAATAGCGATCATTTTCATTTACTACAGTAAAAAGTTTGGATGGGCTTGTGGAGGAACGAGTGTCATGTTCCTCCAACACAAAGGGAGGATCCTCCGACCAGGCGAGGTGATCATGCACTGCCCAACAGTTGATGTTGGGATGTTGTATACATATATGATAATCTTGTCTTCTCTGCATCACCCGACGGTTGACTTGTACAGAATGCCTTAGGCATTAAGTCCACCAATGCACCTAAAGTGCATGATGTATTAAATAAATAAATAAATAAATAAATAAATAAATAAATAAATAATCGGCGCGAGAACTTTTATTGCGCGATTCAGGATTAGCAGTTTCTTCGT
Source organism: Spilarctia lutea (assembly GCA_916048165.1). Taxonomy (NCBI): domain Eukaryota; kingdom Metazoa; phylum Arthropoda; class Insecta; order Lepidoptera; family Erebidae; genus Spilarctia; species Spilarctia lutea. Next base: position 19,295,948 of record OU696471.1, on the reverse strand, counting down.
ATGGTACGTTACTCCGTGTAGTGCGTTACTTCATAGTTCAGTGTATCTTCGGTAGATGGCGCTGTAGTAGGTGAAAGTGGAAGTCGCCACAGGCTTAACATTTTCATCATCAGTCATCAACAGTATATAACAGTCCACTACTGGACAATAGTCCTCTCCTGAGGAAGAAAATGTTGGTTTACTATGCCACGCTGGCCAGGCGTGTTGATATAGCGTTTCATTCAAGCTTTCCCTCTCTTTACAGTCATGATGTCCGCCGTAGTTGATTCTCTTAGTCGTCTTTTCAAATTCAAATTCAAATTCAAAATCATTCAGTCAATTAAGTCACTAAGTGATATTTATGAACGTTAAATTGAAGCTACAGTTAAAAATCATACATCGACACAAACAGACGCCAATGTATGTACTAGATTGTAAAGGTAAATATATTGAATACACCAAAATCTACTGCCGCTTGTGTCGATCCGTAACTTCCAGTTTCCAAAGTGCGTAGGGCCTTATGGAAAGAATACTGGCAAAGAAACTCATGGCCACTCTTTTTAAAAGGCTGATATTCAGGTAAAATAGTGTTAGTATTACATGAATGGTAAACAGTATGCAAGATGTTGTCACCTGAATTTTTTTTTTTTAAATACTCCAAAGCATAACGATAAAACAAAAAAAACCACTCAGTGATATCGATGAAGGTTTGAGACTATTAAACATAGACATTATTCAAGGCGCACATCTACCTAAATTCAGTTGCAAAATCTACTGTTAGAAATAATTCGTGACTGGATTAAGAGGCTACGGTTGCAGTTGAACGAACAAAAATAATAATATAAGCTAAAGCATCGCTGACTGGGCCGACCAGTCACTCCAAGTAGCACCCGATCACGAGAATGACGCATGGGCCAAACATTATCTCCCTCGCCATATTAGAGGGAAAGAAACGTCCCGCCCCACGACGACACCGCAAGCACTGACATTTTACTGAGCATAACGAACCATAGTCGAGATATTGATAAAATCACTAATAATCAAATAACCATAATAATTGTAACGCAAATAAAAACCTGTTCATAGCACTACAAGTAGAAAATTGTCATAACATGACAATGCATATATGTAATATGTAAATAAGACCATGACTGAGAAAACAAAAGAGTAATTGGAAGGTGGTGATGCGAAAAATGGCCTCGCCCAGGGCGATTTTCACTACAGAATGTTTTATATTAACAAAGTTAGTGAAACGTGTGTTTTTAAAGAATAACTTATGGAGTTTCTTGTCGGTTCGTATCTGTAGGAATGATGTTGACAACTAGAGCCATTAATGTAACGTTTCCGAAGTGTCTGAAAAGGGCTACTTGTTTCATCACGCCAAAAACTTAAAGCCTTTATACCGTGCTTTAAACACTTTGACATTGGCAGAAATAGCTGATCCCAGTGATACGGCTGGTTGCCATTTTATCAAAAGAAGAAGAAGGCCTACTTGTAATAAAATGAAATGAAATAATTTATTTCACATAAATAGATTACGTTTACAGGCGTTTTTACAGTGTGAAATTTAGAGCCGTCTATTTAGCCATTGGTGGTATGTGAAAATGTTTTTATTTGAAATTATATTAATTACATAAATTTTAATTAACGTCAAAAAAAATATATTAATGTCAATAACAAACAAAATTTAATTGTCAAAAAAAGTCATATAAATTATTATTACATTGCAAAATAGTAAAAATAAAATTAATAGTAAGTTAATCAAATATTGCATAATTCAAGCAATATTCTCATTTTCAATAAGAAATTCTTTGAGTGAATAATATGACTTTTACAGAAGCCATCTCTTGAGACGGTTCCTAAAACGACACATTCGTATTTCTCTGCGACAATCAGGAATTTTATTATACACTCTTATGCACATTGAGTAACAATTATTTTGATAGGAAGTTGCTTTTGGAGTACATTCTAAAACCGACCTGTTTGGGTATCTGATATTTCTTGGATACTTATTTTTTGCTTTGGTGAACAGGTTTGGGTGTGTGGGTGGATTTACAAAAATCGATACCTCGAAAATGTACATACAATAGAGAATTAGTATGCCTAAGTTTTTAAAATGCGGTTTGCACGTTTCGTCTGGTGCAATTCCAAGTATGACTCTGACACGTCGTTTCTGTGCGATAAAGCATCTGTCCGGAATTTCCCCAAAGTATCAAACCATATATCAATACAGAACTCACTTAGCCATGATACGTTAATACAGTATTGGCTTGTGAAGAAGATTGCTTAGAATATAGACAAATCTATTAATTTTGCTTCATGCAGCATTAATATGTGCTTGTCCAATGTTGCACCTAAGAATTTCATGTGTTTCTTTTCTTTTCTTTGTTGTTATATTTTGAAGGCTTTAAACTCGTATTTGGATATCATATGCTTTAAAAAAAACCTATTTGATTTTGATTTTTTAATTTTTTATCTCACAGGGTGTTCAAAAAATCGTCACCCAACAACAAGTTGACGTTGTACCTGGCTTCACGAGACCTGCTGGTAGAAAATGGTGCCATTGACCGAATCCAAGGAGTCTTGCACGTGGAACCAGAATATCTAGAGAATAAAAAGCTGTATGGACAAGTGACGCTTACTTTCAGGTGAGTTGTCTTTCTTCCTTTTCTAATCTTACGTACGTTACATTCATAACATTTCAGGTATATCAGTATAAAATAAAGGAGATATTTCCGTATCCTCTTGAAAGTTCTTCAATCTTTTAACAAGCTTTCAGTAAGCTCTTGTAAAATCTTCTTATGTAGTTTAAGTTCTCTAGAGAGTTCCGTTTTTCGAGGATTCATTTCTTTAAAGTGCATAGTGTATAATTTTATTAACAAAATTAAAGAAAGAAAATGTTTTATAATATGTTCAAATTTTGTGAAGTGTTAAGAGCGAGTGTAAAGGTTGTATTTATCGGATTTGCCGTCAACGGCTGATTGGATTACAATTGTGACACCCTGATCTGCCAAAAGCTTTATATTAGAAAAAAAGACAACTTGAGTTGAGATTACAAACATACGTAAAACGGCCACAAAGAACACCCAGACTCAGAACAACAATTTGCGGATCTCACAATATGTTGTTCCATATGGGATTGGAACCCACAGCACTTAGCGCAATAGGATACGGCGTGGCTATCACTTAAACCACTAGCCCAACCGTGCAGTCATTAAAGCTAGAGCTACCTAATCCAGTTGTACAAACAATCCTTACAACAAACAACACTTTACAAACATATTCCATGCGTATAATATCTACTTAGCAAATTCGAGTAATAGACTAGAACACATTAATTTAATTAGATTGCGCTAATCAACATTAAGTATTACGACTGATATTTGATCGTAAACAAAACAAGTAAACATCTGACAGACCGTTGGAGATCTACTTTTCGTCATGCATGGGTCGGCTCGACCGGAGTGATACCACGGCCTCACAGAAAACCGATGTGAAACGCCTACGCTGTGTTTCACCGAGTGAGTGAGGATACCGGAGGCCTATACCCTAACCCCTACCCCCATCCCTCTCCCTCTCCCCCAAAGGACGGCAACGAACTTATGACGCTTCTGGTGTTGCGGGTGTCCATGGGTGGAGGTAATCGCTTATCATCGGGCGATACGTCTGTTCGTTTCCTCGCTACAACATAAAAAAGACATCATTGTAGTGTAATAGCGTAGATGACTGTATCGTAAATAAATACCAATGTCTCCTTCATTCAAACGAATATTACAAAACATTTCGCAAAATATAATTATTACAGTTTTTCATTTCCATTACAAATTTTAATCAAATAAATACATTGCTCAATTGAGTAGTCTAAAACAGTGACATCACAATTTTGTATCTAGTACATTTTTCATACAAAGTTATCGTTATGACAGATGATAAAAAGTAACTAATTTGACTAATGCCCAATTCCTATATTTGAAAAACGATCCGTTCTAGGTACGAATAGTAGTATATTATACGGGGCGTAAGCTAAAATCGTTCCTATAAAAAATAAATTGAGGAACGGTATTTACGACTCGTAGTCGGTTGTAGAAAATTTTTACACTGACGATTCGTTAAATATAGGAACCGGGCATAAGGTGTCATCTACCTTATTACTATGTAATTACAGTTACTATTAACTGGCAATAACATTCAAATAAGCAATGCATAGTAAGCATCTCTCTAAGACTCTCTAAGGTTAAAGGCTATTGATGAAACAATAAAGTTTTTGAATACTGTTAGAGTTTGGTAAAATTCTGGTTAACAATTAAAATGAATCTCTATTTCCTATGGTCACAGCTTCACTCGTTAACGGCTGGCCTATTTATCAAGGCAGATTATAGACTATAAACATCTTGATAAGACCAATAGAAGACGAGTATGAATAATTTATTGCTTTTGATAGACACGGATGAACTGTATAAAACCGAAACTACAATTTTAGACTAGCAAGTTAAAACACTTTTATTCATGTTAATCTTTCACTGTTCATAAGGATTATAGCATAATTTTATACAGCCTTTTAACCTTCCTCGAGGAATATATACTTTATCTTTCAAAATATAATGTTTGAATCTGATTGTCTCGCAATTCCACTGACTTACTGAAGCAGCAGTAGTAGTTCCTTCTCATTAAACCCTAATGTCTTGTAAGTCACCTTCACAGAAGAACTTTATTATTATAGATAAAAATAATAAAAAATTAAAAGTCTCAAACGATTACGTATTAATTTAAGCAAAAGCAAGAGAAAAATAATAATGTTGTTGTTTTTCTTTAGATGTTTTTCTCTTTGACGTTTCATCAGAGGCCGTTTTAAAGGCGAGATGAACTGAGTTGATAAATTGCTTGTTTGTTTATTTATTATTAGCTGTTCTTCGCAGTTCGATAAATTCATAACTAAATAGCCTATAAGATTATTAGGATTTTTTTTACATGACATTAAACCAATAACAGCAAACTTCTTGATTGTATAATTTTCTCTTAGTACGGTTAATTAACTGATACATACATAATTTGTTCTTGCAGTAGAGCCGTGAGAGACCCATGCTTCGGCATGAATAGGCCGGCTCGACCGGAGTAATACCACGGCCTCACAGAAAACCGATGTGAAATAGCGCTTGCGCTGTGTTTCACCGAGTGAGTGAGGATATCGTAGGCCCACACCCTTACCCCTACCTTATCCCCCTCCCCTTCCCCTAAAGGTCGGCAACGCACTTGTGACGCCTCTGGTTGCGGGTGTCTATGGGCGGCGGTAATCGCTTACCATCAGGCGATACGTCTGCTCGTTTGCCCCCTATTCAATAAAAAAAAAAACACAAAGCAGTCATAAGCACTGCCGACAGAAGTGAAAACTCATAACTATAAACAAACGGTTGTTTTAACTTACCTGAAATGAACACCTATGCTTTTTTTAATAGTGTGCAATAAAAAGAACTAAAAATTATTATGATTGTAAGTAGTAAATGGAAGTAAAGTTTTGATACTCCAATAGATGTCGCTGTTTACAAAAAAATTGTAAACAATCTTTTTGATTTACAAAAGGTTTTGTGTAAGTAGAAAATCGTTATTTTAATTTATTGTAAATCACTTTAAGATACTGAAATATTAACTTTAAGTATATAAAATCATATTGAGAAAGGACCACTATCTAGAAAAACGAATGTTACCAAAGTATGTCGGTAGATGGCACTGTTAACAATAAACATCCGTCTTACGAATTTTTTCGATCAGGACACGTGACCTGATGCGAGTTTATGGTCACGTGACCTGACGCCCTGACGCGAGTTTATACATTTTTACCCATTCCAAAAAAGTACACAGCGCCGCTAAAGAAGTTTTCACTTCAAAAATAGGAAGTTTATGTAAGTATCAGTTAATACAAACATACAAGAACAAATTATTATTGTTCTTGTTGTAGGCACTGTTTGTTAACGTAACCCAAACTTATGTAACGAAAATAATAATACTCGTATTATAAGTTAAGATGGATTAGTTTCAAATGCAAGAAATTTATTGACTGAAATATTCTACTTGAAAGTACCTACTTCAATAAATATCCTTAAACGTTATATACGTATATAAATGTATTAGAAATGATACATTCTTAACTCTTCAGGGAAATATCGCTGTATGGAAAAAGCCCATCTACGTAAAATGCCAAGCAACATTCCAATTTAATCTTCGGTGTACCACGAAACTGCTATAATCGAAATATGATTTATGAATACTTTCACGCTTTGACACACTTGGAGGTGAAATCAATAAAACGTAAGGCAACTAAAGGATAACATGGCAGTTTCAACCACAAAATTTACCTACCACACAAAACAAGCTTAAAGCTATTGGTATGGAAAAAAACACCTTGAAATGCAGTGGATAAAGTTCAGTAAAAAATGAACAATAAAATGCCTTTCTTTTTTAAATTTCGTAGCTTACCAAAGTGACTTTACTCTAAGTAAAATCCAAAGATTTTACTCGTCATACTCATTACGAATACCACTATAACAGCTTAGTAATATATTTATGTTATACTAGCTGTTGCCAGCGGCTCCGCCCGCGTTTATGTCGGTTTTTTCGTGTTTTTTCTCGGTAGCAGATATGTGACTGATGCAAAAATTAGATGAAAACAATCCTTGATGCGGATTATATATCATTCTAAAATTTCAGCTCGCTCGGTGCAGAACTTTTTGAGTTTTTGAAACGTACACAAACCAACATAACATTTTTATAAATATAGATATACTCTATATAATATACTCTCGATTGTCGACACTTGAGGGAACTTGTTGTAATACATTCTAGCTTCAAACTCACTTGTACTTACTCCACTATTTTTTAATGCTATAAGGCAAAACCAGTCAGGAGTAGACTGAATAAAAATAATGGAATAAATAAGTAAGTGTGATTCTAGAATGTATAGTAAGATGTTCTTTCACGCTTCAGTTTGAAAGCGTATTATTATCACTTTGAAACAGTGACTTTTAAGAGTCGTGTTGTCCATTGGGGGAAAGGAGAAGTTGAGATAAGTTGGAAGAGCTCTTCAGAACACTCTCAATGATAAAGACGATAAAGGACTGCCATAGAGGCGATATCTCTTCGCAACTGCTGAGGCCTTTTTCGACTTGTGGACTTCGCTTACAGTGAGAGTGTTGAGTTTGTTTTTCTGGAGTAATTAAAGAATCAGATTCTCCTCTTACCTTTAATATTGGGGGAAAGTATTTGGCAACGGACTCGAGTTCCTTGTGTTTTAGATGTTCATGGATGACAATAATTACTTTCCAGTGTTCAAAATTATTAGCAAGCTTCAGTGGCAGCGGGCTGGCCATATTATCCGTAGAACCGACAACCTTTGGGGTAAAAAATCTAGAGTTGAGACTCCGTCACGATAAACGTAGTGTAAGACCAGGGCAGATGGAGTAACGATTTGCGCAAGATGTGCTAGACTGGCAGAACAACTCCTGTGATGCGAGAAGCTCAAATTCGATCAAAATGTCGTGCAATAGGAAAGATAAATGTTCAGCAGTGCTCTGCAATAGGCTGATGATGATTAGGAGACCCGATTGCCGTTCTGAGAAGTAATTAAAATTTTGAGCAACTTATTTATTTTTATTTACACAATGTTGTCTAATACTCTTGTATATATAAATAGCGATATTTTATGTATGCGTAAATCCATTCAAAGCTGGGATGGGTTTCACGATAAACGCTTTGTCTATTCCTTGTGTCACATATAAAGGACCCGTTGAGAAGGGTACGTTTCAATTGTTTCATATCGTTATTTCAATATCCATACTTTAACATATATTATAAATACCTGTTTATACTCATATTTTAATTACTCTGAAACGAGCAATACTGTAAATTTTAGCTTCCTAAGCTTTTACGAGTAGATGCGATTAATACAATGTGTAATGTTTTAATTGTTGTTCGGAATATGAATGTTTTCTTTGTATCCGTTTCATGTATGTTTGTAAAGTCCCCCGTGATACAGGATGTAAATTCCATGATGTCTATTAAATAAGCAAAAAGGTAAAAACCTCAATACGACTTTTTACTTAAAAAAGGTACCAGTTGGGTCTCCAATAGCCGGGCATCCCTAAATTACGATCATGAACATTTCCAGAAAAAAACCTTACCTTTACTCTAAATGGTTGTGAAGATGTACAAAATATCATTATGTTTGAAGAAACTGTCCACAAACCACTTAAAATAATCTCTATTTGAAAAGGCTTTGCTATATTTTCAGTCTATTTAGTCTGAAAACTAGTTGAAACGTAGAAACGTTGTGTGTCAGATTGCCAAAAATATTTAACATGAATGAGCTTATTGGTGAATTTAGTAAAAGAGCAACAATTTATTGACAGATTAAGAAAATCGTACGCGAATGATTTGATTTCAAAAATATTTGAATACACCATCTTGTTGACAATAATGACAACTCATTTGCGATCCATGTATTTCATTGTAATCTAAAAACTAAATTATCTTTATAATGAAATGTTGTAAAAATCTGGGAATTTAAAAAGTTATTCTCGGTGATATTAGCAGCCAAATAAATACAAAAACAATCCTACCATGAGAGACGCCAGGCGGTACAAAAGTTTCACACAAACCTACCACTGCCATATCCTAAATCTACCATTTCAATAAAAAAATAATTAAACTGCCACCACCATTCTTCAAACATTCTGAAAAAATGCTCAAAACAATCTCTTGAAAGAATTCCTTAATAAAACTATTAACTTTCTTGACCGCATGTTTCATTTAAGAGGTCATAAACCCTACAACAAAATTACATTAGTTTCCATACGACAATCTGTCACCATTTGTACAAAAGTGACAGACAATGACAGATTATCTACCATAGACAAATCAATGTCATTTTGTTAATAAAAAAATTGTACCGTAATAAAGTAATTTGTGTTGTGTCTCAGTAAAACGTAATACGTTGTGGAAAGTTTTTTTACAACGTTTACGTGTCGATAAGGTTAAATAAACAGTTTGAATACTTTTGAAAAAAGTTACGTAGAATCTTAATACTTTTATCATTGTTGAGAAAGAATCCGTCTTACGTCAAAATAGAAATTAGTACGGTATTATGTTTTGACATATTTTTATTGGTAGTCTTTAAGTACCCTCAAGGACGTGGAAATTATAGCAGTATTACTTGATCAAAAGGGCTTATAGGCTACATAAAATTATTGGTAATATTTTACTTCAATTTCCAAAATACAACACAAATATTTATTAGATTATAAGCATTATCAGCAAAGGATTTCTGTAAGGATTCTTTTTTACGTAAAAATGACACAAATATAGTAAAACTATAGTCGTTCCAATCCTTTATTTAACTTTTGACAGATCACGCACATAAAGTTTTGTAATAATTTTTGATACAATGTACTACAGGGAATACTGTACTTCATGGACGGGCTCCGCCCACTTAGAGATGTGTAATTCGTAATTAATGACCACAGACTATAAAAACGGTTTCGAAATAAATCGATTTTCGATTATATCGCAAGACAAACTCTCTTGTTTGTCCTTTGAGTACTTTATTTTTTGACATTTTGACAGTGACAGTGACGGGAGGAACGATACGCTCAACTCAACCAAACGTGAGAATTCACAAATAAATCAATACGGAGGAATATAAATACTCAACTCGACGTATGAAAATGTGGATTAACACTGAAAATAAAATGGAGACGCGCGTCGGCTCCGCGTACGGTATTGCCGTTTAATAAATCGATAAAAGTACAAAATTATCTATAAAATAATGAGTTTGTTAAATCGATTAAAACTTCTTCATGAATAAAATCGATCGATAAAAGAAATCGAATCGGTAACAGGACAGAGTATCACTATTTGATTAGGTATTAGAACTGTCAAAAGTTAAATAAACGATTGGAACGACTATAGTTTTAATTCTCTTTTATACTTTGTATGGCAACCCTGAAAAACTGGTTTTTATTTTTTCCAATTTTAAATTCGAATTTACTGGTGTTTTTCATCACTGTACATCTAATGGTTTCTTAAAACTATAACTTTGTTTAATAAGGAAAACGATCTGTCTGTGTTTTGTTTAGAGTCTGCACAAAATAAGTACTTTAGTGGTGAGCAATAAAATTTATAAATAAATAAACAATCTTCTTCTTCTTCTATATCCTAGCCATTGCCCATTATTTGGGGTCGGCTCTCCTCGTTCTGCGGCGCCAGGACAATCTGTCCTGGGTTGTCGAAACGTTTGTTTGGGCTAGCTCTAAGTCCTTAGCCACCGTGGACCACCGGGTAGTTTGTGGGCGTCCTTTACCTTGCGTAATATTTGGTAGCGCCAGTGCTTGTTTCACAACATGACCTTCAGGGCGTCTCATGACATGCCCGAACCATCGTAGGCTCGGCCGGTCGGGTAGCTTTCGCAAAACAAAATAAAAAAAAATTAAACAAACAATAATTACATTAAATGATACTGTCAGCAATATTAACCAAAAATGCGATAAAAAGAAAGAAAATTGTTTATTTTGATATGCACAGGACAACACGTGGCTTTAAACACAGTTTGCTTTCACTGTGCAACGCTAGAAAAAGCGACTATCTCAGCATATTGGTATTATGGTATTACGATACAGCTATTATAATTGAATAGACGTTTAGCATTAATATCATACACATTAGTTAATTGCCAACTGACTGGTTTCACAACTAGCACTAAGAATATTCTAAACAGAAGAACCGATCACAAATAACAGCTAGACTCAGAACAACACTTCGCTGATCACAAAAACATATTATCTCAGTTGTTGTTTGAACCCACAACACTCAGCGCAGTGGAAAACGTGGAGAAGATAACTTACACCACGGCACTATCAATTAAAGAAACATATTATTCAAGTTCTTTTATAGCCTTTTGTAAGTAGCCAAATTAATCCTGTGCCAGACTCAATATGTCTTCCAGACGCGATAAAAGTTCCATGAGCAATTTTATCGTGTCTAAGCAAACGTCGGCACTCTATAATAGTGTCACTACCCTAAGTAACGGGTATAAAATTTAAGCATTCGACAAACGTTCCTTAATTTTTACGAGCTTTGAAAGTGTCTGGTAAAAGTTATAGACCACTGAAAATGTCTGATCAGAATTATTGTGATGTGATTAAAGTAAATGTAATATATGCTTCAGTTTAGATCCATTAATGTGATATGTTTATAAAACGAAAGTAATTAAGACTTATAAGTGTGAGATATTACCAAGATTAATATTCTAGCATTGTGTTTTCTAACAAGACGTACAGACTAGAATGAATGTAAAGAATTCCAAAGGAATCAACATCATCATCATCAGCCCGTTGCAGACCACAGAGCCCGGTCTGTTGCTTTTTGCATCCAGTTGCTGCCAGCTCTCCTATGCAAGTCGTCCCGCCATCTGGCCATAGGGCGTCGCACACTACCGCTTACTCCAGCGTTTGTCAGTACTGCGATATATACTCGTACGGTCGGTCCAAAGGAACACATGTGAATATTACCAATTATTTTAGTTTTATCTCATTAAAATAAACACCAAAATAAAAACACTTTTCATAATAAAATTGTTAGTCGAATAACTTTCGACTAACAATTCAAATTAACTGAATCTTCACGATTTTACTTCTATACAATAACAATTAAAACTAGATTAATTAAAATAAATTTCCGTAAGGACACCTTTAATATAAACAAAAAATTAAAAACCTTTCTATAAATCATAAAGTACAGTGAACTTAGGATCAAATTTTACAAAAACCGGAAGACTGACCTTGGTATGAATGGAATTAAGGCCGCTTATAACTCCATTTGTAATAATTTAGCGTTGGAAAACGTTTTGCCCACGCCTTAGAGGGTCGTATTGTATTAATTCAGCGATTTGGAAGAAAAGCTTTATTTAAAACGTTAAAAGCCTATTAGTTCCACTTAAAATGAATAACAAGCATTTAGTTATAAATATTCGTTGTAGATGTAAGCTTTGCTTTATATTAACAGTAATCAACTAAACTTAAAAACAGAACGAGAAAATGTACAATTAAATTTCCACGAAATTTGATGGGCTTACAACTCAAAACCAGATTGAACTAATACCCCATTTAATTAGTAGTATTTATTATTTAACAGTTCACTACTGGACAAAGTATTTTTTTTGTAAAAAGGAGGCTTTAATCAATATACATTTCAGAGAGAAATACAAATGTTTAATAACTAGCGTGTAAAATTTTGGCAGTGCCTGACAAAACCTCCTTGAAATAAAAACTATTTGATTTTGAATTTCCATTTAATGGGTAAACGACCATGTGTTACCTAATAGTAAATGGCCACCGCCGCCCATGGACACCTACAACATATTAACCACAAATAAATTGCCTTCTTTTGAATGTCTCCAGGAAAAGAGAGATAGGGTTTAGGCCTCGGAAACCTTAACTTAACACTTGTGTGTAAGGCCTTGGCACGACTTTGCAGCAGGACTCTTCTACAAAACGTAGTAGTATATAATTGCTAATGTCTATCTATAACTGAATAAGATTTGTGTCTATACGAGTGTACACGTGTGGCTTCATCTTTGTTATATGATTCATAAACAGATAATGATATCAAAATACTTTCTCTGGAGAAAAGGTAACATAAGCATCATGGATATAAAATAGTACTAAGTATGTACATCATTATCACATACAAATTTAATAGCCGACTCCTGGATATAGGCCTCTCTTTAGCAAGGACTATGTACATATAACCCCTGCAACCTCGTTTGCGCCTTCTATTATCCGTAGCGTGATTGTGATGATTTTTGAAACATTCTTCATTGGTGCTCCGCCCCTACTGGTCTTAACGTGATAATATATAGCCTATAGCCTTCCTCGATAAATGGGCTATCTAACACTGAAACAATTTTCGAAATTAGACATGTAGTTCCTGAGATTAGCGCGTTCAACCAAAATACTTTTCAGCTGCACATATAATACAATACACAACCACCTAAGGTCCACGATTGCTAATGCTCTAAGAAACATCATAATTGAACACGACGAATACGCACTCAAAGAAAGTGTATATTCAAACTCAAGTTACTTTGAATCGTAACACGAAAAGATTAAAAACTATATTTTGAAGAATCGACTTGAACCCAGAAAAATAATAATCTGAAAATTTCGTAATCTGAATTTCGGAACCGGCTCCAACGATTTTCATGAAATTTAGTATCCAGGGGGTTTCGATAATACCAAAAAAAATACCGAGGTCATCCAGGTACATATAATAATATTAGATAGCCCATTTAACGACCCTTATATCATAAAATTTACATTTATTCCTTTTAAGATATCCAAACGAAATTACTCAGGTCTAGTAGTAATCTTATAGAAAAATCACTAAACTGTTAAAAGTGACGTTAAATTCCACAATTTCACAAAGACACAAGACAGCCTAAAATCTAAATTAACGTTTATCTAAATCTCTGCTCAAGCCTATGAAATTTCACAAAGGATCAAGAAGATTTGAATTTGGAGTACAGTAATTTATTTAATGAGAAATGTTTACTAATAATTTGAATATACATAAACATTAATTGTTAAAATATGTTTATAGTTTCAGTATAATATGGCATATATGTATCTGTATGTTTTTATTATGTTTTGTAATAGCGCGAAACGAGCAGACGTATTGCCTGATGGTAAGCGATTACCCGTGGCGCACATGCATGGACACAGAGGGATGCGGGGAGGGGAAGGGGTTAGGGCCTCCGGCACCCTCACTCACTCGGTGAAACACAGCGCAGGCGCTGTTTCACATCGGTTTTCTATGAGGCCGTGGTATCATACCGGTCGAGCCGGCCCATGCATGCGGAAGCGTTGCTCTCCCACGTCGATTAAGATTAAGAATTCGAAGTTTCACCTCCGTCCATTGAATGGGTGTTATATAAACCGACAACAGAACTAAAAAGACAAGTAGCCAGGGTGGCATATTAGGCTAAAACCTCATTTATAAAGAGAGACACCTTTAGTAAATTCAGTAGTGGATTTACTAAAGGTGTTGATGGTGTGTGATGTACTTATAAGTCACTGTGTGCAATTTGTATACAGCATGTATATATGTTACCGTCAGATTGTCAAAACCGTTAGATTGTAATCTATCTCGCTAAATTGTAAACTGTCGAAAGATTGTGAACTGTAACACTTACTGCTTACAATTTAACGTATTGTTTTTAGTTGGATTATAATCTATCGAAATGAAGCCGTCAAATTGTGAGTATAAGACGGATCGAATATCGCGCACTGCTTATTTGAACAGTATATGTTCCGCGCAGCCATATTTGTTTGTTAATTCGTTTGTTGTCGAATGCAAAATTATTTAATGCTTGTAAATTGATTTCATGTTGAAAATATCTCACAGCTTTAGAATTAGTTCCATAAAACTTTTGAGATAGTTCAATTAATTTGTGATTAATCAAAGAAGTTCAAACCTAACCTAATTCTATAGCCATAGAACGGCCTACTGTAAGACTGACCAATCAGGGACAGTGATGCGCGACAGATTGTGATTTAACGGTTTTGCTTCAATACATTATAATCTAATGAAAAACTGTACGTTAAATTGTACGCAGTATATTACAGTTGGCTGGCGTATATCTTTCGACAGTTTACAGTCTCACTAGGTAGAGTATAATCCAACGGTTTTTAAAATCTTACAGTGACAAATACAATCCGTTTAATAATAAAGCTGTAATATATATGAATGTCTGGAAGAGATCGCCGTGAGTGATAAGGCTGCCTATACCCATTGTAGTTTTTTCATGTTATGTCTGTAAATTTTTTATTTTAGTGGTGTTCAATAAAGCTGTATAAATAAATAAATAAATATATGTTCGACAATTTTTAATTTTTCAATCATTTAACTTACCATCAGTTAGGCGTTAATGCAACAGGCTTTCTCTAATTTTGTTTGATTTATTGATAAGTTAGATTATTATTCTTTTTGAACAGATATGGACGGGAAGACGAAGAAGTCATGGGCCTCAAGTTTTGCAATGAGGCGATCATGAGCCTTGCACAAATATGGCCACTGCACTGCAACCACGATAAAGAACCAAACACACCTCTTCAGGTAAGATTGTAGTCATAGTCAGCCTATTGCCGTCCACTGCTGAACGAAGGCCTCCTCCAAAGAGCGCCAACCATCCCGGTCCTGGGCAGTTCGCATCCACTCGCCGCTAGCCACTTTCCTCAAGTCGTCGGTCTATCGTGCCGCAGGGCGCCCTACACTGCGTTTGCCTATTCGTGGTATATATTAAGATTGTAGTATAATAAAATATTTATATCTATCTACTTATGTACACATCGTGACGTATTAAGGATACAGAATGTCACCACCTTTTTTAGTTCGTGGTTTTCGGAAGAACCGACTAACGAAGAACTAAATAGAACAAAAGCACTGAAAAGAGAAGGCAAACTTGACACAAATTCTATAACTACCCATCTGGCTAGCGTACTCCTAATTTCTAAGGGGTGGCGGGAGGAGAGAAGAGAATTATGATAATGTACATATACATATATATTCTCATAGCGGAAAGGCGTTCAGAGGCCAGTTGCACTCAGAGATTACAATCAATCACCGCTCATATATGCTCAATAGACTACTTAGCATTCAATATCACTCCAAAACTGATTAACAGAAATCTATAAAGCATAATAATCGGGACTTAGTTAAAGAAATTGCATCTCACATTTTTAAAACAAAACATGTAATTCGTGCAACGTAGATTAAATAAAAAATAATAAAAATAAACAATACAAAGTAGTGATTTTTTGCTCGTTTTTGTTAGTTAGTATGAAACACTTCGTGCGCGAGGCCGACTACAAATAAAGCTTATAATACATTTTATCCCTTCAAATACACTCTTGATAATGTCTTAGTATTTTTCTCAAAGACAAAATATTTATTTTACACTTTCACTTTTTGTTTGTATGTTTGAAATTCTGGTGCAAAAACTTTTATATGATGTAACTGGAAAATATTACGTCGCAATCTTTATTGGTACATAAAAGAAGCTATTATTAGATCACAGTTTATCTTTCATAGTCTAGAACTGGCACGTTTATAATTGGATTCTATAACCCACCCAGTTCTTTATTTGAACAAAAATAAATTCAAAATTCATTAAAATAAGGTTATCTTTGTAATTATTGTAGCTAATAAAACACTTAGGTGGTCCTACCTTATACTAGTTTCTGTTAAAGTTTCAGATAATTATCTGCCATATAACGTATATCCAAGGTAATGTGGTGTTTAGCTGATTTCAGCCCGAAAGGGCCGGAACGATACTACAGAAGACCAATCTAAAATGACAGAGCTTGTTCTGTCGTTTTTCGATGGTGAGTGCAAGATCGTAGGTCCAATGATGCAGAAGCATCTCAATATGCCGCGATGGTGTATGTCGTTATGCTGCATTGTCTGCATTCGCAATGTGCGTGGTGACACTTTCCATCACGTAAAGTAGAATCACTTTGGCATTTAACAAACAGAGGTTGATTTTATTTTTTTTATTTAAATCTTTATGCACAAAAGTGGCAAAGGCGGACTTAATGCCAAAGGCATTTTCTGCCAGTCGACCTTAGGGTGATGCAGAGCTAGCCATGGTAGATGCACAGAGATAACTGTAATTGAAAAAAAGAAAAGAAAAAATATAAATATATATACATATATTAAGTAATAGTGATACTGATTCTAATATAATAAATAAATGTTTATATACATATTTTTACAATTATACATATATAAATATACATAATATAAAATTTAGAAGGGGAGAGTATGAAATTAAGGTGGTTCTGACAGTGCGTTTAGAAAATGTTTCCGCAACATATATTTGAAAGCTTGCCGTGTTTTTGCCATTCTGATCTCAAGAGGGAGCGCGTTCCAAAGCAGGACAGACTGTATGAGGAAAGTGGAGTGTACAAAGTCAGAGCTGTGTGTGGGACAGTGAAGTAGTAGGTTGTTTGAAGACCTGAGGTTCTTAGCGTGGTTTGCACCTAAATATTGTAGTTGTGTGGTTAAGTAGGAAGGAGAATTTGGAGAGAACTGTATAGAGTATAGGGTAGTCAATGCACGTATCTGCCTACGTGTGCGAATAGGAAACCAATTCAAAATGGTGCGATACTGAGATACGTGATCATATTTGCGTAAATTGAAAACGAATCGAATGCAATTGTTGAGAAGACGGTCAAGCTTATTGAGCAGATCTGCATTCAGGTCAAAGTAACACATATCACCATAGTCAATTATTGGGAATATTAGGGTCTGAACAAGCATTACCTTAGTTTTTGATGGAAGGAAGTTCTTCAGTCTGTGGAGGACCCGCAACGAGCCTGTGACTTTTTGACACACGGATGCAACTTGTTTTTTCCAGCTGAGAGTCGTGTCAATGTACAATCCGAGGTCCTTCACATTTTCACAATATGTAATAACTATGCCATTGTACGTAATTGGTGGAAGTAAAGCAAGGTTGAGCTGGCTGATATTGCGATTGCTACCAATGATTATAGCCTGACATTTGTTTGGATTAACTGCTACACCAAACATATCGGACCAGTGTTTAATAGCTGCCAGGTCACTATTTACAATAGAAATCGCGGACGATACATTGCACAAATCTGTTTGATAGTATAACTGCAAGTCATCAGCGTATAGATGATAGGAACACTGAAGCTTTAGGGTAATAAAGTTAATGAAAATGGAAAATAGGAGAGGTGAGAGAATACCGCCTTGAGGGACGCCAGCAGCAAGACCACACCAATCGGAGGAAGAATCCTCCACACTAACTGATTGCTGACGATCCCGAAGGTATGAGGAAAACCAGTCCAGTGCTTCTTGAGAGACTGAAAAATGGGATAGGACAGCAAGGAGGAGTTCGTGACTGACGGCATCGAAGGCGTTGGAAAAATCAATCAGTACTGTGGTAGTAACCTTAGTATTCTCCATCCCCGTCTTAATATCGCCAGTCACTTTAAGAAGGGCAGAAACCGTGCTATGACCTGGTCGAAAACCTGACTGAAAAGGACTGAGTAAGTTGTTACTATAAATAAATTTGGAAAACTGTTTATGGACACAGGCTTCTAGCACTTTCGAGAGGAAGGGAAGGATAGAGATTGGACGAAAGTGAGTGGGAAGAGACGGATTGAGGATTTTAGGCAACGGACGCACATATGCTTTCCTCCATAGACAAGGGAATGTGCAAGACATGAGAGAGAAGTTAACAATATGTGAGATAGCGGGAAGGAGATATATAAGTAATGTGAT
The DNA here is from genome assembly GCA_916048165.1 of Spilarctia lutea. Classification (NCBI taxonomy): domain Eukaryota; kingdom Metazoa; phylum Arthropoda; class Insecta; order Lepidoptera; family Erebidae; genus Spilarctia; species Spilarctia lutea. The sequence continues at coordinate 19,277,618 of OU696471.1, read as the reverse complement.
AATCATTCTACGACTAATGCCATCATAACCCACAGCTTGGGATTTGATAGACACAATGATCTTCCTAATCTCTCCCTCTGCTACTGGACTGAAATGAAAAGAGTTTAACTTGGGACGCGGTAGACTATTGACGTAATTACGGGTATTTTGTTCAGTTAGACTGTCCAATGTGAAAGAGGTGGTAAAATGTTGGTTTAGGGAATCTAGGCTTATGGATTGTGGAAAGTCTACATGTCGCGATCTGCCGATACCAAGTGTTCCAAGGAACTTCCAGACATCGGCAGGAGAGGAGCAGGAGATATTTTCGAAAATGTGGCGGCGTTTGGCGTTCCGTATCATCTGATTACACTGATTTCTCGCAGACTTATACAGCTGCCAGTTGACTTCGACACGGTTCCGCTTGTAAGTACTAAAAGCCCTGTTTCGACGTCTCATCGCCAACAGTATATCCCTTGTCATCCAAGGAGCTGGTGGTCGTTTTAACCTAACTTTTTTAACCGGTGCATGAGTATCGTATAGGTTAATTACTATTTGGTTGAATATGTGCACCTTCTCATCGACAGAATTAGAGTCGATCAAAGGGCTCCAGTTAATGTGTGCTGCATCATCGCTTAATTTATTGACATCCATACGTCTAAAGCAACGCCTGTACAGAATTCTAGGTTTGGGTTTTGGAGGTTTAAGAATGTAGGATATAAAGATTAGGTCATGATGTGAGAATCCTGGAGCGTCAAGTTGACCATGAGACTTCCACATATAACACAACAATAACCTACTACAGCGCCATCTACCAAAAATACACTGAACTACAAAGTAACGCACTACACGGAGTAACTACAAATCCTGAATCGCGCAATAAATAGTTCTCGTTCCGATTTTCATATATACAACATCCCAATATCAACTGTTGGGCAGTGGCCCGCCAGGCATGATCACCTCGCCTGGTCGGAGGATCCTCCCTCCAGGACATAGCACCCTTTCCCCCACAATGATATACGTAGGGTTATTTGTCTCTATCCGAGACTTGTAAAACCGAAATCTGTAGTTACCTGTCAAATTAGTTTTAAATAGTCAATCAGAGATTTCATCAGTGTTGTAACTGGCCCTTATTGTACAAACTACTCAAGGTACCTACCGCAAAGTTTGTACCTTTTTTTTAATGCATTTTTATGACAGCAATTATGCACAAAATGTAATCATACAACGGCAGATTTAAGGCCACAGGCACTTACTACCGGTCTCCGTCCGTCTCAGTCGTGTTTCGCTGGTAACTGCAAGACCGGAGTATGGTCACACTTCTCTTGGATTTTAGTCATGCTTTCCATTAGGCAGAGTAACTACCATTTTAAAATTTAACAAGGTCATATTTACAAAAAAAAGTGCACAATATTTATATGTAAAAAATCTAGTTGCTAATAATTAAGGATATACATTAAATTTCAAAACATACTTACAAATATAAATGCTGCCTGAAATACTAAAATTCATAAATAATATACATTGCATTACTCTTAAAATGATAATACATATATGTTATATTTATGAGGTACCAATACAGTTAAAAATATAAACGAATTATTAAACTATTGAGTCTCAAAATAATTTATGAAAAACTGAAAACCAACCATTTGTATATAATTTAGGGGCTTTTATTATAAAGTATTATGTTAGCCCCATCGTGGCTTATTCTATGATACTAACTACCTTGGAGACAGAGGAAGTCGATGTTATGCAAATATCTCAAATAGGTCTAACGCTGCATTTGTATTAGGATTACTTAAGATAGTGATGAAAAGTCCTACCTCGTAGGTACACATACACTTGTATAAATGTATTGTGCTTCTGAAGCTGTGCAATACCTTTGGAATTTATTCGCTTCGTATTCTACTAATTTAAGTATAGAGACAACAAACACAAATGAATAGACAATGCACAATAGCAATCGGAGAAAATTGCGATCGCAATTCAACGCTAACGATATCCGGCCTTTTGACGCAGATCATGCGGAAAACAAACGCAAATCATTTTGCGTCTATCACAATCGTATGTTTGTCAAAGGGGGAATATTTGATTGAGGAAATAAAACTATTTTTTTTAAACTATTGCGTTTTAATAAATATTATTATGTTTCGATCTGGTTGCCATTTCAAATGTATGTACTCGAGACCTATCATGATTATTGTTAATACAATTGCATTACTCAAGATTGCCTGATGGTTGAATTTCGGCTTTGAAGGTCTTGATTTATGTCATTGATAAGTTTAACTTGTGTAGGCTTTAATAACACGGCTGATCCAAATATATACCGGATCTATAAAGTTATAGTCACTTTCATTGTTATTAACACATGCAGCTCAAAATTATACAAATGCGTTGCCACATTTTGACTGCTTGCCATTTCTGGTTTCATCACTCTCTTGGATAGGAAAGGCTTTGGTGATAAACAACCAAGGCCTTTCTTGATACAGGTTGTCTATTACGACCACGACACTAGAACCAGCCCATAAATAGTCAGTCTATTTCCCACCACTATAACATACAAATTGTCGAAATAACTTAAACAGTATCGCCTGATGGTAAGCGATTTCTGCCGCCCATGGACACCTGCAACACCGGGGGCGTCACAGGTGCGTTGCCGGCCTTTGGGGGATGGGGAGAGGGATGGGGGGGTTGGAATATGGGCCTCTGGTATCCTCACTCACTTGTTCAAACACAGCACAAGCGCTATTACACACCGGTTATCACTCCGGTCGAGCCGGCCCATGCATATGAAGCGTGGCTCTCCCACGATACTTCCGGTCCCACTTTCTAATTTCCTGTTACTGGATATGAGTATAACTGCCTCTGTATTAAGTCAATAAGGAGCAAATGAAAAGATACACGGTACATCCGTGTCAGCAAAAATGCAAAGAGAAATATCTAAATATCTGGCTAGCGATAGATTATAATTAAACTCAAAATCTTATTCAGCATTAATCACTCTTTGCTGTGACTACAAGAATCATTAAAACGAACCGCTATAATATCTTTAACAGAAAATGTTGCGGACCATAAATCTCTCTTACAATGGCCCTGCAGCCACTGTAAAGGTCACGCTAACCATTTTTCACTACCCCAGCCTGAGAGAGGCACAGGTGTACCGCGATGAGATATATATTAATATATTAGCAAAGACACGAAGAGACGAAATAGCTTATATAATAGATCTTTTATTTTATCGAGTACCATTCACGCTCTTCCGGGAAGTTGAGTAACATCAGCGTCATCTCAGCGGTCAATACTGTTATTATATTAATTATTGTGTCCTATAACGAATGCTGAAATTTTAAATGAGAAGTTTTGTTTACTTTCTAAACCGCTGGAAAGATTTACTTGAGAGCTATATATGAAAATATGTTGATCTGGGTCCCAATTATTTACTTTATTTTTTAAGATTTTCATTTTTGTGTTTGGCCAATTCCAATATCTGTTGACTAATAAGTAATAACATTATATTGCTTGAAAGATATTCAAGGTTTAAATTAGCTATAAGAAACCAAGGGTTAACTTTTTAACAGCATTGATTAAAGTTTAGAAGTTTATACAATCCCTTATATTACATTAAAGTACGGTCTTCACATTTTGACAGTATATTTGTTAAAGGTTGTATGTAAATTGGCTCCCATTACTTCAATCTCAACTTTATCAAAGTAATCAAATTTAAATTGTATTTGACGTACGCTCATGTCATGCCGTTGACATCGTCGAAAGTATGACGTTTGAATATCAAGTGTGTTCGGCTTAATGACGTCATCGATGCTTTTGCGAATCTTGAAGATAGGGTAGAAATTAATATGTTTCTGCCGTTCTGCCTAACCTCATAAATAGGCACACAACAGAAGGCCAATAGGGAACGTGCACAACGTAAGTGCTGCCAACTTAAGCGTCGCAAATCCGAATCTTATAGATATTTTTTATTGAAATGGCAACCAGCCGGATCACTCGGATCAGCTATTCTGCCAATGTCAAGTATTTACTATCTTCAATTATCAAGTCTTCGAGTCTTCAAGATTCGTCGTGATGAAATTAATGATAAAACATATACATATAAAATGTGGATGACATGAAATGGGGACCGTCTTTCAAAAAAACAAAAAACGATCTTCAATCCGAATCTTGTACTCTATTAATGCCTGACATTGACATTTATAACAAGTAAACAGAATCAATTTAATTAGTGAAAATTATTATTCTATCTAACCAATGAATGACGTACCAATACGTCCAGAATAAATAAAAATAAATCAAATGGCGTAACATTTTATTACTTGCCAAATGGTACCTACTCTCAAGTGTCGCTTTTGTCGTTCCTGCACGTTATCTATTGTCGTAGCAAAAGTTCAGTTTCATTTCATCGAACAATCAACTGTCATTATTTTCATAGTAAAATGGTATTGGTTTGTATAGAAACTTTCGAGTGACCCACCGATCGATCGGTTTTCAATTAAAATTTAAAAAGTAAATTACGATAAAGATTACGTCACGTCACAGTATGAGAGCCAAGAAATAAATGTTTTTAAATTAGAACAATAAAATAAACGTATCGCATGACGTCATATGGTTTCTGTACCTCTGTTTTAAAAGCCGTCATCAGCAGACTAAAAACGTTACACAAGTATATTTTTTGTAATGTTTACTTTAGCGTGATTTCAATACATTTACTTTCTATCTTACAGAAGCGTAAAGACATTGTAGAAAAATTTACGTCTTTACGTCAACTAAACTGTTTAATTTAAATGTAAAAATAGTGTGTAATCCAAATTCGTAGGTACACTTTAGACACACACACGCACACACACATACATACGCACACATACATACGCACACATACACACGCACACTTACACACGATTTGTAGTTACGGCAACCTATTTCCATTACATGTTATGACAGCTCAAATTATCTATATCATAGATTAATTCGCATTTACCAAATTCAGGAAAATTTGGCATAATTTATAAAATGAACAATTATTATTATTAATATCTTTATGAACGGTTGTACATTGCCAACGCAAGCGCCGACACACGTGTATTATTCTTGCTTTCGTAATCTTATTCTTATTTATTGTTTCTCTGTTTAGTAAAATATTAACTCTCTAGTTTGGATGACGTCATTAAACCAGGTTCGCAGATATTTCCGACGGGTTACATGTATATTTTTGACATTCACGTTATAAATAAAGCTCTCAAGCTCTTAAATCACAAATAAAGAGCCTCTTGACTGCGGTTTGTACGAACGTATTCATTATATACCGTCTCGTCATTTGTCTAGACTCTTTAATTTATTTCAAGTAAGACGTTGAATTTAGTCGTATTTTCACTAGTACGCACTATTCATAAACAGATTTTTTGTTTTTAGTCTAGCCAAAACTATAGAATTTTCAGTTTGATCAGTCATCACATGGAAAGAGTCTTCATTAATCCACTGCTACATAGAAAATAGAGTATATATCATCAATGGGCTAATTAAGACTGTTTAGAAAGAAGATTTGGTTTATAAACTAACACGCTTGCTAGGAGTGTTAGTCGTTATAATTGGTGTTCCTTATAATCTTCCTGGTCCTGTTGTCCTGTGAAATTTTCTTCCTTAATCGGCTCTTACGACACCGGTTTCAGGATGGAAGGCGTGATGACCTTCTGTATTCTTAACCCGTCACCACAACGTATTTCATTAGTTTCAACTGCCTCGTATTAGTAGTGTATACGACTGCTGTTTTTAAGGTCTCGGGTTCGATTCCCGGGTCGGACCAAATGTTTGTATGATCTGCAAATATTTGTTTCGGAGTTTGGATGTTTTCTATGTACAATATGTATGTTTTTACAAAAAAGGCATATATGTATTTATATCATTTGTCTAGTACCCAAAACACAAGCTCTGCTTAGCTTGGGACTAGATGGCGTTTTATTATTTTGTAAATTAATTTAGTATTCTATTTTCTACCCGCCTAGTTAGCTAGCTGAATAGTTTCGTCAGTCTACTTATGTTCTACTCTAGTGCCAATACTATTGAACTGATTTTAATGAATAAGGTGTCAATTGATTCGTAATATTGGCCCGGGTGACAGGCTATATAAATTGTATCAAAGTTTTGCCATAATTGGGTTTTAGTTTTTAATACATTTTTTTCTTATTCTTATTAACAGGATGCTCTAATAAAACGATTAGGAGCCAATGCGTACCCGTTTCACTTGGAGCTTACGCCGCTAGCGCCACCTAGTGTGCAGCTGGTTCCAGCCAAGCAGTATCACGGGGCCCCTATAGGTACATCCTATGATGTCAGAGCTTATATTGGTAAGTTATTATTTCTCATTACATCACATAAATAGCTTTCAACTATCCTCTGCTGGTAATAAGCCTCTCCTTAGAAAAGAGGTTTTTGTCTTTTGTTAGTTTATTAATTAAACGATGTATTTATCTCTACTAAAGGTCATCTGATGTTTGAAGTTCGATTATCAAAAATTAAATTTGAAATGTTACTGAACTTCTGACAAAAAATGCAGAAAAAAGAGCTGAAACACACCTCGAAAGATTTAAATAACTTAATTACAAAGTTTCATAAATGTTTATAATAATAGTTTTATGAATTTAATTATGAAGAAATTTATTCAGTAATAAAATAAAAAAAGCCTTTTATTTCTCGCATAATAATAACAATAGATTTTGTTTGTTTGCTTTACTGGGCCATTTCCGCACTTAGTTTGTCATCTTCCTACTCCAACCATCCTAGATCATTCCAGAAGCTCCGCCGTATTTTCAGGTCAATACATGCTTCCGGGAGTGATGTTGTTTGGAGGATGTCCACCGGTTGGTCTACCACACTTCTACATTCTATGAGAACGTGCTGCGGCGTTTCTTCTGCCCCCATGCATCCCCTGCACACAGGGCTGTCTATTACCCCTATAGTGAATGGGTGCTTGTTTAGGGGACAATGCCCTGTCGGGATACCTGTGATCTTTCTGAGATCGTCCCTTTTTAGTCTATTTAGGTTGCGGTATTTTTGATGCCACCGGAACTACACTTTTTCTTTGCCTGCATCCTTCATTGTTTTTCCATTCTTTTTTGTGTTTTTCTTCGGTGTTGGCGCGCAGCCATGTTTTTATTTGGGCTAGGGGCAAGGGTAATAGTGGTTCCGGTCCACAATCTCTTGTTTCCGATCCCCTTTTGGCCAATTCATCTGCAGCGTCGTTACCCATTGAGTTACGAATTCTTATTAATAACAATGGATATTAATAAGAATCCTAATTAATATATTAGGTAAAATAAGATTCTAAAATTCAAATAATTCACGAAACAGGCATGTAAGGACCATTCTTATGTGAGGGTGAAGGCCTCCTCCGGACTTTTCCATATTTCTTTATCTTGGGCAATTTCCTTCTAGTTTTTACCAATTTATTCAATAGGAAAGCTTAAAGCTAACACGATTTTATTGAGAAGGAAGTACAAACTTCAAATCAAAACATAAATATGAATTTCAATATTCAAAATTTGGTTTCAATAGTATTTTGAGTTAGTTAATAGTAATGAAAAGATAGTTACTACATTCATACAGAGAAATCACCTCATAATAAACTTAAAATATATATATAGTTGGCTAACATTGAAATAAATTGACTTACTTGGTACCAATGTATACATCAAAGGATATTGTTGTTTTTTTAACTATAATGTTACCAACAGAATGTATGTAGTTTATATAAGCAATTGTTTTATTGACATGAATTATAAATTGACGGTCCTTCCTTTGTATTGAAGCAGATATAAACCAATTTCTCCATAGTAATTAAACGGAACAAACAGCCGTTTTCTTGGCTTATTATCCCGGTTTGTAAACTTATGTCGTAAAGGAGGTGACGATAAGCTTACATCGGTTAACCGAATCACGACCATGGTTGGATCGAATCGCCAAGTACCTGTCGTATCTTGTAAACATACTAATCCGATTGAGTTTGATTAATCATTCCTGCAAAATATTTTTACTATTTGTGGTCGATTGAGATACGACGGACGTGGACGGTCGAGAGATTGAAGATGTTTATGATACATTACTACATCAAAGACACTAAAAATTCCTTTTCCCCAATTATGTAATTCAATAGAAAATCTAATTTAACGAACATAAGTTTACCGAGTCCCGACAAAATGAACACAACCAATTCCTGGGCGGGCCTTAAGCGGTTTATCATATTATAAAAACTTTGAAATATCTTATATAATGAGATCATGATTTGCCAAGTTGTTAAGAAAGAGAAAAGTTATATTGTCAAAGTTTATTTAATGCGGACAAAATACATCTCATCAATTTGTTTAAATGGTCCGATGATTAATTTCTGCGACTTACTTTTATTCTAGGTCCTTTTTCTTGTTTTTATTTTAACGAACAAGTAATATTAATATTCTATGCTTAAAGAATAAAAGATTTAAGTAATAACTTTAAAAGTGAATTATAACAGATAGCAAAAAGCTTTTGCTAAAATTTTATAGTCGATGGTAATAGTATTTTTTTAATAAACGATTTTCTGTTATATTAGACAGAAAATGTTTATCATTGTCGCCTTCCATCAGTTAACTTGAAAGACGTGAAAGCAGTAGTGATCAATCAGATTCTAGGCTTCCGCATGAACCGATAATTTCTTGAAACTTGATTGGTTAAGAGGCCAGGCTTGATTGATGCGTCACTGTTTTTTTTTAAACTCGAATGGAGAATACTTTTATTTTAAAACATGAACACATATAACGCTTAGTTAACATTTTTTTTTCTCCAATAATAGATTACTTCATATAAATAAATAATTGTATGGCAAGACTTCAACCTGTGACCTACGCCACGATAGTTACAAATAATAAAAATGGATTGTCTAAAAATGTTTTATTAAAAATCAGCGATCTCTTTAAAATCTCTTTAATGCAAGTATTGCAGCACTATTGAGCAACATACACATTCTTTTAATTTTTTTAATTTAATAGCGGAACGTCCAGACGAAAAGGTTTCTCGTCGCAACATCGTCCGCATGGGGATCCGAGTGCTGCAAGGTCCTGGCCGCATGGTCCCACCACCAGTGCTACCACCAAACTCACCTCATCATCCTCTAAGTGTCCTCGCTCACCATAATGTTCTCAGGTAAGACTACCTTGTCAATAGCTATTGAAACTAATAATAAGTTCAGGATGATCTTCTGAAGATTTTCAATTTAATTCTTTTACTTGTGTGAATATGAGATTTTTTTTTATTCAAATACAATGAATAAAATATCGAGATCTAGAACTACTAATAAATATTCTCCTCAAATCTCAAGTTAAATACTATGTTTAAGTGAAGAAGTTTATTGGCAGTAATGTGCATAAGCTTTTATTTGAATCCAGAATACGTGTACTTTATCCCAAACATTGTTTGGATCTTCGCAATTTTCTTTTAAATCGATATCATTCTATAGATTTTCCGTTAAGATTTATAATATATCTATAAACACACACGTTTTCACTCCATTACTACATGAAATTACCGTTTCATAGAAATAAATATTTCACTCATTAAATCTATTTCCTTTAATCCTACGAGTATCATTAGTAAGTCAAGTCAAGGTATTTTAACCGTGTCACGATTTGGTACTGCCTTTTTCGTTCACTGCAAATGCTTAAACACAATGAATGTCTGAATAATTGAAGAGGTTTCAAACATCTTCCGACCACCTAGTACTGAATATTGTAGAGCTTTCATACTGAACAACGTCATTAATTTAAAGTTTATCTAAATATGATGTTATAAAAGTCGCCAAAAAGTATTTTTGCACGCAAGATCTTATAGAGAAGTTCGGTGAATGGCCTTAAACACTAGTACGATTATCTCGTAATATTTCTTCAAAAGACTTTGTTGTTTACTTACATTCATATATATTTTTTTTACTTTTAAATACAAATTATATTTATTTATCAATAGTCGTAACTATATCCTCAAATGGTATAAGCATCTTTTCTGAATATCCATCTGAGCTCAAAATTTAAACCGGAAAATGCAAACTTAAGATTTCATTAAATCAATAAATTTATGTTTTAACCCAATTAAGGCCTGTCCAAATTTATCTTCTTATTTATATTTACATCTAATTTAATCAATTTGGCAATACTTTAATTGACTTTTGTGACAATTCTAAAGTGTATATTAGTTTAGTTACGTTATCTTTAAGTTTCTCAATTTTTTTGTGCGAAGATCCCCTCGAATTCCACCGATTTGGGGCTATATCGGACTCGAACCGACTAAAAACGCACACCGTCTCGAGCTCTAGAAGCCGAGGAACCCGGTGCACCCTCGAAATGATATCCCTAGAATTACTTCTGAAAATCTTATAAAATTCAAATTCTTGTATATAATTTCATCAATTTTAACCATTTACATTTTTATGTTACGCCACATCTGAAATCGACGTGATCAATGTTCAACTGAGCATGACAAATGTTCATACTTGAGTACACATTCGATACACGTGGGAGTTGAGTTGTGTTTGCACCCACCAACTTCAGCTTGCCTACAGTTAGACTACCAAGTCGATCAGATCTATTGAAAGAGTAAATAAAATCAGATCAAACAAATAAATGTAGATGTTAGGTTACTAACAAAAAAAACGAAACAGGAATTACGTCAAGTTCATGAAATAGTAGAAACTTGAGAAGATAACTGTATCAGCACGAAAATAAATTAACGTAGAAAGAAATAAATTTAAAATTTGTATTCATTCTTAATAAAGCAAATCTGATAACGGTCGTGGGAAGCTTTTGTTGCGAGCAGCATAGAATCGACTTACATCCTGCAGCATCTTTCGCTTGGTATAATGATGATGATAAATATGTGATGATTAAATGAAGAACATAATTAATTTCTATCAGTATCTATAGTAATCAATGAATATTTCAAAACATATTGCCAATAGCTTTTAAAAATATAAGAACCTTAAAACGGTCAATGGATACAAATTTAGTTATCTATTCATTGATTATTCTAGAGTTTCTTGAAATCGATATACCTGAAACTTTGTTGAACTTTTATTGAATAAGATATCTCACTTACCTTACCTTATCGCTTCATTTATCCATAAGTGAGAAGTAAAGAAAATTACATATACTAACACACGCAGTACAGCTAACTCACGAAGTAAAATATAGAACTCGAACATTGCAAATATTACCGAAAGTTTTCCTATTGTGTCCCTAATAATGAGTGGGACACACCAGTAAACAGAGTGACCCAAAACTTTGACCATTCCCGCCTCGACGGTACATTCTTTATAGAATCCCTTCCTTTATCTAGCAAAGTATAAAAGTTATTATGATTTTCAATTCAAGAACCTGTTTCAAAATTCTGGAATTTTAACGAATCAATTATATAAACTTGTACTTGGTGAAGGTCATGGGAAGCTGTTAGCTGCCAGCAGGACAGGACCGATTGTTGTCACGAACTTTGAGACAGACCTTTATCCTCCCCCGGGATAACGGCCCGAGTATTGGCCCGAACCCTCGACAATATGTCGAACCGCCAAAGGGAGTTGTTGGCTTGGCATCCGGGCGCTTCCCTGAGTGTTGGAAGAGCGGAAAGCTGGTCATATTGAAGAAGCCGGGACGGCCTTCTTAATCGGTCGTGGCCTATAGGCTCATCGTGTGCTGGACGAGGCGGGCAAATTGTTTGAAAGGATACTCTCTGACCGCATCGTCGTCATAAATATATAGTGATGTAATGTTCTCCTAGCCGAATACGGCCACGGCGACCAGTCTTATTATTTATATATAGTACATGGGCAGCGAGGTCATTTACTCTCAGGTTCCACGTCTAGGTATTCCTTATAATCCCTTCTCCTTTCCTCCACCAACGAGAAATGATTCAATTTGTGACCTAATACATGGTCGATATGTCTAAAGCGGCGTTCCCACGAGGCGTTAATCACGACAGTGAACCACGCTTTCGTGAAATACACTTCTGTGTGAACGCATAACTTGCTTTCATGAGGGCGTTCACACAGAAGTGTATTTCACGGAAGCGTGGTTCACTGTCGTGATTAACGCCTCGTGGGAACGCCGCTTAACAGACAGAGAAACCCGTAATAACTTCGAAAAATTTAGTGCCCAACTGTTAGACTCTATGTTTTTTCTAATTCCTTTTCGCTGATACTGTATTTAATATTTTTATAAATGTTTTATTTGTACGCGCTTCAGGAAAATAAAGTTCACCCGTTTGTTTCAGTCGCTTTATAGTTCGACACTTTATCTAGACATAAATTTTCTTAGTTGTTGTCAAATAAAAGTCGTATTCTTCTTTTGAGAGATTTTATTAGCCTTTTATTATCCAACGACCCTTAGGAGCGGTTTGGTGACCATGACCGCGGTCGAGATAGTGGTTGTCGGCTACATAAAGCAGTTACACAAATTCTATTATTTTAGTACGCAATAGAGGAAATTGGATTATTCTCAGGACACGCTTTTACCCCTGAGAGCTAAAATATGCTCTCTTGCAAAGTATTATGTGCAAATAAAATTTAAAGTGGTTATCGTTTTCGCAACCAATTCATCCCAGGTACCACCTTCATGTCAATCCACCTCACTGATCCCTGATCGCCACTTTAGAACTCTTTTTACTCTTTTAACGTCTGCACTATGCCTGATGCTACCAGCATATGCCTGATATACCAGCTAAATTATCACTTCAGCATGAAAGAATCTCTTGGAGCGAAAAAGAACATCTGTAGAGTTAACATTGAGAAATGAAATGACTGCTACTTAGAATGTATTGTATAAAGAAGTCCTTAGGACCTCCTTCATTATTTTTTATTTTGATTTTTTCATTAACTACACTTTTCCTCTCTGGACCTCTGTTCCTAATTCTTTTAATTAACTACTAATTTTATGACTGAGTTCCCATTAACAACATTATTTTAATAAGTAAACCTATTGTACAGATAGCATAGCAAACCTTTAAATTAGCGTAAATTAAATCACGCCACTTGTAGAAGAGAAAATACTAAAAGTATTGTTCACATAGTATTCGAAATTCGACCATAATACATTGAGTTTCTTTTTATTTTTCTGAAATCCTCCTCCAAATAAACTCTAAGTGTGCCAAATTATTAATTTTCGTAAAGTGTTTTTGTTTCACATAATTATATATAGATATATATTACGTATAAACTAGTTCATACAAAATACTATGGTGTTTAGTTCGCGTCTGACGTTCAATTTGACTAAAATAAACATAATAACAAAACAATGCCGCAAAAGTAAAAGTAAATAACATTGAACAGACCACAGTAGTTTGTGACTGAATTCGGCGAAACAGCTAATTTTCATAAATAGTTCGCAAACATGTTCAATGTAATACTCGTAACGCTTTGATCTCAATTTGTTGTTTTCTTAAAACCACCTAGGTATTGACAGATGTTAGGTATTTTTCAGGGAACTACTGTCGTCATGCCTTGCCGATAACCTGGTGCCGACCCCGGGCCAACAAAACAAGTTTGTTTTTGTTTTTTTGCAATTTAACATCGCACTGCCATGATACATATTTATGCATGCATTTTATAATACACAAACTGGCAATTAATCCTTCGCACAGCTTAGCTACGAGCCTGTTTTAGTGGTCGTATTGTTATATTTTATTGGTCTGTCTGATGGTTTCGAATAATTTAAGGCCATTGATGATCAATGTAAATAATAGGTAGTAGAGCCACGCTGATTTCAGCACTATGCTGGCGTTCGTACTGTCGTGTTTCATTCGTGAGTGCGAGACTGGAGGTGCAGAGATGTATAATCTTCTTAATAGACCGCTCAATGTGCTATATAATATGCTATATTGTTGCATTGTCTGCATTCGCCATGATGGTGACCACTTTTGGATTCTGCTCGTGCTTTCCTTTAGGCAGAGTAGGGTCACTTTGGCAAGCTCATGCTTAACAATAATTTAAGAAAGTGACACACACACTAACACACATAAATTAAAAAAATTAAAAGCTCCATCACACCGCAATATTTCTCATAATCGATTTGCAAACAAAGCAACATGCTGCAAACCACCTCTCATTGATTGAATTTAACAGGAAATGTTATTTCCCCCGGCCTGCCGCAGTTAAAAGGCTTACCATATACATATACAACCCTATTACTGTAGGCAGAAATCAAGTTTTCTCCAGTAAATAGTTCTTGTTGGGTCACGTAAACTTTCTTATTTAATACCAGCTAAGGGATTTGTGGCAAATCTCAACAAATAACTTCCTAGGGTTATTTTGAGGTTTATTATAAGGTTCCGCTTTTTAGATTTTGTGCAATATAAGGTTATAGTAATTTTACTGCTATGCATCCGTCCATAGAACCACCCCTTGATATCCTTAATATTACAAATTTGAATGGAGGATTTTTGGAGGTATTAGAAGTAACATAAGATACTTTTTATGAAATGCAAATCAAATCTAATTCAAATAAATGTCGTTTTGACATATCCAACCTGTGTATATATATATATATATGATACTGTGTTTGTGTGATCTACAAATTCTAATTTTGATTTTAGGTATTCTTTGTGTGCGTTTTATATATATTTATAACGTTCTCCGCGATTTATTTGATTATATCGGATCAATCAATCAGCGTCACAAGTGCGATGCCGACCTTTGGGGGATGGGAAAGGGGATGGGGGAGGGGTTGTTGTATGGGCCTCCGGTATCCTCACTCACTCGGTGAAACACAGCGCAAACGCTATTTCACACCGGTTTTCTGTGAGGCCGTGGTATCACTCCGACCCATTCATGCCGAAGCATAGCTCTCCCACGGTAATTTAAAAAAACATATAACCTATAAAGTATAACGACGAATAGTTTTGTTTGTAGACATCTTACACACGACACCATCTAGCCCCAAGCTAAGCAGTGCTTGTGTTATGGGTACTAGACAACGGATATCAATTAATATATACTTTTATTATATTATTTATAACAACGTGACACAAGAATTATATAAAATAAATAATTGTACGCCAGCAAATGCATCAGAATATCCTTATGTCAATAATAAAATAATACTAGGGAACAGAACATCACATCAGCTTATGAAACTTAATATCGCCTATCTTATGCATTTCAAATTTAATTAATATTGCAGATTGTGTTACAATTCTATATTTGCAATTTAAATTAAACAGAGCTTTGAAAATCAAACAAAAGCCTAAACAAACAATAGTCCTGGAATGATCACTTCGTTAAGCGAAAAGTGCTCTTGAAGTGACTTACATTGTAAATTTAATTCAAGAATGTTTCTTGACACTATAAGTAATTTACACTTTACTGTTTGGACTTAATTGTCACTAGGTATATTCAAAAAATTATGGCCTGAGCCATATGAAACCGATGAACCGAATTTTACACCTGAATAAATTTAAATGTGGGAGAGCCACGCTTTGGTATGAATAGGCCGGCTCGACCGGAGTAATACTACGGCCATCACAGAAAACCGGTGTGAAATAGCGCTTGCGCTGTGTTTCACCGAGTAAGTGAGGATATTTGGGTCCTCGTCGACAAAATTCTCTTGAGAAGCTAAAACCAAAATTCATGTACTAACACACTAACAAACAAAAAGGGTATTTCCTTCCTAAACTATAATCAATCGGTAATCCGACATCGTACCTGTAAATTATTTTCATGGATGTTTTTTAAATTAGCTATGCACTTGTTTTAGTATTTATTAGCCTCAGCTTCTCACGGGTATTGTACCTACAATCACGGACTAACGAAAGATAACACTTGCGGTTTTATTATAATTTTATCCCTTTAAATATAACCGTGTCAATAAGAAACACACAAAAAAAATATTATCTAATTTGGTGCAGTCAGTCTGTTATTGAGCGCGTTTATTTTTTGTATGTATGGGTCTGCCAAAATATCTATATCTCGCTTAATGGAATGCGGACAATGCATTAATGCAGCATGGGGACCCACACCATGCTTCTGCATCATTGGGCTTCCGGTCTTGCACTCACAAACGAAACACAACAGCACGAATACTGTTTGATCTGTTCTGTGCGAAGGTAGTACAGCCCCGGTCGAGCCGGCTCGTTCGTGCTGTAATCAGCGTAGTTCTATAACCTTTAAAACATACTTTTCGGTTACTCATTTTTCTTTATAGATATAAAATAATATATAAACTTATGGGTCTAACTAGTTTCAAAGCTGTGTTTGCACTTTAGGTCAGGTATGGGAGCTAGTCATAAAGTGTTTATCTTTACGAGCCCTTGGAAAACACTCGTAAATCACTTGGGTATCTTTATGAGCCATATAAGTAAAAAAAAGAGGTTTATACGATACTACATATTTAAATA
The DNA here is from genome assembly GCA_916048165.1 of Spilarctia lutea. Lineage (NCBI taxonomy): Eukaryota > Metazoa > Arthropoda > Insecta > Lepidoptera > Erebidae > Spilarctia > Spilarctia lutea. The sequence goes on along the minus strand of OU696471.1, from coordinate 19,261,235 downwards.
AGGACTTTGTGCTATTTTAGTAAAGTTCATAACTCAAAACAAACATGAAAAATAATCGTTGTAACATGAAAAACATAAGGCCGATTCTGAAATTTCGTATATGCTCAGACCTTAATAATAGGTCTTTACCTATGAAATTGCGTTTCTTCAGTACTGGTCATTTCAAATAAAAACAAGTTTGTAATGGCTCTGTATTCTAAATTCAAATTAATTTTGTTTTAAAACCATGACATTCTATTTACAAACTCAGTCTTTTGTTTTTTGATTAGCGTTGTATTTTCATTACATTTGAACATTTTTCGTCATAATGGATACTTTAAAAATTCGTGTAATTATGGAATATGAGTTTCGTCGTGGCACCAACGCGACACAAACGGCACGTAACATCAAAAACGTTTACGGAGAGAACTGTACAAACGAACGCACAACCCTTTATTGGTTTTCCCGGTTCCGTTCTGGAAATTTCGACTTGAAAAATGAAGCTCGTGGTCGTCCGGAGACTTTGGTTAACAATAATGAATTAAAGGCGATTGTGGAAGCTGACGAAACTCAATCTACAGCTGAGCTAGCAGCAGCTTTTAATGTAAGCATCAAAACAATATTGATCCATTTGCGACAAATTGGCAAGGTAAAAAAACTTGATAGATGGGTGCCCCACGACCTTAACGATCGCCAGCGCAACGTACGCGTCGAGACTTGCCTTTCGCTGCTCAACAGACAAAGAAATGAAGGAATTTTGAAACGAATAGTTACGTGCGACGAAAAATGGATTCTGTTCGACAATCGAAAGCGCTCAGCAAGTTGGTTAGACCCTGGTTCAGCACCAAAACAATGCCCTAAACCAAAAATGACCCCTAAAAAGGTGATGGTCACTGTTTGGTGGTCTAGTGCGGGTGTGATTCACCACAGCTTTTTACAAAACGGCATGAGCATTAATGCAGATGTGTACTGTGAAGAACTGGAGAAGCTTGCACATCTGCAACCAGCTTTGGTCAATCGGTCGTCCCCACTGCTCCTTCACGACAACGCGCGACCCCATACTGCGCAACAGACAGTCTCCAAGCTGCAAGAGCTGGGGTTGGAAGCTCTCCCTCATCCGCCATACTCACCAGACCTTGCACCTACCGACTATTACTTTTTCCAAAATTTAGACAACTTTTTAGTGGGTAAAAAATTCAATTCCCGAGAGGCAGTACAAAATGCCTTTGAAGAGTTTGTTGCCTCCCGTCCAGCTGATTTTTACAAGAAGGGCATCAATAAACTGCCAATGCGTTGGCAAAGATGCGTCGATTGCATGGGTGATTACTTCGAATAACAGAAATAAAACAGATTGAAAAATAAGTACTTTCACTTATTGCATACAAAACGGCAATTTCATAGGTAACCTAATATTATATGTGCGCAAAATAAGAATAAATACTTAGAAATAAAAACATTACGATCTCAAGCTTCCATCATGATTGGCGTGAAGCCCAGAAGGCCGAAAGCTTTTCGCTTTCGGGGGTAAAATTAAATAAGGATTTTGATTCTAAACTGTCGTGATCCTTTTCAATTTTGTTACGTATTCTAGTTTAGTGGAACTGTGTAGAGACAAAACAGTTGATCAACCTCCTCAGATCCTTTTCCACTACCATTAAACAGACGTAAGATAAATTGAAATTGCAATGGGTAACAGTATTACTGTAATCTTTTTGTTTTTAAAGTAACATAATTCTTAATTTAATATTATTTTAGCAGTAGGTTTTTAATTAACCAACAAAAATGTTTTAGAGTCCATAAATACAAAAGCCTTTTTATTCAAGCATTTATATTAAAAACCTTTTTGCCAAGTTATTCATTCGAAACCTATTTTAAGCTACGACAAAGTTCATTGCCTTTTAAAAAAAATTTCAGAACGGTCAACGGGGCCTTTTACTCTTTTGACATCTGCTCACAACAAAATCTTTTCTAAAACACCCGCTTTATTACTAAGCGATGGACCGTTTATAACCGATGTCAAAAAAGGATGGAAGTTCTCAATTCGACCGTATTTCTTTTTTTTATGTTTGTTACCTCATAACTTTCGACTGGGTGAACCGATTTCGATGATTCTTTTTTTATTTGATCCAGTTCTTGAAGTCGGTTTTTTTTTGTTGTCAAAATTTGAGATTTATAAGTATCCAAATGTTTAAAAAGAATTAGAAAATAAGTATAATTTTATGTTTAAGTTATTCCAACATAGGTACCTATGTGGTCTACCGATTATGATTTTCTATCATCGAGGCTCATTGTGAATTAAATGTAACCATATAGTGGTCGCCCAGAGGTGTCTTTGCTTTCTTAATTTTATTTTTTATTTTTTGTATTTTTTTTCACTACTGTTCCATGTAAAACATTTTACTCCTCCGTTCGCATAATTTTCGTACAACGTTTTTACTTCACGTATTAATATACAGATTTTTCATAAACGTGTTAAAATTTCAAATTATTGTTAGATTAACTGCACGGTTGGCCTAGTGGTTTAGGCGGTCACTACGCCGCTTTCTACTGCGCCAAGTGTTGTGGGTTAAAATTCCATATGGGACAACACTTACTGTGATCCACACAGACTTTATGTCCGTCTCATTTATGTTTTAAAAGTCCCCCGCGACACAGGATGTGTATTCCTAACGCAAGAGTAGTAATTAAAAAAAATGGAAGGTGAGATTTGATTTGAAATCACATTTTCTACCCTTTACATATTCATAAGACACCCAGTTGTGAAGAATTATATGTTTATTCAACGATACTCTCATGTTTTTTTGGATAATATTTAGTTAAGGAAATTACATTCAAATTTTATAAAATAACTTAGAAATATATTTAGTTTTAGAATTACAAAGATTTTATAGAACCTAGCTATTGCCTACAACTTTTAATTTTGCGTCCTTTCTATTTTGGCAATGGCGATTTTACCACAATCGTGTACTTCAAGGGATACTTTACTTCTTTTGAAGTGACATTTCCAAAAAGCCTGTGTTCCAAAAAACCTACTCAAATGTGTAGCCTCAACGGTTTTGGCACTGCGTTGACGAATCAGTCAGTGAATTGTTGTTTTTGCTTCTTCCAAATTTTTCTTCAAATATTTTCGTTTCGAAGTTTGGGAATTTTCTATGAATTTAGAAAAAAAAGTATATAAGTATTCTATCAGTAAATCTAGGTTTCATAGTACAAGCTATGCTTAGTTTAAAACTAGATGACATTTTGAATCAGATGTCCAAAATATTCATTTTTTATTTAGCCTTTAGCTAGCCCTTATGGCTTAGTCACGTAAACAAAAGTTATAATTATCTTCAATTACTTATTGAATTAGTAAGCCTAATCGAGGTTTGAATGTATTTGATTTGACCTAGTTCCTCAGTGTTAGTACAATGCATAATGAGTCACAGCGCATTGTCACATTGTGCTGCATCAACTCCTCATGCTGATTGACGCAATTGGGCCGTTTACTGGAATACTGCTGCTACGAAAGCATCAGCGCTTTCTATATTGCTTGGGTTTACATTACTTTAATGTTTTTAAACCCTTACTGACATGAATACTTTTGTCATTTAAGCTTTCGAGTACGCTGTATGATCCTGAGACAGTTTAAATTTCTTAAACCTAACGCTAATACGTTGCTCGAAATGTGTTCTATTATAATTTAGTTATAAGTTATTATTAAAAATTTGCTTGATTAGAACTCTGTTGTTTGATTATTTTCTACATTTTTCATTTAATCCAACCTCTACACTAATATACAGAACTATAGTTTTTTATATGTCAAATTATTCAAATTGATTGTCATTACCATAAAACTGTATTTAAAAATTTTTTACCTTTATTTTGAAAAACGGTCCCCATTTCATGTCATCCACATTTTATATATTTTTTATCATTCATTTCATCACGACGACGACTTGAAGACTCTAAGACTTGATAATTGAAGACTATAAATACTTGACATTGGCAAAAATAGCTGATCCGAGTGATCCGGCTGGTTGCCATTTCATCAAAAAAGAAGAAAAACTATACCACACCACAAAGCCATTAATCATAAGTTTATATAAATTATACAACGTATCGTTTGCACACTCATAAAACAAAATTGTGTATTTTGGTGCAAATATTATCAAAATAATAAAAATAAGCAACAATATTCAGTGCATAGAGTGCGACGCTGTGCTTCAGATCTGTAAATTGAAATTTTAAGAATCTTAATTATTTCTATAACCACAATACAATAAGAACAATTTTGATAGAATCTTGTTCAGAAAGTGAAAAGGATGAAATTCAAGGACTGGTCAGTACAATATCACGTTTAAAATTGCTCACGTTTGTTCCAAACTCACATTTGTTGTTGTAGTAAAAAATCTTTATGTGAAGATACAAAACGGCTTGATTCCAAAGTCGATGCATATTCGTTGTGTTTCCATCCCTCAGAAACAGTACTTTGTTTCTAGATGAAGGGTAATCTTGATACACCATTTTGTTCTTAAAATAAAAGTTAGAATTTTGTTGAATTCACATCAAATTAAGTAGGTCTAATTATTTTACTTTAACTTCTTCCAAGTTATGAAACTTTCAACCGCTATTAGTATTTTAATCTGGCAGTAAATAATAAAATCTGTTACGTATTGTAATAAGTAATTAAAACTTAGCCGCGCGCCAAAACTCCTCGCGAAACGGGCTTCTTGATTTTGAAGTGAAAATTGCTTTTCGCTTTTCGTTATTTAACGCCTAATGCTTTAAGTCCTTCTAAAAACTTTGAAGATTTCAACAATTTCACAAATCATATTGACCATTTAAAGGAACTTTCTTAATTTCTTCATCAATACTAGTCTCCATACAATAGATTAAGAATCCGGAGTGTGACCACTTCTATTCATCCCGTGTCGTTAGAGGTGATTAAGGGAAAAGCTACGCGGAACTATATCACTGCAGGGAGAACCACCTATTTAACGAGAGGCCTATATTCAGCAGTGGGCTGTTAGACGCTATTGATGATGATGAACTACCCTCAAATAGAAAACCAACTTAACATGACAGCATTCGTGTTGTCGTGTTTAGTTCGTGAGTATGTGAGCGGAGGTCCAATGAGCATCTCAATAGTCTACCATTCCAGCATGGATTTTGATTCAATTTTTATCCATAGAGTGATTCTTGAGGAACGTTTTCGTATTTAATTTGTAAATTTTTTTGAGTATATTGGCTAAAATATAACTATATTTGTTAAAGATGTCGGAAAAAAATTAGCCGCAGTAGGTGATTAAATAGAAGAGTTATTTTATTGTTGCAGGTTAAAAAGTAAAATTAAAGTGGAATCTGATGAGAATTGCCGACCAAAGAGGGACGAGACAGGTGAGTGCGGATAATCAATTATAACCACAGTGTAGGGATCCCTAACTGCTACAAATACTCGTAACATATTACATACATACATGATTCACATCTAAAATTGATATGAAATCAATTGGAACTTATTTTACCAACCAACAAAATGTACTTCCATATCTGCAATTTACTGGACATACGTATTTATTCTCCAATTTGCACCCTTTATCCATATTTGCATAAAATATTTTACCACATTTAAACATTTCAAAAGTTTACAACATCGGTAATTACATAACGAAATTTACCTTCAGTGACGCATGTCGAGGTGTCGTGTAGAAACGAAGTTTAAAAGTCCTGAAGCCATGTATTTGAAAGCGTGAATTGTTTCAGAAAACTCAGAGGTACAACCGCCCCGGGCTACAGTCGAGAAACCTTTTCTGCTCTCGGATGGAAGGTGAGATTCCGAAGCTGTATTTATATGATTTATATACCTTACATGTATCTTCTTATTTATTTCACTTTAATTCAAAATACACGAGCGTTTCAGTGACGTGTATTTAATGGTCCTAAAGTTATAAAGCTACTATTTCATTCCAGGTTTTATAATTAGTGTATAAGGCTTTTACTGTATCTTCGTGTTCTCTTTGAAGTTATTGTTCACATAAGCAAACTTTAATGTCCCCACGGTTTTAGATGTCAGGTATTAGTTTAGTCTGGTGAAAAATTTAAAACTATTAATTTTTACAATTACTGTTTAGTGGTCGGCATTCGTCTATCAATTCATTTAATTACTTATTTTAGATTTCTACTTTCCTTCCCTTAGTTTTACTCCTCTACTTAATCTGTGCCAAAATTCATTCTCCTCCATTTAATCATTCTTATCAAAATTGTACATAGTTTTTGCTTCACGTATTAATACTTGTATAAAGCTATTTGGTTTTAAAAGTTTATACTAAAATCCGTTACGAGTTGACCAAGAAAAAATTAAGAATTTTTTAATCGTGTTTTTTTTATCTTACAATTCGATTTTGTTTTGACGACGAATAATATCGGGAACAATAATGGCTAAGTAAATTATGACTCTTATTTTAGTACTACTACTGTGGTGAATTATCTTTATTATCACTGATTTAATTATGATAATCAGATATTAATGCCATTGATATGATCTTCTTATTGAATCACATGGTTTCTTTCTTTGGATGATTTTTTTATTCTTCACTTCTTACAATTAAACTTATAAAACTATTATTTTTTAAATAGTGGAATAAGAAAAAGTTAATTTAATTCTAGGATGTATCTTAAGAAGTTCCACCAAGTGCCGACAGTCTAGAGTATAAATTACTTGCTTAAGTTCTTCTTTTTATTAATGCAAATATGAGAATAAAATCTTTAAATAAAGATTGCCTGATGTGTATTATTATTGCAGCAACTATTGATTAAGTTATATATGTTCTATGACAAACTATTGAGGAAATTCCTTCATAATTGTTCATATCTTTGTTTACCAGGGTGGAACTAGAAGCTTGGTTGGACAAGCCAAGCTACTCTCACGGGGAATCTATCAGAGTCGGCGTTGTTGTTGCTAATCACTCTTCGAAGACCGTTCGACGGATTAAGGTACGATTAAACATAATCAATATTGGCTTAGACTATAAAATACTGTAGGTACTCAAAATACCAGTGACTGCAAAATGAAGTCATTATAGTCATTAAAGTCATTTGATATTATATTCTCTAAATTCTAAATCCTTAATTTTATTACTTGGCTTTAAAAAATCATGAAAAATGTGATCCAAAACCTGCAAACCAATTTAATTTGTCACACACATGTACTACCACTTAAAAAATTGTATTATTGTCATGTCTAACACTTTCTCTTTTTTTTCTTTTACATTAATCATGACTAAAATATAAATGCGATTTGATTTGGTTAGTTTGGTACGCTTTACATCTTAGCTACTGAGCTAATCATCATGATATTTTATACATATAGTAGCTATTTCTCCGTCAGAGATAAAAGTAATTAACAAAACAACTTTACAGGCTTTTGCGCATGCAATGTCGCTGGTAGGCCGAGTGTGTTTCAAGTTCTCTCAACCATTGTAATCTGCACAAATTTTAATTAAACATTTTGCTGGTAACAAGTTAAGTTTTTACACAAACTTGGGCATAATATTTAGAATATCAACTTCTCACACGAGTAAATGAAAGGAAAAGGAAAGCGATGTGTTTGTTTAACAAATATATTCTTGCGGAAATGTGTTATGTTACATTTTAATGAAAGTAGACAAAATATTGATGTATTCACACTGGTATTATAAATTCAAAAGTAACTCTTCTATCTCTGTGTGTTATGCTTTTACTGCTAAACCACTGAAACGATTTGGATAAATTTTGGTACAGAAATAAATTGGATCTTGGAGTAAGACATGACAATACTTTTTGTCGCGGTAACCTACCTATATGCGGGTGAAGCCGCAGGCAAGAGCTAGTGTTTTTCTAATGATATATATATTATTGTAAATATTACATTTAAAATATTCTAAGTGAAAGTGCTTACCGCTAACGATATAAACTCGGGAAATCGAATTTGCATGATGCCATTCAAAATCTTAATGAGTTTTGGATTGCTTATTGAACTCCTTTAGTAGCCACGCTACAAGGTTATTTTCGAATAGAATGCTTAAATGTATAAATGTTCAATATCATTTAGCATAAACAATACTACTATCGTAAACTTTGCATGAATTTACGAAAAAATATAATTTTGCCTATGTTACTCTGAGAGTGCGACTTAATTTTTTTCCGAAGTCTTCAACAAATATCATGAAATTTTAACCAATATACTCAAAATTTTTACAGATTATATACGAAAACTTTCCTCAAGAATCACTCTATCTAATAATAAAAACTGCATAAAATTCCGTGCAGTAGCTTTTGAGTTTATCGTGACAGACAGACAGACAGACGCATTAAAGAACTTTGTTTTATAATATACATATTTTAATATTACTCGTAGCTGCCATAATGACTTTACTCTGCCTGATGGAAAACAGAGTAGAATTCAAAAGCAATGGTCACCATATTCAATGGGGACGTGGACAATAGAGCATGATAAACCACACTATTGCAGCCTAGTAAGATGCATTTTCATCTGTTATAACAGATAACAGGTGATCCTGTAGTGAGATCACGTTGAGATAACGATGACTTGATAAATCAAAACGCTTAAAAGGAATTACGGTACAGCGATTTGTTTAAAAAAATTATAGCTTTAAATTATTACAGCTATCAACAAGACTTTGACTGACGATGACAGATTTCTGACAATATCACATTTACTTTAAATCCAAGATATTCTATTATTCCACATAGGTAATAATATCGTACTTTTTTGTTTAGGTCTTGGTGGTTCAACATGTGGATGTTTGCATGTTTTCCAATGGCAAATTCAAGAATGTCGTAGCCCTTGTTAAGGGTAGTGATGTCGTTATGCCTGGTCAGACTCACACCGATACATACATCCTCACACCACACAGAGGTAAGAACAATTGCTACTATATTTTGATACCTTCATAATAACTGAAAAACCTTTCTAATTGCCTAACAATACATTCGTATTCTGTTTTATTAGTATGACTATGAATTAGGGGCTCGATTTAAGTGCAGAAGGTATCAGGTTGGTAAAACCCGTGCTATAATTGATTTTATTTACAGGAATCACAAAAAACTGGATAGCCCTTGAAGATTCATATTCCAAGACTGGTGCAAGTCTCGCTTCTACTGTTATATGTAATAACACACCGGAAGATAGAAACGTGTTCGCCATATACGTATCTTACTACGTTAAAGTAAAACTCACATTCAGCGCTATGGGTGGAGATCTATCACTCAAGCTACCTTTCATTCTGACACATTCCTGCATCAACGAAGCACCAACTGACAGTGTGATTGAAGAAGCTACACACAAAATGATACTAGAAGGAAAAGAAAATAGCGAAGAAGAAGATAGTAAAGCCGAAATAGAAAAAGATAAACAGAACAATAATGGTGACAATGAAGCCCAACAATCAGATTTCAACCCTGATGCTGAACTAAAATCTCCTTCAAATCATCACTGTGTTGCTGATGTACTAGTGAACATTGAAAATAAAATTGATCGGCCTAAAATCTATGTACCTGTTGAAGGACACACCGAAGTTCGGGCAGTTAAACCTAACGAGGAAGAATTAGATCTCATCGTAAAATATCCTGGGTCGGATACGTGATCCGACCAGGAACTAGATAATACAGACCAGCGGGACAAGACTGACACACAAGTGAACAAAACTAAAAGCAACATTTTTAAAGAAGAGGTCCAAATTCCAAAGTGTGGTTTTGCTGAAAATCTTAAGAGAGCTGTGTGTTGTATTGATCGTAGGCGTCAATCGTAGCTCGTAACAGATTCGTTTTTTAATGCTCAATCAAAATCATCTACATTACTAACATTGACAACTACTTCACAATTCATTATCTTATTTCTGCCTTTAAGCTTTTATTTTCTACACACCAAGCGTATGAGGTATGAAATTCATTTCACATTAAAGAGTCACATTATGAAAGATTTTTTACTAACCCTTACGTTTTAGGATAATATTTCTTACTTACAATGACTAACTAATACTTGGAAAAATGTAAGTGGACTAAAGTTAAACGATGTCAATCGAAAATCGTCTGAAAGCTATCGAATTGCTAATCTAGTCATTAGATAGAAGATAAATATGATTGTCTTATCTCTAAATTGTCAATAGATGTAAGATAGTCGGGTCACCGACGTATAATGCCTGAATGGATATTACGCTTACTAAATTTAGTCAGTTGTTATTTTAGATATATTTGAATATATTCAATCTCTTTGTAAGATCTTTGTGATTACATACGAGTACATATATTCACAAAGCTTTTTGTGTAGTATTTTTATAGCATAGTATGTGTATGTATGTTTAAATGTGAATTGCACGTTACTACGTGGTTTCTTGAAAACCCCTTTCAACTTAGCTAGACTTGAGTGTGGATTGTAAATTTCAATTGTAGTCAATAAATGAATTTTCATGAATACAAATTGTTACGTAGTGAGTTTCTACGAAATTTCGTAGTAATTATAATGTTCTGTTCAGAATTTCACTTCTTAATTTTGATTTGACCGTATTTCAGTTCATTTTCGTCAATTAACTATAAATGAATAGAGAATTATGTATGATATATAGAGTTCATAGTATTATTGCATATTTAATTTATTACAAAGTGGACTTTTATCTGTGTCGAATAAATTTAATCTTTGTGTCTATAGATTTAAATTGGAATTAGATATACAGATTTAATTTTTTGGCTAATTTAAAAGTAGATAAGAGAAAACGCTATAGAAACATACATCTTATAGCATGGGTAACCTCTTTCATCTCACCACCTATTGTGTGACATAAAACTTTTAAATCCAATAACGCAAGCTTTCCCAAATTCCTGTTACAAACTTCCCGTGCCTGTCTTGAAATCCCTCCCACAAATTGCAATAGAAAAAATATTACTAAAATAATGAATATGGACAGTCTTAGGCCAGGGTATCGTAGCCTTGACTTCGAGACGTGCGGTGAACGGTGTTCGAGACCAGTCCACATAATCAATGCTTTAGAACTCGCCGCTGCCCGCGCATTTTTGTTCTAAATTTCTATTAAAATGAAAGGAGAATAAAGATAATATCTAATAAATGTTTGAACCTGTTTTATAGTAATAGGACGGTCCCTCAAAAGATGTAATAATACTTTAAGTTACTTATATTCCTATGTATCTTAAAGAGTTCGAAGATTGTTTTACACCGTACATTGTACATACCTATTATTAATGATACTAAATAAAATATTGTAAGCACTTAAAAAACTAGTAACTATATTTAGTATACTATAACTATATTAAAGTAGATAGTAGTATATAAAGTTACTGTTTGTTTTATAAGAAAATGTAAACTTTTAGATTTACGTATCATTTTGAAATGTAAATATTTACTTAGTACCATTTATTGTTCATTTATTAATTAGTTATTATGTATTAGCAACAATCCAAGTATTTTATGCGCACCGTTGTATTTCTACGTATCTGTACAATTATTGTAGATTACATGTAATTCGAAATATTTTTCGGTGTTTGTAAATAGTGTAAATATATTTAAATTTTCATTTATAGTTTCATTTTAAACCCTCATTTCATAATAACTATGCTTTCTATAGTAATGTATGAAGTTGACATTTCACGGCTAAATCGCATCGACTGCCTCGGTAGCGTAGTGGTAGCGTATGTGACTGCTAAGCTTGAGGTCTCGGGTTCGATTCCCGGGTCGGACCAAATGTTTGTATGATCTGCAAATATTTGTTTCGGAGTTTGGGTGTTTTCGATTATACTCGTATGTATGTATTTACAAAAAAAAATATATCAGTTGTCTAGTACCCATAACACAAGCTCTGCTTGGCTTTGGACTAGATGGCGTTGTGTGTTAGATGTCCGGAATAGTTATTTATCTATTTATTATATATTTCAATCAATTGAGCATAGAGATAGTTTGATTCTTGAGGAACTACATACGCTTCTCTATACCGCGTTAACCAAAGACACGCGGATGAGTTACGGGCAAAAGTTTACTATTGTATGTGTGTATTTAATACGTTAAAATTAAAGAAAATATACATACCTTCTTTGTCATATATACTCGTATGTGTGGTAGTTAATTAGTTCAGAATTTTATGTCAAACCAACTCCGTACACACAGTAAACATCAGAACTAAACGTATGTCTACAGTGACTAACGAAAACTTATTTGTAGAATGCTCATCTCTCTGTTTATTCATTAACGCATCTCTGAAACTACTGAAAGAATTTGAATATAGTATTTATAGATGGAAATATCTGACCATCTATAAACAGGCTATTTATTTTTTAATTAAAGCTTTTAAAATATTTACAGCTTTAATTAAAGATTTACTGTATTGTACTATGTACTGTACTAGGTATTAAAATTGTATTCACTTTTTATATTGAATTGGATTTTTTCTAAATTTGAACATTTTCTTTAAATACGTCTATAGTGTTGTTGCAATTGATCTATATATCAAGCAGGTGTGATATCAAAATCACAGATACAATGACACCCTTTATATGCATAATAATATGCATAAATTTAAATAACAAGTTCTCAAAGGAAGGATTTTCAAAAAGACAATATGTAAACAAAAATAAAACAAGTAATATTTTACCATTTTAAAAAAGCATTGATAATATGGAACATTAAGCAGAAATAAGCAGTTTGACGATGATGGTGGCGTGACGACTTCATTTATTTTTTAATCATTTATTCATTTCGTTTAAAAAGATAACGCCCCCATTAGGAATAAATATCCTGTACCGCGGGGGACTTTACGAAGATTCATGAAACGGACACAAAGAACACCCAGAACCTCGGAATAAAAAATTGTGAATCACACAAAGCGTTGTCCCTTGTGGGATTGGAACCTACAACACATGGTACAGTAAACAGCGGCGTGGCGACCGCCTTAACCACTAGACCAACCGTGCAGCCGATGCGAAACGACTTGCGCAAGACATCTTGTAGGAGTTGGGTGCGAAAAGCCCAAAATCGATCGTGTGTGTGTGTGTGTGTGTGTGTGATGAGTAGCGTACAATGAGAGAGGCCTATGTCGAGCAATGGACTAATAGAGCGACTGTTTATATCTATGTATGTATATGTAAAAAGAAAAGAAATCATTTGATGCTAGGTAATAACAGGTCACATTCAAAATCCATTGCCAACCAATAGAACCTTACCAACAGATTTTTTTCAAGGACGGCTCCTGCTTAGTCTACTCGATGATGCATAGAATTGCGTGAGTACTTATAATTCACGGAATTTATTAGTTTTATGAAAAATAACATGTTAATATTGTTTATTTTAGAAGTCTAGTACCATCTGCACAACTGTAAATCAATCTGTGAGAGTCCATTAACGTCACAACTTGCAACACCTAATATATGCCATTAGCGTCATGTTTTAAATTTGATTTACTGAACGCAGTTGTAAATCAAATTATGCTACTTCAATAAATTAAGTGACAGTTATAATTAATTATGATTTATTTGTTGTTCCATATTTGTTTGCTATTTTTTTTTTATTATTAAATAGAGTCTCGTTTAGCAGACGTATCGCCTGATGGTAAGCGATTTAATTTGATTTATTAACTTTTCAACGGAAGTAACGCTCACTGTAATTAATAAATAATAATAATAAATATTTCGGACATTAACACACAACGCCTTCTAGTCCCAAACTAAGCAGAGCTTGTGTTATGAGTACTAGACAACTGATATGAATACATATATACTTTTTTTTGTAAATACATACATGTGATACATGGAGAACACCCAAACTCCGAAACAAATATTTGTAGATCACACAAACACTTGGTCCGACCCAGGATTTGAACCCGTGACCTCAAGCACAGCAGTCGCATTCACTACCGCTGCGCCACCGAGGCAGTAAATTATTATTTATATAACGACATACTTGTTGTGGCATAAAAAATATACCTATTGAATTAGATTTATATGCAATAATTTTACTATGTATGTTGTAAACTTATTTTCTCTATTGACTTGCTTTATGGAAAAGTACCCAAAAGTTCATGTTTTTCAACAGAAGCTACTCTTCTCGATGTAAACAAAGTTTGCATTATAAAATTGCAAGAATCCTTTATGTAAATGGAGTAATTCCACCGCCAGTGCCCGAAGCTATTTCGTTTGGCGCGCTTTTACACACACAAAATACGTAATAAAATGCAACTGTGACACTCCCCTTGGTTAAAATTTGTTCACTTCGAGTAGACGAAGTACTCATAAAACTAAAAAGGAACTTATAAAAGTGTTGTGGTTTCGACTTCTTCGAGGCCAAATGAAATTATTAGTTTAATAGTGTTATTCTTCAGTAACCGAGCAGTGAAGTAACTTGTTGGTAAGTAAATAAGAAAGTACAACCAACTTTCGAAATAATATTTTGTGTTCGGTTAAATTTGTATTCGCAAAATAGGCCATTCAAAGGGCAAGGTTTGTCCTCCTTTTAAAGAATTCGGTAAGAAACAGTCTGCGGTTACCTATTTACGATAGCTTTTGCCTGTGGCTGGTTTAAACTGTTTTTTTTATAAGTGATCTAATTGAAATAAAACAAAGATTTAATGTTAACTGAATCACAATACATCGAAGAAAACTACATCTGATCTAAATCGGTTAAGCCATTTGTGAGAATAATCTCACGTGCACAAAGAAAAAATAATCTAAAAACTATTACTTAAATAAATACCCTTGTCATTAGGTTTACTTCAATAAATATATATATATATATATATATATATATATATATATATATATATATATATATATATATATATATATATATATATATTAATAATTGACATCTTACATTTTTATACATAAATATTTATAAATATAAATTAAATTAAATCTATTTCATTGAAATATAATAGAGAAAAGAGACGCTCATTTTTTAAATTATTTTGGATTAAAAACAATACAATTAGCTACAGCAGTAATAATTAATAAATGCACTATAGAGAGTAAAATGAACAAACAAATACAATAAATTTACACAAAAAGACAAAAAAACAGAATGATACCCACAGGTTGTTAAATTGATATACTCCTAAAAGTTAACTGTATTAATTTGCGTACAATAAAGTTTATTCTATTCCTTCAAGTGTTACTGGAGTAGGTAAATAAAGAAAGGTATTGTCGTAAGAAAATTAAATTTTTAATCAGAAAACACCCAAAACTTATTAAAGAATCCAATAAAAGAATAAAACAAGTTTTCATTTCACAAAGTCGCTAAATTTGGTAAAATTGCGCCGATGGTTTAAGCTTCTTACTACGCTGAGTGTTTAGTGTTCGATCCCTAAATGGGACAAAACTGTTTGATCCACAAATTATTATTTGAGTTTCAGTATTCTTTGTGTTCGTCTCATGAATATTTTTGAAGTATCTCATAACACAGATTATATTCTAGAAATATACTTTGTCTTAAAAAAGTAATATTAACTAGAAATCTGACACAATAACAATAAAAAAAACTTCAATTTAGAATTCAGCATTTTTAAACATGGCGGCTAACTTCACTCCATAAATTGTAAATACCAATCTAGTATTGCAGGTACCCAAAACACAAACATGTTATTCCCGGAGCCTCATGGTGGAACTTAGAAATGAAATTTGTGCGTATCCCTTGTGTTGCTCGCCTATAATCGTTCCAATACTTTATTTAACTTTTGACAGATCACGCACATAAAGTTTTGTAATAATTTTTGATACAATGTACTACAGATAATACTGTACTTTATGGGCGGGCTCCGCCTACTTAGGGATGTGTCATTCGTAATTAATGACCACAGACTATAAAAATGGTTTTGAAATAAATCGATTATCGATTATATTAATAAAACATACAATAAAATTATTGTGATTATATTTTATATCAAATCACGTAAAAAGCTTTATTATTTTGCATTAAAATGCCCTAAATGTCTCTGTTTCAATGCATAAATAATTTGCGTAATGAAAACAGTTCCATCGTACTCGTACCTAGTAATGGGATCGAATGTATTCGCCGCAAATTAATGAATCTAAAATAATTGTTTAGACTTACTATAGTTGGTTCAAATAAAAACTACCTGCGGTACCTACTTGTAATGAACAGGTACAAAATGTTGAAATTCGTAGTAATTTACGGATTAAAAATAAAACAACCAAAAGAGGTACTGTAATACTAATTTTAATTATAAAGAATCGTCTTCTTCGTATGACCAGGAATCATCATCACTTGAGTTCTCAGTAATATTGATTATCATTTCTTGGATAGATAAATTGTCGAATGCAACATCCCGATCCCAATCCGACATTATCACCTTCTTTGTTTTTTCTACAACATTCGCCCAGTTTTCTGGAGTTACTTTTTCACACGCATTTTTCAGTAAATTCAGCATTTTTCTTGCGGTGAAAGGAGGAGTTGTATTGTTCCTCGCAGCATATCCTTTAACTTGTGCCCAGATCATTTCAATTGCATTATATTGGCAGTGATATGGGGGAATTCTGAGGACGGTATGCCCATGCTCTGCTGCCATTTCATCTATGACGTATCGTTTTGGCAGCTTCTTTGTTTTTAATATCTTTACTAACTCTACTTTTAGTAGGGACTCATTCACCTCTTCGCCATTGTCACGGAGCCAGTTTATAATTTCATGTTTTTTGTTGGCCTGTGTTGGTATTTTATTAATTTGACGAGAGTGATAAGGTGCATTATCAATAAATATTATTGATGGCTCTTCGAGTGATGTAAGCATTTCTCTGAACCACTTTTCATACACGTTCGAATTCATCTCCTCATGATAATCTCCTGTTTTCTGGGATTTAAAAGCTAATAAAGCGCCTGGCACAAATCCTTTTACTGTTCCTGCATGACAAATAATCAGTCGTTCGCCTTTTCCCATTGGTACTGTAGAAGTGGAGCCAACGGTGTTGTCAGTCCAAGTTTTTGACAGCGTATGATTCGCATTGAGCCAAGTTTCATCTGTGAAAACAACATTCGACCAATCTTCTATTTTTTTTGCTTGTCTTAAAAAATCGCATCTATACAAAGCAATATCATTGCGTTCCATTAAAATTTTTCGTTTGTCACATTTTTGGAATAACATTCCAATGTCTTTCAATACCTTTGTCAGAGAAGATTTTTGACCACGGAACAAACCACTATTTCGAAGAGATTGTGTTAGTTTTTTTAATGTTGGAATCTCTTTTCTTTGGTAATAGTCGTATATATGACGACGAATAGCATCAGCGTCAAAATTGTCAACGGCTGTAACTTTACTAGGCGGACGTTTTTTCTTAGGTGTAGATAGCTTATTCTGTTCCATGCCACTGCTGCCGTAGCCTTCTTTTGTTATTTTTGCCACTGTTGGAGCACTAATACCTAATGCTGCTGCAACACGGTCTCTAACTTGAGTCACTGGTATAAGAGGCCCACCATTACGGCTTTCCTTTTCAAAGTATTCACGAAGTCGCAAGACAAACTCTCTTGTTTGTCCTTTGAGTACTTTCTTTTTTGGCATTTTGACAGTAACGAAGGCAGGAACGATACGCTCAACTCAACCAAACGTGAGAATTCACAAATAAATCAATACGGAGGAATATAAATACTCAACTATATTGAAGGTTACTCATTGAAATACTGTAGATTATTTTAAAATAGACATAGAGAGATTTAATAAAGATCATCAATAGTTTAACAAATACAATATTAACCACTGAATTACAACACAATACAATAATACATTTTGAAAATTCAGTTCCTTTTATATATTTTTTCATGACATAGAACCGTCATATTTGAACAACACTCTTTTAATCCATTTCTTCTTTATTTTGACAAAGGAGGTCGCACATTGAAACACATAGAAATATGAAGTACGAAATTATCTATAAAATAATGAGTTTGTTAAATCGATTAAAACTTCTTAATGCATAAAATCGATCGTTGAAAGAAATCGAATAGGTAACGGGTCAGGGTATCACTATTTGATTAAGTATTAGAGCTGTCAAAAGTTAAATAAACTATTGGAACGACTATAATGAGTACGGTCACCCTGGTTGATTTCATTGTGACGTTTTAGTTGTCAAACAGAAACTTCAAAAGGGTACGTTTTTAGAGCAACCATTTACAATATACATTTAACAATAGATATAACAACTAAAAATCAAAATTATCATCATTTCTAACACCAAAATTACCCATTTTTTTTTTTCTACAGTCGATTTGTCCATTCATAGGTTACCTGTAAGAAACTGCTTGTTAGCTAAAAGACCGCCATTTGTACATGGTAATTATTTTGTTAAACTCCTTTATGTAAACTGTATTAATTAGTATTATATATTAAAGTATATTCAATAGTGTAGTTTTTAATAGTAAAAGCATTTAATCAAATAATAGTAAATTAATCCTAAAGATCCCAATTAAAATTTGAGTTTTTAAAAGACAAACGAAAATGAAATGAATAATTAGGGTTTTCAATACCGTATTTTTTTTATTATTGTGTCCGTTTCCCTCAAATATTTAAGCATATCTAAATTTAAATTTCAACAAACACCCTTAACGATGACGAGGGTACGCATTATTAAAGTGTAAGTTAAGTAGGTTATTGTGTTTATTTTTGAACAGTATCTGTATGACCAGTATTGTTTTTTGCAAAATTTTCTAAATATAAATCCTAAGTAGATCGATTTATCGTCCCGAAACCCCCTGCATGGGAAGATTGTTTTTGTTTTTTCGAAAGACGTTTCCCATTTCATGTCATCCACATTTTATATATTTTTTATCATTAATTTCATCACGACGAAGACTTGAAGACTTTTAATTGTAGACTATAAATACTTGACATGGGCAGAAATAGCTGATCCGAGTGATCCGGCTGGTTGCCATTTCATCAAAAGAAGAAGAAGTCGGAGCCGTTTCCGAGATTCAAATTATATATATAAACAAGAATTGCTCGTTTAAAGAATAAAGTATTTTCAGTACTATTTCGTGTGGTGTCGGATTAAGAATACAGAGTGTTGCCACCCCTATGCATCCCATAGGTGTGATAAGAGGCGACTAAGGGAAAGGAATATTTTTTTGAGTGTAGGTCTCAAAAAAAATACCATTTTTAGAAACTGTTATTATTTAATTTGGGACACTCATCAAATCGACGTGTTTCGCTCCCTATCGCGCTTTTTCCTGCCACTATTAGAATTTGGTCCAATGATAAAAGTTGGGTGTCTCGTCAAAATGAAGCTGTGTATAAACTTTCAGCCTGTTATTAAGCATAATAATTTTCATGAAATTTATTATGCAAGGAATTTCGCTACTTACGTTCATACTACTTATAGTCGTTCCAATAGTTTATTTAACTTTTGACAGCTCTAATACTTAATCAAATAGTGATACCCTGACCCGTTACCTATTCGATTTCTTTCATCGATCGATTTTATGCATTAAGAAGTTTTAATCGATTTAACAATCTCATTATTTTATAGATAATTTCGTACTTCATATTTCTATGTGTTTCAATGTGCGACCTCCTTTGTCAAAATAAAGAAGAAATGGATTAAAAGAATGTTGTTCAAATATGACGGTTCTATGTCATGAAAAAATATATAAAAGGAACTGAATTTTCAAAATGTATTATTGTATTGTGTTGTAATTCAGTGGTTAATATTGTATTTGTTAAACTATTGATGATCTTTATTAAATCTCTCTATGTCTATTTTAAAATAATCTACAGTATTTCAATGAGTAACCTTCAATATAGTTGAGTATTTATATTCCTCCGTATTGATTTATTTGTGAATTCTCACGTTTGGTTGAGTTGAGCGTATCGTTCCTGCCTTCGTTACTGTCAAAATGCCAAAAAAGAAAGTACTCAAAGGACAAACAAGAGAGTTTGTCTTGCGACTTCGTGAATACTTTGAAAAGGAAAGCCGTAATGGTGGGCCTCTTATACCAGTGACTCAAGTTAGAGACCGTGTTGCAGCAGCATTAGGTATTAGTGCTCCAACAGTGGCAAAAATAACAAAAGAAGGCTACGGCAGCAGTGGCATGGAACAGAATAAGCTATCTACACCTAAGAAAAAACGTCCGCCTAGTAAAGTTACAGCCGTTGACAATTTTGACGCTGATGCTATTCGTCGTCATATATACGACTATTACCAAAGAAAAGAGATTCCAACATTAAAAAAACTAACACAATCTCTTCGAAATAGTGGTTTATTCCGTGGTCAATAATCTTCTCTGACATAGGTATTGAAAGACATGTTATTCCAAAAATGTGACAAACGAAAAATTTTAATGGAACGCAATGATATTGCTCTGTATAGATGCGATTTTTTAAGACAAGCAAAAAAAATAGAAGATTGGTCGAATGTTGTTTTCACAGATGAAACTTGGCTCAATGCGAATCATACGCTGTCAAAAACTTGGACTGACAACACCGTTGGCTCTACTTCTACAGTACCAATGGGAAAAGGCGAACGACTGATTATTTGTCATGCAGGAACAGTAAAAGGATTTGTGCCAGGCGCTCTATTAGCTTTTAAATCCCAGAAAACAGGAGATTATCATGAGGAGATGAATTCGAACGTGTATGAAAAGTGGTTCAGAGAAATGCTTACATCACTCGAAGAGCCATCAATAATATTTATTGATAATGCACCTTATCACTCTCGTCAAATTAATAAAATACCAACACAGGCCAACAAAAAACATGAAATTATAAACTGGCTCCGTGACAATGGCGAAGAGGTGAATGAGTCCCTACTAAAAGTAGAGTTAGTAAAGATATTAAAAACAAAGAAGCTGCCAAAACGATACGTCATAGATGAAATGGCAGCAGAGCATGGGCATACCGTCCTCAGAATTCCCCCATATCACTGCCAATATAATGCAATTGAAATGATCTGGGCACAAGTTAAAGGATATGCTGCGAGGAACAATACAACTCCTCCTTTCACCGCAAGAAAAATGCTGAATTTACTGAAAAATGCGTGTGAAAAAGTAACTCCAGAAAACTGGGCGAATGTTGTAGAAAAAACAAAGAAGGTGATAATGTCGGATTGGGATCGGGATGTTGCATTCGACAATTTATCTATCCAAGAAATGATAATCAATATTACTGAGAACTCAAGTGATGATGATTCCTGGTCATACGAAGAAGACGATTCTTTATAATTAAAATTAGTATTACAGTACCTCTTTTGGTTGTTTTATTTTTAATCCGTAAATTACTACGAATTTCAACATTTTGTGCCTGTTCATTACAAGTAGGTACCGCAGGTGGTTTTTATTTGAACCAACTATAGTAAGTCTAAACAATTATTTTAGATTCATTAATTTGCGGCGAATACATTCGATCCCATTACTAGGTACGAGTACGATGGAACTGTTTTCATTACGCAAATTATTTATGCATTGAAACAGAGACATTTAGGGCATTTTAATGCAAAATAATAAAGCTTTTTACGTGATTTGATATAAAATATAATCACAATAATTTTATTGTATGTTTTATTAATATAATCGATTTATTTCAAAACCGTTTTTATAGTCTGTGGTCATTAATTACGAATGACACATCCCTAAGTAGGCTGAGCCCGCCCATAAAGTACAGTATTATCTGTAGTACATTGTATCAAAAATTATTACAAAACTTTATGTGCGTGATCTGTCAAAAGTTAAATAAAGTATTGGAACGACTATAGTATACGTTTTATTGAAATGACACACAATTTGAAGGTGATAAAATTTTCACTTAATTTAATAAACCTATCTTAAATTTAATATCCGTTAAGTGTTTTGTCATGAATAAATTTGCATAAATGCGTGTAACGCGGAATATTTCACAAAACAAGGTTAAGAAAAATTTATTTCCTTGCGTTTTTTCATTTTTCCTTGTAAATGGATATAATATTTCATCAGGGCTATATTGCAAGGAAGATGAACTCTTTTATGCGTCTTTATTTATTTCTAGAATTTTCCTCGTGGTTTTTCCCGCTTAATAATTGATAATGCTTTCATTACCAAGCAAAAACATCTGGATAATGGCATTGTAAAATTAAATAATAATTTTAAATATTGTAAAAATTAAAAAAAAAAAATATTTGTATTTTAATCCAGACTAAAATCTTAAGTTGAAATAGATTTTTAGATTGACCCACAGTATTTTAGTAATTGTTAAATAATGGTACTTTGATAATAGTAGTGCTTTTTGTATGCCTCGTTTGCGTTTAGTTAAAAGTATGTAGATTAAAGCCATGTATGCTATAAAAACATCATTAGACTGCAAAAATAGTAGGTAATGTAGTTATAGTAAATATTTTTTTTACAGATATTTTCACACCATAAGAACCTAACCGTTAATATATTAAGCATACCAAAAAACATATAGTGGAACATAGAACCTTCTCCGCTTTTATCAGACTGCAAAAGGAGTTTTTTTTTTTTAATAAATAATTCGTTACTTAGTCTTTTCTACGTGTTATATTATCGTGGATTTAAATTAATACGTGAAGTAAAATAATTTTGTACCGCTTTTGACGGCGATTATGCGAACAGAGGAGTATGAAATTAGGCACAGTTAAAGTTTACATATAGGAGGAGAGTGAAGAAAGCTACTGCTATATTATTATGATGCTTAAAAATACATTAAATTAATAAATATTTATTTATTTTATTTTATTTGGAAAACATACAGTATCTTATAACTAATTAACCTCTAATCAAATAACTGTAAACAAATTTACACGTTTTCACATTTAATATAAAAGTGCTTGATTTTAAGAGAACAGAAAAACAAAAATTACAACTATATAAAATTACATAATATAAAGAAAAGTCAGAGAACCGATTCAATCCAGCGCCTAGAGCATACACGCCTAAATACAGTTGGACTAGTACTAAACAAGTCCAATTCAGGCAATTCATACAACTCGTTGACATATGTAGCGGATCTTATGCAAAATGACTGATTTCTGTAGTTGGTGGTACTTCGTACTACATGCAAGGTATAGGGAATTCTAACAGACCTAGTCGGAACCCTTAGGTATAACTTATCTAGTAGGTAAGGAGAATCAATTTTTGATTGCGCTATTTTGACTAAGAAAGTGACATCAGCAATTTTCCTCCTCTCATGTAGTGGTAATAAGTGCTGTCTTATACACCTGGCCTCATAGCTGTCGTCATAATTACCGCATCTAAACTGCAGATATCGAGTAAATTTCTTTTGTACTGATTCCAATCTATTTATGTGAACATCATACTGGGGGTTCCAAACCTGTGAGCAATATTCGAGGATGCTACGAACATATGAACAATAAAGAATTTTTATAATTTTTATGCTTGAAAATTGAGAACATGACCTCATAACGAAACCGAGCATTTTATTGGCTTTGTTGGTAATATTGTCTATGTGTTTCTCATAGGTTAATTTAGAATCATGTATTACCCCCAGATCACGAATCTCATCTACTCGTTTAAGTGCTACTCCTTTTACTTTTTTTATGCAACTGTTGTACTTATATAGATTAAAAATGGCGGGATCCGACGTGAATTCGAATAACAGTTCTTTTTTTAAATACGGCGCTGTGATAGTGAAAGGCGCGTGCCTGACAATGTCCTTTTTATGAAAAAGAACTTCGTATAACACCCGTTCGGATGATGTTATGGTTACTATGACACAGTATGTTTTTATGTTGGCAATAAGCTAGATGTTCCAGAAACTTTTTAAAGGATTTATAGCATGGGGTAAAATAACATGCGGACGGAACGTGATTAATATAAATAACATATTGTGAATGACGATGTTAATCATCGTAGTAATTTATTTTTCGTAGCCATCATTATCATTAGTAAGTTTGCGCATCTGTCTTCGTTTTTGCGAGCTTCCTAAATATATACGTATGTTTAATTTTCCATATTTAACACTTGTTAAAATAGATACACTTACTTACTCTTATCTAAATAGGTACATGCGTACGCATTTATATACCAGATATTGTTCTGATTGGAGCGAAAATGATTACTTAATAGATTTGCAATGGTCCGTAAAGATAAACTTACTCGAGTTGGAAGAAAATGGCATGGTTTTTTTATTTTTTTTTAAATGTATTCTATTTTTTCAACTCTCCTTGGTTACCGAAATTTAGTGTTTTTTATAAAGTCTGCAACTCAATTGGCACTCTTTACAACCATGTTAATACGTTCGAAATTGCTTTTTAACTGAGATTTTATTGCCCGAGCGTTGGCGGGCCCTGACGTGGCTTATCGCGCTGTTTACATACAGCTGAAGGCTAAATGAGCCGTAAAACTAAACTGAAAGTATATTATCTGTCTGAAACATAGAAAGTGATTGTCTGTGATCACATGTGTGATGTGAGTTGGTTTAAGTTTTATACCATTTTTTTTATTATTATATGGCGGGCAAACGAGCAGACGTATCGCCTGATGATAAGCGATTACCGCCGCCCATGGATACCCACTAACTGGCGCAACACCAGAGCCGTTACAAGTGCGTTGCCGGCCTTTTACAGCAATCACTCTGAGATTCATGAATTTGTGTGAATTCATGAACATGTGTGTGATTTATAAGTCACAGTGGTTATGCACTAGGTACGGCCAATTCGTATCAGTGAAAATACGATCCCAAGTAGATTAGATTGCCGTCATCCGATTTCTTTCCGATATGCGTGAATCTCTATTTCGGTAATAGACCAGTGTAGAAGCCTTTAAAAATAATGAAAAGTGAAATAAAATTATAATAGAATGAAACCCATTAGAAAAGGAGGGAAATATTATAAAAATGAAAGGAAAAATAATTTACGGGCGATCTGAGGTTGGGAAGGGGATGGGGGTGAGTTTTTAAGGGTAAAAAACGGTTTTTCTCTATTTCCGGTTACTAAAAGTAGAGTTAGTAAAGATATTAAAAACAAAGAAGCTGCCAAAACGATACGTCATAGATGAAATGGCAGCAGAGCATGGGCATACCGTCCTCAGAATTCCCCCATATCACTGCCAATATAATGCAATTGAAATGATCTGGGCACAAGTTAAAGGATATGCTGCGAGGAACAATACAACTCCTCCTTTCACCGCAAGAAAAATGCTGAATTTACTGAAAAATGCGTGTGAAAAAGTAACTCCAGAAAACTGGGCGAATGTTGTAGAAAAAACAAAGAAGGTGATAATGTCGGATTGGGATCGGGATGTTGCATTCGACAATTTATCTATCCAAGAAATGATAATCAATATTACTGAGAACTCAAGTGATGATGATTCCTGGTCATACGAAGAAGACGATTCTTTATAATTAAAATTAGTATTACAGTACCTCTTTTGGTTGTTTTATTTTTAATCCGTAAATTACTACGAATTTCAACATTTTGTGCCTGTTCATTACAAGTAGGTACCGCAGGTGGTTTTTATTTGAACCAACTATAGTAAGTCTAAACAATTATTTTAGATTCATTAATTTGCGGCGAATACATTCGATCCCATTACTAGGTACGAGTACGATGGAACTGTTTTCATTACGCAAATTATTTATGCATTGAAACAGAGACATTTAGGGCATTTTAATGCAAAATAATAAAGCTTTTTACGTGATTTGATATAAAATATAATCACAATAATTTTATTGTATGTTTTATTAATATAATCGATTTATTTCAAAACCGTTTTTATAGTCTGTGGTCATTAATTACGAATGACACATCCCTAAGTAGGCTGAGCCCGCCCATAAAGTACAGTATTATCTGTAGTACATTGTATCAAAAATTATTACAAAACTTTATGTGCGTGATCTGTCAAAAGTTAAATAAAGTATTGGAACGACTATAGTATACGTTTTAATGAAATGACACACAATTTGAAGGTGATAAAATTTTCACTTAATTTAATAAACCTATCTTAAATTTAATATCCGTTAAGTGTTTTGTCATGAATAAATTTGCATAAATGCGTGTAACGCGGAATATTTCACAAAACAAGGTTAAGAAAAATTTATTTCCTTGCGTTTTTTCATTTTTCCTTGTAAATGGATATAATATTTCATCAGGGCTATATTGCAAGGAAGATGAACTCTTTTATGCGTCTTTATTTATTTCTAGAATTTTCCTCGTGGTTTTTCCCGCTTAATAATTGATAATGCTTTCATTACCAAGCAAAAACATCTGGATAATGGCATTGTAAAATTAAATAATAATTTTAAATATTGTAAAAATTAAAAAAAAAAAATATTTGTATTTTAATCCAGACTAAAATCTTAAGTTGAAATAGATTTTTAGATTGACCCACAGTATTTTAGTAATTGTTAAATAATGGTACTTTGATAATAGTAGTGCTTTTTGTATGCCTCGTTTGCGTTTAGTTAAAAGTATGTAGATTAAAGCCATGTATGCTATAAAAACATCATTAGACTGCAAAAATAGTAGGTAATGTAGTTATAGTAAATAATTTTTTTACAGATATTTTCACACCATAAGAACCTAACCGTTAATATATTAAGCATACCAAAAAACATATAGTGGAACATAGAACCTTCTCCGCTTTTATCAGACTGCAAAAGGAGTTTTTTTTTTTTTAATAAATAATTCGTTATTTACTTAGTCTTTTCTACGTGTTATATTATCGTAGATTTAAATTAATACGTGAAGTAAAATAATTTTGTACCGCTTTTGACGGCGATTATGCGAACAGAGGAGTATGAAATTAGGCACAGTTAAAGTTTACATATAGGAGGAGAGTGAAGAAAGCTACTGCTATTTTATTATGATGCTTAAAAATACATTAAATTAATAAATAATTATTTATGCAACTGTTGTACTAATATAGATTAAAAATGGCGGGATCCGACGTGAATTCGAATAACAGTTCTTTTTTTAAATACGGCGCTGTGATAGTGAAAGGCGCGTGCCTGACAATGTTCTTTTTATGAAAAAGAACTTCGTATAACACCCGTTCGGATGATGTTATGGTTACTATGACACAGTATGTTTTTATGTTGGCAATAAGCTAGATGTTCCAGAAACTTTTTAAAGGATTTATAGCATGGGGTAAAATAACATGCGGACGGAACGTGATTAATATAAATAACATATTGTGAATGACGATGTTAATCATCGTAGTAATTTATTTTTCGTACCCATCATTATCATTAGTAAGTTTGCTCATCTGTCTTCGTTTTTGCGAGCTTCCTAAATATATACGTATGTTTAATTTTCCATATTTAACACTTGTTAAAATAGATACACTTACTTACACTTATCTAAATACATGCATACGCATTTATATACTAGATATTGTTCTGATTAGAGCGAAAATGATTACTTAATAGATTTGCAATGGTCCGTAAAGATAAACTTACTCGAGTTGGAAGAAAATGGCATGGTTTTTTTATTTTTTTTTAAATATATTCTATTTTTTCAACTCTCCTTGGTTACCGAAATTTAGTGTTTTTTTATAAAGTCTGCAACTCAATTGGCACTCTTTACAACCATGTTAATACGTTCGAAATTGCTTTTTAACTGAGATTTTATTACTCGAGCGTTGGCGGGCCCTGACGTGGCTTATCGCGCTGTTTACATATACAGCTGAAGGCTAAATGAGCCGTAAAACTAAACTGAAAGTATATTATATGTCTGAAACATAGAAAGTGATTGTCTGTGATCACATGTGTGATGTGAGTTGGTTTCAGTTTTATACCTATTCACAGCGATCACTCTGGGATTCATGAATTTGTGTGAATTCATGAACATGTGTGTGATTTTTAAGTCACAGTGGTTATGCACTACGGTGAATTTGCGTCAGTGAAAATATAATCCCAAGTAGATTAGATTTCCGTCATCCGATTTCTTTCTGATATGCGTGAATTTCTATTTCGGTCAAAGTTAGTGTTTTTTTTTATGTATTAGGGGCAAACAAGCAGACGTATCGCCTGATGATAAGCGATTACCGTCGCCCATGGACACCCGCAACACCAGAGGCGTCCTAAAAAAATATTGTTCAAATATAATTTGTTTATTTAAAAAAATTGCCATGAAGTAAATCATTATTGGTATGCTATTATAAACACATTTTCTTTCAACCTTTTCAATGATTTCCAGATTATTATGTTTTAACTTAAAGTTTTATATTACGATTGCAAATATTTGTTTCGTAGTTATGGTGTTTTCAATGTATAATAAGTATTTATTTACAAAGAAAAGTATATACGTACTTTTATCAGTTGTTTAGTATCCATAACACAAGCTCTATTTAGCTTGGAACTAGACGGCGTTGTGACGAGAAAATCAAATTTATAAAAGTGTACCAATAAATGTGGACGAATTTTACTTGCGTTATTCTTTAAGAAATTTTAACATAATTATAAGAACACTTCAAGTCTAATGCTACTTTGTACTAACTCAGAGTGTTTTATGCTGTACTATATATTACAAAATGTACCTAGATGCTGCTAAAACACTCCCTTGAGAATACATCTTTACTTACCCAGGTAAACTTTAATTAGGAAGTTCCTAATTAGGAGGTGCGAACTTCTAATTACAGACTACAAGATCTTTGTTACCAAAGAATAATATTGACGTTTTAGATGTAGTGAAACTTATAGAGCAACACAGGTACGCGGACCAGAGGCGTTTTTTTCGATACAAAACAGTCCATATTTTTTTTACAAAGATATCTATATATCTTCAGACATATACATTTTAAACTCACATTTTTTTGCGCTGTTTCACCGAGTGAGTGAGGATACCTTATCCCCTAAAGGGGAAGAGGAAGGGGATAAGGTATCCCTTCCCCTATAAAGGGGAAGGGTCTAAAGGATATTAGTCTGAAACTAGAAGTGAAAACTTCTTTAGGCCGGCAACGCACTTGTGACGCCTCTGGTGTTGCGGGTGTCTTTGGGCGGCGGTAATCGCTTACCATCAGGCGATAAGTATGCTCGTTTGCCCCCTATTAAATAAAAAAAAACATAAAAAGGATTGACTGTCATTATGAAATCACACATAACAATGGAAACAAACATTCAACATTTCACACACACACATAAATACATTTTGTTTTACAGTGTAACGTGTGTCCATTTGGGCTTATTCTTTAACAAAAGGAAGCGTATGGCTACTCTCTATCGTGTTGATTTATAAATAAAATTTGCCAGCTTGGCTTGGCTTGGCAGCATCTAAAAGAACGTGTATGTAATTTACAAATAGTTTTTTCTAGATATTTGATTTTAAATATATCCTTTATTGAGCCTTATGACAGTTATTTAACTGCCTCGGTGGCGTAGTGGTAGCGCATGCGACTGCTAAGCTTGATTCCCGGGTCTGACCAAATTTTTGTATGATCTGCAAATATTTGTTTCGGAGTTTGGGTGTTTTCTGTGTATTCCTTTACCGCACCTTCTATTGTTTACTTGTGAGTGTTGGACAATAATACATATTAACCGTGAGTTGAACTTTTTATTATACCTGCTACACACGAGTCAAGTGGTTATTGCCCCATCACCACACTGGTGATCGGCTCAACCATAATATGTATGATTTACAAAAAAAAGTACACAAGTATTTATATCAGTTGTCTAGTACCCATAACACCATCTCTGCTTAGCTTGGGACTCGATGGTGTTGCGTGTTAGATGTCCGGAATATACATATATTATTATTATTTAATAACAGATTCAGTCAAAAACGAAATGAAAATATGTAATGACTTGTCAATCTAAATGAAAACGTGCAAACCTGAAATGTAGTGTAATTTGTACTAATATATAAATTAACACTGTCTTTCCGTTTTTCTCTCTGACTGTTACGCTTCCACGGCTAAACACCTTCCCCGAATTCAATAACATTTGGCATGAAGATACTTCGTTTCTTGAGTAATATATATATTTTTTTTATTCTTGGAAAAACTTACAGACATATAACATTAATATATAAGTACAGTTAAATCATCCTATTGCTAATTACAAGTCTCTGCATGTAGATACTCTGGGGAGAACTGTCGACTGTCATTTAAATTTAAAATATGCAGTACACATGTAACCAATACACACAAGAAATAGTAGAACAATGTATACAAAGAAATGCTAAGAAAAATCAAAACAAAATAAAAAAAACAGTAACACAAAATAAAACAATAGTAGAATCGACAGAGATCGATCGCTACAGGTAAACAAGATGGTGGCGGAGTTCTCGTAGCTGTCTCTCGAGAACTTAAAGCATCAATTCTCTACTTGTCACCCCGTCTCATTTTGCCTGAACATGTAATAGTTAAAATCCTAATGAACAATAACAATTATCACTTAATATGCGCAACTTATATACCACCGAATATCACATCTGAAACTTGTATAAACTTCCTTGTCTCTCTTTTGCCACTATTCGAGCAGTCCTGCGTGGAGACTGCTATCTTGACTGGTGATTTTAATATGCCATATCTTGACTGGGTACAGAAATCTCCGAACCTTGTGGAATGTGCGACAGCTACCTCCCATACAAGTGTGTCACGCGAACTATTTAATTTTTGTTCCCATTTAGACATGAAACAATATAACTGTGTAACCAACGGCAATCGACGTATACTGGATTTATTTTACTGCAATAAACTCTCTTTGTTGCATGAGGCTGATACTCCCCTAGTACCAATAAATAAACACCACCCCGCTGTTTATGTTGAAGTACCATTTGACACTACGATTTCATCACAAACACTCAGACGTAAATCGCCCAACTCTTTCAATTATCATAAAGCTGATTATGAAAAGATAAACAGGGATATAGGTAATCTAGACTGGAATGGCATACTCGACAACCTTTCACCTGAAGAAGCGGTTGCTATGTTTTACGAGAATATTTATGGAATAATCAGGCTGCACACGCCCACACGTAAATATAAAAATACTAATTTTCCTGTCTGGTTTACTAAAAATTTGATAAATATTTATAAACAAAAAACCGCGGCGTGGATAAAGTGGAAAAAGCGTAACAACATTGTTGATTACGAAAAATTCTCTATATGCAGATCTAAGTTCAAAAAAGTATTGGATGTATGCTATAAAAGCTACATGGAGAATGTAGAGGAATGCATTCCTAAGAACATTAAGGTTTTTTGGTCATACATCGCCAATCGAAAAAATACTAATAAAATCCCTTCTAAAGTCCACTATAAACAAACTACTACTGATGATCCTATTTTAGCATGTAATCTCTTCTCTAATTTCTTCCAATCAGTATATGAGCCTTCTACATATCAAAATGAAACGTGGGAACCACCTCCTGCAAGCACAGAACATGACATAAATATCTCCAAACTATATTTCTCCATAAACAGTATACGCTGCGAATTGAAAGCACTTGATCCCACTAAAGGACCCGGTCCGGATGGCATCCCTTCATTATTTTTGAAAAACACTTATGACACCATATGCTATCCTATTTCTATTGTGTTTAATAAATGTGTCTCGAGTGGGGTATTTCCTGAGATATGGAAACGTGCAAATATTGTCCCAGTACATACGGGTGGATCAAGGAATGATATAGAGACCTATCGCCCTATCTCTATTTTATCAGCACTCTCGACATTATTCGAAAAGCTCGTTCACAGGGAGGTTTATCCGAGTATACGTCGTATAAACGAACAGCATGGTTTTGTTCAGGACAGATCATGTATGAGCAATCTTCTTTTGTTCTCTACTGATCTGTTTGAGGGAATTGACAACAGGCAACAAATAGATGTGGTATATACGGATTACCAAAAAGCATTTGACAAGGTGGATCACACACTATTACTCAACAAAAACGCTTATAATGGTATCAGGGGGGACCTTCTACGTTGGTTTGTTTCGTATGTGACAAACAGAACACAAAAAGTTGTGGTTAATGGTTTTGAGTCTAACTCTTTTAAAGTGACTTCAGGAGTGCCTCAGGGCTCAATATTAGGACCCTTGTTATTTATACTTTTTATAAACGACATTAATAAGTGTTTCAAAAATTCTAAATTTCTTTTATACGCTGATGATTTGAAAGTCTTTAAAGTCATACACAGTGATTCCGATTGCATAGAATTACAACAGGATCTCGATAGGCTTTCTAATTACTGCACTCTTAACAAGTTACACCTTAGCCTGCCCAAATGTAATAACATCAGTTTTACTAGAAAAAATTGTCCGATTAAATTTGAATATAGACTTATTAATACTGTTTTACGCAAAGTTACCGGTGTCCGAGATCTTGGCGTATATCTTGACTCTAAACTCAATTTGGACATCCACGTTGAGAACATAGTCAATAAGGCTTATCAGATGTTCGGTTTTGTAATGAGAGCAACCCATGATTTTCGTCAACCAACCACATTCCTACATTTATATAGGTCCATAGTCAGACCACAGTTGGAATATGCGGTACCTATTTGGAATCCGCACTACGTTAAGTATAGGGAAGCTATTGAACTGGTACAACGCAAGTATCTTCGCGCAATGCAGTTCAGATGTTTTCATAAAAAAATGTCACACTACCCACTTCTTAAAAAATATAATTTGTTAACATTGGAATCTAGAAGAATTCTCCTCGATACCATGACTCTATTCGGCATCTGCCGCAACAAATTCGACTGCCCAGACTTGGTAAATAGATTGAGCTACCTGATTCCTCGAACGGTGCGGGGGCGCGGGGTGCGCACTAGACGATTATTCGCCACTGGTATTTGTAGAACCAATGCTGGTGTGCGCTCTCCGCTGCACCGCTTAGTTGATACTTACAATGGGATATTTTGTGACATAGATATATTACATTATAGTAGGTTACGTTTTAGAAAATGTGTAATTGAAGTTTTGCGCGATCGGTGGTGGGCCTAACGGCTAATTAGATTATTTTTATTGACGCTGTTTGTTTTTTGCTCTTTTTTTTTTATTATCTTATCGGCACTTTTATATTAAGCATGCAATGTATCAGGATGCTGTTGATATTTGTAGTACTGTTGCTACTGGTATGTCTCACACTCTTGAGAGGTTCCGGCTAATATGTCGCTGGTGGCAAATTACTACTTATATTATTTTATAGACAACGAAGGTTTTATGTTTTTCTGGTGTTTCTTTTTTTTTTTTTTTTTTGTTATTACCAACTTCGCTTTTAAACTTGAACCCCCATAAGTAATCTAGTAGTATATTAGTATATTTGTTATGTAGTGGGTAGTATATTTGTTATGTTTAGTTTACTTAATAACAACCCTATGTATATTTTATATGCTACTGTTTGTGTTCCCTAATTGAATAAATAAATAAATAGAAACAGAGTAGTATATAGGCTACTATTTACCGCGATAATCGACATACACGCGGGCAGAGCGTGTAGTGTAGCGACTATAGTTGGTCGCTAAGCCGGAGACCAAACATAGTCGGAGGTCATAAGGTGGATACCCAACTAGGATCAAATTAAATCTATACTATTATTATAAAGCTGAAGAGTTTATTTGTTTATTTGAACGCGCTAATCTCAGGAACCGTTGGTACGATTTGAAAAATTATTTCAGTGTTAGACAGCCCGTTTATCGAGGAAGGAGGAAGGAGATGGCTATATATCATCATGCTAAGATCAATAGGAGCGGAGCACCAGTGAAGAATGTTACAAAAACGGGGGAAAATAATATCGATACGGGCAATAGCAGACGTAAACGAGGTTGCGTGGGTCAGCTAGAAATTGTATATTGAGCACGACCTATCATTCGGTGTCTTTCTCTCTTATCTGTATCTTTTTATTACATTTATTTATTACTAAATAAATGCTTAGCAGCAGTATAATTACTAAAGCGAGCTCTACCTAGTTTGAGATCCGACTACCGTCTATAAAACAATAAAAAAATAGTTCTCATACGATTCTTTATAACGGTACTCTATTAAATAAATACGAGAATACGAAAGCAGTATTTTCACGTAGGTGTACTTTTGCCCATCAATATTTGTGTTTGAGATTGGTTCAATATTTGTGGACGGGAAATATAAACAGTTTTCCAACCAAGCTAATATAAATCTACTTATTTACAGGATACAATTTTGTGAATTCAACTATTTTTAGGTTGTTCAAATGTTGATAAATTAATAAAAGGAAATTCGAGAAAGATAACATTATGAAACGTTACGTTTTCTTTCAATAAAAACCAAAAAATAATTACATAAAAATAAAATGAACCTTAAAGTACTATTTTTTACTAACCAAACTAGGCTCAAATTGTTTACTTGACAAATATTACATATTTGACTTTACTCTGCCTGATGGAAAGCATGAATAACATCCAAGAGTCACCATACTCATAGATTCATAGAAATGCAAACACTATAGCGTGGTGACCCACACTATAACGGTTTCCATGGCTTAGCGAGATGCTTTTTCACGGCTTAAAGGTCCCGGGATCGTAACGGGAGTGCGCTGGTAATGACTTCCAGATTTTGACTGATTGACACAGTGAGGAAGGTTAGAACCTAGCATGGCATAAACAATTAAATAATAATATAGAGACTTGAATATAAAAAGTGTTAAGCCTTAGTTAGCTACATCATATTATGTACTAACATTATTGCATATTTACCAGCTATTGTATTTATAAGAGTTCCCTATGTACTTTTAAAATATGATATTTAAACTATAATCTAGAAAAAACTTGCTGCAATGGAGTTATTGTGTGCTGAAAGTGGTAATAAATTACGGGTCTCTACAATGCGGGTAGCTCGCTTTAACTTTTAATTCAGTACTTCATTAAAGTGTGTTTCATCTTATTTTGAACATGTTCCAAAAAACCTATACAAGAAAGACATATCCAAGTCTGACCTGGGGGCCAGCATAGCCAGCATGTAGAACAAAACCGGCTTTCCATGGAGAGGCCTATATTCAGTAGTTCACACATAAGCGCTTTTGCATACAGGTTCTTACATGCACTGGACAACATATAGTTTCTCCACACAGACGTACCTACTTCACTTAAACATGTTTCACTTATTCAAAGCATGAATAGGCTGGTAATCTGTCGTTCAGGTCTCCTGATACAGACAGCAGGCGCAAACACAGATTATGTATGCATCCAATAATGCAGAAGCATCACCAGGCCGCCATAGCGTGGGTCACCATGCTGAACTGAACGCAATGTGTATGGTGACCACGGACCCGCCCTTGATTCTGCTTATAATATGCTTTCCATCAGACAGATTAAAGCCACTTTGGCTGGCCCATACATACATAAATATATATATATATATTCCCTCATGACAGAATGTATATATTCCTACGTTTATAAACAAGATTTTCTTTCAAGAAAGGGATTTGTTTGAAAACGTACAAATTAACCTATATTTCACAATGAAAATATTAAATTTCATCCTTGTGAGAGATTGTATTTTATTGCGGAGGTCCTATGACGTTTATTTCATTGTTCCCCTTCTCTCTCTCTGTGAGTTGATATAATTTTTCATTTTAGCTGTATTGAAAAGAAGGTCAACCGGATCGATAATGGGATGCTTTATATAAATACTGTCAACTCGCTAATAAGTATCCGATCGTTGCTTGGTAGTATTTCTTTTTCTGTGCAATAGAATGTGTTTCTGTTAAATGTTTTTACTAATTGTACTCCATGATAACTCACTAGTTGAAGTCAGTTCAGTAGGTTAGACCCTTTTTTTGTTGACGAGGTGGAAAATCCCTCCGTAGCTCCGACTCTGAGACTGAGGAGCCAGGTATGTGGCGTCCGCTCTCAGGCGTGTGCTCTGGGGAGGACGCGGACCAAGCTATTTCAGGTTCCCCCCTTAAACAACACCGCGTCTATAGAGACTCTATCCTGAGGGAAGCCTGGGCTTTCCCTTGCGTGCTGGCCCAACCGTTACATGTTGCGGCCTGACCGCAGTGACCTATCGCTGATAGCATCAATTAATCAGCTAAAAGAGCTCCCCACTCTCTGGCAGCTAGCGGTCCTGTCGGCAGCTGGTGTCGCCGGCGACGTCTTTTTCGCTCGGGATTGGCCGTCTCCCGATCCCGTGTAACATACAAACATACACAGACTGATAAAACTATAACCTACATTTTTTATTTCACCGTAGTCTTACAAAGTCTATAAAGGTTTGTCCAAAAAATCGTTTTAGAAACTTACAATAATACTCGTATTCATTTGCACTATTTCTTTATCTGTAACTTTTCGTAGATATTTATCTGTACAAAATATTACAGTTGTACAATGTACCTATTGTAAATTTCTAAATAAAACGTCTAAATACCAACAAAATGTCATTTAAAAATAGGTTTCGACCCCTTCTGACAACAATTATAAAATAACTTTCTTCACGCTTAAAGTAAGTTTTTATAGCCTAGTAGGATAGAAGTTACTCCTCTGTTTTTTACTCTTAAGGTAAACAGGGAGAGCTACTTTACTTAAATTTACTTACTACTTCACTAACTTCTCTAAGTATCTAACTATGGATGAACTAAACAAAGTTATCAAGTCACTACACTTTTACACTTACTCAGTTTAAAATATTTCTTTCTTGGAGAGAAAAAATTATCTTAAGAGATTATCAGATCATACAAATAATAAATAAATACTATTTATTGGACATCTAACACACAACGCTATCTAGTCCCAAGCTAAGCAGAGCTTGTGTTATGGGTACTAGACAACTGATATGAATACATATATACTTTTTTTATAAATACTTACACATTATACATAGAAATCACCCAAACTTCGAAATAATTTTTTGTAGATCACACAAACACTTGGTCCGACCCAGGATTTGATCCCGAGACCTCAAGTACAGCAGTCAAATTCACTAGCACTGCGCCACTGATACAGTCAAATAAAATAATTCATTGCCCAAAGACCTAACAAAAGTAGTGTGACATCGTAATACGGTGTAAGATTAATCTCATTTATTCCATATAAATGTACCCTTGTTTTCAAGACGGTATCATTTATAAGACAAATTAACTTCCACCGCCCATAGATACTAAGATATATATACAAGGTTATGTTATCCCCCCACCACCCCGCTCTCTAGGATTAAAAAGGTGGGTGGAATAGACCCATTCCACATTTATATGTACAAAATTTATGTGTACCGGAGACCTCCGGTGATCTAACTCATAATTCTAATGATCTAAATAATTGCTTAACATTAGTATGGTATAGGGGAAACAGTTTAGTTATTGGCCAGTTAAGCGACCATTCGATAAAAAAAATCAATAAAAAAATATAACTTAAAAATGAAAAAAACTCATGGCATATGTTCCTTTATTAATGTATTCACTACACAAGGTGCCTTACATAAACTTTTATTAAACATTTTAGAATAATGTGATAGTTAAAATATAAAACTTAAAATCACAGTAATTGGCCTTAACATTGCAGTTATTGGCCATAAGATCACATAGTTATTGGCCACACTAAAAATAAAATATAAATTGAAATTATAACAAAAAACATAGTATTATACCTACCTCATTTCCAAAGAGAAGCTTATGCCCTGCAATGGACTGTTAGAGACTTTTCCTTTTTGATTCTAATTGTGACCCTTATTGCAAGTCACATGATCTAAAACCTGATTTCCATCAAGGTAGGCGTATCTCTTTATTTTTTTATTCAATAAACCCTTTGTAAAGAGCTTATTGTATAAAATTTTACAGTAACTTTAAAAAAGGTAAAA
The DNA here is from genome assembly GCA_916048165.1 of Spilarctia lutea. Classification (NCBI taxonomy): domain Eukaryota; kingdom Metazoa; phylum Arthropoda; class Insecta; order Lepidoptera; family Erebidae; genus Spilarctia; species Spilarctia lutea. The sequence continues at coordinate 19,223,565 of OU696471.1, read as the reverse complement.
CTCTCAGTAAAACTTTTGTGAACGGTTTATTTTCTCAAAGGCGACGCGACAGTATTTATTTTTTTCTCTTTAGCGTCTGAACATTATTGCTACAAAGTTCAATACCATTACAAAACATTTTATTCACCAATCTTTTGTTGTTCCCGTTTTTTGCATTACGGAGAACATGATATGCTTGTTCTCTTTGTAAGTCGGTAAAATTGCTTTTAGCTGTACCTAATATTAAATATTTTATCCTGAAAAACACAGTGTCGATAACCTTTCACAGATATTTTATTTCACTACAACATAATGTGTGGAATGCAGTCATTTAATCTCTGTTACATTTTAGTAGATTTAATATTTTAAGGCTATAAGTTAAAATTAAATAACGTTTATAAATATGGAGTTAAAGATGTCCATGGGCTATTACCCTATACAAAAAAAACTTGAGAGGTGTCAAGGGACACCCGAATGAACGAAGTTCGAAATAGAAAGACGAAACGAAAATATCTGGCTTGCTTTCTATAAGTGACAGAGAGAGAGACAGGCAGAGAAACATGCGCACGCCGCACGGCTTACAATAGTTTACTATAGCATAAAGTGTCGTTACAATTTTTCGTCTTAAATTTTTCCGTTTAGCCCCCTTTCACAACGCGCGATAAGGAACTTCGTTCCAAAAAACATACTTAGGAATTATATGCCATAGTTCAACACAAAACCATTTTTGTTAAACTTCACACGTTGAATAGCTATTTCTTATACAAGAGTGTTGCTTTTTAACCGCGTGCTCAATTTTGATGACCGAGTAAGCGTTTCTAAAATTAGATTCCTGAGCATTAGCGAGGGAGTCACTCGAGTACAACACGTAACTTTTCATCCCATCTCAGCGAGTAAATGACTAAATGCAAAAAAAAGTCATTTACAGTCACAAGATACTTTTATTTGACTGCCTCGGTGGCGTAGGGGTAGCGTATGCAACTGCTAAGCTTGAGGTCTCGGGTTCGATTCTCGGGTCGAACCAAATGTTTGTAAGATCTGCAAATATTTGTTTCGGAGTTAGGGTATTTTCTATGTATGTATGTTTAAAAAAAAACACAAAGCAGTCATTAGCACTGCCGACAGAAATGAAAACTCATAACTATAAACAAACGGTTGTTTTAACTTACCTGAAATGAACACCTATGCTTTTTTTAATAGTGTGCAATAAAAAGAACTAAAAATTATTATGATTGTAAGTAGTAAATGGAAGTAAAGCTTTGATACTCCAATAGAAGTCGCTGTTTTCAAAAAAATTGTAAACAATCTTTTTGATTTACAAAAGGTTTTGTGTAAGTAGAAAATCGTTATTTTAATTTATTGTAAATCACTTTAAGATACTGAAATATTAACTTTAAGTATATAAAATCATATTGAGAAAAGACCACTATCTAGAAAACAAATGCTACCAAAGTATATCGGTAGATGGCGCTGTTAACAATAAACATCCGTCTTACGAATTTTTTCGATCAGGACACGTGACCTGACGCGAGTTTATGGTCACGTGACCTGACGCCCTGACGCGAGTTTATACATTTTTACCCATTCCAAAAAAGTACACGGTGCCGCTAAAGAAGTTTTCACTTCAAAAAAAAGTATACAAGTATTTGTATCAGTTGTCTAGTACCCATAACACAAGCTCTGCTTAGCTTGGGACTAGATGGCGTTGTGAGTTAGATGTCCGAAATATTTATTTATTTATTTCAATAGGTATTAATAAACTGTTGTATGATAAATTCGGCACCATGGAGGTAGAAGTAAATAGGTTTAATGATGTTTTGAATTCACAAACTTAGTGCACACGATGTTCTAAATTCAAATTACTTTATCCTCTGGCGAATAAAAATGGCTTTTGCACTCGGATATCGAAGGGCAAAAATACTCTTGCCATAAAGTATTTTTGTCATAAAGTGAATGAATAATTCTCAATTTTTCCATAAACAGCTTGCTTGTTACCAAATTTAATAATTCTGGGTCAAGGCAAAGTACTCAGTAACTTTTTAATCATTGAGTTGAGTACCAAAATATGCTACTGAAACAGTCCTCTATGTCTTTTGTATTCTATAATAGCAGAGCATATTTTTTTTACCATAATTTAACTATTACTAATGTCAAAATAATTAAAGTGCACTCATTCCCACTAAATCAAGTCAAGCGTTAAAAAAACTATTTCCAGACATAAAATAAACATTATAATAGGATTTAAAATTACTTACAATCTAGATGTTTCATAAACAGTTGTCATAATACTGGTAAATTCATAATATTAGAGCAAGAATTACTCCTAATGCAATAGAAAAATATCCTATAACCTCTTTTGGAAAATTCAACTGAATCCATGAATCACTTTTGATTTAAGGTACTCATAAAAACACTTAGCAATTATAAGAATTGAAAATCTCTGAATTGTCACTCATGGGATTAATCGTTTCGAATAAAGGAAAGAGCTCGTGACTGAATAATCGAATAACTCCTAAAACCTTTTAGGAAATACAAATTTAAACACAAATAAATAAGTTATCGTTGAAATAGAGCCAACAAATTACCAAGGAAATTAAAAAATAAAGTATACCCTGGAAACGTTAAAAAATATTAATATGGTCTCTGTCGACCAGGGTTTTATCACAAATCTATTAATAACTCATTCATTAAAGTCGATGCAGTAGCTTAAACGCTACAATGGGACATACAAACATTATGTATGTTCCATCTATCCAAACCCTTGCTTTTGACTTTATTACAGTCGGGTAAAAAAGAGCTCAGTTCTAATTGATAGTGGGATTAAATGGCAATAATGAATAAGCCTATAAAATGTTTCTAGATATCACATTCTCTTTGCCAATGGAATCATGCCCTTGACACGTGAACACAACACTGTTTGCGCACTTGCCAAAATTTCATGAAGGACACAATAACGATAATATAACAAGTAAAACAAAAGTAAGAAGGCTTTTACCATGGTTTTATTTGTTGCGACTTCCACATACAACACAACAGTAACCTACTACAGCGCCATCTACGGAAGATACACTGAACTACGAAGTAACGCACTACACGGAGTAACTACCAATGCTGAATCGCGCAATAGAAGTTCTCATGCCGATTATCATATGTACAACATCCCAACATCAACTGTTGGGCAGTAGCCCGCCAGGCATGATCATCTCGCCTGGTCGGAGGACCCTCCCTTTGTGGTAGAGGGACATGCTACCCGTTCCCCGTGTCGCCACATATTTATATTTATGATGAAGTAAATTATTTGTATCAGTATAAATATTCCTTCTTTAGCTAGACGCATGTTACTTGTGTCATCTATTTTTGCTTTAACTCCCTAATCTCAGGGAATTGAAGAATTCTCCTAGTGCTGTATTAAAAATAAATACCATTCTATTCCTTTTAAGAATGATGAACATAGACGAGGTTATGCGGGTCAGCTAGTTTATTCTCCCTAGCCTTATCCCCAGGATATTTGGAGTCGGTTACTAGTTCCACCTGTTTTACCTGAATATCAGTTTTTCAACGAAGAGACCAGCATCATACCTCCACAACCCTGAGGGTGAACAGAATTCGAAGGTTGAAACAATCCTCAGTATATTTGAGGGCACTTACTTCTCAATAACGATTACCATAGATGTTCATGGCAACCAAGACCGACGACTTGCTCTTCCGAGGCACAGGCGGGTAACACCGTCATTTTCCATACTCCGGGCTAGTTAATAAGAATTTCATATACGAAAAACACGATATATCAACTTTGGCCTGACTCGGGAATCGAACTCGAGACTTCTTGACTGGCACGTAATTTGCATACGCTAGCCACCAGATCAACGAAGCTGTCATGCGGGTCAGCTAGTCTGAAATAAAATTAATAATTCTAAGCTACGCTGAAATATGAATACACACATCTCAATAACTTTTAGTTGATTCATAATTGTGTCTGTATATATTAAAATTAAACGGTTACATAATCCTTAACATGAATTACATTAGCTTGACAGCATATGACCACGTTCTGTTTAACTAGGTAAAAAAAAAATTACGTCACAACAATTCGGATCCTCGTAACGCTTTTATGCATGGCACCACTCTTGCTATGTCACTTCGTGTGTTTGATGGATCGCCACGGAAACATGCATACTTAAGTGTTTTTAAATATAGAATAATTGTGTTTTATATATTTAATTTGTTATCTACTTATAAAAAAGTAGCTGGCTCTTCATTATTTACCGATTTAGACCTCTGCATCGCGCTTGTGTACTAAAAAAAGAAAATCCAAATATTTTGTCTTTATAGTTTTACTGGTTTACGCACGTATTACTATTAAATGTGTGCATATACATTTATCTAACTATGTATACATACATATATATTATTATTATTTTTTTAATTTTTGTCTGTCTGTCGGTCTGTTTGTCTGTTTGTTCTGGCTAATCTCTAGAACGGCTGGACCGATTTTGATGGAACTTTCAGTGGCAGATAGCTGATGATATAAGGAGTAGCTTAGGCTTTACTTTTTTTGACTAACTTTGCCCGCAGCGTTCCCCGCGCTTATTATTATATAAGCATATTTCTGGTATTTCTAAGATAGTACAGTTAACATCATGCTCAGGCGAATAGGACTGGAGCATCGAAAAGAGACGCAGGCGAAGTTTGCTGGGTTCTGCTAGTAGGAGTATAAAATTACATGCCCTGATTGACTGACTGATTCATTTAATGACACTTGGGACGTCTCTGTTGTGGGTATTCATGCATCAGGCGATACGTCTGCTCGTTTGCCCCCTATACCATAAAAAAAGAAAACCTTAAATGCAATCATGTTTTTTAAATTATAAGCAACCACCAAGAAAGTTTTTTGTAAAGTAAAGTAAAGAAAAGTGATCAACGATCGTTTAAAGTTAGTCATATTCAAAGTTAGGAACGCGAAATACAATATAGGTAAATAATCACGAACGTATTGATAATTTAGTTGTAGATAAGTTTGTATTTAAATGCAAAAAAAGCAAATAAAGTTTCAATGGTGGAATGTATACATATTTTATAAATTAATATCGCCCTATAATTCCTATCTTCAGCGGAATATTTTTCCAAATAATATCAGAAAATATACCTTCAGTGACATCAGTATTCGAGCGACTAACGTGAATTCAATTTATGTCCGAATGCAAAACCATAAATAAAAAGGTTACACAAAGATGTTGTCATACTTTGGGATCGTTGTGTTCATGTCTTCATAAATCTGCTGAGTTATCATAAAGAAATGTTGTACATCATTTTTATACAAATAAAGACTATATATCTATCATCTATCTATCAAGTTTCAACTTACAGTAGAAACATTTAAGTTTTAATTGGATATGGTGCACCGGTAACGTAATATTCTTATATAAGTGGTTTTATATTGTTAAAGTTCACGTTGGTTCTAACTCAAGAGAGTAATTTAGTGAATATCAAATTTTCTATTTGAAGACTAATATATATAGATATGCCCTTATGACATGTGAATAAATATATATATATATATTCATATTTTTCATACAGATCCAAAATAATTTGCAACGTTAAATCATTGTGAAAACAACAGCGAGTCATTTAAAATATGATCCTTGCTTTTGCTGTTCCGTTTAAAGACCCAAGTAACTTTATGATCCCAGCAGTTGCTGTGTGTTTCACTATTTCCGTGTATTACGGTAGCACATCACAGAAATTGATTGTGATTTTAGTAACTCCGTATCAGTAAGCTAAGCCCATATTTTTATTCAATCGTAAATACTCTACATTGTTATTCATTTATTTTCTTTTTCAAAAACTTTACAAACATACGAGTAACGGACACAAAGAATACCCAGACTTTGTGTCCATTACATAAGTTTATATAAGTGTCCCATCTAGGATTTAAACTGTGGATTCAAACATCACTTGGCGAAGTTGATAGCAACCGCACACTAGGCCGTACGCGCAGTCATCTCTTCAAATGTTTCATATTACAAAGTATGCTAGAATTACTATTTAGAAACAAATGCACTTCAATATGTTGGCATGTTACCTCAATCATATATAATCTAAGTAAGCTATTTCCCTACAATATAAGCTTTCGGCTATGATGAGTCATCCCCTCGATATAAATCTGTTCACTTTAAGTGCTTAGTGACAAGCTCACAAAATGATTAAGAGCCAACTCAGATAGAGCGGATAAATGCTCATTTCTCATCTTGTCTCGATCCCTAATGTTGTCTCTCCGACACTACACAGTATCAATGTAGTATTTTATTACATTGATTTATTTTATAATTCAGAGTGATAATTTTTTATTTCCTTAATATCACAAATTTAAGTTAAATAAACATCAATTAATTAATAGGATATAATAACAATACAAGAACAGATAATTGTCTGTTTTGGGTAAATCACAATGTATAAAGCCAAGCTGGAGCCATTTTGGCTCAAACGGGCCGGCTCGACGTGGGCGGTACTATCCTCCCACAGAAGACCTAACTGAAATGACAGCATTCGTGTTGTCGTGTTTCGTTGGTGAAAGCGAGATCAGAGGCCCAACGATGCAGAAGCATCTCAATAGGCCGCCATAATAGGCATCACCAGCTGCATTATTACATTATCTGCATTTGCAATGTATTCATTGTATGATAGTGACCACTAACTCTTCTATTGGTTCATATATTTATTGGAAAAAAATATAAATGTACACATAATTCTTTGTCAATACTGCAAGACCTTGTTTTTTGACACAATAACACTTTCACACACATTATCCTGTTTTATGTTCCATCACATCTTTATGTCTTTCGTGTTCATCTGCCCCAGTGATTCCCCAAAAGACGTGAGTGTACGAATGTATGTATAATATCATACAAACATTCATACGTAAAATAAAAGAGATTAAGATGAAAATATTTCATTTTAGTAAACCTTCGTTATTTTTTTCAACTTTGATCATTATCAATGAAATTATTTATTTTAGGTACCGTACAATTTCGCCTTTTTTCTTTTTTATGTGGAAATCCCCTCTGATGCCACCGACAGGTGGCTATGTCGGTCTCGAACCGACTCACCCCCAGACTTGCGTTTATGGAGGATGTACAATTTCCCCTTAAATCTAAACCTCGTTGAGATGTCAGATGTAATAAAAAAAAAACAAGGAAAACTAAATAATAATAAAGAACAAATAATAGATGGACGAAGGAGTTAGCAAGGAAAATCAAAACTGGCGTCTTTCTATGGATGTAAAAGTAACTATAATGAAGCAATAAAAACTGTTGATTAAAACCTACTTTCAATGTAGTGGAGTATTGGAAGCTACTGATGATATTACAGAAGTAACGAAATATTAAATTTAATGCAATTCTCTGCAACCTCTCTTCCAACGTACATTTGAGTTCGTTTTTCCAAAGAGGAAAATATTCTATTTTAGTGAACCTAACGTTAATTTATACGCTTGGAATATCTCAAGTTGTCTCCCATGAAATTTAACCTCCATATTAGTTCCGCTCGCTTATGTTTCATATTCCGCTCAAGCTGAGTTTACTCTGTTAAACTTAATCCAATTGCGGAGAAGATTAACATTAGAACAATGTACTTTGTAAACTTACATCAACTGATACAAAGACAAATCTTATTATTGAGTAAATCTTTATTTATCTTATCACTTCGTATACCAACAGCTTATATAGACTTAATTATTAAACGTAATTTCTTCTTATTATATTTTCTTTGTTGATGTGTTGCTCCTTAGAGACTGCCTCGTTGGTCTAGTGGTTAGCGTAAGCGACTGCAGATCAAGAGGTCTCGGGTTCAATTCCCGGGTCGGACTGCTGTTGGGTTTTTCCTACAAGAAATTCTTAATAGCAGCCCGGAGTATGGAAGATGGCGGTGATATTCAGGTAAAATCGAATTGAATTGAACTGGTAGCCGACCCCAAATAATATTAGGAATAATAAAGGCTAGGAAGATGATGATGTGTTGCTCCTTAGGGATAGAGGAGACAGAAGTATGCGATGATTCCACAAAAAACCACTCCGATGGCCGGCCTCCGGTATCCTTCTTCCAAAATTGTAGATATAATTGCCAAAAATTGGCTTGAACAGAGTTTCAAAAGAACGAAAAATGAACTGAGAGGAAATCGGTGGTAGATAAATATTTATTTATACAGCTCTAATTTACACAAAGCCTTGCATTGTTAATTACATAGCTGTCAATAAAAGTAGTTTCAAAAAGTATTCCTCGAGTCAAAACTAAAATAACAACTTTAGTTTTTCATATAAAATCTTAACTAACTTAGGAGTAATTTTATTTATTTCTATCCAATTTCAATAAACACAAAAACATGTCAAAAATAATATGTTTATTTACCCATGTGTATTTTGAGACACAACGTATCTAAAAGACTCGCAAACAATGTAAATAATATTAAATAAATTGATTAAATGTAAACATTTTATTTCAGGCCGCCAGGGACGGATTGGTTACCTAATTAAAAAGGACACCCTACAAAGTAAACAATCTAAATTACACAAACGCACGTATAAAATACACGCACGTATAAAATACACGCCCGTATTTATATTTTGCAGAATTATATTTAAGAAAAAAATAACTATTAACATCTGAAACTGGAGATATATAACACAAGAGATACTTGGCACAAACGAGGCTTTGTTATACACAAAATGATAGATAAAAACCGGTATCAAGCAAAATCAAATCCTAATCTTAGAGATGGTGATTCTCTAAGTTTTAAATTTAGACACAAAATACTTAACTTTTAGTTGGCTATTTAAGCTCATAAGAATCCCATTAAAGTTTGGTTTCTTAAAATACAATTAAAAGAGGTTTCTGTAAACATTTCATTTACATTGGGAGCTTTGTTTATTTCTAATTCTTATCTAATTTGTAATAAATTCTAATTACCGGTTGAGGGGATATGAATCCACACAAACAAAAGTGTATATTTACATTAGTATTGTATGTCGCGTAGTGAGTTGCTGAAATTGACCCTAATTAGTTGAGAATCATGTTACCGCTTTTAGAATTCAGTATTTTATAATCATCCCAAAGTTATTTTCCGACTCCGATGGTTATGTTTTTCTAGTGTATGTATGTATATTTCTTTGGCACGCTCTGCCTAAAGGGCTTGTCGTATTTTTATGTGATTTGTGTCAATAAATTCGTCTTATTCGTGCGAGTGACACTGGGTACATTAAAATTTAAAAAAAAACAAAATAAACAAATATTTTCAATAAACTTTTATTTTCAGTTCTTTCTATATTTTCGGTTCTTCAATGAATTTGGCTGACTATAATTTTAGTTATATATTCTAAATAAACATACTTGTATAATTTGAAATACATACCTTAATGTTAAGGATGAATTAGACAACAAATGTTTTGCTGACGTATTGTTGCAAAATTAATACCAACGAAGATATTATTACGATCAAAAACTAAATACTATATAAATAAATAATAAATAAATAAATATTCCGGACATCTAACACACAACGCCATCTAGTCCCAAGCTATGCAGAGCTTGTGTTATGGGTACTAGACAACTGATATAAATACTTATATACTTTTTTTTTGTAAATACGTACATATTATACATAGAAAACACCCAAACTCATACATCCATTTGGTCCGACCCGGGAATCGAACTCGAGACCTCAAGCTTAGCAGTCGCATACGCTACGACTACGCCACCAAGGCAAAATTTTATTGTTAATATACACGGAGATAGGCACCTTTTCTTACATTGCACAGAGCACTATTATTGCTTATATTCCGTTCCATTGATTCTGTTGGTATAAATGATTTTTCTTTCTTTTTACTTCTTTCTAGACGTATATTTTTTTATTAAATGTTTAATAACGCTCATTTCCTCCCCCCACCTTCACCTCATCTTAGTTAAGACAGCAATTAAGCTCCCATGCAACTACTACGTTTCAACCAAAGTTCGTCTCTGTTCATAAAACGCGACGGGACGTCGGGAGCTGTGTTTGCCTCCTTATATTATTCTCAACCGTTACACGCCTTCGCACTCAGACCTATTGCGATTCTATGGTGTGATATGAATATGTTATGTTAGGAATTGTCGTCCTCTTTACAACTAAGTGTTAGTTTATGTCGTGCACCCTAATGGATAGAAATCTTAGAATCTTTACTTTAGAAATGTGATCAGAAATCAAGCTTTTATTGGTATGGAATGCAAATATTGTTTGTAAATACAAGTACACAAGTATAACTATTAGATGGCTATTTGTGATGAGCACGTATATTCTCTGTCTGTAAGTAGTTAGCTGTAATACGCATGCGTTTAGAAGAAAAAAACCAAACACTTCAAAGTTATTGCAATAAACTATTTATTAACACACGTCTACCCTCATTTTATTTTAATTTTTGTTTGTTTTACCATAAGGCGATACGTCTGCTCGTTTATTACGAGGCAAGCGATTCCCATCGGTTTTCTGTGAGGCTGTGGTATCACTTCGGTCGAACCAGCTCATGCATGCCGAAGCGTGGCTCTCCTACGTTTTTTTTTTTTTCTATTTTTTTTCTTTATGCAAAAAGTTACGTTTATATTTTGAGATATAGAAATGCCTTAAACAAAAGTATTAGCATAACTTACCGAAGTTTTATCTTACGAGTATACTAGCTGACCCACGCAACCTCGTTTGCGTCTTATTTGCCCGTCGCGTGAAAATTTTCCCCGTTTTTGAAACTTTCTTCATCGCTCCTATATAGTAGCGTGATGATATATACCCTACAGCTTTCCTCGATAAATGGACTATCCAACATCAAAAGAATTTTTGAAATCCGTCCAGCGGTTCCGCGATTAGCGCGTTCAAACTAACAAACAAACAAACTCTTCAGCTTTATTATATTGGTATAGATTTTATTCTTGTGCTGTGCCAAAACCAAAAGTCATTCAGACCAACTCTGATGATTAAGTAACAAACTTTCACAGTAATATCAGTTCTATTCTCTTAACAAAGTTACAATTACACAACGTTCACAATTCTGTGTAATATAACCGTTTCCCATAAACCGTTGAATACACCAAACTTCCTCTTTCATACTGAACCGTAAGTAAATCGTCTAAAAAGTATAATATATAAGTAACATGAACAGCTGAGTTCCACATTGTGCAGAACTGATTTAGAAGTCATGATAAAAAGGGGTTATATAAAAACTCAATTGAAAGACATCTGAATACTTGTCGTGAAGGAGAGTTAGGGTTGGCCAAAATGTTTAGATTTTATTTTCACTATGCAATCTAGTTTATGTACTATGGGACTTATTTAAGGGAAAGTTAAACATATCTATTAGTGTACATCGATATGGTAGAAAATTTAAATAACTTCTTGGGAATGAGATTCTTGACTGCCTCGGTGGCGCAGTAATAGTGTGTGCGACTGTTGTGCTTGAGGTCTTGAGTTCGATTCCGGGTCAGAACAAATGTTTGTATGATCTGCAAATATTTGTTTCGGAATTTGGGTAATAATAATAATAAAAAAAATATTTATCTTCTCACAATCATTAAATATATTATTTTTTTATCACAATACAAAACAGGACAACAATACAGCAATTGTAAGAGGACTGGTGTCTGAATTAGACGTGAGTCTGTAGCTCAGATCACCAGGCACCCAACCCGCTGACATATAGCTTAGCTGTTTGTATCTTTAAGTTTATATTATAGTACGAGTATATTGGACAAGAAACTTAATTGTGGCTAAAATAAAGCAAAAGAAAATTAAGAGAAATAAACAAAAAACATACCGGACACCTCAAAAAACGATTTGCACCGAGGTATGTTTGTGTACATGTGTACGTGTGCGTGTGTGTGTGTATGTGTGTGATTTAGTTACACTAGTAAAGTCCATTCTGAAATTCTTAAAGTCACCTTATTCTATATATCCAATAAACATCCTTATAATCCGTGTAGTAAACGTTCTGTAGTTCGATAATCTAAGGTTTTCAACCATTCAACAATTACCGATTGGCATGTAGACATGTTTTCTATGTATAATATAGTAATAATAATATATAAGCCAGGGAGCGAGTAAGAGGTAGATAAAAGATGTGGTTTGAGCCAAGTCTCAGAAACCAGGTTTGACTGCACGGTTGGCCGAGTGGTGTCAGCGGTCGCCATGCCGCTTGCTACTTCGCCAAGTGTCGTGGGTTCAAATCCCACGCGGTACCTACAACACTTTGTGTGATCCATGAATTGTTGTCCCGAGTCTGGATGTTCTTTGTGTCCGTTTCATGTATGTTTGTAAAGTCCCCCACGACACAGGATGTTTATTCCTAATGTGGGAGTTGTCTTTTTTAAAATAAAAAAAAAAAAAAAAAAAATAAGTTTAGTTTGCGAAAGAAAAGTATATGTATTTACGTTCGTATCAGTTACTAGTACCCGTAATACTAGCTCTGCTTAGTTTTGGACTAAATAGCGTTGTGAGTTAGATGTCCGAAATATTTTTCAAATCAGACCAGCGGTTCCTGAGTTTAGCGCGTTCAAAAAAACAAACAAACAAACTTTTTAGCTTTATTATATTAGTATAGATTACATTTGTTATTTACAATTATTTAAACAAGAAATACATATACGTAATTTACATTGTTTTAAATATTTCCCTCGTAAATTCATAAAGATAAGATTTACGTAAACGAAAAAATTAAACATGTACTGTACAAAAATATTAGGCTAATTTTGTTTTACTTTTTAAAAATACATTTTTGTTAAAATGCATTTGCCAACCCTAATTACAAACAATGTCGTTCAAAATGCTACACTTGGGTCTGGCGGGTGTTTAGAAACGCGTGTATCCGCTCTTTCAGGCATTGTCTTCATATCAAGATATAAATAACTGTACATCATATGTTCCAAGGGTTACCTTAAATGGGTTCAGTTAATAAAAGCACACTACTTATTCCAGAATCCGAAATTAAAAATAATTTGTTTTGTTGAAAACATTAAAATTAGTTACTGTCTAAAATTTTACAAAATGAAATCAGTTAACATACGAATAAAAAATTGATAAGACATATAATGCATAATAGTAATAGTTTACACTGAAATTAAAATCAGACAAGAAAAGTTTTCAGAAAACGATATGTTATATTTACATATCGTTATCGGTAAAATATAGAGATTTAAAAGCCTTCGCCAATCGCTTCGCTGTCTACAAAAGACGTAAGTGAAATTATGGTATTTGTACATAGTGGTCATAAAGATTTTGTACTTGATTCTACCGACTTGAGCACTCCCTATTTAGTTTCAGCATCTTCTGGAGCCATACCTTCTCTAATAGTTTTATATCTTTGAAGCCAAAGCACAAAAGACAGCATGCATATAACATAAGATAATCCGACGGTCTGTAATGTTTATAGACAATACCGAAAACTGCCACATTTAATTCTAAAAACTAGACATAATTTTATGATTTTTCAGGAAACACGTATTCCATTCAATTCTTCAAGTGTGAAGGAGACGAAACCATAAACAAATACACACTTATGTTGTGTACGTTCACACTTAAAAGGAAATTAGTTTTCCATTCGGCTGCACTTTTTACCTTTTACATTTGACAATAATTGTCCAGTGACCTATTGAAAAAGGGCAAATCCATCGTAGCGTGAACCTTTACATCCACAGGATAAAATATACACATTTCATCAGTTTCTTATATCTTCTTTTATGGATGATAACCTTTTAAAACACCTCGCGTAAAAAGTCCCTTAAGAAGTTGTATTGCCTTATGTTATGAGTAGTAGTAAATCATCATGTTACATTAACAGCCACTATAGAATTGACACTTCTCTATAAAAATTACTATTAGTAAAAGTAGTGTAAACAACACTAGAACAATGCTGTACCTAATCAACTAAAAGGATAACGCATTGTAGTTTTTTGCACAAAGAGTGTATCTATAAGTAAGCGTTTACTTTTTAAATTTATTTATTTATATATTGTATATCAACAGCACACTTACGACACTCTTTTAAAAATATTGTACAAAAATGTTATCTAGTATGCATATCTACTCATTACAGGTACACAAAACATTCACCACATGAAATAACACATAACAACACAATGCTAGGAGTAAAGTAATAGTTACAAAAAACTTAATAATAATAATAAATAAATATTTCAGACATCTTACACACAACGCCATCTAGTCCCAATCTAAGCAGATCTTGTGTTATGGGTACTAGACAACTGACATAAATACATTTGCACTTTTTTTTTGTAAATACGTACATATTATACATAGAAAACAACCAAACTCTAAAATAAATATTTGCAGTTTCATACAAACATTTGGTCCGTCCCGGGAATCGAACCCGAGATCTCAAGCTTAGCAGTCGCAGACGCTACCAGTACGCCACCGAGGCAGTCTATATATATGATGATGATGATACAAAAATTTGGTCCGACACGGGACTTCAACCCGAGACCTCAAGCACAGCAGTCGCCTGTTCTCCAGATGTCTCTGTTTGTCGTAGTGTGTAGTATTGTTTACATGGTACCAAAAGGCGCACTTCGTTTTCAAATCTTTAAACACAACAACGACTAAAAATAATACTTTAACGCAGTTTCAGTACTTGCAAAGCACGCACAAAACATTTTTCACCTTCTGTTATTTTCTCAATAATTCTAACATGAAATTTATGATAGAATGTCTTCCGTAATCAAAACATAATCAACTCAAACTCGACAATTGTGTCAAAAATACGGTGCCACTTCCCAAAAGCCCTCTCTGAACGTGTTTTATTCAATTTTACAATTATATCAAACGAACCCTGATTGAATTCTTCCTGTCAACCTTGTGCTTTTCATCATTACATAATTTTAGCCATCTTGTTTTACACGGAAATGTTTACTTAATATATTAAATCTTCATTTTCCGTACTGTGATGGTGTGTTATATTACGCACGCCTAAAATTATAATTTGTTATTCATTTATTATCAGATCATACTAATTTACCTATAGAATTTAAAATCCTTGTTTATTTATTGTCAACTTCATGCATTTATGTACATCGATGGACTTAGTCCCATAGGCTGGGATAGGTGCATCATGGTTATAATTATGCAGAACGTGATACAATTGTCATAAACTTAACAAACTCGTACATACACTCCAAATATGAAATCTATAATTATATGTTACGTTCGAAATAAAAAAATACATTACTTGATGTAAAATATACTTTAAATCATTCACATTGAGAGATGCTTTCACAGTAAAAGATTTTTTGAGTGTTACAATAAAATATTTTTATGTAAAAAAAAAAGGTATTTATTTTTTTGGTATTTATTATCAGCCATTGTTGTGCCATAGTTTTCTGTTACTAATCTTCCCAAAACCTCTTACCTAGTTCTGTACCGATGTCGTTGCATGGTTAATAAAAACGAAACCATTTAATAACAATTTGAAATATATTTATAGTTTTTTTCGTTAATAAACATTTTTATTTACAGAATGTAAATGTTTATAAATACAGTGAGACAAAAATTTATACGAAACAAACAATCTATCAACAGCGAAGTGGATGAGCGGATATTTGCCAATCCCTAGACACATGCTTTACTTTATCATTAATTAATTACAAGGCATTAAGAGGGGAACAATATCATTAATGAGGGTCCAACTTTGTTCTGAAAACTTAGACAGGACACAAAACGTGAATACGCAGAACACTATACACATTAAGGGATTTTTCCCTTCACTAAACTAATTAGTCCCTTCTTTTTATGTGTGAAAACCTCCTCCTCGGGTTATAGTAACGAGGTATGTAAGAATCGAACCGACTAAAACCACACGGTATTCCGTCCCAAAAACCCAAGGATAGTACCCGGGAATTCCCGGGATGGCCTCGGTCGCCATAAGTAGCCACATCATTGAGCGCAGAAGGCCTTGCTCTAATGTCTGATTAGAGCATATACATTCCTTATTCATTTTTTGTACAAAGTGATGTTTAAAAGATAGTTTTGAGTTCAACTTTAAACGTACGTCAACACAGATTATAACTGAATATTGGCTTCTGCATTATAAATTTAACTAATAAATCATTTGATACCTCGCCAAAGATACAAAATTCATAGATGATATTGGGCCTCCTCGATTGCTTTCTCAACTCGATAGTGTGTATAGTGTTGAAGAACAAAAGAACTTATATGAATAATAACATAATCTTTTAAATGTAAAAATAAAATTCAAGATTTTTTGAAATATGTTACAGAATTGATAACAGACTTGATTACTCTTTTAATCAAACGTTTATTAGAGCAATTTAATAATTAAGGAAATATCATAACTTAAATATACATAAAGTACATATCATTGTAAACACAGACAAACAAGTAAATCAGTATGTTATATTTATTCAATAAATTTTCGTAATAAATTAATTAAATAAACTACTTGAGCGGGAATCCCTCTTTCATGAAAAACAAACTGATTAAATACTTCAACCTAAGGTTATAACCATTCAAACTAAGGCCGTTTTATTATAATATAATTTTAACAAGCATTTAACTAGTGTTACTGAAGTATCTCTTTGATCTAAGCCCTTATATTATTATTAGGTGAAGGTCTGTCATTGAAATTATAAGATCTAGTCTTTAAACTTGAAAAGTGGTGAGATAAGAAAGCTGTTATACTTAATCTGACCTCCAATCTAACATACCTATATGTACTTCGAGAACTACCCACTCTTTGGCATGTTACAATAATATTCATCAACCCATACACGAACTAAAGTAGCAAAATCAGATTTGCTTGTTGTTCGTAAACAATAACATGACAAGGACTGATCTGTCCCGTTCTCGTCCCTTCCGAGAAAGGATAATATTGCTTTTGTGTATGTATTTTAACACGTGATTAATTTATATAAATGAAAAGGAATCGTCACATGTGTGGCTAAGCACAAATCTCGAGAACCGCTCGATCGATTGCTTCATTTTTTTTTATAGTTTGTTTGTTTTTTATTATTATTATAGCGGCCTAGTGAGATGCTTCTGCATCATTAGGCCTCTGGTCTCGCACTTACCAATGAAATACGACAGCACGAACGCTGTCATTTTACGTTGATCTTCTGTGCGAGGGTCGAACCGGCTTGGCTCTACTGCCTGCCGAAGATATTGTTTGTTTGAACGCGCTAATTTCAGGAAACCGCTGGTCCGATTTTAAAAATTATTTAAGTGTTGGATAGTCTATTTATCAAGGAAGCTACAGGCTATATATCACCACGCTAATATTAATAGGAGCGGTGCACCAATGAATAATGTTTCAAAAACGGGAGAAAATTTTTACGCTACTGGCAATAGAAAACGCAAACTAGGTTGCGTGGGTCAGCTAGCAAAGGTTGCGTGGGTCAGCTAGCAAAACTGTGGAATGAGCTGTCGTCTGCGGTGTTCCTGGACCTTCAAACCTTCAAGAAAAGAGCGTACTCCTTCCTAAAAGGCCGGCAATGCACTTGAGACGCCTCTGGTGTTGCGGGTGTCCATTAGCGGCGGTAATCGCTTACCATCAGGCGATACGTCGGCTCGTTTGCCCCATAAACAATAAAAAAAGAATAAGCTAGTCTGATATGTATGATGATTACGGTGCACATAATAATAACTAAATATATTATACTTGTACAATTTTATATATATTTGACTGGACATGGAATATTTTCGCTATTTCAGCTTCAAATACATTAAATGACTGGCTAAAGATGTCAACGTCAGGATTATGAGTTTCGATATTATTATATTGTATAAGAATACTATTTATGGGTGATCGTTGACCTAAATTAGTTCTTGAAAACTCCTTGTAGAATATCTTAACTATTTGATGTCTGGGATAACAGTAGGAAATATTTAAAGATATTTTATCTCATAGACTATTACACTGTATACGATTATTGATTACGTTATGAAGAAAACATAATTCCATAATACGTCTGCGATTTCAAAGAGTAGGCATGTCAAACTTGGATAGCCATTAGTCATAAGGACTCCTATGGAAAAAACCACTGCAAGAGTAGGCAAAACTTCTGGTAAAGATTTGTTGAATATCTTCAGTTCTTTGAGAATGAACAGCATACCGTGGTGACAATACAATACACGCAAATGCTGCGAGTACAATTAGTAGTATTACGCTACATTCCCTTTGGATGGTGTTGTGATACCACACAATGTGGAGATAAAATATTAATCATCATCATCATCAGCCTACCGCAATCCTCTGCTGGACATAGGCCTCTCCAATTTTACGCCACTTGTTTTGATCCTCGGCTTCTCGCATCCAGCTCCTGTCAGCCTTCTTGCACAAATCATAACTCCACTTGACCTGCGTTCTACACTACGTTTGCTGAGACGCGATCTCCACTTAAGAATCTGTTTATTCCAATGATTATCGGTTCTACGGCAAATATGGCCAGACCACTGCCACTTCAGTTTGCTAATCCTGTGGGCTACATCGCCTCTGGTTCTCTGCCGGATGACCTCGTTTATGATACGATCAATAATAATACTCGTTGGCTAAATATTGACAACACGATACAGTAACTTCCAGAGGTGAACGACTGATATTAAACTCAAATAAATAATATATATATTTACTCAATATCGAGAGCTTGATTCTAAATATAAATATGAGGATAATGTTGTTCTGTTAACATAAACCATTTATCAAAGCAATTTCTCTCCTTGAATAAAAGCATTCCTGAAATATATGAAACTTACCTGTAAACATGAACAATATTAAGATCAAATATATAGAGACACTTACTTTATGGCTCAAACCTGTAAGTATAATATGAATGTCAGGTTATTTCAGCTTTATCGGGGGGAAAAATATGAGAGAAGGTCACGATTTGCTGATGGGTAAAACTAACTTATTTTCTTTCCATTTCTTATCTTAAGGAAAAGCCGTTAAAATACGGTAGGATAGCTTATACTACGTACAGACCTCTCTCTTTACATAAGTCACCATGCCCACAAATTAATTTAAATCTCTAATCTGAATATGTTGTAGAATAATTTTAGCGAGACACACCAAACGATCGTTCACTGCGTGGGAACTGTCGCTTGAACAATAATGGTACATATGTCTTTTAATATCCTAAGCAGGTATATAATTGTCGAAAGATATATAGAAAAGAATGGAAGACAAAATCTCCTTGCAGCGACCCCAAATAAAGTTGGGAAAAGATCAAAATGATGATGTCTTCAGTTATTCTACTTATCTTAAACTTACACTTAGAATTTCAGGAATTATGTTCACTACAACGGTCAAGAGTTCCTATATTTATAGGGTTTAGGGTTTCATGGGTTAAATATAAACAAACTCGATTTATCGAATCTCAAGGCACGTAGACAATCATATCAATTAGTTGTGAAGTACTTTAGTAAAAAGATTAGGAAAAACAAAGTTTCTTAAACCCAAGTGATTGTTTTAGAACTATTTGTAGTGTTGTATCATTGATATTTGGAGTGGTCCTCAATTACCTTTATATATAAGACGGCCCTTAATTGAAAATCTCAGAATCATTTGTGTGAAGCTTGAAGTAACGTTCGTTTTAATAAAATGTATAAAATCGTATTAATATTTTTGTTCTGCCAGACGTATGGTAAGATTACTTTTAGTTTGATTATAGCCATATTTTGTAGGATAATATTTTATATTTTTTGACGTTTAATTCTACGATTAAAGGGAAATATGTCAGGGTCGCGGGATAAATTACGTTTAGCATTAATTAGTGGAGGCCCAAGGATGATGAAGCATCACAGGACACACCAATGGGTCACCATGCTGCGTTGTTTCATTGTCTGCTTTCGCAATGAGTGTGGTGACCTCTTTGATTCTGTTTATGCTTTCCATCAGGTAGAATAGAGTCACTTTGGCCTATATATCAAAAAAAGGTAAATTAATAAGGCCTTTGCCTTGAAGTAAAGAATTTCCTTTATTTATTTGTGTGTGCATATTAATCAGATTTGAATATAACATTTTTTTTATCACTTTTGCGATGTCCCGCCACAATCCTTACGATATATGCAGTAGTACTAAATGTTGCGAAATGGTTTTACAAATACTCTATGCTTAATTTGAATCTAGATACCACTATACTTCCCAAATTGAAATCTTAGATAATTTTCTGAAATCGACTTAAAAACCACTAACGCTAACATAAAATAAATTGATATTATTATTATTATAACGACATTTTACTGATCAAACCTATCTCCCATAAACTCCTTTTGCGTTTAGCTTTTAAAGCTGTATCTATTACCATCCAAAATAAATATGATTTATCGGAAACTGTGTTACTAACCGCCTCTAATTCTATTTGAGAACTAAAGATATTCATATGATCAATTATGAATCAACTATTAGAAGATAAGTTTATTATTTATACTAGAAACAACACAATATCTCCATTAAACGGTAGTAGCATATGGTAGTAGTGGTAGCGTATGCGACTGCTAAGCTTGAGGTCTCGGGTTCGATTCCCGGGTCGGACCAAATGTTTGTATGATCTGCAAATATTTGTTTTGGAGTTTGGGTGTTTTCTATGTATAATATGTATGTATTTACAAAAAAAAAGTATATAAGTATTTATATCAGTTGTCTAGTACCCATAACACAGGCTCTGTTTAGCTTGGGACTAGATGGCGTTGTGTATTAGATGTCCGGAATATTTGTTTATTTATTAAATGTGTTAGTGTGTTATCACAGTTGAAAACTTTAATTCTTGAACTAAAGTCGCAGTCACTATTTATCGTTTGTCGATCTAAACATTGATTTAACTCATATGAATTGTGAATCTGTTACGAAATACTATATTTTAATGTATCGTATAAAGTGTACCTAGTTGACAAACTGTGTACAAAATACAAAATCAATAGCGAAGAATAATGCAGTTCATATTTGTATAAATAGGCAGTTAGAAAAGATAGAACTCTACAATATGTTGGTATGTAGGTATATGTGTAACACACATTTGGTTAAATTTTATTGATAATTTATCTAACGTAGCATAGAAATCTTGTGTTGTAAAGCCTTTTATCGTCGTAATAAATGGATGCCGAGAGTTTTTATCGTCTGATTCTTTTCTGGATTGTTAGTTCTGACTTTATTGCGAACCTGGCATTTTAGATATAACTTTTCAACTTTGTAAATTACATTATAACATATAATTAAACATGGTATTATGGTTATTTACATATACAATGAAATAGAAACATACATAGATATGATTTAACAGAAAAAACACCAAAATATATACTACAATATAAAATATTTCATTATTTTAAACCAATTTAATGCTTCGGTGCCACAGTGGGAGCGTTTGTGACTGCTGTGCTGTGGTCTCTGGTTTGATTCAGCTTACCAAATGTTTGTACAACATGCAAATAATCTGCAATCTGCCAAAAATGTATCAGTCAAGAATATGCACTGCTTATTTTGAATCAAGTTGGCAAATTAAACAAACCAGTTAAATGATAATTGGAAGAGGCCTATGTTAAGCAGTGGACTGCAATAGTCTGGTGATGATGATTATGATGGCGTTGTGTGTCAAATGTCTGTGTAAGAAAGAAAGAAAAAACGTTTATTCTGACAATCAACGTCTACGTGCCTGTAAGAGTCGCGTACACAGCTTGCTAAAAGGAAAGAGAAAGAGGCAGTTTAATTTAACGCTACTTATTTGTGTCACATAACATGACTGATAAAAAGTAACCAACCAACGTGATCAACCTAAAATGACAGTATTCGTGGTGTCGTGTTTCGTTGGTGAGTGCGAAACCGGAGGCCTAATGATGCAGAATCACGTCAATAGCCTGCCATTGTGTAGCTCACCATGCTGCATTGTCTGTATTCGCAATGAGTATGGTGACCACCACTCATACATAAAAATAAGTCAAGATTAATGCTTATTAAACATTTATTATTAATAATATTTTTTTCAGGGTTCATTTTGCCAGATGTTACACCCCATGTGTATGACCCATCAATTCGTATAGTTGGCGGTATTTCTGCCCCAGAAGGTAGAGTACCTTATCAAGCGTCGCTGAGGAGCGTTTTCAACTCTCATTTCTGTGGAGGTACTATATTGAACGAAAGATGGATTCTAACCGCAGCTCATTGTACCGTTGGGTAAGTACTTTCTGCACCCCCTGGTGAAGTTGGAATTGTATAAGCGGAAACGTCAGTAGATAACTAACAATTGTATGGCAATGACGTCATCTCAATAAAAACAAAATGATACTAGAGGTATTAGCGCTTGTAGAAAGAGAAGCGACACAAAATATTAACGTTTTGACTAAGGCTTATCTATATATACCTTGCCACTTTTTCCATCCATAAACTAATAAATAAGTGCACGTTTGGCCTAGTGGTTAAAACGGTCGCCACTCCGCTTCCTACTGCAATTTGTTGTCTAAGTCTGGATGTTCTTTGTGTCCGTTTCATATATGTTTTTTTAAACTCCCTCGCGACACTGTATATTTATTCCTAACGCGGGAGTTATCTTTTTTTTAACAAAAACAATAAGGAATCAAAGAATTAGAAGGACTAAGATAAATACATATCTACAAATATCTAAAGAAGTCACATCCATGAACAAATTGAAACAACAGCTAATTCAATATCCTCTAAAGGTTTATCCTGAGGGATATACCGGGTCGTAAAGATTATCCCTCTCTGAAGCCCTCCGCCACAGCCCGCTACTACGTTTCAATCACTTTACCCTTTCTAGCGGAAGATTTCTCTGTACATCGTTTATATTTTTCAGTAATGCGTTTGTCAACGTGATTTTCATCTATTAAGGTACCATAGCTTAAGATACATAAAAGATGCTTATAATGTTCTACGTGTTTAGTATAAAAACACTTTTAAAGCTATGTCAAACTCACTGACAGTAGAGTGACTGGCTTGTTAGATGAGAACAGAATTACCGATTTTACGGGTTCTTAAGGACACTCAAAGTATCTTTCTTGAATCGATTATGTACACGTAAAGTAAATGAATAGTAAACAATTAATGTTTGTTATTTTCTAATATGTTTACATGTTAAGAAATTAATTTCAGGTTTGTTTCAAGTATAATCATTTCAGATGGGCAATTATAGTAAAATATTAATATAAATTAAATACGTATAATGATTATATGATTTGAAAAAAATTGATAATTATGTAAATAAATATTATGAAATAACATAATAACTATACTTCAGTAAAATAGGGCAACACGGGCCACCGAATGGAGGGAATAGTCCATGGGGTTCTTTTTTGCGAGGGGAATAGTCCATAGGGTCCTTTTTTGCGGGGGGAATAGTCCATAGGGTCCTTTTTTGCGGGGGGAATAGTCCATAGGGTCCTTTTTTGCGGGGGGAATAGTCCAAAGGTCCTTTTTTGCGGGGGGAAATTTTCACACATACACGCTTTAAACTCACATACAAAAACAATTACCTGTCACTACGAACTCACACATAACAATTAAAACATAACATTCAAAAATTGACGCACACTTAAATTCATTCTCTGTCAAAACAGTGTAAAGCATAGGCCCATTTGGGCTTATACTTTGCCAGCGGGGCAAGTGTGCCTATGACTATTCCCTATTGTGTTGCTCTACGTTCAGTACTATCTAACGAAAAAACACAATAGAAATTTAAGTGCCGATTAGCCTATTTAGAAATTCCCCCGAGCGGCGCGGCCCGCTGTCCGCCAGACATAATGAAATTATCATTTTGGTGAAACCTTAGTTTGTATTGGATTTACATGACATACGTTCCTAAACAAGTGAATTAATATTACTGTAAAACAATTCTATTGTTTATTAAATCCATTTACATACGTTTTCATTAGCTTCCGGCAGCTCAAATCACCATATATCGTATAAAGCCTCCGTTTTCATATCCTAAGCTCTCGTCTGCTGTCGGAAAATCAGAACATTTATATTTATGAAATTTTGGTGTATAAAACCCAGATATTAACAGACTATAAATCCATAACTTACATTATTTAAATTCCGTGGGAGAGCCACGCTTCGGCATGAATGGGCCAGCGCGACAGGAGTGATACCACGGCCTTACAGAAGACCGGTGTGAAATAGCGATTGCGCTGTGTTTCACCGAGTGAGTGAGGATACCGGAGGCCCATACCCCAACCCCTCTCCCCATCCCCCAAAGGTCGGCAACGCACTTGTGACGCTTTTGGTGTTGCGGGTGTGCATGGGCGGCGGTAATCGCTTACCATCAGGTGATGCGTCCGCTCGTTTGCCCATTATTCAATAAAAAAAAAACCTCTTTCTACTTCTTCTAAATATCGTCAACTTGCTTTTATATACAGCTTTAGTATACAGACCCCATCGACCTCTTACAATTCTATTAAGTGTAAATGAGTAATACAAATTCTTACCTACTATGCAATTTTCGAAAAAGCAACCGTAAAATAGAAATGTGTGTAGAGATGAGGGAAACCCTTCACAACATTCGTGGGATTTAGACTGCGTAAATAGGTCAAGGACCCAATCGATAAGTAGGGACATTGCAATGGGCTCGGGTGTTCGTAACACGGGCCATTTTTCAACTTCTTGATCGCTCCGTAAATAGTCGACTACATTTGGTTTTAAATGTCGAGGACAAATCTAACTGTATCCATATTATATCTTTCTAGATTAATACTCTTTCAAAAACTTCAATTTTTTTGCTCTTTATGTTCAGTTAAAACCTTCTATATATAGTAACACTATTTAAAGGCATTGTGTTTTGTTATTCCACATTTTAAGTTTTGATGTAATACTCGTAATAATAGTACCAAGAAACTAGATAGATGTTTATCCCACTAAAGATACATAAAAAATAAGGTAAAACCACTTTTCGAATTATGAATAGTCCATATTTAACAAAAAAAGATAAAATTTAATTCTTAAAACCTTTGAAAAAATGTATCTAACCCATGTCACCTGTCCTTTTTAAAAATCTATTGATATCTAATTCATTACAATCGGTTCAGTAGTTTAGGCGCTATGGTGTAACATATATACAAATACTATAACCCTCCCTTTTGTCTTCATCATAGTGGTCTAGAATAGGGTTTACCGATTTCTTTAAGTAATTTTAGAACCTTTTGCAGTTATATACAAACTTATGTTTTATTTGCATTGATAAAATACAGGCAAGCATTTGTTTTGTGATTGTAGGGAATCGTGAATTTCGTGGCACTCTTATGCGATTGCAATCAATCTTGATATTTCGTTATGCAGTATTGATTTTACGCCACTAAGTATTTCAAAACTAATATCGTAATAAGTGCAATGATTTTTACAGAAATAAAACTAATGTATTTTAACGGCTACTTTATTAACTTTTCCATCAAATTTTGTTGTCACACATAGCTTGTCACACAGCTATCATTCATTTTTTAATAGCATACAGGAGTTGTTCGAAATAATCCCTGCCGCCTCTTTCCGCCATCGTCCTACGCGACTACAGTTTCATCCCCATCATTTAGATGGTTGGCAGTCCACAACAATGTTTCCTGGAAACTTTCTGCCTCGCACAACAAAACTTTGAAGTGAACTGTTGCCTGCTGTATTTTCGGATCAATACAGCCTTCAACCTTTCAAGAAAAGAGCGTACTTCTTTTTAAATGGCCAGCAACTCACTTGTGACGCCTCTGATGTTGTGGGTCTCTATGGGCGGCGCTAATGGCTTACCATCAGGCTATCCAACTGCTCATTTGTTTTGATGAATAGTTTTTTAGTAGAGCCACTATCTTTAACTATTTTTTCAGACAATCTGGCTACTTAATGCAAGTAGTAGTCGGCACCAACAGTCTCATCCTCGGAGGTGATCGCTACGCTGTAGAGCAGATCATTATCCATGAGAGCTACAATGGTAACGTTATAGTGAATGATGTCAGCCTCATCAGGGTTACAAAAGATATTGAATTTAGCGAGAGAGTCCAACCCATCGCTTTACCTTCCGACGATACTGGAGCTGATAAGGAACTGATGTTGAGTGGATGGGGAAGAACTTCTGTGAGTATAAATTTGTGTTACATTTTGATTTGAAACTTTTCTTTGGATATAACTAGACGGCACGTATGTGGAGGAACGGGTGTCATGTCCTTCTAAACAAATGAAGGAACATGAATGGCAACAGTTGATGTTGAAAAGGTATGTTTGCATGTGTGTATGCTAACCGGTGCCAGAATCTCTATATCGCGATACAGGATTAGTTCCATCGTTGTTAGATGTATCTTTTATAGATGGCGTCACAGTGTGTTCTTGTTTGCCCTGTATGTGGAAGTCGGCACAAGTATTATAAGTTCTACACATTATCACAAAAATTCTTATTCAATGGAATTACAGGAAGCTTAAATAAATTTTATAGGCACTGGGAACAATAAATTTCGTGAGGAATTTTCTAAAGATTTCCCTAAAAACTATAATGATGAACAGGTATGTTCATTCGTCTAGTTGTTAATAGCCCTAAATGTTTAGCTAGAAATTGTGGGTTCAATGCCTACAAATAATTCTATAATGAGTAAGATCCTTGCTCTGGTCTGAATGTAATTTATCAATAATAAGTATGTATTTATAAATATTGAAGTATGTATACCTTTAGTCTTTAGTCAGGTTATCATAGCACAACCTTTGCCCTAGTTTCAGATCTAACTGCCGTGTGTAGAAAAAAAATATTGCATAGTAAACATTTAATCTAAAATACAATATACGGTTTATTTTTTCGCCGATTTTGCTTTTTTGCGTTTACAACATAAAAATAGTATAATCGTATAAATTGACCAGAAATATGGGTATTGTTAAAATGAACCCCTAACGTATCACGACGCGTGTGCCCCGTAATTGTGTCATTAGGGGTTCTGAAATTCTATGACCCAAAAACCACGACATACTGTCTGAGAACACAGTCATAATATAGGTCAGCTTTGTACTCTTTTTGTACTATTACACCTTTCTTTTCATTATTTTCAATAAAAAGCGCAATTGAACAATGTTTTATTAATGTTTTGAGTGGTTTGTTTGTAAGTACTTGTGAACTTTTTTTTACAACGACTTCTAATCCTAAACTAAGCAGAGCTTGTATTATGGGTACTAGACAACTGATATAGATACCCAAACTCCGAAACAAATATTTGCAGAACATACAAACATTTGATCCAACAAAGTCACATACACTACCATTGCGCCACCAAGGCAGTAATTATTTTTTGTTTAAAAATATAAACCAATGATCGAATTACCGTCTTATTATTCATAAACCTTTTTAGTTTGATCAATTAGAACAAATTCAAACTACAATTCAGTTGAGAAAATCGCTTAGATTCAAAATCCGAAATTGTCTTGTAATTTTTCATACTAATGTAAATAAAGAATGATGGAGAACCTACTCTTTGGACCTTATTCTGTAGACTAAGGGGCGGTTTTACCAGTTCCTTAAAAAGTATCAGATTGCCAGATATTGCCATATAAAACTATTTGATAGATAAAATTTGCTGATATACCATATGTGTATATATCTTTCTATTTAAGACTTGTAAAACCGAAATTTATAATTATTTGACAGATAAATTCATAATAGTTCAGCTTTAAATGAATTATCAGTGGTGTATTTTGTCTATGGTCAACAGTCTTTAACAGTCCACTGCTGAAAATACACCTCTCGATAGAAGGAAGGCGTTGGCCAACTATACCAAACTGACCAGACGGATTGATATGGGGTTTATAAATTTCAAGATTTCCTTCTCTTTGCAGTGAAATTATCATGCGTTGCTCACATCTGTTCAACTAACGCAGTCATAATATATATTACTTTTGTATTATTATCAATAGATGGCGTTGGGAGCGATTTAGATCGCGCCATCGTTTGGTTACACGTCGGGGTATATTAACCTTTGTTATTCATTATTAAATTTGACTCGCTCTGAGGTACTAAAGTTTTATTTAAACGAGTATCTTGTGCCGATATTGTACATGCGTAGTTTGCTTATTAGTTACCTTACGACACCCAGGGAGGTGGAGGTGGTGACACTCTGAACTTTTAATCTGTTTCAGTGAAACTCAAATAGAACCAAAAAAAACAATTTTAGAAAATGGATATCATAGATCCAAAATAAGAATTACTTTCTCAGTGTCCTCAAAAACTAAAAGTCTCCGTATTTTATTACAGTTATAATAAAACTCTCATATGAAATTCTTACTGAATATATTAAGAAATACCAGGATTGTGATGTTGGTCTTAATAAGTTGTTGGATACAAATACAAAGCTGTTACGATGCCTCGGGGTCATATCGCAATTAAGTAAAAAGCTGTCACGAAATTAATTTGGCTTTCACATATGTTATAGTAATATAAGTACGTTAGAATAAAACATTATGAAATTAATTTCACTGATATTTATTTATGAATGCAATTTAAAGATGTCCTACACTTAGAGAAGAACGTTATTTCGTTTTATAAGTGTTTGTATGTGTTTAAAAAGATATAGAAATATTTATCACGACTCGGATTTTCATAGCCGTGGATAGTTTGGGATCAGATGGTCGTGTATGAGATCTTCCAATTGATCCACTTATCGACATACAATAATAGGTACGCACTACAATAGCTAATCCTAAATCGCGCAATAAAAGTTTGCAACACAATCAACTGCCAGCTAACATCACTTGATTTAGTCGGATCTTTCCTTGGTGTTGGAAGCATATAGGGCACAAAGTTGTAACCTGTAAATACCTAGGGATTATGCATTTTCTTTTCATTTATGCAGTATCCTGGATCTCTGCCGTTACAGCTACAGATGATCAACTTGACATCCCTTAGCGTAGAACGATGCCAGAACATATACAGTAACATACACGAAGTCTTTGACAGCCAGATCTGTTCTCTGACGAAATCTGGCGAAGGAGCTTGTCATGTAAGTTAACCCATTATTTAGTCTTTATACTTACTACTACTATACACTTTTATTCAAATGATTTTGAATATAAATTAGTGTTGTAGATTAATAGAGTATGTAATAAGATTTTAATTTAAACCTCTTCTTCCAATCTTTCTCTTGAACCTTGCATGCATACATATTTACACCGTTATAAGTCATCTATTAAGCTCGATTTGAACAAACGTGCGACAAAATCAGTTGTTTTTAACCTCCTTCTAAAAAGGAAGAGGATCTCAATGCGACTGTATTTTTTATGTTTTGTTACCTCACAACTTTTAGATGAGTGATGAGATTTTGATAATTCTTTTTTTATTTGAAAGCTGGTGCTGCCCTTGTGGTCCAGTTTTAATTAGATCTAGATCTTGATGTTTTTTTTGTAGCAGTTTCCGTAGCGAGAAACTCACACGCGTCTGACGTGTTATATTCTTTACTAACATGTTAATGATCTTTCAAATTATGCTGAAAATTTGTGTATTTTTTTTGAGATCGTGTAATTGCCCATGCAACCTTACTATAGTTAAGATAGGTAGTATTGTCTAGATGTTTAAATACCTGTTCAAGTAAATCATTACTATTCTATTTTTCAACCCACGCCCTTTCTTAACTCGTACCTGATCGATTTTTTTTCTATTTCCAGGGTGATTCTGGAGGCCCACTTGTGGAGGGCAATACTGTCGTTGGGATTGTGTCCTGGGGTATGCCTTGTGCTCGTGGCTACCCTGATGTCTACACCAGGGTTTATTCCTTCAAGAACTGGATTGAAGAACAAATTTCAAGTTTGTACGGAACGCCGTACAAATTCTTCTTCAAAGACCATTACTAACCATATTCAAATAAATATATATATCCTTAGAAGATGATTTGTTAAATTATCATTATATATATGATATTTCTTTTTTTCATTGTACTCAATTCCATTCAAAGGTTGCGTTTAAGCATTTCTGTAAATTTACAATAAATTTTATCCTTTATCAAGTCAGGCACAAATAATATTTGAGCTTTAAAATAAATTCATGCTATGCTTGAATAGCGGACATCACAGAATAATTGAATGGGCTATTCTTTTCGCTGTGATGATCATCAAAGACGATTTAAAAAGCCTGAATTTAATGAAAGATAAAATATATTGTACTAAGAGTACTAAAAATAGTAATGGTTAATAGAGTTTTAAAAATATATATATATTTATATCTTTTTCCCTATAGTTGGCGTGTCCAATGGGAGAGAACTATATTAAAAGCAATCCGCAATCTGTCATATTGAAATCACTTTTTACAATAGCTGGTGCAATAGTCATATGATAGTAATCAATCATTATCAATTGTTTATTTTACAGTAACTTCACATTACACAAATTATTCCTAATTTCTGAGATGAAATATACAAATTAAGTTAGCTCAATACTATGTGTGTCAATAAAGTTAATATATCATCTAAACATGTTTTCTCTCTTGCTAATCCCGTTGAAGTCTGGTTTCACTGCTAGACACAGCACTACTTCCACCCTTCTCAAAGTGACTGGCGATATTAGAGCGGGTATGGAGGACACAAAAATCACTGTCATGATCGACTTTTCCAATGCCTTCAATATAGTCAATCACGACATTCTCTTATCCATCCTTTTCCATCTTATCTCTCGCCGAAATCGCTGAAATGGTTTTCATACAAACATTTGGTCCGACACGGGAATCGAACCCGAGACCTCATGCACAGCAGTCGCTTACGCTACCACTGCACCACCGATATGTATTATTTTTTGTGGGTACGTTATGTTTATACATATTATGTGTATTTGATAAGATTTTTGAACTGTGTTGTTTAGTATTTTAATACAATTATTAATCAAAAAGCACTTACTTTCCGTTTTCTCTGCATCGCCCAATGGTTGACTGGTAGAGAATGCCTTAGGCATTAAGTCCGCACTTGCACCACAAGTGCATAATGTATTAAATAAATAAATAATATAAAATGCACTCGGAGACTTTAGGAACTGCGGTCAACAACAAAGTTCATTATAGAGTAAATAAATCTGGTGACATTCACATTGCCGAGGACGGTATCAGGTGCTCGTTAGTAAATTTGCCAGCGGTGAATTCAATTAACGTTTCGAATTTCTCTGATCGTAATCAAAAATAGACTTAAAATGTGAAACAAGACTTTTGCTTACATTTTATGTGACGACAGTTCACTGATGCTATTTTTAACAAGTGAAATATAAAAAATATTAAAAAACAAACTTTTATTAATTGTAAATAAAAAAAAAAACTTTAAGCCCTTTTATTTAATACCCATATTGGGTGGGCTGTTCATTTTGTTACGGCGGCCATTTCGGATAAATAATAATATCGATTATATATTATTGCATTGTCATCAAAACTAAAGGTATATTTCCAATTTCACCTCAATCGGAAATCGGGAAGTGGATGAAATTTAACTGGCAAGATTTGATTACAGACAAACAAACACATGGAGAGGGGTTGAGGTATGAGCCTCCGGTATCCTCGCTCACTCGATGTAATATAGCGTAGGCGCTGTTTCACACCGGTTTTCTGTGTAGCAGTGGTATCACTCCGGTCGAGCCGGCCCATTCAAGCCGAAGCGTGGCTCCCCCATGGTTATAATGAAATTATTATAAAAACCTTGGTATTTTTAACCATTACGGATTGTACAATTATTTTGTTAAAGTAAAATTTCTGGCTCTACAGAAATAGACATAAAAGTAAATATATTTGTGTGTTTCATTTAAATTACAATGTGGTTTACATTATATGCTTACCTTTAACACACATAGATATACAGACAATAACATACCTTTAATATAACTGACACAGTAAGTAATATCATACAAATTTATTTATTTATTTTTATTTATTAATACTTCCTGCATTACATTTGCATGAGGGGACTTAATGCCAAATGGCATTTTCTACCAGTCAACCTTTGGATGGTTTAGTAAAAGACGTGGCAGGTGCACTTGTCTTATAAAGAATGAACAATATATATATAAAATATACTTTTACATAGATACATGTACAAATAAATATTTATAGATTATACATACAGAATAAAATATATAAAATATAAAGTTATATTTGAGGTAATTACTTTATGAAGCTATATCTGATAGTTGTCTCCTGTAAAGTTCTCTATAGAATATCTCTATAGAATTTATCAATAAAATATATTCAATAAACTTTTCTATTAATAGTATTAGTACATATATCGTGATCAAAGTAATTAAATTAAAACGACCTCATTAGTTGGCGGCTAATAAGAACAATTTTAAAAAAAATAACATTAAAAACTATGATAAGCTTTATCAACATCATAAAACAAATAGTACTTTATGACTTTTTATAAAAGGCGGCTGTTTACAGTGCAATTTAACAATTTAAAACCAGTTGTAATGATTTAAATATGTTTATTGTACAAATTATGTATATTATTGGAAGCATCGCATCAACATTGTGTTTAATACCATTAGTGACAACATGGTGTCTTATTCCAAGATGGCGGACGTTACAAAACTACATAAGCCTCAATCAAATCGTAATTGGAACGCTACATTTGATCGGCGTTACAACCAGTGATTTTATATTTGCAGATAGCATTGATCTGGATATCCCAATTGCAATTCTCACTGGATTTTTATTTGAAATAACTCTATGCTGGTCTCTTTCTAACTCAGTGCTTGCGTATATAAGACTTGTATTGATATACCCTCGAAAAACCAGTTGTGAAAAGAGACAGATAACTCTCATCACGTATGTAATTGTTATTCTGGTGAAACTAATAAGTGATGTCATTATCCCAGAAATTTTCGAATTGGACGTTTACAGAGATGAAATTTCAATATTGATGGTGAAAATTCACACATCATTTATATTAATGACTTTAATATTAATTATATTTGTTAGGATTGTGGTATCAGTGATGGCGTGCTGTCGAAAAAGTATGTCTAAAAGAAAAATAAACCATGTATTGTCTTTGGTAGGAGTTGCTTTATTATGTGATTCTGCATTAATAGCTCACTTCATTTTTATGGTTCTTGGTTTTTATACAAGTTTTTACTATATTGCTCTGTTTTCTTTGACACATCGACTAGTATTTCAATCTATGTTTGTGTTGCTTAAAAGGTCTTCTCGATCGGACTGGAACCATTATTTAAAAAGAAGACAAAATTTGGACTTTAATAATATTCGACTTACATAACATTGGCCTTCAGAAACTGTTACCCCGCTTTAGTAGTTTTTTAAAGATCTGAAAATTGAAATTTGTGCCAATAATAAGGCTTGTTTTAATTATTTACTAAAGTCGAAAACTTTGATGGGCTAAGTAAACAATAATATTTAAATTAAATTTTGAAACTAAAGAAACTACTATATATAATGTTGTTTTACTCATTTGTCTTTTATTTTAATTTAGTTATGTATTATAATATTATTCGGTGGCACTATTACTCTATATTCATAACTAGCGACCCGCCCCGGCTTCGCACGGGTGCAATGCTGATACTAAATACACGTTGTATATAAAACATAGCTGACCCACGCAACCTCGTTTGCGTCTTATATAGCCCGTAGCATGAAAATTTTCGCAAAATAAGTAACTTTTCTGGTTGATTTTTACACCTTGTGTCTGAAAAACCCAAATATCTTATGGAACCCTATTTTTTTCCAAAATAAAATATAGCCTATGTTACTCGTGGATAATTAAGCTTTCGAATGGTGAAAGAATTTTTAAAATCGGTCCAGTAGTTTTTGAGCCTATTCATTACAAACATACAAACATACAAAAATAGGTACAAATCTTTCCTCTTTATAATATTAGTATAGATAAGAGATGTTCTCAATCAATCCATAACGGAAGAGTAAAAAACATTCGTAACCATAATCGAATCTTAAAAATGTTCAAAAGAAACAGAATCGTATACAAAATTAGACATATTGTGACAAGAACAATAATCACTAAGGGCAATTTTTTTCTGTGATTGTAATACGAATAAAAAACTATCCAATTTATATATTTTTTTAGGTAATAATATTTACACGTACATACAATCAATTCCATTTCGTTAATTCCTAATTATTCCTTAGCCAAGTAGGCATTATACAAGCTGCATTGACCAGACCATAGAAATCCATTCTCCACGATCCTGACATCCAGCACGCGCCTCTTCCACAGTTATCAAGCCTTTCACACATGCTAGAATACATTTACGAGCACTTCTAACGAGGCCCTTCCTTAGAACACTGCCTGACTGGTCAGTAAGTATATTAGTAGGTCTTACGAAGTCTGCCTGCAGCAACTCATCGACTCATAAGGGCCTTATAAGCTCTTTTAAATCACTAGCTCTTCTCTTACTTATCCTTTCGGTACACTCAAACTATCGCAACATCTCTTTCTCAATTCCTTTAGCCATTTATTTTTTGCCGCACTATGTAACCTTACCTTATTCTTCATCTAAAACATCTAATTTTTAAAAATATTAACTATCGAATAGTATTTCATGTTGGCAACCGAGAACCTATTACAGTCTGTTGTATATTAAAGCATTTACCAAAGTATTTACTTAAGCTATATAGTCCCAGAGCAATTCCAGAACACGATTCCAGGAACAATAATCAAGTTACGGAAACAAGACAAGCTACTACACAAACTTGTCAACTAGTCAAAGTAATAATCACTATTGTCAGATATTCTGTTTTCCATGTTATGATAAATACAGACATAAATGGTCCCAATAAACTTTATCCCCAAGTTTGGATAAACCTTGGAAAATTACAGAAATACATTTCTGTTTCAATGTTTAGTTTGGAAATGAAAACAATATTCAATAAATATACGTTTGCTGGATCGATGGAATAGTGTACAAATGGATATATAGACCAATGCCGTACAAAAATAGTGAGCCACAAAGTTGGATTTCTTTTTGATTTCCCGGCGATTGTCTCGCTCAATTTAGTCATTTAATTTTAGACGGCGTCGGTCCCATTCAATTTCAATATCTCTTCTAATCCATTATCTCGCAACGCCGTACAAAAATTATGTGACAAGAGAGAAAAATCGACGGTTCCTACTCCCTCCCCTTTCCCTATACTCAGTTGGACAGCTTCCAAGTGACAGCATAGTGCTAAATGTTATTGTTTTATGCCCCTGTATCTTTCTAAAAAAGTCTCCTGGTGGTTCACATGACCCATCAATTTTCGACACGGGCCCGTAGTCTAATATAGAATTACATACACAGTGTAGTACATTTATAATCATGCTGATGTTAAAGAAGTGATTTTTATTAGTTATTTTTTTATTAAATGATTACTAGAATATAGAACAGAAATTAATATGGTTGTTTTTTTTTTTTTTTTAAAAAGAAAACTCCCGCAATAGAAACATACGAGTATTCTGTGTCGCGGGAATTTTGCTATAGAGCAACACAAGCCATCGAACGGACGAGAGTAGCCATATCGTCTATTTACCGATACCAAACAGTCTGTCATTTTTACGGGGGTATATCTTCATACGTTTTATACTCACATACAAAAACCATCGCCTGTCCCTATGAACTCACTAATAACAATTCAAACAAAACATTCAGAATACCACGCACACTTGAATAAATTCTGTATCATAATAGTATAGCGCATAGTCTACTCCCTACCGTGTTACTCTATGGAATTTCACAGACATACAATTTCATAATTGAACTCAAGGAACACCCAGACTTAAAACCAAAATTCCAACTAGTAATTTTTCTCATAGGTTTGTCTCATATGAAGACTAACACACCCACAACACTAAGCGCAGTATTAAGCAGCAAAGTGACCGCTTAAACCATGCGCTAGCCTATCTAGCTACGAGTATGTAATCAAGTGATTCTGTGTTATAAGTAAATAGTCGTTCTTTCTGTCATGACTATAGAAAATGCATACTTCTAAGTTTTTGCACATATGGGCCGGCTCAACCGTATCGACATGGCCTTAATTAAGATCGGTGTGAAGTATTCTGCTCTATATCACAAAACACCTCTAAAAACGACTAGGTTAGGTAATGAACTAACTTATCTACTATTATTATATAAATACCAATGTGGTCCGACACACACTTGATTACAAAGATATGATGAACTTGAATTTATACTTGGGATTCATTTAACAAAATATGACTTTCTAACAGACTCATTAATTTATACAGGGTCTGTCGTAAATAATGGATAAGTCGTAAACTGGAGTTGGTCCGGCTATGAGACTATTAGAAAATCGTATCTTTTTGCCAGGGTTTCTAACCGTATGGAAATGGCGTAGACTTTTATGTTTTTTTATAAATTTCGCTACTCTTTGCATTCATTCCGTTGCCATTTCGTTAAATTTAGGTATTTCTGTGTCATTTTTTTTGTATTATAGTCTTGAAGATGTGTATTATTTAGTTTTAGTACTGTTTTAGGCGTTTTTAACGTTGGTCATTTTCAAAATTGTCATTTTAAGATTTTTTATGTTTTTGTTTTACTTAGGGTCAACTTTTGATCATTTACTGTGTAAAAAAAAAGTACGGCTACAAAATGATGGGTGTCCAGCACATTACGCTGTTCGTGTCAGGGAACATTTAAATAATACTTATCCAGATAGATGGATAGGGCGATTGGGGCCAATTTTATGGCCTCCACGTTCGCCAGACCTGAACCCCTTGGACTTCTTTTACTGGGGCTGTATAAAAGAAAAAGTATACAGTGAAACAATAAGTTCTGTAGAAGAGTTGCGTGCGCGCATTCAAGTAGCAGCGAGAAAAATTGAAGAAGCCGGTTATGTGCGCCGGATTAAGCGATCGTTTATTAGTGACTAGTGACCCCATAGTGTTTGTGTAAAGAATCTTGGCAGAAATAAATCATTATGACGAAGTTTTATAACCATTTACAACATTACATGAAAAAAATATTTTCTCACCTTGATATTGATCTCGCTCATGTAGCTTAATATTACTTGTGAAGTATGCATTGTTATACCTTTTTAGAATCTACACATACTAGATAATTTATTAAGATCATGGGCAGCTATAGCGCCGTACTTTTTTTTTACACAGTAAATGATCAAAAGTTGACCCTAAGTAAAACAAAAACATAAAAAATCTTAAAATGACAATTTTGAAAATGACCAACGTTAAAAACGCCTAAAACAGTACTAAAACTAAATAATACACATCTTCAAGACTATAATACAAAAAAAATGACACAGAAATACCTAAATTTAACGAAATGGCAACGGAATGAATGCAAAGAGTAGCGAAATTTATAAAAAAACATAAAAGTCTACGCCATTTCCATACGGTTAGAAACCCTGGCAAAAAGATACGATTTTCTAATAGTCTCATAGCCGGACCAACTCCAGTTTACGACTTATCCATTATTTACGACAGACCCTGTATAACTACAAGATGACTGGAATAATTTACTAACTCTATGAATTGGTAGCAATTATACCGAAGCCATGTTCATATTCTGAGAAACGTAATAAACACGAGGTCAATGTCCTTGTTGCATATGAATATGACATAATTTTCTTTATGAATTATTCTTCTTTTTTTCATGTGGGAATGTGGGAAACTCCAGGACATTATTGAAATCATCCTCATTATCACATAGAACTTTAGATTAGATTCCCAAGGATCTAATAATAAAAAAATAACCGGAACCTTATTCCTCTCAAGATCTATTAAGTAAGTATAATCCTAAAAATCATTAAAGATAAGCGATAAGCGGTAAACTTTTGTACAGTTTCGTGAGATACAACATATACCTATTTTTGTTCTTATTTATAATCATTAATAAATAAATATAAATAAATATGCCGGACATCTAACACACAACGCCATCTAGTCCCAAGCTAAGCAGAGCTTGTGTTATGGGTACTAGACAACTGATATTAATACGTATATACTTTTTTTTTGTAAAAACATACATATTATACATAGAAAACACCCAAACTTCGAAACAAATATTTGCAGATCATACAAACATTTGGTCCAACCTGGGAATCGAACCCGAGACCTCAAGCTTAGCAGTCGTATACGCTACCACTACGCCACCGAAGCAATCATTAAAGGGCTTTTCTATATCTATTCTAATATTATAAAGAGGAAAGATTTGTACCTATTTTTGTATGTTTGTATGTTTGTAATGAATAGGCTCAAAAACTACTGGATCGATTTTAAAATTCTTTCACCATTCGAAAGCTACATTATCCACGAGTAACATAAGCTATATTTTATTTTAGAAAAAAATAGGGTTCCGTAAGATATTTGGGTTTTCCGGACACAAGGTGTAAAAATCAACCAGAAAAGTTACTTATTTTGCGAAAATTTTCATGCTACGGGCTATATAAGACGCAAACGAGGTTGCGTGGGTCAGCTATGTTTTATATACAACGTGTATTTAGTATCAGCATTGCACCCGTGCGAAGCCGGGGCGGGTCGCTAGTATTACATAAAATGACATCACGGTTGGCGTAGTGATTCAAATAGTCTTTTAGCTGCATCCTACCACTTTTGGCTTTGATCAGCACATGGGACAACACTGTGTATAAATTACAAATTGTTGTACTGAGTCCGAATATTTCTGTGACCGTATCTTGAATATCTATAAAATCCTCTACAGTACAGAACATATTCCTAGTGCATGAGAGAACAAAAACGAAAGTTGGTGTGTATAAAATGTCTACGAACCAAAAACATTCGGTAACTTGCCTGTATCCTTGACCTATTTAATAAATACTTTACGTTTACAAATTGTAATCCCGTCATCCGTCACTCCGTATCTCCGAATCCACAAATAAATAGAAGCTTTACAATCTTTGAGTTAACAAGGAACAAATTTGTATTCTTTTTTATTTACGTCATTTCAATCGCTGAATATTTTTTGTAATGAAAGTATTAGTATTACACCATTAGACATTGACAATCCTTAAAACCTAAAATATCGATACTTTATTTTTACTTTTCGATTGTAATAAAGAATCGATTTTCATCGAGCTATACTAATATTCGTATTCATATCTTCCTTCAGAAGTAAAGCAACAGACAAAAGTAAAGTAAAGACACTAAAATTATGAATGAAATTTGTTTGGTTAAAGCGCTATATGTATTGTATTGAAGAAAGCTGTAATATAGCATATACAATATCACGCTACGACCAATAAGGGCCTAACATCAATGAAAAATGTTATGAAAATGGAGAAAGTTTTATCTATTGAGACGCTGATGAAATTACACAAGTCAAGTAGTGTGTTTAGAAATTCTGAATTTTCGAAGTGATTTCTTAGTGGTCTATAAAACTGAAACGCCAACCACAGTTCACTCGATATTCATTCATTCAATCAATCTGTAAGATTTTATAGAGACTAATAAATACAAATGCGCACCTAAGTCTTCTAGCGCCGAGACGAAAATAAATTCTCTGAGATAGAGCATCGAACTTATAAAATCTGTTTGAACAATCTCACTATTCGCTTAGTTTAAGAAGTTGGCTTGAGTCAGCGAATTGTCTATTCCTTCCAGTATTTACTGATGTATTTATTTGTGCATTTTATCTAACTTAGTTCTCTTTACGAAAACACCATTTCTGAAGTGGTCTGAACAGTTTTCACAAAAAAAAACATATTCTTTACAGAGTTTCTTACAGTTTTATTTTGATATAGTATCAGCCCACATTTTCTTCGGAAAGGGGAGTTTTTGTTTAACCTTCTTAAACCGTACTTAAAATATGTAAAACGGATCAATAAACCACTTTGAGTATCACTATTAGATTAGCTATTAAAGAAGGAAATAGACAAAACAAAATGTGTTCATTAGTCACACAGAACAAAAATAAAACAAGACATTATAGGTACAACATACAAGAAAAAGAGAATAATGCAAATAAAAATAGCCAGTTTACTAGACTAAACCATAAAACAAACGTTTAACAAAACCAACAATATTACAAAGATCAAAAATGTTAAAAAAAAAGAAGATAAGGTTTTGTGACTAAGAACACACCAGTATTTTTTTTTTGGCCACAGATCAGCATATATTCTACGGTCCCGAAAGTAATCGACGATTGTAAATAGAATCGAAGTAATTGATTTTCAGCTGAATCCCAAAAAAAAAAGAAAATAAAAACCTCACGGACGCGTACCTACATAGTTTAAAATCTATAAAAATTGAAGTCAATTTTAAAACCCACTGATGTATTGTTTTTAAGATGTAAGAAAAAAATATAAGACCGCTTACTTGATGTTAAGTAACTACTGCTGCTATGGACACCTGCAAATCAAGAGTCAAAAGCGTGTGGCTGCTCTTCGAAGTCCTTCCCTTGAAGTTCTGAGGAGGATTTTGACCCCAGTAACCTCATTCACTCGATTACATGCAATGCGAGAATTTCTATTCTTCATCATGAAATGTCAATGGACCGATTCGACCTGTGTAAGACCACGACCGCAAACAATGTGGCTGTTAAAAAAATCTTTAAGAAGTGAAACACAATTGTCTTTAAATTTTTCATAAAAATAATACACTATATAAAGATTAATTTATCTGGCTTCAAAATTGTGTAAAGTCGTCTTGAAATGAAATGGATTTCTGTGTTACATTTACACACATTTAAGTTCTCAGTCTACTTGTGTGGGGGCGTATTACAGTTCTGTGTTTTAGTTAAGGCGTGGGATGCACCCTCTATTTACGTCTGCCATCCAACGTCTGCTATCAAAGAAAACTTATTTCACACAACTTTTAATTAAATAAACTAAGGACCAATTATCCTGTTGGCGTTGCTCTTTGATAAATGGTTGGTTAATA
This sequence comes from Spilarctia lutea, assembly GCA_916048165.1. NCBI lineage: Eukaryota > Metazoa > Arthropoda > Insecta > Lepidoptera > Erebidae > Spilarctia > Spilarctia lutea. The sequence continues at coordinate 19,182,755 of OU696471.1, read as the reverse complement.
ATAACTTTTTATTACACTTATTTGCGACGTTTATAACCGGTTATCGGTTATAAACGTCACAAATAAGTTTTAAACATTCATAACTGTTTAAATTAGCAACTATGAAGGCGCTGTAGACGCTGAACCAAGATACTGGACAAGTATAGTAAGCCAACGTGTATCCACTAGGCCGGTATATTAAAGCTGATGACAATTTTCGGCCGGCCTAGCCAACCGATTAGTATCGGGTGTTCGTGCAAACATCAAAAGATTGTAGCGAGCTCAGTAAAGAGTTTTCACACATTGGTGCACATTTAGGTAATAAATTAAATATGCTATATAAGTTGCAACTTTTTGGCCCCACACGCTAATTCAGCTCCTTATGTATAGCAGCGGCTTTAAGGCACGAAAGCGTGCTTGATTTCGTTTGCTGGTGATTTGATTGTCATAAATGCACAGAAATTTGTCGCACGTGACTAACCAATTTTGTTGGTTTAGAAGAATTTCAATGAGTATTCAAATATCTCACACACGACCTGATGTCAGATACCGAACTAGGCATACCCTGGCAACGAAATTAAGATGGTTATCAATTTATTTTGAACATATAATATGTAGGTATATGCTTTATAACTATGCCACTGATACGTAAAACAATTTACAAATAAAATATTCTAATTATTATCATCATTTTCTGTATATAGAATACAGAATAATGCACATAACATTATTAAAGCCTAAGCCTAAACTCTCGGAGAGAAAAAATCCTTTATTAATTTGTAGAATATTTATATCTAAAAAGAAATATATACAGATTTTGTTATCATATTAAGTACTCATATCTAGTGAAGAAATTATTTTCTTATGTATTCTTAGCGAGGACAGAGAGATAACAAGTAACATTTAACAATGTCATTACTTTCAAGAATCCCCGTTCGTTGCTTATTACTTTGGTTTGGAATGCTGAAATGACTGCAGTTCTTGAAAACTTGAGTACGAAACCGATTACTAAAGGAATGGTGACAATTGTTCCGTGATAAACGGTATGTGTTTAACAAGTACCGGGGTTTGTAATTGAATGAATTGTGATTTTAATTAGATAGTGAATGTATGTACGGTTCACCATACACCGAAGTTGTTGGGATATTTTAACGACATTCGGAATTATTCTTTAGTCTCAGGTACTGAACTAATTCGTATCAATTTTGTATAAGTTTGAGTAAATCCTTAGAGGCGTTTAGTAACAATCAGACCATGTTACAATAACAGTGGCATTTTTCCAGCAGTAGCAGGAAGGGCCAATTCCAGGCATCGCTGTTCCGCATCATTTGATTTTTGAATTACATCTACACAAAGTTTGAATGTGGTTCAACAAAATTGTTCTTCAGTAGAAATATTCGACTTAAATAAGTTGACAATATTGCCGAGATTGCCATAACATATGAAGTACCTACCTACTTGTAAATCTCTCTCTTGACAACGTACTTAATCCTCAAGATTTCGATTTTCAAATCTCACAATTAGGAAGACATGTATATCTTATAGTCAAAATATAGAACATCTCCCTTGCTTTCAAAGTGAGTTTCAAGCTATTAATTGTTAGTTTTAGAACATGATAAGTTTTAGACTTAAAACTCATATTACAATTGTATTGTAACTCGTCGAAAAAAGTCAGTTTTGTACCATAGTGTAGTGCAAAATAGTTTTAGACAATTTTATGTAAAACTTCTTTTTGGTTCAATTTTTTTTTAAGTTCTAAGTCAAATACATTTTTCATTTGTTTTATTAGAAGATAAAATAGATAGTCGCCTACTCTACCGACAAAACGTAATAAGTTAATAAATCTGAATAAAACAGTAGTTGGGAGTAGAGCTTTGATTAAGTTACTCCTTAGTGGATTGAAATATTTTACGATGTATATGCTGAAACTATTGAAGTCGTATTGTTAGTTCTCATCGTATTTGGTTGTCTTAATTGGGCGTATTATACCAATTAGCCTCATCTTAAAAACTTCGGCTACTAATACTAGATACATAGATACGATATACCTAATATTAGGAACGGAAGTTGTGCTAACAATATTATCTCGTTGTATACACAAACTAATCACCTCTATTATCAACAAGTTCGAGTGATTATCAATAGCTCAGTTCTCGCCATACCTTTGTTTGCCAGCGCAAGGTCACGCCCCCACGGTAGTATTGCAAGCGCAGGTGTTGCAAACAAAGAAATAGGTCAATGTCACACGCTCAATACTGTCAAGGTGTATCTGGCCATGGACAAAGTAGAATAGAGCATCCAGGAAAGGTGTATACTTTGTGTTTTTAAATTTGTAACTTTTTTGATAGTTATAAATATAAGTTATACTGACTGCCATTTTATTACATACCTACTTCCTATTTTAGGGTATAATCAGGTTCCTTGTAATAGACCTACTTAAGATGGTATATAGCCTGATACTTATCGAAAATATAATTGCATATCGCTTGCTCCGATGATGTAATGCCCCGTGAAGGATAGGAATAAGGAATGAAAAAACAGATCATAAGTCCACCAGCTGAGAAGAAAATCTCGTAGAGTAAATACCTATAAAAGTATTAGTGTTTCATTAGTTATTCATACGGGTGTACAGATACGTGAATAATAGCTCAATGCTGTTACTAATATACGCTTAATGAGTTATTTGGTCCAAATAATTAAGTACATATATTTTCACACGCATGTGCAAAACAATGTATTTTAAACTGTTTTACGTTATTTGTTGAAAACTAGATAGGCATTCCTGAAGTATAAGTATAGATAAGTAATTAAACCTTATAACCTTATAACACAAGTTTTATTTATAATATTTCTATATTCTCGTATTCAAGGCATTCATCGCCTCCATTAAAACGTATGATTCGAGTAACATTTTTTAAACACTGTAATTTCAACGGACTTAATCCTAAAAGAAAGGCAATATATAATACTATTTCATCATCATTTAATTCCTCCACGTAAACGTTCGTTTAAAATTAATCAAATGTTTTAAGTTAAACAAAAAAATAATTTGAGACATTGCGAAAGATATTCATTTTCATTCATTTAATCCAAGCCGGTCTTAAACTCCCGAAGGGATAACTTCATTAACCTTGACAAAAACAATTGTACCTTTATAAAGCAGAGAAGTGACGATTAATTGGGTTTTTCATAAAGCTACCTACTTTCACCGGTATTTCTGAACGTATTGTGGGAAATTATGGCGCCAAATTGGTTAATATATTTTTTTTACTTCTTTAAATTAGATTTATGGAAAGATTTATTACAACGTTTTTTTTTAATATTCGTTTTTAAAATTTTGAACAATTTGGTTTTGAATTCAGCCAAAATGGAGTTTTTCAATTTTTGCTTCTTGACGAGTAATTTCATAAACTATACGACGAGTAATTATATTTGTGATAACATAATTGAAAGCGCGTAATTAATCTAGAGTGTTACCAACATCAATGCGCTTGCAAAATGAATCGTAATAAACTGTATGTACTCTTAATCTTTAATTAGAAAATTATTTATATTATAATTATTGGAAAATTTAAGAAATGGGATTGTTTTCTCTCAATTACAATTGAAAAAAACGAAAAGTTCACTTTAATTACCAATGACATTGAAATACATACAATCGAACAAGCTAATACTTTTCACATGTCGAATAAAACTAAATTAATCCAAGAGCATACACAAGATATCGGGAGAGAAGAAAATAATTTAACTGCAAAGCTCTTTGTAACTCACTAATTCCTAGTAAGTCCTTATTACTTATTCTTTCATTTAGAAAGAGTGGAACCTAAATTCTCACAGTGAAGTAAACAGACACTAGTCGGATTAAAGATTAAATACAAATATCAAATCAGCAGCATAATTGAACACACTCATGTTTTACTATTATTCCTTTACCGAATTAAATTCCGTCAGTCGGCGAAAATGGAATTGAATTTTTCTATATATGTACCTAACCTAATTCCTTTTTAAATTGTGTACATTTTCTTTTCGAATGAGATATATGCTTACAAGCAATGAAGTAATTTAAGAATCTCAATGACAAGTTTCGTGACTTAAATGAAATTATTTGAATCACAATGGCAACTTATTTGAGAAAAATAATTCAATAGTTGGATGTCTACATGTGCCTTTTTTTAATTGAGTTCGAGCAGTTAGATTGTCTTATTCAGCACTTATAAAAAACGCAATACTGAAATTTCGAAAATTGTTCATTAACTAAAATTTTGTTCACACTCAAGTTCATATACAGAATTTCTACTTTTTTATGGAATAGGAGGCAAACGAGCAGACTTATCGCCTGATGGTAAGCCATTACCGCCGCCCATGGACACCCGCATCACCGGGGCGTCACAAGTGCGTTGTCGGCCTTTGGGGGGTGGGGTTGGGATATTTGCTTCCGGTATCCTCACTTACTCGGTGAAACACAGCGCAAGCGCTATTTCACATCGGTTTTCGTCGGCCCATGCGTGCCAAAGCGTGGCTCTCCAATATAATAATGGGAGTATTGTAGTACAAGTATTATATTTCTATATTCACATAAATACACTTATAATACTTAAGAAAAAAAAATTGTTTTGTAATACTTAGAACAATTAATATTTAGATAAGACGAGATTGTAACCTGAGATTTTTGGAAGAAAGTATCTTGTAATACTTTGTGTGTAAAAAAAATAGTAGGTACCTATTTAAAGATTAACGTACATACTTTTGTTCGTACAGATGACTTTCTTTTACTTTTAAAAATCAAAACAAATGTGGCGACTTCAACATGCAGCGTCAACAAAAACATATAACAGCGCCATCTACCGAAGAAACAATGAACTACGGAGTAACGTACTACACAACATTACTACTCCTGAATCGGGCAATAGAAGTTCTCGCGCCGATTAGCATACAACATTCCAACATTAGCCGTTGGGCAGTGGCCCGCCAGGCATGATCATCCCGCCTGATCGGAGGATATATATAAAGGGAGGCCTTTGTGTTGGAGTGACATGACCCCGATCCCCCACATCTTCCCAAGAATCTTCTACGTATCATGTCACGTCTGGATCAGTACTAAGAGTCCAGTGCCTAGACTAGAATTACCCACAGGTAATTTATTTAAAAATAGCAATAGTGACGGTTAGGAACTTTTTCCTACCATAATAACCATATAAGCAGAAATCCAGTCTTAGAAACAAACTTCCGCCATAGACATTTTATTGGACCACAAGTGAGGAAATAGGATTAACGTTTCGTGTTTCCTTACATGTTGTAAGCAACTGAGCCCATAGCAACTACCTATGTAAGTAAGGGTAAGTTTAATTAATATCCTTTAGTTGGACTAAATTGGTTCACACCCAAAATATCCATGACAAAAGACTCCAACGCTTATTAATCCGACATCTATTATTACTAGAATATATACATGAGTATGCGTAGGTGTGTGATTACATTGTCTTTACCTACGAATTTCCTTCCGTAACTCTAATTACTTCAAAAACATGAAAACGGGTTTGTTCCAAATATGGAATATCTTTGAAATTTGCAAATCGTAGCTTATAAAAATAACAAAACCCAATTATTAAGGAATGGTAAGGGAAATAAATATTTTGAAGGGAAATATCTGTACAAATGGTTTTTCCAGAGGATTTATGTACGATAACGAAACTGTTCCTGTTAAAGGAGTGCATCGTTTTCTCTGTCAAAGTCATCAGTCGCAAAAATGGTTATTATGATTTTTTTTCTGACTACGGCAAAGCCAAAAGAAAAGGGTTTTGACAGTCTATATACGTTTGTATGCTTAACCGTACGCCTAAACTACCGGACGGATCTTATTTTATTTTTATTTTTTTGGATATGGCAATTTGTGCCGATGTCGAAAATTCTGCCAATGACAAATGATGAAGAGAATGCGTGTGTTGACGGATCTTATTAAATGAGTATGGAGGGTAGAGACAAGGAGTGTTATCTTATATGGAAGAAAATTGAAAAAAGTGTCTAGCATAAGCTGTAAATAACAGTTCAAAAACCTTCCAGAATGGCGCTGGTGTAGACATAGGTTATGGTATGAATGTAGCAATTGTGAACGAATTGAAGTACGCGAGTTAAAAAATTTAACATTATTGTCACTACTTGCGTATTACAAAATAATGTAGTAAATATATTTTATTTTCTGAACTGTGAATAGTACGTTTATTGATTTTTTATCATTCAATTTTATGAAAAAGTGTGTGTATTGACTTTAAGAAGTTTACCCTGATGCTAATGTGGCGCCACCCTAATTTAATGCATTTCAACGGACACTTTTCATGTACACAGATGATACTCCTTATCTCTACCCTCCATATAAATGAGGTACCTAAACATTGGTAATAACTGTCCACGTTACATAAACTAATTCTATCAAAAGATTTTACGAATATGGGTTTTAATTTTTTAACTTTTTCTTGTTTAATATTATTCTTCTATTTTAACTGAGCACTTCACTGAAATACGGATATCTGCTACATGAAATGAAACTACTAGAGAGTAGTGTGGTTACACCAAATAAAACCAGGCGTTTTGTTGATATACTCAATACTTACAGAAAGTGCTTATGACAAAATATCACAATACTTTTACCGTAAACGACCGTCATAACGAACAAACATTTGTAAGCCGGAGTGCTGACATTATTAAACGCATAACTTGCTGTGATTTATTTTCCCTCTATACATTAAGATTATGATAGAACTTGTTTCTGCCGATATACGGTTATTATTCCAAATTATTATCGCAATTCACTGTATTTGATATTGTCATAATCGTCTTGCTGACATAGATATGATTCAAAAATAAATAAATAGAGGGAATGAATATTTAAATTTGTTCGTAGATTTCACATTAACTGTAGAATTGTACATATATAGCCTCGAAGCTTCATAACGACTGAACATGATATTAAGTTAAAAGCCAATATATATTTCAACGAGGTTGTATCAGTAGAAGAGCCAATTTCAGCATTTAGTGATAAAATCTTTGATAGACCAACAGCGAACATAATATCTCCCAGATTACTAAAAATTTTTGTTTCAAAATTATAGAAACAAAGAGTTCCTGTTATTTTTTTTAAATTTTGTTTTTTTACTGATAGTCGCATTGGTGTTTTTCCATGTTGTGTTTCTAAACCTTTTATTAACTTGTACCTAATGGTAATTTTTGTGAAACCTGTCATTGGCATGATGTTGTGTATAAAATCATTGTTTTTGTTTTTTTTTTATTGAATAGTGGGCAAACGAGCACACGTATCACCTGATAGTAAGCGATTACACCCGCAACACTAGAGGCATTTCAAGTGCGTTGCCGATCTTTGAGGGATGGGAAGGGGGTTGGAGGGAGGGGTATGGACCTCTGGTATCCTCACTCACTTATTGAAAGACAGCGCTAGCGCTATTTCATACCGGTTTTCTGTGAGGCCGTAGTATCACTCCAGTCGAGCTGGCCCAATCATACTGAAGCGTGGTTCTCACACGAAAAAAAATTGTTAAATTTCCTTACTCTAATAAAAATATATAAATATCATCTCACCCTTATCTGTTAAAAGTGTTGGATGACAAATAACTATCTTAAACGTTATCAGGAATCAATGAAACGGTCCCCAATAAATCTATTTCTTAATACTAAGTAAGTACACTAAAAACTTTTTCCAAATGTATGTGACCGTTATATAATAAGGTAAATAAAGCAATAAATATTATTGAAAAATGCACAAACAAAACAATTTAGAATCTGTTTATGCAAATTATTATAAACCAGATGAACACAGAGGTCAAAGGATGTGAAGTGGTAAATTCCGTTCGTGAATATTAGACAATCAATTCGTCAATAAAGATTGTCAAAGAATTATTCAATAAAATTTGTAATTTCTTCTTCTTTTGATGAAATGGCAACCAGTCGGTACGGTACGGTCACTACGATCAGCTATTTCTGCCAATGTCAAATGTTTAAAGTCTTCAAGTCTTCGTCGTGATGATATTAATGATAAAAACTATAAAAAATGTGGATAAGATGAAACGGGGAGCGTCTTTCGAAATAACGAAAAACTATCTTCAATTCGCAATTTATAATAGCAACTCAAAAAACTGACAATAAAATAACGTGGTTGCCTAGTCATTCATGTTTCATAAATAATATGGTAACTACACTGAATCAAATAAAAAGGCTTTTAGGAAATAAAACTTACTCAAAATATTTAACTTTATATTATTTAAAATCTTAGACAGAAAGCTAAATAACTATTTAATATCAAAATTAGTGTGTTTTTATAGATGTAACGGCATAAAAGACGTTGAAAAACATGCCATAAACCACGTGGAAATTTTAGGCAACCCGACGCGCGGTTAAGTGTCCTTCTGACCGTTTCCACGACAATAATGACTCTTCAAAGGGCCCTGTTTCAAGGTCTACTCTCAAGAGTCTTGGATAAGTCCAAGACCCTTGAACGGAGACCTTGAATTATTAATTCTCTAGAGAAAAAGCGGCGACAAGACACTTGCGGAAATTGTGTCTTTTTTATGTAGTAGATTGTTTTAAGTTAAATGAAACTTGTTAGTAAAATTATGTTATCTACCTTTTTATAAATAAAAATGAATAGCCGAAATGTATGTGTACGCGCATAACTTTCGATCGGCTGCTTCAAATTAAATAATTCTTTTTTATAAGTGTTTGTTATTATTAGGACAAGGTTTGTATACAAGAAAAATTAAAAGGTAACGGGAAAAGTCAGTTTTTTTTGTCTGGGAAGCTGAAAAAGCTGAGACAAAGTTCGCCGGGTCAGCTGGTAGTAAATAAAGATAAGATTTTTTACTAAAAGAAAAACGAACTAGTTTATTAATATTTGTGTTCTCTATGAAAAAATTATCCATACGACTTTTATGTCAAACTTATTCCCAAGATTATTTGGGGTCGGCTACTAGTTCAACCAGTTTTACCTGAATATCAGTTTTTCCACGTAGCAACTGGCATCGAACCCTTGCAACCCTGAGGGTGAACTGAATTCGAAAATTAAACTAGATGTCAGTATATTTGAGGGCACTGATTTTCCAAGATTGCCATATATGTTCATGACAACCGGGACCGACAGCTTAACGTGCTCTCCGAGGTATGGGCGAATAACACCGCCATCTTCCATACTCCGGGCTGCTAAGAATTTCTTGATAGAAAAACCCAACTACAACAACAATAAGCAGTCTGAACCGTGAATCGAACCCGAGACCTCTTGTTCGGCAGTCGCTTACACTAACCACTAGACCAACGACGCTGTTGCTGCTCGCTGAAGGATATGAATATTATTTATTTTGCAATTATATTGTTGCGCCATAACCAGATGGAGCTCGTTTGTACGAGAACAATCGAGAACTATTGAGGACAACGCCATCTAGTGTCGGAAAGCGCGCAACTGTGGGCATTATGACGATTACTCGACGCTAGATGGCGCTACAAGTAGCTCTAGAGTAATCTATTTAGCCTAGAAACATCGATCGAATATTTTCGTACTTTCGAGTTATTTCGACGGCCATATAAAAGCGGAACGTGTTAGCCGTACGTGCAGTATTGTTTCAAGATACAGCGAATAAACATCGAAGAGATCTTCTAGTGCGACTAACGAGTGATTTAGTGATTTCTAATTGTAAAAAGTGTTGTTAATAAATATTGTGTTAGTTTTGGTAATCAATGGACTACTTTAATTTATTTAAAACCCAGCTCGTAACAGTATTATTCATTTATCCGATTATTATTGTATCTATGAATCAGCAGTCATTTGATATAAACTAGAAATATAATTTATATGTTTCACCTAATTCGTTTGAAACTTCTGCTAAAATTTGAATTGTTACTTTATTTAGTCAAGTGAAATTACTGACTGCATAAATAATTTATTGTACATAAATAAAGAAAGTAAAAATAAAAATAATTTATTGTATGTAAGAAAACTCAACATCAAATTAACTGTAGGTTTCTTTACCGGTTTCTGATCGAAACACTCCGGCGTGGTTGCCAGGCTTAGAATATTCTTGGAAATTTCGTAGTTTTGCCCATGGTAGAAATTTAAGATATGGACAGGAATCTGAAAACTCCAAAAATTACGGAGAATATATAATATATTAATAATTAATAGTGACAGAATATCTTCAAATGTAATGTTATGTGTGCAGATTAAAGAGAATTAGTTATGGAGATTTGAACTTGAGCTCTTTGCAACACTGGTTAATTCAGTGTCAGTCAGTGACAAATTGTCATAGTGCATATTTCTGCTACGAGTGAATGTGTTCTGTTGTCCACAACACTGTCAAAACCATGCTGGTTGTTGTGTTTCAATCGTTGTAAATAATTGTAAATTAATTAGTTATTAGTGATAAATATCAGTGAAAATGGATTTCATAATAGATACTGTAGGAGATGATGAACTCCAAAATAAAACAGAACTCATCGACGAAAGTACACCATATTTTGTAGGTTAGTATTAATATTTACATGTTTTCTGTTTCATTGATTACCTTTTACCCAAACCATATTCATTGACACATAACTGTAAAAATGTATAATCTAAAACTAGGATATACATTTTCTGTAAAGGTATGTTTAAAAGTTTGTCAAAATGCTTGCAAACTTTGTGGTATTTATTTTTCATAGACATTGTTACTTTTATGGAAATAATAAATAAATGGTATGTATACATAGCGATATCAACCAACACGTCTAGCCCGCATGGTGCAGTAGACCAAAATCACCTAAAACAAAAAGAATTGAAGTTTACATAGGTACTTACTGTTATTTTTATGATAATAATAATTAAGTTAATGTAGATAGTATGGAAGTCGACAGATATATGAGTAGAAGAAGACCAAAGAAAAAATTGATGGACTGTGTAAAAGAGGATATGGCGAGGAAAGGAGTAAGCAGTGAACTATCGAGTGACAGAAGAGAATAGAGGAGGTTTTTTGGCTCTGGTGTTAAATTGGATATTTTGAGATACAATATTACCACTTTCTGTCATTGATATGTACCTTTCAATAGCCTGATGTTCTTAACAGGTTAACCATGGTCATAGGATTGTCTGTCCATAATTGCAATATATGAAATATGATTTAATTTTTGTTTACAGAAAAAGAAAATATTCAATCATCTATCCTAGAATTATTTGAAAAGAAGAAACAAGAACTTGATACACAATTGGAATCAGAAGAACAATTGCAAAAGAAACTGAAAAATTTAAAACTAGATAATGTATTTGATAATTTTTTTGACGAAATGGGCTGGTCTCAAACTATTATATTAAAAAAAGAAAATAAAAAGAGATTGTTTCACTTTGATCAGTTGGACGTAGAAACAGGTAAATTAAAATCCAATCTCGGTGGCGTTGATGTTGATAAAGAAATGAAGAATTGCGTTTTTGGACCTGGTGTGGAGAAAGAACATGCTTTACCTAAATATAATGTCAGTGAGAAGACTTTAAAGGCCATCCGAAGGGTATGTATAATTTTTAAACACTGTTTTTCAAGAATTCAATGAAAATGTGTATAATTTTATTGCATGTTTTCCTACTTGCAACATTTATATATAATTTATTAAAGAGATGGCCTTTATTAATGTTATAAATTCGAAAATAACTCTTTCTGTTTGTTAAGCTTTCATTATTCTTTATGAAGAAAATAGGAATCTCTTTACCGCATGTGGGGGAACGGGTGCCCTACAGTTGATGTTGGGATGTTGTATATATGATAATCGGCGCGAGAACTTTAATTGCGCGATTCAGGATTGGTAGTTTCTTCGTATTGTAGGTTACTCCGTAGTTCAGTGTAACTTCGGTAGATGGTGCTGTAGTATGTTATGTTGTATGTAGAGGTCGCCACACCGCAATAACCATAATAGCAATCATATTAAAAGCAAGTATACCATAATAAAATATTAATTACATTGTTAAATTAAATTACAGAAAGAAAGGGAGAAGACCAAAGGACCAGGATGGTTCAATTTGCCTGCACCAGAAATCAATGAAGAGCTGAAAAATGACCTTCAAATTCTCAAGATGAGATCAGCACTGGACCCCAAAAAGTTCTACAAGAAAAATGATATGGAAGTGCTACCTAAGTACTTCCAGGTAAGTTGTCTAACCTTTATTATTCCCAAGATTACTTGGAATTGCTACTAGTTCCGCCCTTGATCTTGATCTTGATACTCGCGGGCTGGGTTTCCGCAAATCGACGTCTAGGGTGCGCCTATTTTGCGTGATGGGATGGCTTAGGATAGGATGAAAGTTCCACCCTTATTAGCAGCTATTTCCGTGGAGCAATTGGCATTGGACCTCTGCAACTGCAATATGGTAATTCCGGTGTTTTCTAAATCATTAAGAACTGAATGAAGTCATCTCTAAAGTCACGCAAAAACTACAAAATAGATTTTGACGAAACTTTAAAATAATAATCTATAATAACAAATATTGTAGCCTGTGTGTTACTCTGATGTATAAGCTAATACATCAGAATAACACATAGGCTACAATTTATAAAGAAACTAGCTTTGCCTGGAAGCGTTGCCCGCAGTTATTATCGTACCGCAGGGTTCAGCTAGTAAGTAATAAAATATTTTATAAAAAAATTACATGTAAGTCTGCAAATATTTACGTAATGACATTTGTAAGTCTAAATATTTGTGGGAGTCAGGAGTCTAATAATTGTGAATTCTCTGTGCTACAAACTCCTGTTATAGTATCTAAATATTAATACGTGAAGTAACAACTTATGACCTATGATACCACCTTTATGAAAATTGTGCAGACGGAGGTTTGCATTTTTTTTAAAATTTTGCATAAGAAATACGTTTAATTAATAAAAATAGCATTGGCCAATTAGCGGGCGTATGACATACACAAATATACATATACATAAATGTATGTATGTGAAAGTCAAACTGAAAAGATGATTGTCTATAGTCCTACTGAATGTCAAAAATGGTTGTGATGAAATCTTTGATAAAGTTCAAACAAAAAAACCAAAAGAATTATGGTTGAATGTCGACCGTTGGACGACCAATAATTAATCTTTATTAAATCTCCAAGACACTAATCTGTGTCTTGGAGAATTAATAAAAAGCATAACTGTTTATTAAATCTCTAAGACACAGTAATAGATATTTGTAAAAGAAACAATCAAACTTTAACGGTAACGATAACCTTATTTTCCAGGTCGGCCAAGTAATGGATTCTCCTCTAGACCATGTAAATGAAAGACTAACCAAAAAACAAAGAAAACGGACCATGGTTGATGAGTTATTAGATGATGCGGCATTCCAAAAGTATAACAAAAAGAAATACAAAGAAATTATTGATGAAAAGAGGAAAACAGAGTACAGGACCTTTATGAGGGATAAGAGACAGAAGAGCAAGGCCGAGTTGAAGAAAAAGAAAATGGAAGCTAAGAATAATTAATAAATAAATTTTCTGTAATTATATTTTGTTTTTTAATTATAATAGTATACAATACGGCCGACGTATCTTGGAGAGTCTGAACATAGCGCACTTTAGCGCATGTACACTCGTGAAGAAAAATGGTTTTGTAATTTTTTTTATATACAAATGAAATTTCCTTAATACAGTGACCAATTAAGTACTTCAAGTTAAATAAATATCAAAAAAGTTATTGCGCGAAGTTCGGACTCGCTAAGGTAATAAAAATATTAATAAATATTCCGGACATCTAACACACAACGCCATCTAGTCCCAAGCTAAGCAAAGTTTGTGTTATGGGTACTAGACCACTGGTATAAATACTTATATACATTTTTTTTGTAAATACATACATATTACACATAGAAAACACCCAAACTCCGAAACAAATATTTGCAGATCATAGAAACATTTGGTCCGACCCGGGAATCGAACCCGAGACCTCAAGCTTAGCAGTCGCATACGCTACCACTACGCCACCGAGGCAGTTAAAGATACGTCGGCCATATAGTAGAACTTCTACGTAGATATGAAACAGGAGCTTCGAAGCTAAAAATAACAAAATTGTGAAGAGGTAAAGTCCGTTCGCTTTAAAAAATAGTGACGCTTCGATCTAACCCCTCCCTCAAATTTAATTAGATATCAATAAATTATCGTTACGTTCGAAAACTTGGAATTTGGTTGATGCGGGATTGTTTATCAAACCCAGCAATAATAAGAAACTCTTTATTGGCCCATTTGTACACCAACCATTTAAAACAAATAACATTACATGTATAAAATAATGAATATGGTTCTTACTAGTTACTAAGCAAGATGGGTAAATACAGCATAACAATAGTACGAGTAAACACGCTCATACTCAGCTCCTAATTGTCTAAACGTCATGTTAATTAAATCATTCTAAGCACACCAACAAAACATAAAAACAAACTCGCTTAAATAATTTCGAAGTTTATCGTGACACATAAAATATTATCAGCTTATTCGAACTTGCAATAAAGTATATTATTAATATATTCGTTGAAATATTCAATATCCTCCTGTAACGTCGATAGCAGCACCCGTGATGAACGAACTCTTGTCAGAACTCAAGAATGTGACTAATTCGGCCACCTCTGGAATGTTAAAATATGGTAGAAAGTATTAGAACTTGAATATTAAAAGTTTCAGTATAAAGTATGACGCTGATATAGATCTGCCAGAAAATATAGCAAACCTTTGTTGTTATTACACATTTTAGTAAAATTAAATATTTTTTTTATACTTGGTCATACTTTTTTTAGTATGGTCACATTATGAGTCTATGTAACCACACAGGCAAGGAGGATCGTCGATTACTAGCGGAATATTTAAAAAACAAGTAGTATAGTAAACTTACCTAAAGGCTTGCCAAGTCGACCTAAAGGTACTGACTTGAGAAAGCCTTGCAGTACTTTATCAGGAATAGTCTTAAGCATTGGAGTCTCTAGGAACCCTGGCAAAATAGCGTTTACCCTGGAATCAACAAATTATAAATATTTACGAAGCACAGCTAGGTAGAAATTGGCATAACCTATGATAAAGACATGATCCTGTCCAAATGGGCCAGCTCAACTGGAATTATATGACAGCACAGACAGGAAAACAGTGTTGTGCAATTCTTACTTCGAGTAGGTAACTACCCCCAATTCTAGTGAATGAAAAATGATCTAATGACACGTCGAGGTATACCTACTACATTAAACTATAACACAAACACAGTACTAGAACTATGTATCTCAACCCAGCAGAATCCGCCAGTTATGGAAATGTCCGATGGTTTCTATTTTAACAGAAATCTACTGTTTGCACAAAAATCTTACCTTATATTAAATTTTCCCAATTCCTTGGCAGCTGACTGCGTCATGCCGATAACCCCAGCTTTACTTGCAGCATAATTCGTTTGACCTGAAACGGGCATGTAATATTATCAGTTAAATTTCATGCATTTTTATCGATCTAGGTATTTGTAAATAAACCAAAATCGTGACTTGAAAACTATGATGAAAATTTTACTAACCCATATTGCCATATTTGCCAACAATACTAGAAAAGTTAATGATGGATCCCGGAACTGATGCCTCTGTCATAGCCTTAGCAAATGTTTGCATTATTAAAAAAGTGCCCTAAAAAGTTTGAAACGCTGTTAGTAAATTATTCCACAACCAAGGAAAGACTGTTATCGGACTTTTTTTGGTATTTATCTCTGTGAGCTTTATGATTATGTACACAACCATCTCCCTGTCCTTTTCCCTTATGCATGTGTGCGACTGTGTAGGTGTGTGTTGTAAAGTAAATTGGAATGGGAAATTGAAATGTCAATGCAGTAGCAACAAGAAACTGGGTCGTAAAACCTATGCCCGTCCCGTGATTGGATTAGTCACTAGTACAGCAATTTCAACAACTAATATCTAATTTACGTAGGTACATGTACTTTCCTACCTACCTTTAAATTAACATTCAGCACACTATCGTAATCCACCTCAGATAGTTTCAAGAGCCAGTTATCCCTGGTGATACCAGCGGAGTTCACTATGATAGTTGGTGGTGCGCTATATTGATTCAGGGTAGTCTTTAGCAGATTCCTGACTGCACTCGGGTCTGAGACATCAAGTTCTACGGCACTGTGATCTCTGTCTGAAGAGGTAATTTATTTAATAACTTTAGTTTTGCATACTATTAGCTTATTGCTCTTCCACATGAAGGCATTTTTGGTTGCTGAGCTTTTCTAATCTATACCTATTATCTTTCTATTCTTTCTTCTTTAATTGAAACTTATCTAACATTCTTTTTTTATGGAATAGGAGGCAAACGAGCAGACGCCTGATGGTAAGCGATTACCACCGCCCATGGACACCCGCAACACTAGAGGCGTTACAAGTGCGTTGCCGGCCTTTGGAGGAATGAGAAGAGGGATACGGGAAGGGTAGGGTGTGGGCCTCCGGTACCCTCACTCACTCACTCGATGAAACCCAGCGCAGGCGCTATTTCACACCGGTTTTCTGTGAGGCCGTGGTATCACTCCGGCCGAGCCGGCCCATGAATGCGAAGCGTGGCTCTCCCACGGTTTAAGTTTACATTTGCTGCAAATTAGCTAGCTTGAAATACGTTATAAGCAGTATCCTATTGAAAATGCAATAGATAAGTCATTTTTTTTTACTTAGGTACTTACCTACTACAAATAAATTGCCATATGTCGCCGTCTGCATAAAACTTTACAAATATTCAGACGATTCTGACAAAAGTCTCGTAGTTTGTATCTAAGAAATGCTTATGAATCTCTATTCGTAACCTTACAGTGTCGATGTACGATTCTGCGTGAATCTTTCCGCACTAATAAATCGTTTCGGTTACATATCCTGGCCACACAGGTCGCCGGATCTTACCACCTATGGACTTTTTTCTCTGGGGGTACATCAAAAATAACGTTTGTAAAAGAAACCCAACGACCATCTCTGAACTAAAAGAAATCTTTGTGCACGAGGTTAATGCGATCTTAACATCACTCCTCCAGCGAGTGGCAAGGAATACGGTGGCCCGATTCCAAGAGTGTGTCCGATGTGACGGTCAACATTTAGACGATGTAATTTTGAAATATTAAAATGCGCACTTTTCTTCTTCTTAATTGTAATTGAAACTTCTATCATAAACAGTTATTTATTTTTTTAACTTCTGTATTCGAAATCTGCCACCTGACACTGTACATAATTTCACGTTTCCCAGAGGGGTAGGGCGAGACAATTGATTTCGACCTACTATGGTCCTGACACATCTATTTCCCTTTATGTCCTACTTATTTAAGTTCTGAATTCAAATTACCATTAGAACCTGATGCTAATGCTGTATAGTTTTTAATCGTATCTACGGCTGCATCATAGTTCTTGTCGGCGGCTATGACAGTAGCTCCTTCTCGGGACAATACCTGGCATGTTGCTCGACCTAGTCCCGATCCAGCACCTGTTTTAAGGGAAAAGTTTCACTTAATTCTATGCTTTACAAACACTTTTTTCTCAATCTAATACGAACAATACCTATAAACGTATTTTGATTCTCGATAATGCCTCCATCGATTTTCATGAAATTTAGTATGCACGGGGTTTCGTTTCCCTTTCTTAGAATAAAAATACCGATCAAAACTCGATCGTCCTTGTATGTATGATCAGATGTTTGTTCCCATAAAATGATCTTTTCAATTTCATTACTGCAATGACTACTAACGTAGCTCGGAAGACGAATAATTCTCGTAATATAAGTTCGGTCAAGATTTATATCTTCTAAAGTGTTTTCTTATAGTAAAGTATAATCACATTATATGCAACGCTGGACGAGTCTTGTGTGATTTTAAAAATATATTTTATGACAGTTGACAGTGAGTTCGAGAGTTGATGAACTAAATTGTGGCGAAACTTTTATTACAGGAATTGACCTTCAAGTGTCGCTATGTTTTTCTTTATACTTACTGTTAATTTTCCAACTCCCCACACATTAGGAATATATCTACAGTCTGTGTTGCGGGAACTTCACAAACATACATGAAACGGACAGAGAACTGCTGGTGAGCTGATTTTGAGCTTTTGAGTCTGGGATAATTTGTGTATCACACAAAGTATTGTCCCTTGTGGGATTTGAACTTACAACACTTGGCGCAGTAGAAAGCGGCGGGGCGTCTGCTTAAATCAAAACGAACCGTGCAGTCAAAGAAATACATGTATAAATTTGTTATATGAATATTCTAAAGTTCGTGTCATAAAAATATAGATCATATCATATATAATATCGTATCATATTAATATTACCTACCTTTTGTTGTTAGGTTAGGTTAACAATTTACCGCAAACAAAATATTTAGTTACCTACCTGTTACCAATGCTAGTCTTCCTGCAACTACTCCACATGTCATATTTGTTGTTATAAGTTTATCTGTTTTATTAAAAATAACACTTTAGCTACTTCAAATTGTGTACTAACAAGTATTTCATAATGTACACTTTGTACTTGCACAATCTTATCAGTGGTCGTCGCGTTATATACCTTATCCTCAAAGTATTACAATAATTGCAGATATCTATAGCATCGTATTAACCTATCAGCTGTCACGTAAAATTATATAAAAATTTAACTTATTGAAATGTTAAAAACCCAAAAATCCGGATATATAGAGACTACAGCTCCTCCCTCTGGACCGTATTCACCGGAGGGCGACTCGTATCGTCGATTGCCAGGATCTTCTAATTCAGCTAGACTCTCTGGCGGTGCGTAGAGATGTGGCTTCGCTGTGCATCTTCTACCGCATTTACCATGGGGAGTGCTCCGAGGAATTGTTCGGATTGATCCCCGCCGCATCTTTCCGCCATCGTCCTACGTGACAGAAATTTCATCCCCATCATCTAGAATCTAGATGGTTGGCAGTCCAAATCTGTGCGATTTTCCCAAAATTTTATGCCGCGCACAGCAAAACTGTGGAATGAACTGTCGCCTGCGGTGTTCCCGGACCAATACGACCTTCAAACCTTCAAGAAAAGAGCGTACTCCTTCCTTAAAGGCTGGCAACGCACTTGTGACGCCTCTGGTGTCGCGGGTATCCATGAGGGGCGGTAATCGCTTACCATCAGGCGATACGTCTGCTCGTTTGCCCCCTATATAATTAAAAAAAAAACTTCATGCTAATATTACGAATCTACAGGGAACGTACACGAACTATAGGTGGCAGCACTAAATTGGCAAAAGCGACACTACGCGGACAGTAAAAGAAATTTATTAGACCTGTCTTAAATATGCGTAATATGTATACAAAATTATCTATTCAATTATAATATTTTTTTAAATGATAAAAGTTATAAAATATGGGTTCCGGACTATCAATAATTGTATTATAATAAATTTACGCTATATGATTTATTTTTGTTTCTTCTGTATGTATTGGACCATCAAAAAGTGAATAGTAATTTTCACTATTAAAATTAATTCTATTTACTTAATCAATGAAAATGTCAGGTGTTTTAAAGCAGCACTTTCGTTGTGCACTTTCTCAATTGACAATTCATTTATTAAAAAAATCCATTCAGTAGTTTAGACGATACGTTGGAACCATGGTGAAAGAAACAAACATGCATAGACTGCCGTAAATATTACAAAAAATCGCTGGTAACTGGTTCTCATTTACAATAAGCATGTTTTAGTGCCAATATATAAAATAATATACTTGGTATGGTGGAAGGGATCCATGGTTTCGGGAGTCTAAGCAACAATTTATCAAGGTTGCATAACCGTAACTCACACTATTGTTATCTGTTACAACTGTACAATAAAAAAACTATTCTGTAAATACATTTTTATTTACAAAAAACGCTTAAAATATTAATAACCTAGAATATAAAGTGAATTATTGCTTCATTATTTGTTTTAAAGTTAGAAAATAAATATTTTTGAAATATATTGCATCTACATTAATAAGTGTAGAAATATACAGTGGTAAAATAATAATTATAGTACAAAAGTGTGGTTAGAATAGGACAAAAGTGTGGTTAGAATAGGTACAAAAGTGTGCCCGAGGGGGAGGTCTCGAACCCCCGCCATGGCCCCGTCGGGTTCCGCCTTTTCCAAGGCGGAATCCTACAAGAGGGCCAGGGCTGATGGCGAGCTCCAGACGGAAGAGGAGATAGGTGGTCTCCTGCTTAAGATCAGGGGACCGGTGGATGGGGACTCAGAGCCCCAATCATCGGTCTCTCTGCAGGAGACAGCGGACGCGGCGGTGGCCATAATAAACAAGGTGGCCACCAAGTCCGTGAACCTTAAGGGCTCTTTTGTGAGAGCCCTTAAGGATTCCTCTTCTGCCGTGGCGGGGGTTGTGGGGACCCTAATTGGGGACGTGGCCCGCCTACAGTCGGCCAACGAGCGGTTGACGGGGCAGGTGGCTGAGCTCAGCGCTCAGTTCGCCCAGTTCCGGGCGGAGCGAGAGGCCCCAGCCCCGTCAGCGTCCCGGCGGGCCGCGTCTGCTTCCCAGCGGGCCCCAACCTCAACAACATAACAACTTTATAGCTATGAATCTTACAATTACCTACTCCTTGCTGCTTAAACATTTTAACACCTTTAGTGTTGTGTTCCATAGAATTGGCATTAGTAATTATCCTGATAACTACACCACGATAGTGTAATTTTAATAATCTGTTAATAATATCTACATCTGTCATCTTATATATGCAAATGTCCAGATTGTATCGAGGTTTATTCAAGTAGTATAATACTCTTTTTTTACCTTTAGTAATCATTATCTTCTTCCTCTCAGTATCAAAACGGTATCGATTATTTAACTTGTCTAATGCGCTACAGAACATAATAACTTCATTAAAGTCGGAATGATTTTCTCTCTTTGCAACTTTCTTGCTTTTAAAAAAAACGTTGTACGCCACATGCGTAACTACAGTTATGGATAAATACTTTTACCATTTCTTATAGTAGTAGCACATTATTAACAAATTTACTTTATTTTTAATTATGTTTCTTAAATTACTCTCATAAGGATTACCTGATTCGTCTGTACTACACTAAGGTGAAATAAATGTAGAATGACGGTATCAGGCAATTTTATGTTTAAGTAGATAGTTAGATACACCTTACACAAAATTACATTGTACCTACATTAGAATGATATCTCCCACAAAATTTGTAAATTAAAATACCAACACGATCTGATTTTACGATAATTATTTAGTGTTCCTACAAGCAACATTAATGTTTTCTTTAATAACTTTAAATACAGAACGGTACTGTGCTCGAGTTCACTTCGGCTACGTACTTTTATCATAACTAAAATATAATTAGTATTCCTTATCACCAAATTAACATTGCTATAAGTTACAGTGATGCAAAAAGCTAAATAACATTGATGATCTTCGCTGAAATCCTGGATTAATACGCAAAACAAAGAACGAAAGCGGCGCGAAGAATCATTACGTTTACTGAGAAACGGGCAACAAAACCTGGAAAATCGGCTAAGAATCGTTTTGGAAGGTCAGTCAGTGTAAAACAAATAAGTGTCACGCAGAATTTAACGCAATAGTAAAAAAAACATTACTTCAGGACCTAATAAGAAAATTTGCACGGTCATTGCAATAAAAGTTATCTGAACCGGCAACGCTCTAGTGGTGAATATCAAACAAGAACAATACAGTTGCGCCTACGCACCAGCCGTTTTGCTGTCGTTTAGTTCTGCTATTTCAACAACACTGATACCTAAACATGGATGAAGTGATGAACGTTTTGAAACAAATTCAGGAGGATGTGGCGGCGCAAAAGAAGGAAATTAGAAATTTGCAGGAGCTTATTATTCAAGCCATAAGCAATCATATTAACGAAAAATATAGGATGCTCGAAAACAGAACTAATAACTTGGAAAAAACAATAAATCAACAACAAGAAACAATCGAAAAGTTAGAAAGACGGGTTAGAAAGAAAAAATAATATTCTTTGGACTTGAAGAGACCGAGCGTGAATATATAGGTTTAAAGGAATTGTTACTGTCTACTATAAAACAATACATGAACATCAATGTCCACCTTTGAGAAACAGTCAGGAGATTAGGTAAGAAAGGTAATAAGACCAGACCTATTTACTGCCACTGATAGACAGCAATGATAGCTTTAAACAGACTATATGAATACAGCATCCCCGGGTAACACAATTGAATTAAATTCGGCTGTGATAAATCCAACAAAAAACAACCAAGAAAAGTCCTTTTTTCTCCCCAAAGGCTGGTCACTGTGCAGGAGTATGAACGTCACCCCCACTGCTATAACTACTAGCAAGAAAAAAGATCTCTACTCTTGTACCTTAAACGTCAGAATCTTGAAGCTTAATAGCCGAATAACAAAACTACACTATGCTATTAAGATTTTAAAATAGAACATTATAGGACTATGTGAGACAAGGAGAGTAAATGAATGTATAGAGGAATATTCTCTGCCATACTCCGGCCCGTGAAGGTAAAAATGGTGTAGGGTTTATGGTAAATAAAACTCTAAAAAGTAGCTTTAGAGGTTTCTCTGATAGGGTAGCCACACTAGAGAAAATAACATTACAAGACATCACCTGGACTTTCATAGCGGTATACGTGTCAACGAAACAGTGCTAAGAAGAGCACATGAACCTATTCTACGATACAATTGAGAGAGCTTTAAACTCAGTTGATGCCAAGTACTGCATCTTGATGGGTGACTTCGATGCGCAGATTGGAAAGGCTAAACCAGGCGAAAATCAAATACTAGGCAGATATTCACACATGGACGGCAAATACGGTCCTCGTGGATAAAAATTGGCGGAGTTTAAAAATGTTTGAATAGTATGTCCAAGCAGAAAACCCAAAGAACACAGAAACGGGCAGTTTTAAATGAGATAGACTATATTTTTTCAAATAAATCAAGACAAACAAAAGGGTTCCCAACAACAAAAGGGTATAAAATAAATCAAAAGTGTCAGACTATACAATACCACCAAAAGTACTACTAAAGTAGTTTGTATTTTGTATTGTTAGCGCAGTCAATTAAAAAGCATTTGTTTCTTATTTTTTATTTTATTTATTCATGATTATTGTACAAACTTAAACAAATAGAAAAATAAAGTTACAATATACAAACGAGACCAGTTTATAATCCCAAAGGAATAAATAGGACCGGAATTGCATTGTGTTGATGGCTTTGATGTACATTACTCCTCCTTCCTATATATACATTACTTCTGAAAGCAACCAAATGTACTTTATTCTTTACTTGAAAATATTCTCTACTAATATTTAAAGATTATCTAAATTATTTGTACGTTTTACTAAGTGAAATGAATGTATTATGTCGGTAGGTATATGAAAAATATTTTTCGTTTATGTAGGTAGATATATACTTATTAAAATCTTACACAAGTAGTTGTAACTTGTTTTAAATAAGAAAAGGTTTTAAAAAAACTGCACGTTATTCAAGCTCTGTTTTGAAGGTCACAGAGCAAGACGAGAACTCAATTTTGATAGTTCCATATCTCAGGTAGTTCCTATACATCTCTTTAGAAGCCGATGTTAGCAGATAATGAATGTCCAATCGTACTGTGTACGCTTGTTGGATATATCTGTCTAAAGCTCAGTTTAAGCTATACATAAGTGCAAACGGTGCCCGCTTCAGTGCGGGCGGGCCCGGTCGTGTTAATAACAGCAGTGCCCGGACCCCTCCCTTCTCAGGTGCAGAGTGGCACACCGTGTGGTTTTAGTCGGTTCGATTTCGATGAAAAAAAAAGCCATACATAAGTACCTACCTACCATTGTATCACCTGTTATCGGCGTACGCTTAATGTTAACATTTTAACCGTGGGAGAGCTATGCTTCGGCATGAATGGGTCGGCTAGACCGGAGTGATACCACGGCCTCACAGAAAACCGGTGTGAAATAGCGTTTGCGCTGTGTTTCACCGAGTGAGTGAGGATACCGGAGGACCATACCCCAACCCCTCCCCCCATCCCCTTTCCCATCCCCCAAAGGTCGGTGACTTGTGACGCCTTTGGTGTTGCGGGTGTCCATGGGCAGCGGTAATCGCTTACCATCAGGTAATACGTCTGCTCGTTTGCCCACTATGCAATGAAAAAAAAAAATGTCCGACCAGTAGTGAGTTGAGTTGAATTTTTTCAGCGTGGAAATTATCTATGCTTGCGCTGCCTCGCTATTGCACAGGATGAGATCAAATTAAACAAATCGTTAAGCACAACCCTTGGTTCATTTAATCTTTATAATTCTTCATAACATTTTAGTAAACTATGTTTTGTATATAAACCACAACTCTTTAAATATTGTACAAAAATATCACAGAAATAGAGCCATAACTTTTTATACAAAACCATTTTTTTTAATTAAAAAAATTGGTTGCCTGTAAAGTCGGTATACGGGCGAAAGTTTTACGTGACAACGACTTTGAGTGGTAAAATAATTTTAATGTGAATATTCATTCGTATAGTAGGAAGAAGGATGAAATAATAGTAACAATTTAAAACATTTATTTATACAAAGAATTATATTTAAAACATTAATTTTAACGTTTTAAATATAATTCGACGCATGCCTTTCACTTTTTATGTCTGTCTCTCTCGCTCTTAGGCGGGCTAACCATGCCCGAGTGGAAGGGACGCGTGCCTCTCACTCGCTCTCATTGTGAGCGCATAACGTGAGCGGAGCGTAACGCAGTTTCTTGAAGTGTCACCCGGCAAACCAATTTATAAGACGTTGTCACGTCAAAATAAACTTTATTGTTTTACAGTTAATATTTAATAGTACACCGATTTAATTAACCATGAACAAACGGCAGCCTTATCGCCAAAAAGCAATATCTTGCAGGCAACCTTTAAACTAAGTGTATTTCGTCCCTGATGGGCAAGGTACATGAATCTTCAGAATATTTAGATATTTTATTAGGTTCTTTTATGCAGTTAATAGCTTTTGCACGCGGCTTCGCCCGCATGTTTGTCGGTTATCTCGATAAAGAGGAGCCTATGTCCTTCCCTGAAATTGGTGCATCGGTTTAGCTGTGAAAGCACGACAAACAACAGACAGACCGCCTTTTGGACCGTCAGATCTTTTTCTGTCACAAACAGAGGAATTATCATTGTAGCTATCAATAGCCCGGTTCACAAACAATTGACTAATATCAAGCGTATGGAGGATTTCAACATTTGTATTTGGCTCCATACCTACTTTATGTATTGCAATCACAGCTATTCGGTTATCTTTATTACCCCACTCCATTTTAATTTCACAAAATATTTTGCAATATACTGACGCGAAAATAAGAATACACAATGAAAAATTGTATAAAAATTACAGATTCCAAACTCAAAATTAATTTTTTTTTTTAATTGCAACAGTATTTATGGCCAGGTTAAGTAGTATACACCAAAATTTCACAATCAAGTTACCATTTTATATAACACATAAAAAAATGTAAAAACCTCAAAAAATATAATTTTATTATTTCGAATTGCATTAAAAGTGTATAAAAAATAAATCAAATATAAAAAAAATTAATTTCTTCTTATATTACAGACTTACAGACTACGTTTTGTATGTGACTTTTTAACTAGCATTTAATTTAAAGGTGTATTGCGGCTTTTTCACTAGGGACTACAAACATACCTCAAACGGACACAAAGAACACCCAGATACCGAACAACAATTTGTGTCCCACAAAAAGTGTTGTACAGTGTTTGGATTTGAACCTACATCACTCAGCGTAGTAATAAACGGTTTGGCGATCGCTTAAACCTCTATGCCGTTTGTGTAGTCAAAATGCTGTGTTGAAATGATCATTGTCAAGTTACTAGATTGCTGATAAACGTCTACTAAATAATACGTACATTTATGTATTTAGAAATAATTTGTATCTAGACACAAAGTGAATATTTTGACTGCAAGGTTAGCCTAGTGGTTTTAGCGGTCGGGTCCGGTCGTGTTAATAACCGCAGTTCCCGGACCCCTCCCTTTCTCAGGCACAGAGTAGCACACCGTGTGGCTTTAGTCGGTTCGATTCCGACACACCGCCCCGCCGCAAACCGCCGCGGGGTGACGGCCCGAGTGGGTTTCCACAAGTAAACTTGTACATGAACAAATAATTGGTTTTAGCGGTCGCCACGCTGCTTTCTACCGCGCCAAGTGTTGTGGGTTCGAATCCTACACAGGACAACACTTTGTGTGACCCACAAATTGTTCTGAGTCTGGGTATTCTTTGTATCTGTTTCATGTATGTTTGTTAATTCCCCTCAACACATTATGTACATTACTAATTAAGGGGTTGTCTTTATTAAAAACGAAAATGAACAGTGATGTATATATAAATAATTTTTATCTAGACCAAGAATCCCTTACTGAGAATGTAAATATTTGGCAATGAAATTTAAAGTACCAGGATGACCGAGCTTTGCTCGTTTTTTATTGGTAAAATTTCTAAAAATTACTAGATCGATTTATCGCCCCCGAAACCTCCCGCATTTTAAATGTTAAAAACTGTCACCCATCATCATTAAATCTATATTTATTACATTTTAAATAAAAGAGAATATCTTTTTGTATTTTATCATAATCTGCTAAAATGAGATGTTGTTATTCGAAATTTTAAGTATTCGTTGATTGAACTATTTAAAATCCTCCCGATATGTCGATAGCTGCGCCTGTGATAAACGAACTCTTGTCCGAACTCAAGAATGCAACCAGCTCAGCTACCTCTGTAAACATATAATTTCGAATTTCAGTCCATACATTATACATACAATAGGCATGATAACAGTAACCAAGAAACACTAAAATTATGTATTTATCTGATGAAATGAGGTTCATAGAACATAAAAATCGTATTTATTTTCATATTTATAGCGAGATTAATAGTTAATTAGCAAAAATAAAACTACAAAATATAGCAAACCGCCATGTTAAGTTGAACACCAATCAGAGCGAATTACGTCACGTTTATGTCAACGTCATTTTGTTTGAAAACGAGATAATAGACGATCACTAATGTTTATAAGGTAAACTTACCCGAAGGGGTTCCTAGTCGACCTAAAGGTATCATCTTCAGGAAGTCTTTTAGTACTTTATCAGGAACAGTCTTTAACATTGGAGTCTCTATGAATCCAGGCAAAATAGCGTTCACTCTAAAATTAATGAATTAGCATATTGTTATGAAAAATATTTTAGAAGAGACTTGACAATCGGGTTGGCCATGCAAATTCTACTTGGCTTCTAATAGTAATAGTAATACATTGCAGCGCAGAACAATGAACCTTACCGTGCATACTCATAACGTCGAATATAGAATTGATTTTTGCGCGATTGACATGTTTCCATTCGACAGTTTTCTCGGAAACGGTCATTAGACCGTTGCACTTTCTAGAATGGTCTAGTAACCGCGGCATCTAATATAAAAAGGCGATATTGGCGGTCGCAGTATAACTCAAACTGAACTTCTGAGTATCTGAGTGATATAGGTGAAACCCAGCGACCTCGGCGATCATTGAGGACTTTTTCAGGGTTTTAAGAATATTATTTTGAAATGGTTCGAACCCTCACACATACCAAAATCAATCAGTATGGACGTATGGTGCCCTATTGTATGCAGTAGATAGCATAATGAAAAGCGGTTGAGTGAACTAGGCAACATATAGAATTCTTCAAGAAAGGTTTCGTGTGTCATGTGTTACTAGTTATTAAAATAATACTCTTACCTAATGTTAAACTTTCCTAACTCCTTGGCAGCAGATTGTGTCATAGCAACGACCCCAGCTTTACTTGCAGCATAATTTGTTTGACCTAAAATATATCCAAAAGTTAAAGTCATTTGTCTAATCTATTAATAATATATCATAGACTTGTTGAAGTCTAAAATATATTATCAATAGCAATTAGGTCATGTTTCTCCTGTTACAGTTAAGTTGCGGATAGCTTATCTGACATGGTTTTGAAAAGTTATATGGAAGAAACGTCGAAAGATCTGTCACATAAGATATCCAAAACTTATCTCTTTCTCTAAATATAATTAGTGTCTGTTTTTAATTTCAAATAAACAGCTTTTCAGTAAATGCATATAAAAGTATATATGGTACCTATATCAAAAAATAAGTTATATTTTCTTTTGTCTGTCTGTCAGTCTGTTGGTTCCGGTTAATCTCTGAAACAGCTGATCTAATTTTGAGTACACTCTTAGAAAAAAAAACAAAATTAAAAGCAATTAAATAGTGATCAATTTTCAAAAGCAACAAAAATCCCTTGGGGCTCAGACCCGCGCAGCTCCCATAGCAACATCTTACATTGAATCTCAGTCCTATCTGCCGTAGGATATTAAAAAGCCTTCTTCGATATATGGGCTATCAAACACAACAAGGTTGGGTGACTGCACGGTTGGCCGAGTGGTTTCAACGGTCGCCATGCCGCTTGCTACTGCGCCAAGTATCTTGGGTTCAAATCCCACGCGGTACAACACTTTGTGTGATCCACGAATTGTTGTCCCGAGTCTGGATGTTCTTTGTGTCCGTTTCATGTATGTTTGTAAAGTCCCCCACGACACAGGATGTTTATTCCTAAAGTGGGAGTTGTCTTTAAAAAAAAAAATTCAATCCTCAGATTAACGCTTTTAACCAAACAAACAAACTCTTCAGTTTTATAATATTAGTATGGATTCATTTCACTTACCAATATTGCCGTGTTTGGCAACTATACTGGAAAAATTAATGATTGACCCCCGAGTTCCCGACTCGCTCAAAGCCTTAGCGAATGTCTGCATCACCAAAAATGTACCCTGAAAACAAAATAAATAAATAAATAAGAATAGGTACTATCGACCAAATTGAAAGGTGACCCACTTTGACAATTATTCCTTTGTAATCATAAATGTAGTTAGGTTTTCTTCGCTATTTGCACATAGTACGTTTTAGATATAAACATAAATGCGTCATTACGGGTTAAATGTCAATGCAATTTAAACCTTTGTCACCACTGAACAATATATATTTTTGATACAGCAGTCTTATTTGAATTTCAAATAATATAATCGTTTATAATCCAAACTCATTTCATTGCGAAGAAAAAGTATTATAATTTGTAAAATGAAATGACATTATGTGTAAGATGTCAAGTAGTAGTCAATCTGAAAATATTAAAATAAAAATCTAAGAATATATTTATATCTATAAACGAATCGTATAATGGCCAATTTGGTAGAACAAAGAGCTCGGATTGTAGTGCTCAGTGAGCAAGGTTGCGGCGTTAGAGAAATATCACGTGAGTTAAATATAAGTCGTAACACGGTCAGAACCTGGATCAGACGGCACGCTGAAGAGGGTATCCTTGAAGACCGACGACGACATAATCATGGGGTTCGTCGAATCACAAACCAACAGAGAACGGAAATGCAACACCATTACGAAGAACATCCTTTTACTCGTACCCGCTATTTTGCAGCACGTTACGACGTTTGTCTAGAAACAATTAGAAATAATTTGCACCGCACTTTGCTGCATTACAGACATCATGCTAAGAAAGTTCATTTAACGGATGCACACAGAACTGTGAGATTGAATTTTGCACGTAATTATTTAGATTTCGACTGGACAAACACCATCTTTACAGACGAAAAATCATTTCGCTCTTCTCAACATGGTCGCTTAACTTTGTGGCGTTACGATAACACGCGATACACAGAAGACCACGTAGTGCCTAACCAATCATCTGGCCGTATTTCAGCTAACATGTGGGCATGGATGGATGCTGGAAACATAGGCGAACTTGTTCCTATTTCTCCTCGTCATAACGCTATCAACTATGTCGATTTATTGGAAGAATCAATGTTACCGACTTTGCGAACAGTTTACCCCCGTGAAGATGTGCCAGTATTCTCCTATGTTCATGATAACTGTCGAGTGCATACTGCCAGAATTGTCTCAAATTGGTTTACGGAGCATGAAGATGAATTTACTCTCATTCCATGGCCGTCTAGGTCACCAGATCTTAACCCAATAGAAAATTTATGGGGTTTGATGGTTCAAATGTGGGATAACAGGAACGAGAGAACTAAAGAAGCAATCGAGCTGCATTGTAACGAAATCTGGGATTTCATGAGGGGAAGTGACATTTGCAGTCGTCTAATCGGGTCTATGCGTAATCGATTGACGTTATTGAAAACCATGGCGCTTACACTCGGTTTTAGGTTTAACCAGTAATCCTACAGACCCAAACAATTGGAACCATTATAACCCAAAAATTAACTATTGAGAAGTTTTCTTTTTTATTCGCTTTACGAAGTGAATGCCATTATTTTTAATTTAATAATATGAAATAAACAAAGGTCTCTAATTTTACTGTTTTATTTTACTAATATGTATGACTAGCTGTCTCGACAGACTTCGTTCTGTTAAATAAATGCTTATCTATTTTTGTTCTACAGTACCCTATGCTACCTTTACGGTACCTCTACCCTCCTACCTCAAGTCTACTCATTATCTACACTATCTACACTAATATTATAAGGAGGAAAGATTTGTATTTTTGTATGTAACGAATAAACTCAAAAAGTACTGGACCGATTTCATTTTTACCGACCGATTAAATAGGGTTCCGTAAGATATTTGCGTTTTTCGTTTATATAATAGGAGCGGAGCACCAATGAAGAATGTTTAAAAAACGGGGGAATTTTTTTACGCTACGGGCAATAGAAGACGCAAACGAGGTTGCGGGGGTCAGCTAGTTCGAAATAAAGTCAATCCTATGTCTCAAACAAATATACAATTAAATCTTTCCTAATATACCTATAGATAAGGACGTTCACTGGCTAACAAACTTTTTCGTGCAATACTTATCATAGTATACGTCTATGTCTATGTCATGGCTTTGTCAGTGTCTAGTAGAATGATAATGGTTCGTCACTTATGAAATGTATGTTCAAGCTAATTTCAACCTAATGGTATAGAATAATTGTAGGAAAATGACTCTAAGGGGGGTCATGAATTAATTTGGTCCACTGTACATGACACATTATTTTTAAACTACTCAACTTTGCTAAATTGTCTATTATACAGGAAGCAATATCAGCACTCTTTTTTTTATTTTTCTTTTTAAATCTGGTATCACCTCCAACCTACTAAAATACCATAGGGTGCAATGCTAGTTATTTAAAGTCTCTGATATCTTTCTACAGTGTTCCAAATTTAAACTAGACACAACTAAATAAAGGGTGTTTTTTTAAGCTAGATAGAACTTTAAATTGTAAAAAGTAACACAAAAAATTAAATTTTGATGAAACTTTTTTTTTATTTGTTTCAGTATACTCTGGCAAATCATCATGAATAGACTCACGCTTGAACAACGCTACGAAATTATCCAAATTTACTTTGAAAATCAGTCGTCGATTCGCGCAACTTATAGACGACTTCGTCATTTGTATGGCGTACATAATCGTCCATCTGAACAAGCCATCCGTCGAACTGTGGATAGATTTCGTACCACATACTCTCTAGAGGATGCAATAACACCAGCACGTCGAAGGAATGTGCGTACTGAAGACAATATCGCCGCTGTAAACGAAAGTGTGGAAGAAGATCCAAATTTATCAATTCGTCGTCGGTCGCAGGAATTGGGGCTCTGTCCGTCCACTACGTGGAAAATTTTGCGCAAAGATCTCGGCCTACACCCGTATAAGATCCAGCTGGTGCAGGAATTGAAGCCACGAGACCATTATATGCGTCGTTCTTTCGCCGATTGGGCTCTAGAGTAGTTGGCAACTGACCCGTTGTTTTATCGCAAAATTGTGTTCAGCGATGAGGCGCATTTTTGGCTTAACGGGTTTGTTAATAAGCAAAATTGCCGCATATGGAGTGAGACCAATCCACAACAGACCCTACAGACTCCATTACATCCAGAAAAATGCACCGTATGGTGCGGTTTTCACGCTGGTGGCATCATCGGACCTTATTTCTTCAAAAATGAGGCCGGAGCTCGCGTTACGGTCAATGGAGATCGTTACCGCACCATGATCAATGATTTTTTGTTTGAAAATATGGATGACATTGATCCGGAGGAGATGTGGTTTCAACAGGATGGCGCTACGTGCCATACAGCGAACGCAACCATCGACTTATTGAAATCAAAATTTGGCGATAAGTTGATTTCGAGAAATGGACCTGTCAATTGGCCTCCAAGGTCGTGCGATTTGACACCTCTCGATTATTTCCTGTGAGGCTACGTGAAGTCACTGGTTTATGATGATAAACCAGCAACAATTGACGCCTTGGAGGCCAGCATTGTTCGTGTTATTCGTGACATACGGCCAGCAGTGCTCGAAAAAGTGGCCCAAAATTGGACGTCCAGAATGCACTTCGTCAAGAACAGCCGCGGTGCCCATATGCCCGAAATCATTTTCAAATGTTAATGTCACGTATTGATCTTTCGAATAAAAAAAAATTTGATTACAATTTAATTTTTTGTGTTATTTTTTACAATTTCAAGTTCTATCGGGCTTAAAAAAACACCCTTTATAAAAATACAGTGTTGTTAAAAAATGGTAACAGTTGGAAGATAGGATTGCTTACGGGTAATGTTCTGCATATGTAGAATCACGTTAATTCTTTCAGAGTCTGTATGAAGCTGTGAGGAAGAAAATCTCGTTTAAAATTATTCACCTAACTAACCCTAACTAAGTCTTGATGGTGTACCTCATTAGGCCTAAATTTAAATTTGTAGATAACACTGGTTGTTTTTTAAGTTGAATGGTGTCTACATATACCTAGGTATAGCGTCTTCTTCTGATACAAAACATCTTCACACATACACATTTTAGACTCGCGTACCAAAACAATTGTCTGCCACTGCGAACTCGTACATAACAAATGAAATAAACACTCAGAATTGCACGCATACATAACAGTGTAACGCATAGGCCCATTTGAGCTTATACTTAGCTCCAAGTATTAAAATAAATGAATACATGAAGGATATGTATATTAAAATAATTAAAATGTTGGGTGTACCACAGTGAACCAAATTGTACCAAATTTGTACCTCGCTCTAAAAAAAAATGTATCTCATTCATATTACGAAGTTATTTCAGAATAAGGTGACACCCGCCACATTGACATCAATATCCTCCGAGGAACGAGGTCGAAGACCCCTTAGAAATTCCCGAGCTGTTATTAAGCATTTCTATAATTAGAAAAACTCAATATCACTTTTTCCTCGACCCGGGATTCGAACCCGAGACCTCATGATCAGTAGTCACAAATTATTATTCCTATTATGTGACGTATATCATTGTATTAATAACGTAAGTAAACGAAACATTTCTCGGAAACTAACCAAATGTATGGGTTTTTTACTTGAGGTACTTTTTAGGTACAATTTTTTTTGTATAATTATATTTCATGAATAATGTTTAAATATTATAGTACACCCACCACTTTGACTGTCAGGGTTCGGGTGTAACTTAATTCTGAAATAACTTCGTTATGAATGAGGTACAATTTAGGTACATTAATTTCATTCGCTGTGGTACACCCGCCATTTTGACTCTCACGAAGGGGTTGTGTGAATATAGTAGAATACTATAATATTATTAAATAATCTTTTCATTTAACAGATATTTTCAATAGGAGCGAGTTGCTGCGGCTTTTCATTGTTTATTCTTGACTGCCTCGGTGGCGTAGTGGTAGCGTATGCGACTGCTAAGCTTGAGGTCTCGGGTTCGATTCCCGGGTCGGACCAAATGTTTGTATGATCTGCAAATATTTGTTTCGGAGTTTGGGTGTTTTCTATGTATAATATGTATATATTTACAAAAAAATAGTAAAAGTATATATGTATTCATATCAGTTGTCTAGTACCCATAACACAAGCTCTGCTTAGCTTGGGACTAGATGGCGTTGTGTGTTAGATGTCCGGAATATTTATTTATTTATTATTCTAATCTACTCCACTGTTCTTAAACCAAACCCAGATGGGGTCAATAATGGTGGTGGTATATGTTTTTAATCAGTCACCAGACAGCCAAAGATTGATGCTAAAGTTAAAAAAAATATTGAGTTTTTCAACATGCACTCTTACCTTCAAATTAACATTGAGCACACTATTGTAATCTTCCTCAGACAGTTTCAAGAGCCAGTTGTCTCTGGTAATACCGGCTGAGTTCACTATGATAGTTGGTGGAGCTTTATATTGTTGAAGTGTAGTTTTTAAAAGGTTATTCACTGCATTTGAGTCTGAGACATCAAGTTCTATCGCACTGTGATCTCCATCTGAAGAAGAGAATAGAATAAATGTTTTTGCATGCTAGTTTGGTATATCTATACTAATAATAAAGCTGAAGAGTTTGTTTGTTTGAACACACTAATCTCAGGAACTGCTGGTCCGATTTCAAAAATTCTTTCAGTGTTGGATAGTACATTTATCGAGGAAGGCTATATATAATTACGCTACTACTAATAGGAGCGGAGCACTAATGAAGAATGTTTCAAAAACGGGGGAAAATGTTCACGCTACGGGCAATATAAGACGCAAGCGAGGTTGCGTGGGTAAGCTATCATACATACAAGAGTACATCAAACGTATGGCCATGCACAAATATCGACCTTATTATCAAATAGCAATTTCGTACACGTCTTTGTAACGTGTAAACTGTAAATAGACAAATTAATGAGTTTTTTTGTTATTTATATAATAAGTAACAATTAGGTAAGAAATATGTTAGAGCCATTTTTTTTTTCTTTTTTTATGACTACTCCCGCATTAGGAATATACAATCTGTGTCGCGGGGGACTTTACAAACATACATGTTACGGACACAAAGAACACCCAGACTCAGGACAACATTTTGTGGATCACACAAAGTGATGTCCCACATGGGATTTGAACCCACGGCACTTGGCGCAGTAGCAAGCCGCGTAGTGACTGCTTAAACCACTAGGCCAAAGGTGTAGTCATATAAATCACCTAGATTGAGCACAGATTTTAAATGTTACATACATTTTGAATGAAGCTGTTTTGTTACAAGGTGCATGATCCCTGTCCCGTCTAGTAAGATATGACTCAGATCCAGTCTAATAAAAATCATCATCCACACAATACACTCTAGTAACGCATTTTAATATCGGGAACAGAATTATTAATAGTCTTTGTTTTCATACAAATAAGCTAACTGAATATAAGTCTTCTCTTCTCCCTAGCGTTATCTCAAGTTTATTTGGGGTCGGCCACTAGTCCACCTGTTTTACCTGAATATCAGTTTTTCTACAAAGCGACCGTCATCAGACCTCCGCAACCCTCAGGGTGAACTGAATTCTAAGGTTGAAACTAGCGTCAGTATATTTGAAGGCATAGGCCGGGTAACACCCCCATTTTCCATACTCCGGGCAAGTTAATAAGAATTTCATATACGAAAAACACGATATATCAACTTTGGCCCGACTCGGGAATCGAACCCGAGACTTCTTGACTGGCAGCTAAGTTGCCAGTAACTGAATATAAGGGTATACATAAGTCAATATTCACAAATGACATTGAGGCCTACAGCACCATCTGCCAAAGACACGCCAAATCATCCATCCATCCATCAACAATCCGACAAACGTTTAACAGGGCAGTGTTGAACTATCTATCTATCTAACTATAATTTGTTGGTTTATAGAGTACTGCCTAAAACCCCCATAACCCGTATTTTTTTAACAAATGAATACCTTGTAATCTGACAAATTACGGATCCAATGATAAGATTTTATATGGTATACTCTGAAGTACAATTAATCTCTTATCATGGTTTTTGTAATGTCAGAGACAAACTTCTTAGCACTCCATGGATTCACCGTGCGGGTGCCGGGTCCATCGTGTGGCAGAGGGAGAAACTCAAAGCAGTTCTCAGGACTTACAACCTAGGTTTAAGGATAATAAGGCCCCCTTTAAGATGCGCATCAACGCTCACCTTCACTGCTCGAGTTTCCCGCCCTACCTAGCCAAATTTGGTAGGACAGGTTCCTACAGCCGCAGGTTAGTGCAGCCTTGGATACTTGGATTCTAAAACAGAATTATAGATCGGCCCACGCCGTATTCACTCGTGAACGCACGCTAGGCTGCACCGGCTACAACAAGTAGCCAAATTCAAAATAAGCTATCAAAATCTAAACAGTCCCTACGCGTCGAGCATAATAGTGGTGGCGCATACAAGTACTCAATCATGCATTATCTACATTAGCGAAGACTGACAAAAAATATTCAATAATATTATAGTCATGTCATATTAAAAGGGGTGCCGGATTTCACAGGGGCCAATATACTGATAGTCCACAGTACTATTTCCCAAAATCGACCCCCGGGCCACAGCCAGTAAGGCATGAAGTGTTCTTCTTGCCTTGCCCGAGGATGCTGTTCCTTCACAACATCAACATTACAAGTACAATAATAGTTTAAGTAAGTTCATAATAGTGACCATTAAAACCTGAAGCTAATGGTGTATGTGTTTTAATAGTCTCAAGGGCTGCATCATAGTTCTTGTCAGCGGCTATGACGGTAGCTCCTTCTCGAGACAACACCTGGCATGTGGCTCGACCTAGACCAGATCCAGCACCTGAATAAGAGAATAAAAGCAATATAATATATTATTGGACAGTGAAAGGATTAGTATAATATATTTAAAAGCATTATGTTATGCATCTTTGATTTAAGTTCCGTAAGATTTTTCAGATAAGTAATTTTAGTTTTATGTTTTAAAATATTCTAACAACATACAACATTTTCCTGATTAAAAAGTTAAAATTCTTACTCACCTGTTACCAATGCAAGCCTTCCTGCAATTATTCCAGAAACCATCTTATTAGAATTTATGGTAAACAGACTACTTTGTATAGAGTAATTTGTCTAGTCTATTATTTAAACCAGACTTTGAACTTTCGGCACCTTATCACTTTAACTTGTCCTTTGCTGTCAGTCTTATCATACAGTAAATAAAGTTTGACAAATTAAACCGTTACCATAACAACACACCTGGCATGTAACGTAATCAAACAGCTTGGCTTATAAAGAAGCAGCAGAAGGCCTAACAGAGTTAAATTTTGTAATATAAATTATCATATACTTAAAATTATTAAAACTTCACTGTTGTAGCCTTAACGAAAAGAAAAGATTACAGAAATGTGTAAATGTTGACACTTTGTCAATCAAATTGTAAAACTTAAGTGACTTGTGACCAGTGTTGCTAACAGTTGAACTAGTTCTCCACTGGATTCAACTTTTAAAACCACTAGAAAACCACAAAAAAAATATGGAACTGCATTAGAAATACACTATCTGTAGGTAAATCAACATAAACATTTATTCAATAACAACTATTCTAAAACAATTCTTCTTCTTCAGACAAATCATTTTTGTCTGTCCCATAATTTTCCATTTCATATTGATATGAGCCTTTTATACCAAATGCAATGATTATAAAATTACAGAATCCGTTGTAAAACAACACAACAAATTCTGTAATTTTCAATCTCAAACAACAGCGTACTCTCAATATAGCAGATAATTCCTTAAACCTCAATTTTCCTTGAGCGTCTTTGAAATAAAATATTTCCATCCAAAATTTTTCATTCGACAGGCAGTTATAGTAAATTACCGTGGGAGAGCTATGCTTCGGCATGAATGGGTCGGCTCGACCGGAGTGATTCCACGACCTCACAGAAAACCGGTGTAAAATAGCGTTTGCGCTGTGTTTCACCGAGTGAGTGAGGATACCGGAGGCCCATACCCCATCCCCCAAAGGTCGGCAACGCACTTGTGACGCCTTTGGTGTTGCGGGTGTCCATGGGCGGCGGTAATCGCTTACCATCAGGTGATACGTCTGCTCGTTTGCCTATTATTCATTAAAAATAAAAAAAAATGACAAAATTTTGAAAAACCGCTAGAAAGGTCCACCAGCCACTAAAACCATTTCGCCACTAAATTAAGTAATCAAACCACCAGTTTTTGTGACTTTGTGTTGTGATGTGTGTGACTTTCTATAAATATGTAGGTAAATTGTAAATGTAATTAAAAACTGGTTATTGGAAACCTCTAATATTGCCAAATTTTTTTGCTGAAATGTTAACATGTCTTTCATTAAAGCTCTTTTATTTGAGTCTTAGCATACCCTATTGCCTTTAGTCCTAAACACAACAGTTGGCAATATTAGACGTTTAATTTTCGAATACATAGGAATTTAAGATGCTAAAGTGAGAGTAATTATTTTTTAATAGTTAATCACATCATACGCGTTCGCGCAGGTGTGGGTAGGGTAGGGCCGGTTGAGGTTTATAATTCTCTCGGATCTCGGCATTGCGTCGTCTATGAGTGCATCTGAGGGTTACAGGTCCTGCCATTTGTTATCCTATCAGAAGCCGTAGATGGTCAGGGTGGGTTAAGCGGCCCGGGTGCAGTAACAGCATTAAGATGGAATTGCTGAAGTTGATTTCAAACATGTGAAGGGGAGTCAAGCTGAGCTCTATTGCTACCTGGTAGAAATCCATGTAGGGCCGACTATATCGTTCAGAGATTCACCAAATCTTGTGCAGCTAGTACTCCCCTGCATAAAATATTGATCAACGGCGGCGTTTTAGAGGGCGACAGAGGATTCGCTGGCTTAAAACCGATTTTGTTTGAGGTCTTGGTATTGCAACCGGTTGAGCTAACCCATGCGTGCCAAAATGTGGCTCACCCAAAGTTCTAACTCAAGATAATTTATAGAACTCTACTAAAAAGCAGTATAAAATTATATCATGTGTTTTAAGTTAGAGGTTTAAAGTTTAAACCTGTCAAATGTGCTTAACTAATTACCCCAGTAGTAGTTATGAAAACCATTATAATTATACCATTATAGCCAACATTTCTATTAAGTGCAACTACTTCACCTTTTCTCTGTATCATCCAATCTGTCATCAAGTCCGCCGATGCATGTATATGTGCATAGACTATAGAGTAATAATTTAAATGTACCTTTCCTGTGGTGGGTTCTTATTTTACTCTACAGGATACAAAACCATACTTTTAGGATCTAATTGTTTTTAAATAAAACATCAAATAAAGTAAAAAAATAATTGTATTTCAAATTCCTTACACACACACACAATGTGCTTTCAATTACCTGTGGACAGTAGTCTGAATATGGAAGATTCACCCCATGTCAATTAATGTATTTTTGAAGCTAGATTTGCAAGGAGTACCAATAGAAAACATAATCGCCCTACTGGCAAGTGGCATCTGAAGGGATTTATAGTACCAAAAAATGTGTATCCTCCATTTTGCGACTAAAACAGTATTGTTCGATAAACAAAAATAATGAGTCGGGCAAAGAAATTAATGCTGTCAAAATAGTTTTACTTTAGTTCATCCTATTTGTTTCATAATAGGATCAATATTCTGTATGTGATAGACATTACTTTTAACTTATATTTATTTTATAAGTCTGAAACATATTTTATAAATGCAAGTGACCAATAGATATGAAAAAAGTAATTTTTAAAAAATAATTGAAAATTTTAAATGCAACATTTAAAAATAACATTCTAATAAAAGTTTATACCTATACAGTTAAGTATTGACTATGTTAATTTTATTTTGTTGTCCAGTTTAACTATAAAGTTGTCAATGAGTAAGAACAATCAGTTTCTTTTTATATATAAATCTCTTTTATATTGCTTAACACTAATAATATTAATACTTAGTCTACAATTGGCTTGAACAGAATCCAAAGTCTTTCAAATTCAGCCTTGTACTGTTGAACGAGTTCTTCCTGTGTAGTCACTAAGTAATTTTCATAATTCCCATATAATGCTTGATTTGTCCAGTTAAGTGAACCAGTCATTATAAATGGAGTTATACAATCACTGTCACTCAACGTATCAGCCAAGCAAAACTTATGGTGCATTAAATTTGTGGATTTCATCCATCTTATTGGTATTCCTAGCTTTGCTAACCTTCTGATGGCTGATCCAGTACTATATGCCATGTCAGCATCAATAATTATTCTTATTTTTACACCACGATAATTTAGCTTTAATAACGCGTTTGTAACGTCCATACTAGTTAGCACATACATACAAATATCTAAATTGTGTTTAGGCTGGCTTAAATAGTACATTAAACGCTCCATACTTTTTGTAATCATACAGCGAGAATATTTACTCTTTTTAATTTCTTCATCTCCATCACTAAACATAATAACTTCTTGAATATCATGTTTTCTGTCTTTTTTCTTCTTTTTGTGAAAAAAAAAATAGGCTGCATGAGTAACAACAGCCAACGATAGTAACGTAAACAGTGTTTTATAGTAAATCATGTTTATTTTTCACTAAGAAAATAGTGATCTGCTTTAGAAATAAAAGTAAACTTGAGTTAATAAGGAAAATAAGGAAATATATTAACAACCAACTAGCACTTCAATAAAATTTTACTTGGAATAATAGCGTCAACTTGAAAAACTATCAAAATGTAGATACTATTTTTTGACATTCTCTTGACAATTGACATAATAA
This sequence comes from Spilarctia lutea, assembly GCA_916048165.1. Lineage (NCBI taxonomy): Eukaryota > Metazoa > Arthropoda > Insecta > Lepidoptera > Erebidae > Spilarctia > Spilarctia lutea. The sequence goes on along the minus strand of OU696471.1, from coordinate 19,142,206 downwards.
CAAAATTGCCGCTCTTTCCACATATTTTTTAACTAGGCAACTCAAATTACAATAATATGACATAAAACTTCGTTAAATAACTTTTTTTGTGCATAAAAAATAGAAAAAACTTCTTAATATTTCATGTACTTCATGATAATTGAAAACAAAAACATTACTTTGTATATTATTATTTTTTACACAAATAGCTTCTGTTCTTAGCAGCTACAACAGTTAAAATTAGTTTGAACATTGATACTATATGTAGTGGGTCTAGTTCTTTTGGAACTCCATTAAGTAGGTAAATTAGATTCACAATGGACGTTGAGTTTTATGAAATAACTCTTGAATTATTTGCGGCTTATGTAATAAATTACTTACTATGTATTTTATGATTTTTGTTCATTTCTTAAAACTGAAACTGACCATGATGACTGAGGACTTACAGGAGAAAAACACTAAAAGGCAAATTTGATTATGGAACATCCTACTCAACAAATGAGGAAATCTTTGTCTATCAGTAGAAAAAAGAACCAACGGGTCCCCAACAGGTTCTATTAATAATATAAAGTGTGATCAAGTGATCCAGAAGAATTTACCCACAAAATTGCGCAACATTTGATAAATGGTCACATCGTGTATAGTATTTTGTTGACACAACTACACAACGCCAAACTAAGCAGAGCTTGTACTATGGGTACTAGTCAACTCCCCTGCTGGCGTGGGGATATCTGACGCCCACCTGGGTCAGATACTCGCCGCCGAGAAAAACATTCATAAAATACTTTGAACAATTATAAGCGTCAATTATCAATTTACTCTGCCAATTAGCAAAAGGTCGTCTTACATGAAAAAATATTAGGATTAATTTAAACATGACTATGTTTAATTATTATTATTAGCCGTATTATTTTAGCTGTTTCGCTATCATATTATTTTAGACTGCCTCGTTGGTCTAGTGGTTAGCGTAAGCGAAATCAAGAGGTCTCAGGTTCAATTCCCGGGTCGGACTGCTGTTGGGTTTTTCCTACAAGAAATTCCTAATAGCAGCCCGGAGTATGGAAGATGGCGGTGTTTCCCGCTCGTGCTTCGGAGAGCACGTTAAGCCGTCGGTCCCGGTTGTCATGAACATCTATGGCAATCGTTATTGGGAAGTCAGTGCCCTCAAATATACTGACAACTAGTTCAACCTTCGAATTCAGTTCGCCTTCAGGGTTACGGAGGTCAGATGCCAGTCGCTCTGTGTAAAAACTGATATTCAGGTAAAACCGGTTGAACTGGTAGCCGACCCCAAATATTGGGAATAATAAAGGCTAGGCAGAAGAAGAAGCTATCATATTATTTTAGAATAACAGCCAAGAACTTGGCTAACCTTTTTTTTTTCCATGTGCGGTTATCCCCTCGGATACCACCTCCTGGTGACATGTCGGACTCGAACCGACTAAAACCGCACGCCATCTCGGTACTAGGAGCCGGGGAACCAGGTACACCCTTGGAATGTAAGAACACTGTAGCCAAAGATTTGGCTTCACATAGCTTAACTTAGCTTATTTTACTCCTTCTGAGCTAATTAATAATGACTTTATGTACCTATATTAATTCAGCCAATAGCTTAGCCGCACATTGTGGCATTTTTTTTAAATTTATCGCTAAGACAAAAGAACCTATCTCTTGCATATCAAATCATTTACTCAATAATAGTATTGACAATAAAAATAAAAGGTATATTGTAGCAGTTAAGTAAATCAGTCAATGACCATAAACATAGTGCATCAAAATATTCAAGGATTATCTAGGAAAGACTTAGAAGTAGAATTAATTTTGATAAAAAAGTTCATTATCACTACCATTTATATATATCACTTTATATGATCACACTAATATTATAGTAATATAGCTTATACATGAGAATAACATATAGGCTACTATCTGGAGAGAAAACCGATAAACACGCAGGCCTATCTTTCAAACTTTAAAAAAAAGTCAAATTAGAAAAAACAACTCGCATATTAATTGCAAAACTTTTATGGTCCATATTTACAGAATATATTTACAAGTTTAAGTACATGGTTATCTTAAAGCGCTATATTATTTATGCTAAAATCATGGGGTCTTAACCTCAAATTCAGATTATACGATCCGTGGTGAGCCGATTGTAATGACCCACTGTATCCACCAATTAATGCACAAGAACCGTATGCGTTATCTGTTGTACTACCATAGCCAACTACACTTTGACCCATCAGACTATTTGAGTTTGGCACATATTGTCTATTGCCAACATTCTGCATCATCAAAGAGTAATCGTTCTGGTATAACCCGGTATTCGTGATTGGAATTCCAAGGTTTAAATTTAAATTGTTCGTTTGAAAGTGATGCAGCCATGGTTCCTTAGAATTTCGTGTGAAGTCTTGTCTCGGATCTTGATGAGGAATACCAATGGGAACAGCGATGGGCTCTGGTGACCCTTGGCTCGTAGAACTTCTATGGTTTGACATGGCTGACCTCTCGTTGCGACGGAACTTCGCTCGCCGATTTTGAAACCATACCTAAATCAGAAATAAATTTAGTTTATGTGCATTTCTTAAATAATTTGCTTAAGTCTAGCTCTAACCAATCTGACAAACTTACGAATCCATTGTATCTTTATATGTTGTATGTTTCAGAAACCTACGTTGAAGCGCGTTTTCTATTCGAACTACAGAATCGATTAACAATTAATAGGTGTTATAACATAATTATCATATTAAATTAGAATCACTAAAATAGTTGTCTGGCAGAGTAGGCGAATAAGACATTTATGTAGATAAATTAAACCGCAAAAGAAATTGCTTTCCGTTTACTGGTTTTTTCTTAGTCTGCTTCTATCTTTGCAAATATGGTAGGTATTATCTTTCTATCATTATAATTAACACAATAATTATTTAAGTAAATCTTTATGGTAAATAAATAATTATTTTAAAAGAAAAGAAGCTCTAATAATCACAAATTTTAACAAAAAAACCGACTTCTAGAACCGGACCAAATTGAAATGAACACGGGAAGCACGAGCTTCCAAGTAATAAAAGAATCATCAAAATCGATTAACCCAATCGAATGTTATGAGGTAACAAACATAAAAAAATACAGTCGAATTGAGGACCTCCTCCTTTTATAAATTAACTTTGAACTCAATTAAATTTAGATTATCGAAGTTCTCACCTGAACTCTAGCTTCTGTTAAGTTTACTCTAGCTGCCAAATCCTCTCTAACAAAAGCGTCAGGGTAATGTGTCTTTTCAAAAACCTTCTCTAAGGCAGCTAGTTGCTGACTGGTAAAAGTAGTCCTATTTCTCCTTGGTTTCTTTCTCTCATCTGATTTTGCATCTCTGTCTTCTTCAGATTCTTTTTGACTGTCTCTTTCTTTTGAAGTTTTGTCTTCATACTTTCTCCTCATATCTTCATAAGCCAGATAATCGACTGGTTTGATGTAAGGTCGCTGTAGGTCCTTGGAATACCAAGATAGGTCGTTTTGGTAGCTTGGTTCGTAAGTGTTATTGATTTGTCTGCCTGCCGTTAGATGGTGTAGTCTCAAAAGGCTATCTTCGTGGCATTTAATCATTTGGAAGAGGTTGTGGTTATTCTCCGTATAGTTAGCGGGATTCACGTTGTAGGTCATAGAGTTTTGGGGTTTGGAATCGTAATTCTTGGTAACTGGTTGACGTGAGTTCAGAACATCTGTAAAACAAAAAATAAATACAATGTCGTTTACGTGTACCTACTAACAAAAGTATTTTTTTCTTAAATTAAATTTTAACTACGCTAGAGGTGGTATTAAAACATTTGTTGAAAAACATCATGCCTTCTTGGTGACAGGCTGGAAAATCCTCTCAGATCTTAGGTTCCTTGGAGAAACAGAAGCCAAAAGTATGTTTTATTTCTGTTAAAAACCACCCCGATGTCCGGCTTCAGGCTCTTATCTATCTATACTTATTTAGTTATTTTTATATGTCAATTTTCTATTTAGAAAGGGCCTGGCTAAAGATTAGTACCTACTCATATAGATGCACTGAGAAATTCTTCTCGAAAATATGTTTATTCAATATGAAACAACTTTTTTTTAAATAATAACCTCATGTATCTGACACACGTATCAAACTTTTTAGAGCCTGCGCTACACCAACCACACTGTACTTAGATATAAAATATCTACTCAGTTATTTCCAAACATTACATAAATGGTTAAATTACATCTAGACATGCGAAATAATGCATTACACATTTATTTGTCCCGGGTGGAACCGAACCCTTTGGTTGACCAGTGATCCTGATCACTACTCACTAGAGCAACAGGTCTGTTCATGTGAGAATCTCTTGCTTACAGAACTATCATGTTAGACATACCTACATATCAAAAAATATATTAAATTTGTGATCTTTGTCTAGTTCTCAAACGCAAATAAAAAAAACTAAATGTCATAAATTTTTTGTGTCATAAAAAAATCGATTTTGTATTTTTTTTACATACTGCAACTTACATTTCTATAGAAAAAACTTAGTTGTTTACCTACTTAGATTACATTTATATAGGTAGGTATATACTGTCTACAGAGTTTTTAAGTAAGTATTAAAAATAAAAGTGCTGTTAGTGCTATTGAGACTTACAACAAAAGTCCAATCTAACTACGTCACAATCAAAAGATCGTTTGTAAAGATCGAATACGCAACGTCGGATTTACTGTATGGATCTTTGTTTGGCGGGTACACAAGCAATATCAGTTACATTACAAGCACGTGGAAACTGTTTTCATGCTCGCGTGGACTGAAGTCTTTAAGAACGAGGTCTGTATAAGCATACCCCGGTTTGGATACCCTTTCTTGACTGTACACTATGGAGATAACACAATTTATTTAATGTATAATATTTAATAATAAATATTTAATTTTAAATGAAGTTGATTCCACTGTCTGTTCACTTAGATATTTTAAAGTAGGTACTTAATGCATTTTAGCAATAGATAGAGTGATTCAAAAGGAAGGTTTATATGTGAAATACATGCATAGTGTGCAGAGGAAATCCGAGATTTTCCGTAGCCGTAGCGAAGCGTAAAATAGTTTATCAAAAAACGTTTGTTTTTTTTGTTCCGAAAAGCCGAAATTTAACAGTCATGAATCACAAAGAAGAGTTTTACAACAATAGTTGTTTTAAATGGCTTTTAGTGTCTCAGCATACGCAATCAACCTACCTATCTAATTCCTAATTGTATGCGGCTAAGCTACGCTAGTGTTGCGGGTCTTCGAACCCGCAACCACTTCTTCGCAAGTCCATCGTCACATCCATTATGCAATTGCGTCAGCAAAACACCCAATTAAAAAAAAAATACGTACATACCAATAGTCACACATCCTACTCTACCCAAATACGCATCCTCTCACATACCTACAAATACTCACTATGAACTAGGTGCGTATTAATGAATAAAGGTCCTATTTTTCACCTTCTTTCTGCTATTATTACATATGGCTATATTCTGATCAAGTTAATATCAAATTTAATGTATTCTAATAAAATTTACAATCCGAAAAGACTTACCTTTGTTTTGCTCCATACTTCTACTATCCTGCCACAAATAATTGAAATGATCTAAATTTTTAATTCATTCAATCTATTATTTCGTAAACACTGTCACATTCGTTTTAAATAAAACCTCTGTGCCCACACCGGTATGATCGAACGTGGCCAAATCGAATAATTGTTATTAATTCACCCGCTTATTGAATTACTTTATTTAATTAAATAATTCGGCTAACTCGTGTTAATGTGCGAACTAATGGAGTCTGTACCGTGATCTGGCTGCCTCGCCACTTCATCTCTAAAACAACATATGTGTTGGTACAAAAAATATGCAGCAAGTGTCCCTTTTGAACACACCCAAATATTTCAAAGAGAACTTCATTTTCATCCGTAATTTAAATGCGTTAGATTTCAATTTACTTTTGCAAAGCAGTTGAGTTAGTTAAGGGAATATATTCCTTATTGCAGTAGGTTTCAAGATTACTTTCGTGTTAATTTGAAGAAGTGGGAGTTTCAAGAAGTTCTAATTCTGAAATAGTTTTAAAGGTTGCGAGGCGTGGTTATCATTGCTCCGCCTACGAAAAAGGTAAAATATTTTGAGCGGGAAACGATTCAGACAATAATTGAAACGTCAACGTGATTATTTATAGCGCTAAGACGTAAATTAACATAAAGTTTTAAAGTAATTGGTTGTGATAAGTTTATGTTGTTGTAATGTAGCGTGGAGGATGTGGAAATTGTACTTTTTTAATAAAAAATAAAATGAAGAAAGTTTGATGAAAATCATTATTTTGAAGATGTTTTGGTAAGTGATAACAATAGTTCCTTCCATTCATGTTAGAGATCGCATAGTGGCCACTCTATTTATTTATTTATTTGCAATTTTATAAGCTTATGTACCGATGTACATAGGCGGACTTAATGTCTATGGCGTTTTCTAGCAGCCAACCATGGGCGGGTGTAGAAATCTAGAAGGCACCGAAGAATTAAAACACGACTGTCAACGAGTTTTGATTATCTTGTTTTTTTTATCTGTCATGATACAAAAGTAATGTCAGTATAGTAATTTGTAAATATAAGTTTATAATTTTAATCCATGAGTATTTAAACTAATTTTGTTTGTCGTTCAATATTTTTGTGTAGAAAAGAGCTTAACCTTTTTTTTCGTGTATTAATACATAGTGGGATAAAATAAAGCTTTTTCCTATTTGATTTGTGAATATCGTCTTTCCTTGTGTAAAGCATATCTCACTTTAATTCTATGCATAAAAATTTATAAAATTAGAGTATTTGTATATCAAAGTAAATCTAAACATAGATACTTAAAAATGAAATTGAAGTGTCAGCTTGCAATTTCAAATTAATTTTTTTTCAGCAGCAAGCAGAAAACGGCGCTACCGATTTTAACTGCCAAATAGATGATGTTTTAAGGAGTAATTTAAGCTAATTTAATTTAAAAAACAATAATTACGTTTTACGTAATTAAATTTCAATTGCGATTCAAAAGCAACAAGCCCGCGGGTAATACTGCAGGGAGCTAGGAAATTGTGTGTCAAATTATCCTTCTCTTTGCAGTCTATGTAGCTTGTTCTTTTAGGCGACACCCACGGGAGGAACAGGGGTGTTGATACTGGTGATACTATGCGATCTTAATCCATCACCACACCTTGTAGTAAAAGCCACACCTTGTAGTAAACCACAATGGTTTATGGAATCGTCTGAGCTTTATGCTACACTTTTTTGGTCAACGTAGCAAAACTTCATACATTCCATAGGAAGTGTTGAATGATAAAATGAATCTAAATGTGGAATGAGTTGTCGTATGCATTATTTTCCGACTGATGACTGTAAACTTTTAAGAGATGGTCGTCTTTTCACTTTAAAAGCTGGTTACGTACATTACACCTATCCCGTCTGATTCTTTTTTTCCTCCATGCCGAAAAAAAATCTTTGTTATATAATTAAAAATTGTTAACCAAATATTTAGTATCAAAATCCGTTTTAAATCATCATCTTCCGAAATATGTCCACTACTGGACATAGGCGTATGTCCAACAAATGACGTTTTAGTCTAAATATTTAATCATTAGGTTAATTTAAACTGTGAAAAGAATTCCTATAGTTTGAAAGAAAATCCCGCCATTTTTTATAAACCAATCAGACGGAAAAGCCCTATGTTTTGCATAATCAGTTTTTATTTGTCGCTTTTAAATCAAATTATAAATGTCATGTCTGATTCATTACTCATGATAAACGGGTAGACGCGAATGATGCCAAAGTAATACTTAGCCAAGTTGTCAATTGTAATTGTAACGTTCTGATGAGGTTACTAGTAGATTTACGGTTCTACAGACAGACAAATCATTTTATTTTGTTAGATATTTGTGTGCCTGTGTTTAATACAAAGTGTCGCCACCTGTATTCATCCCGTGGGTGTCATAAGAGCCGACTAAGGGACAAACTATAGGTACAGGACAACAGTAATACAAAGCGAAGGAAAGCTACCAACAATACCCTATTAGCAATCCTTCTGGCCATCGTAGGTTATGGCATGGGTAATTTTTTTTTTTTTTTTTTTTTAAAAAGACAACTCCCACATTAGGAATAAACATCCTGTGTCGTGGGGGACTTTACAAACATACATGAAACGGACACAAAGAACATCCAGACTCGGAACAACAATTCGTGGATCACACAAAGTGTTGTAGGTACCGCGTGGGATTTGAACCCACGACACTTGGCGCAGTAGCAAGCGGCATGGCGACCGCTGACACCACTCGGCCAACCGTGCAGTCAATTATTTTAAAGGTAAAGCCTTTATCCAGCAATGGACTATTAAAGAATACGAGGAGACTACTGATAGAAGTGGAAACGCACAGGGGTATATCCATATATACAAAGTACACATATAGCTAATGGGAAGCGTGGGGTGACGATGACACGAGTTATTAACGCGCAACTGCGCATTAACTGCACGTTTGACCTAGTGGTTAAGCGGTCGCCACGCCGTTTTCTCCTTCGCCAAGTGTTGTGGGTTCAAATCCCACATGGAATAACACTTTGTGCGATCCACAAAATGTTGTTCTAAGTCAGCCTGTTGTTTGTGTTCGTTTCATGTATGTTTGTAAAGTCCCCCGTGACACAGGAATTATTCCTAGTGACGGAGATGTCTTAAAAAAAAAACTTCAAAAGTGTTATTCAGAATTTTGCCCATTCGTATATATTACACTAAGGGAGCAATAATTTGACAAGGGTATATCCCGGACCGGAATAGTCAGCATGGTATACCACTATATATATATATTATACGATATACCACTATACCAAAGGTATACCATTAACTTGATAAGACTATGGTCAGAAAACCCCAGCTCTCTAACCGGTTGTAATTAAATATGTTGAACACTTATTATTGCTATGACAAACTTACACTTATATTTAAGCACAAAACTTTAATAAAACTATTAAAATATATATATACACAGAGTACATAGTATGCATTTCGACGCACCTTTCCGTCGTCGTCCGGGAATAGAACCGGAGACCCGTCACTTTGAATTAGTGTAAAATGTTGAAAAACGCTCGAAGCGGAACGTTACATTCTCTCTTGGAGCCAGATGCAACACAGATATATATTAATTGTTATTATTGGAAGTTTCATTTCAGTTTCCTTTGTAACCGACTTAAAAAAAAGAGAAATCATTTATAATAAATTAAAAACAAATAAATCGGTAACTAAAAAATAGTTAAGCAAATGACTGCTCGGTAGGCCTAGTGGTTTAAACGTTCACTATTGCGCCTAGTGCCGTGGGTTCAAATCCCACGTGGGACATCACTTTGTGTGATCCACAAAGTGTTGTCCTGAGTCTGGGTGTTATTTGTGTTCGTTACATGTATGTTTGTAAATTCCCCCGCGACACAGGATGTATATTCCTAATGCGGGAGTTGTCTTTAAAAAAAAAAAAAAAAACCCACTAAACAATTTTTTTATCTGTGCATTTATTTTAATTGTTTTCGACTAGTACCTGGCTATTTGCTTTTTTGGATTACCGTGAAAATTTGTATCTAACTAATCTGTTTCGAGTACCTACGACGAATTTTCCCTGGGTGTGTACATATGTGGAAACTCTTTGTAAATTATAACCATACGAGTGAACCATTATTTTAAATTTTAATTTCTCAGATGCGACTTTTATGTACGACTGAAATTACAATACCTACCTTCTGAGACCGAGGCTGTCGGGGAGGTCTTTGGGGGAAACACTACATACTCCTGGCTTTCGTTTTTGATTTTCCACCCCTTTAATGAAAGAAAAGGCCAGCGATATAATGCGAACCAGTCATATTTTATGTTTTACCTTAATAAATGTTTTTAAGAAATTTTACGATTAATGCGTTGAAATGTTTACAATATGACGACACATTTAATTGATTAATTACAAGGATTTCACGATTCAGAGATGAAAAACGAATGATAAAATATAGATTCCTTTGACCAAACGTTCTAAATTCAAATGCAAGCGCGCCGAAGTATCATGGCGGCCATAATTGGGGGTGACAGTTTGTCGGCGGTAGGAACGCGTGGCGCGGGCGCAAGACAGCTCGTTTGCGTATGCGCGTAACGAGACCGTACTAATCTCGTCATGTTCTTCAGCAATAATATAAAACGATCAACATTAAAGAGAAACGTAATTAGATTTAAGATTTAAACGTCGCCAATATTATTATTGTTAGTTGATGTTTCTAGCTTCATACCATTTGGCTCCAATAAGTCTTCTTACATCAAAGGATTATGATTATGTAAATTAAAATACAAATAGTTTCAGACGGTGACATATTATGCAATTAATATAGTAAATTCTTCGTCATTTTTATTAGTTATATCGTAGCACTCGTAGTCAAATAATTGAAGTGCGGATCCCTTCTTCATATGATATGATAACTGAGATTTTTGGAGACGAGTGTCACGATATAAATGACTGAATAAAAATTATAACTAAACAAGAAACTTTAACATTATTATCTGAAGCTGTGGAGACACTTCCTGTTTTGTGTGCATTTTATTATTTACTATTAAACAAAAAATATTCACCGCCATATTTAGCCAGTGGTTAATATTGGTTTATGTAACTATTTTAGGGAATTATCATTAGGCCATGTTGCATTGTTGCTATGCTGCATTGTTGCTTGTCTGCTTTGGCAATGAGTATGGTGGCAACCACTTTTGTATTTTACCTATGCTTTCCATCAGTAAAGCCACTTTGGCAGGTTCACACATAAAAAGTTTTGATTTGAAATGATCACCATATTATGAAGTAGTCGTGCGTTTATCTGTTCAATCGTATCAATACGTACAATATTGATTTATTTGTCGATCGTAATGAAAGTTTTGAGTGATTACTATACCGTAACGTTTTAAGAATTTCGTAGAGCCTCTACGGACTACATAGCTTCTTAATTAAAATAAAAAATATTTTTTTTTTTTTTTTTTTGTATATCCTGCAACTTAGCAATCTGTTTGTTTCAAACAATAATCTAATAGTTTGTCAGGTTTCCCTCGTAAAACATGTCATAACTGAGCTTCACATCCAGTGATGCTACCCTCATCAGCTATCAGCGAATCTTATCGCGAGATCCGGTATACTATATCTCTTGAGGCGAGAAAATTTCAAACTGCCCTCTCCCCCCAACTCAGCAGCCAGTGTGTTTGTATGTTGGGTCAGTCTTTCCTGATAATTTTTGCTGTATTTATCAATTTCTTGCTTCACCGTTTGTAGCTTGAAGTCTAGGTTTATGTACCTATTGGATATGTTAGGTGGAATGTTGTACATAGCTCGCATAGTTTTGCTCTGAAATCGTTCAAGAATTTCTATGTTACTATAGCTAGCTGCACCCCAGAGCTGAATGCCGTACGTCCAAATAGGCTTCAGTATAGCTTTATAGATTGTCATTTTACTGACATCTGTCAACTGTGATTTTCGTCCTATGAGCCAGTACATGCTACGGAGTCTGCAGTCTAATTGTTTTCTTTTGGTCCAGATGTGTTTGCGCCAGGTGAGGCGGCGGTCAAGGTGCATACCTAGGTACTTGGCATCATCTTGCTGTGGGATGTCTTTATTGTAGATTTGTACAGGTGGGCAGGTTTTCCTTCTGAGTGTAAACGTTACCTGGACAGATTTAGTTGCATTGGCTTTAATTCGCCACTTGTTGGACCACTCTTCAATAAGTGACAGATGTGACTGGAGTTTCTCAGACGCGGCATTGTGGTCTTCATCAACCGAGAGGACTGCGGTATCATCTGCGTAGGTTGCTGTTGACGTGTAATTAACAGTGGGTAAATCTGCTGTGAAGATAAGATACAGCACAGGTCCCAGTACACTTCCCTGTGGAACTCCCGAATGGATCTCGTGCATTTGCGATATGTCGGTGTTGTGTTTCACTTCATAGCACCTGTTCTCAAGGTAAGATTTTAAAATCGAGAAGAAAGAATGTGGTAACATGCTTTTAATTTTGTAAAGTAGCCCTTTGTGCCATACCTTATCGAATGCCTGACTAATGTCCAGAAAGACTGCGCTGCAGTATTGTTTGGTTTCCAGTGCCCTGCTAATGACGTCAACAAGTCGGTGAACTTGCTCAATGGTCCCGTGTCCTTCTCTGAATCCGAATTGGTGTATCGGTATGATGCCTGTTAGGTGTTCTCGCATTCTATTTAGTATCATTCTTTCCATTAACTTTCCAACTACTGGAAGGAGACTTATTGGTCTATACGATGATACTTCTTGATCTGGTTTACCTGGTTTCAAAATCATCACTATCTGCGCAATTTTCCATTGGCCGGGGTAATGGGACAATCTCAGACATGCATTAAAAATAGAAAGCAAAAGCAGAACTCCCTTTTTCGGCAGATGTTTCAACAGGGCAGCGTCAATCAGATCGTAGCCCGGGCACTTTCCTTCCTGGAGTTTTAAGATTTCCTGTCTCAATTCTTTTGGTGTTATATGTTTCAGTGGCAAGCACATTTGTATAGGTGACATGAGGAATTTCTCTATTTCTCTGTCATGTTGTTGATGGGTGCAAGGATGTTCTTCGAATACTTTTTGAAGGTGACATGCAAAGGTGTCAGCTTTTTCACTGTCGGACCGTGCCCAGTGGCCAATGCGTATTTTTAATGGTGTTGCATGTTGTCTGGGGCGCTTTAAGTGTTTAGTAGCCTTCCACAACGAGTAGTTTGTGTCACTAGAAGGAGTAAGTTTTGCTAAATAAGATTGTAGGTTCTCGTTTTTCATTTCCTTAATATATGTTTTTAGTTGTTGGGAGGCTTTATTAAAGGCAGTTTTATCTTCTGGGTAATGTGTATCTTGCCAAATTCTACGGAGTCGTCTTCTCTCCTGTATACAGTCCTTGATGATTGCGGGATAACAATGTTCTTTTGGACTTTTTGTTTGGCGATAGGGTGTGGACCTGTTTGCTGCATCATGGATCAATAGGTTCAGCTCTTCTATGGCCAGTTCTACGTCGTCAGTAGTTTTCAGAGGTATTCTAAGTTGCGCCTCAGCTGTGATGATGTCTTGATATGTTTCCCAGTTGGTGTAATTATTGTAAATTTTGGGTGGTGCTTCTGTTAGTATGATTTTACTGTGTACGCTAAGGAGGACTGCAGAGTGGTCTGAACTTAAATCAAATATTGATTCGATATTGGTGTTACTGATAGCAATGTTTTTTGAGACAAAGAAATCTATCAAGTCTGGTGTTTTTTGGGGGTCAGCTGGCCAATAGGTGGGTTCGCCGGTAGACAGACAGTCGAGGTTAAGGTCTTTCACAGCTTGGTACAGTTGTCTGCCCCTAGTTGTGATTAGTCTGGAGCCCCAAAATAGGTGTTTAGCATTCCAGTCACCTCCACCGATAAAACGGTGTCCGAGTGTAGAGAAGAAGTGTCCAAAGTCCTCCCTTGAAGTTTGGTGTTTAGGAGGACAATAGACAGCGGCAAGGGTCATATCCGAGTTTACATCGTTGACTTTGATAACTGTAGCTTGTATCTTGTCTGTTACGAAGGATTCGAGGGGATGGTGTTTAATGTGTGTTTTTATGAGTATTGCCGTACCTCCATGTGCCTTTCCTGACGGGTGATTAGTATTATACGTTGTAAAACCTCTGATTGAGAAATAGTTCTTGATGGTAAATCTAGTTTCCGATATTAGCATCACGTCAATTTTTTCAGTATTCAGGAAGATTTCTAGCTCCTGTCGCCGTGCGACCAACCCGTTGGCATTCCAAGTAATTATTCTAAGGTTGTGATTGAATTTTAATTTGGCTGTTTACTAATTGAGCATAGCGATCCATCATGTTGTCTACAATGTTGAACATCATTGTTTGTATTCTATTGAACATTTGTTCTAGCATGTCACTAAGGTGTTGCATCTCAACGGATTGGTTGGGACTATATGTGTCTTTTGTTTTGCCTTTCATTATTTCAGCGTAGGTTGTAGCATTTCTGTTGTAAGTGCTGTGGTTTTTAGGTTGCTGTTTATTTTCTTCTCCAGTTCGATATGCTTGTTTGTTAGATGTTACTTTTGGTTGTATTTTCAATATACGTTCTTTATATTGCTTGTATTTTGTGCATCCTCTGTAACTAGCCGGATGTTTCTCATGACAGTTAGCACAAGTGGCTTCTGTATCTCTGGCTTTGGTGCATGTTGTAGTTGGATGATCGGCTCCACATTTGACACATCTGAACGGTCTGTAGCACTGGTTTTTGGAATGTCCGAATCTTTGGCATCTTTTACATTGTAGTACTTCCTTCTTTTTGTACGGTGCTTCAAAAGTTACCTTCATGTGATTTAAGAATTTTAGTTTGAAAATGTCCTTGTTATTTGGTTTAGGTTCAAGGTCTACGTAGAATAAGGGTAAAGGTTCTTTAGAGACTCGATGACGTACATTAACCAATTGTCTAACTTCATGTCCATGGTTTTTGAGTTCCTGTGATATTTCTGAGATATCTTCTGAGCTGTGGAGACCTCGTAGTACAACTCTATAAGCTCTTTCACTCTTTAACTTGTAGGTATAATGGCTGATGTTGTCTGTGATAAACCTATCTCTTATTGATTTGTATGTTTCTATGCTAGTTGGCACTATTTTCACTACGTGTCCCGACCTTAGTGTGGTTAAAGTATAAGTTTCCACTGATGCAATTTTTTGTAGTAGGTTTTTAAGCGAAGTTATATCCAAGACACCCGTTACAAATATCGGTTCCGGTTTAGGTGGCTTTTCTATTTCAACGTTATCCATTTTAGCTACTTCATCTTCTAGTATTTCAAAATGATTTTGTGTAGGTATTGCATATGAAATAGTGTTTGACTTTTTCTTTGCGTTTTCGGTAGATGGTGAGTTGGTTTCTGCTCTTTTTCTTTTTACTAGCGGTATCCGGTCCTGTTGCCAGCTATTCTTATTTTTGTTAGATTCATTTTTGTCGTCAGAGTCCGTCATTATGCCACGAAGATTTACGTCTTTTGGTACAGCACCGACAGAATTGCTGCGTGTTTTGGTAATTATACTTTTATGTAGGGTTTGCTGTATCATAGTAGAAGTAATATTAGAATTATTTTTAAGTTTCTCATTCATTTTGTTCCCACGAGTATTGGACGAAATAACAGGTCACTTAGGGGTGACGCCTTTCCCTAAGAAGGCAGAATACAACTACGTTTGCCAGGTCCGTAGAGGTTGGCGCTAATGCTGTTCATCCATACAGCCATGCATCCATTTGGCACGTTTCCCACCATTGGATTTGGGTAATTTTTGGAGAGGTTTTCTTCCTCGCGATCCGGGCGATTAAGCCAAGATCCGTTCTTAAGTCATCTCTCAACTGTTTACGGATTAAGAAGGTCATTTCCTAACTTCTTTGCTTCCTGTAGGCTATGGCCATGCAATGTCGGGTTAGTTACCGCCGCCCGAGACTCGGCGTTGTTGCTCGTTTAGCACCACCCAGGGGACACGTGTAGGGTGAGCCTAGTGAAAGGTGGTAATTCCTACGGACGCAAGCAACCCATCGCCCAAAAATAAATAAAAATAAAAATGTTTTTATTATTTCTCATACATTGTCATACACTACATAAATTGAAGCAGACTCCAGTATGTTATTGGAAATACTTGTATCGGGGTTGTCTCGCTTCTTCCCGTAATTTATAATTACACAATGATGAGACCATAATTGTAACAGATAGACAATGTTTGCAGCATACAGTTAACTTATAATAATAGGTCTTTACCTATGAAATTGCGATTCTTCAGTACTGGTCATTTCAAATAAAAAAAAGTTTGTAATGGCTCTGTATTCTAAATTCAAATTAAATTTGTTTTAAAACCATGACATTCTACTTACAAACTCAGTCTTTTGTTTTTTGATTAGCGTTGTATTTTCATTACATTTGAACATTTTTCGTCATAATGGATACTTTAAAATTCGCGTAATTATGGAATATGAGTTCCGTCATGGCACCAACGCGACACACGGCACGTAACATCAAAAACGTTTACGGAGAGAACTGTACAAACGAACGCACAACCCTTTATTGGTTTTCCCGGTTCCGTTCTGGAAATTTTGACTTGAAAAATGAAGCTCGTGGTCGTCCGGAGACTTTGGTTAACAATAATGAATTAAAGGCGATTGTGGAAGCTGACGAAACTCAATCTACAGCTGAGCTAGCAGCAGCTTTTAATGTAAGCATCAAAACAATATTGATCCATTTGCGACAAATTGGCAAGGTAAAAAAGCTTGATAGATGGGTGCCCCACGACCTTAACGATCGCCAGCGCAACGTACGCGTCGAGACCTGCCTTTCGCTGCTCAACAGGCAAAGAAATGAAGGAATTTTGAAACGAATAGTTACGTGCGACGAAAAATGGATTCTGTTCGACAATCGAAAGCGCTCAGCAAGTTGGTTAGACCCTGGTTCAGCACCAAAGCAATGCCCTAAACCAAAAATGACCCCTAAAAAGATGATGGTCACTGTTTGGTCTAGTGCAGGTGTGATTCACCACAGCTTTTTACAAAACGGCATGAGCATTAATGCAGATGTGTACTGTGAAGAACTGGAGAGAATGACGGAGAAGCTTGCACATCTGCAACCATCTTTGGTCAATCGGTCGTCCCCACTGCTCCTTCACGACAACGCGCGACCCCATACTGCGCAACAGACAGTCTCCAAGCTGCAAGAGCTGGGGTTGGAAGCTCTCCCTCATCCGCCATACTCACCAGACCTTGCACCTACCGACTATTACTTTTTCCAAAATTTAGACAACTTTTTAGTGGGTAAAAAATTCAATTCCCGAGAGGCAGTACAAAATGCCTTTGAAGAGTTTGTTGCCTCCCGTCCAGCTGATTTTTACAAGAAGGGCATCAATAAACTGCCAATGCGTTGGCAAAGATGCGTCGATTGCATGGGTGATTACTTCGAATAACAGAAATAAAAAAGTTTGAAAAAATAAGTACTTTCACTTATTGCATACAAAACGGCAATTTCATAGGTAAAGACCTAATATTATCATATCAATAATTCCCATAAGCACATATGTGAAAAATGTCTATTAAGTAGAAAGCATTATTACAGCAAAAATACTTTTTTGGATTTTGATTTTCTAAACTCTGAGTATTTGCAGTGTGGTTCCAGTATCTATTCCAATTTGCACTATGCAATAAAACAGTTAATAAAATCGTAAAGCTACAAAATAGGTTTGTCATTAATTAAAAAGAAACCTTTTTGATATTCTGACTTTGAAAGTTACTTTAGTAAATGTAATCAAAAGGAATATCAAAACAAAACAGCAACCAAGTGAACTCGAACTTCGTAATATCACGATGTACTTACATTGATCAGTGAATGATCCTGTTTTAGTTACCTACACATGGTTTTCTTTATCATTATTGAAATATTAGGCAGGAATACCATCCTCTTCTATTGAAAAAAACATGCAATGAAAATCCATAAATCATATTTTTCGCTTTCTTATAGTTTCAGTAAAATAGTCTGCTAATTAATTTGGCCACGGTGTGGTCCCAACGACGTGTACGAGTTCATTTCGAAGGGATGGCGTCTCAATAACGCGTGAACATAACCATTTGTCACAACATCATCCGGTACGGTGGCCATGGAGATGAAAAAAATTAAGACCTTTCTCTAATATCAACAAAAAAGTAAAGGACTATTTAACGCAAACAATTTTTATTTTCTAATTAATTTGTTAACTTCTTCTTCAGGGCTGTTATTTTTGGGAGATTTTAGGTACTTTGTAATGTATAGATTACAAATAGAATTATTCGAAATGTTTGCAAAAAATGTAGGCTTCAAACTGTTCAAATCCAGTGCTTAGGTAATTGTAGAAATATTCTGAAACCAAACTAAGGCTACCGCAGTAGCCTTGGTTTCCTAATTTAACTCTTAAAGAATTCATAAAACTCGCTATACGTACGTCTTAGCAGATGCTAGACCTAGGAATAGTTATTGAAAAAAAACTTATTTTGTTTTAATAAATTGAATCTTCTTGGAGAATAGGAAAACAATGAAATTATCGTCCTGATCTCGCAATTTGTAACAAAAGATATATAAACAACATTAATGACATAAACATGTAAAAAAGTAAAATAATAGACAAAAAATTATTTATAATAAAACTTATAATTTTCATAAATCAATATAACAACATACCTAATAAAATTTAAAAATATGATGTCAAGTTTACCATGTCTCTACATTTCCATGCCACATGGCAAGCACGCTGCGCTCGCACATGACAATTACCTCAAATCAGTGTAGCCATTATTTACGTCGCATCCACGCAACACTTCGTCCCAACGATTAATTAAAATATAATTTTAGCACTTACACGAAAAATACTAAAACAATTAAACGTGTGTACACAAATAGAATGGCATAATTGATGATGGATGACCGTCCACGAGTCTGGACGTGTAACATGGAGTACAGTCAACGTGGAAACTCTTATCTACTACAAGAAGTGTCCAATACTTAATAGTTAGATATTAATTACATATATACCAACGGGTAGACTATACATATATTTTAAACTTTTAGATTTGGAATTTCTATTGTGAAAAAATAAAATAATTTATTATATTTTTCATTTATTTATTTAAAAACTGACTGAGCCCCGCGGCATTCCCCGCGGTACAACAGTAACCCCGGTAAAACGTAGAAGAGGTAAAAAAGTAGCCTAAGTTACTCCTTATATCATAAACTTTTCGTCTGTGAAAGTCTCGTCAAAATCGGTTTAGCCATATCAGAGATTAGCCGGAACAATCAGACAGACAAAAATTGTAAAATAAAAATTTTGGTATATGTATCGTGTAAACATACATATACATTTACAAAAAAAGCGGTTACCTTAATATTATAATCATACAAACCAATTTTATTTATTTGTGTAGATGAAAGCCATAATCCTTTTTCTCCGTCTATTTTTGGGTCTTGAGGAAATGGACGACTAGGTACACAAGACATATTTTTTATACTAATAATACAGAAATGGACAAGAAACAAAAACTAATAGATGTTTTTTAAAGTAGGTATATTTAATACCTTTTCAGATAATGATGATGGACAACTAAATTTCAAGACCTACCACGTTCTGCAGTCTGCCATTTTAAAATCCTAAATTTCAAAACTATTTTACATATTTCATAATTTTATCACCCATAAGTTATCATTGGTTCCGACTCATCGCCGACCACTCCTGTGTTGACGTGTTCGCTAAATTAATGACTTTTGCGACAAACGAGTCGTACGATTTGCGGCGCAAACGCATCCGGAAGCATGCCGTCGCGCCATACCACAGTAGTAGACGCCAGGCAAAAAAAACACTAAAGAATGCCTAATTTTAATCGCCGTCACTTTTATATAATTAAACAGAGTAAAAATAAATTTAAAGAATATGTTTTTAAAATAATTTCTTTTTAATACTTAATATATTAAGCAATCATTAGGTACTATTAGCATCAGTCCATATTTCTTAAACTTTTATTATTTATCAAAACATTCTTAACTCGTCACATTTTGATATCTAAAATAGAGACCTGGTGACGAAAACTAATTTTATGAAACAACTAGCTGACCCACGCAACCTCGTTTGCGTCTTCTATTGCCCGTAGCGAGAAAAGTTTCCCCCGTTTTTGAAACATTCTTCAATTGGTGCTCCGCTCCTATTAGTATCAGCGTGATGATATATAGCCTATAGCTTTCCTCGATGAATGGTGTATCCAACGCTGAAAGAATTTTTCAAATCGGACCAGTGGTTGCTGCGATTAGCGCGTTCAAACAAACAAACAAACTCTTCAGCTTTATAATATTAGTATAGATTAACACTACATACGATGAATAATTGAATAATTGCAGTTAAAAAAGTTAAAGCAAGTGAAATAATGCCTAAGCTACGGATTAGTTTAGAAGTGCTTACTAGTTTCTGAATGGCATTAATCCTTTAGAAAACATATATTCTTCTGAAAATATCTCAGCTAATCTTAACTACGAAAGTAAAGCAAAACAGATTCCCAAATGTCACAATATATTAAGTAATCGGTGCCAACAAGCTCGTAAACTTACAAATAATATTCGAGATAAAAATTATAGATAATCAGATATTTCCTCAGGAAATCTGTAATTTGTGAGCGTAACTATAATTTTAATTGAAAACACTCGTACAGAAATAGATTCTTTCTTTGGCGGCTTTTAACTTTTTTATTAAGATAATGTCGTTAAAGAATGACACTTTTTACACATCTAATGGTGTTTTTACCATAGGACAGTTAAGTGCGTGTCAGTGTTGGGATTTCATAGATATTTGGCGTTTGTTTGACGCCGAATGCACTCCCTTGAGACTAAATTGTCAAGTGATCTTTAGTTGACAAGCCCTTTTTAGCACTTTTTTTGTCACCCGTCTTTAGTAGTAAGTAAAAAACAAATATCGAAAATCACAATTAACGGAATATAAAGACATCTATATATATATATTTTTTTTTTTTTAAAAAGACAACTCCCACATTAGGAATAAACATCCTGTGTCGTGGGGGACTTTACAAACATACATGAAACGGACACAAAGAACATCCAGACTCGGGACAACAATTCGTGGACTACAAAGTGTTGTAGGTACCGCGTGGGATTTGAACCCACGACACTTGGCGCAGTAGCAAGCGGCATGGCGACCGCTGACACCACTCGGCCAACCGATCAGTCAAATAAAAATGTTATGTTGGTTTGTGTACGCTTCAAAAACTCAAAAACTTCTGCACCGATCAAGCTGAAATTTTGGCATGATATATAATCCGCATCAAGGATTGTTTTTATCAAATTTTTGCATCAGTCACATATCCGCGACCGCGAAAAAACACGAAAAAACCGACATAAACGCGGGCGGAGCCGCGGGCAACAGCTAGTTAGTGATATTTTTATACGTTTGTTTGTTTTCAAGATTTCAACTTTCGGGTACTCGAAGTCATGCAAAACCTTATTTTAGAAATGGAATACAAACTAGAAGAAAAGGTCAGAGGTGCTTCTTTTCCTGCCATTAATATTCTCTCTCTAACTATTCTATGTTTTACATTATTAATTTACTTACAGCTGGCTTTAAACTATCAGAGTTAGCATATTTAAAATAAAATATATGTTCCTTGCCTAATTCTTAATGTTTTGTATTTAAGTGAAAATATGTAGATAATTCCCCACTAAAGACAACACACATTTACTATGTTTCATTTAATCTTGACAAATATTTTTTTTCCGAGCATAATGTGTTTTAAAGGTCGTTCATATACAGCCCTTAGACTAAAAATAATTAAGAAGTCTATTATTAGAGAAAGTCGATTATAGTTTAAAAAAATTTTTATGTATAAATAAACTTCTAATTCTGGATATAGTTATGAAAAAAAGGTAATAATAGACATCTACTAATTTTAAATTATATCGTGCACAATTAATTGACTGATTGATAGATTGTAACTAAAGACTAATAAGATTAATAAGAAATTGTAAATCTATACAAATAAATAAAATTGGAGTGTCTGTTTGTAATATTAAAATAACCGCTTTCTACTACATGCATATGAATGTATATACGGTACACAATAGTACACATACCAAAATATATATTTTAAAAATTTTTGTCTGTCTGTCTGTTTCAAAAACGGGGGAAAATTTTCACGCCACGGGCAATATAAGATGCAAACGAGGTTGTGTGGGTCAGCTAGTGTTAAATAATTTCACTGAATATGTAACATTTGTATGCTGAACAGAAAAAACATGATTGTTTCATTATTTCATTTATCATCTTGTGTATGTATCGTGCGTGCCTCGTTGGTCTAGTGGTTAGCGTAAGCGACTGCCGATCAAGACGTCTCGGGTTCGATTCCCGAGTCGGACTACTGTTGGGTTTTTTTTATAAGAAATTTTTAATAGCAGGTCGGAGTATAGAAGTTGGCGGTGTTTAGCGCCGGTGCCTCGGAGCACGTTAAGCCGTCGGTCCCGGTTGTCATGAACATCTATAGCAATCGTTATTGGGAAGTCAGTGCCCTCAAAAATATTGACATCTAGTTCAATCTTCGAACTCAGGTAGCCCTGAGGGTTGCGGAGGCCCGATGCCAGTCGCTCCGTGGAAATACTGATATTCAGGTAAAACTGTTTGAACGACCCCAAATAATCTTGGGAATAATACAGGCTAGGAAGGAAGTAGTACTCATGTTTTTACAAAAATAAAAGATTTGTATCTTGTTAAAATTGTTCACTGCAATAAGTAACTATTACTTTTTTCCTGAAACAGAATAGGAAACAGAATAACAAACTAAAAAAATCTTAACAAAAAGTTGTAATAAACCTTTGTTTGTAAAAGTTATAATAAACCTTCGTTTGTTGTTCTTTCTTTTAAATGTTTTACTTTTTTTTTTAATTTACGTAAATTCCTATGATAGCATTATTAACGATAACTAAAAATCGTTTCTGATTCCTAATGACCGCCAATCTTAAAAAGTCAATTGCAACACAGTACAAGAAAACAGTAACAATATCCTAGTAACCTAATATCTTCAGTTTGTTCCGCTGAATTTTTGCGAATCTTCGTAAATAGCCGACCACCATCAACGTGTCGGTGGCATAAACTTAGTATAGTCGGTGGATCGGTGGTATCAGTTACATTGCGCTTGCGCACAGTCGCCGTTACAGCTGTCAGCAGTCGTGTCACTAGACCGTGACCTGTCAAACTTTACTAAGAACGTAGATGTTTTACATTATAATATAGCTATTAAGTGAAATGAGATCGATTTTCTAGTTACTTAGATATATATGCACATGGTTAAATCTCATAAACGACTTTCGAAAACCAACTAGCATGTCTTTCAAATATCCTTGCCAAATTTAATATTGCTATTTCGTAATTTTTAAGAACATTGATAATTATATTTACACATTATCTAAATAATAAGATACGCATAATAAGCAATGGAAATCCAAATCAACGATACAATAATAATAATAATAAGATCACTATTTAATGAATAAACAATAAGTTCAAACCCTTATAGCCTTGAAATATAATAAATGTCGTGTCTGCTTTAATTTTCTTGCCATTTAAAACATTAAATAATGGCGGCAGTACTCATTCATTTCGGTAGTTAAAACCTAATAAATCTGATTAAATCAGCGCCTGTAGCGTTTAAATCTCGACAATTTCAAAGAGTCGAAATTTGTCCTGACAAAATTTAGTGCGACAGCAGGAACGGCGCTTGCGCAGGATTCATTGAGATCAAAGCGCAGACGCATCGTCATGTGTTCACAACAACATGTAGGTCGCCGATATCCCTCGGGACCACTTACAAAAAGTTAACTTGTATTTTTTGTAAATAATATCTTATTAGTTAGTTTTCTTTTGGTTGTAACCGAGCTGCTTGGACGGTTGCACAGAAGCTTTTTGCAAGCAATATTGATTTTATTAAAAAAAAAATATTCAAAATAAAAGCAATATTATGGAATGCTAGATATATTTATTAAGTGAAATTGAGGTAATTAGGTCCATAAATATTAATCAAATTCAGGTAGGAATCTTCGTCTCTTCAGTTCCATGCACCAGGACAGTTGTAATGTCGATTGATGCGAAGCCAGTCATAGTTCGTTATAAATTCACGTTGCCCCATTTCACCCTGGAATTGCTGTGTAGAATAAAAAAGTTAATGTTATTAGTTCATGCACTTTTATATTTTTGTACTTAAACCAATTTAAATCATATTGTTCTTATTTGTAATAAGATACTTCTATTAAGAAATAAGCTGTGGGATTAGATGTATGGACTCTTTGTATTGAAACGATTTTAATGAATGACATTGGCTTTATAAAAATTAACAAGATTTTACGTAGTCGGGTTATAGTTTTCTAAAGTTTTTCTAGTTAAACTAGCTGTCAAAGAAACACGGTTTACATTATTATGTGTTCCGTGTTTCATTAGTATACAAGAGTTATCTATACATCAATTGAAATAAAAAAAAATTGGAGTGTCTGTTTGTAATATTAAAATAACCACTTATTTACTAAATGCACATGTATATACACACGGTATGTACACGGTATAAATACCAAAATACCATTTTTTGTAATTTTTTGTCTGTCTGTTTGTTCCGGCCAATCTCTGGAACGGCTGGACCGATTTTGGCGGTAGGTAGCTATAGATACAAGGAGTAACTTAGTCTTAACTTACTTTTTTTAGACTAGCTTCGCCCCGCGGCGTTACCTGCGTTACGACAATAACCGCGGGGCACACCGCGAGGTTCAGCTAGTAAGTAATAACACCAGTGCAAAATGTGTTTTAATACTAACCTGCCTGGCAACAATTGTCGGTTCACCATTAACCGTGTAAGAATTAGATGAGTAGTGCAGACAGCTCACATAGTCATACGGAACTCCATAGTTACTCAATGTGGATTCATCATAAATGTCAAAGTTGTGTTCAGTACCTGCAAAGGTGAAATTTTAATCAAGTATGATTAAAAAAAGTCAGTAAAAATCTTTACATAATAATAAATTTAAACCTTTTTCGAAACCTACGAGTAGTACTAAATTCATTAATTTGTCGTAACTTTGGCCCTATTTTATAAAATCTAATTGGCTTACTACTATTGATAGCGGCTTCGCTTTTATAATTATTTCTTATTCATGACAATGAGAAACTTTCATACAACCTTCCATCCCATATTTTACTCTTTTTGGTGTGAATTTTCCCGTCCAATTACAATTTAAAAAGCATTAGTTGCCAAATTTGACCAGGTTTTGCGTTGATAAATCAGTTGAGTTATGGAAAAATTACTTTTTTTCTCTTCTCTTTTAACCTATTCATCTCCAGAACTTATTCAGGCGTTAATGATTTTTATACGCTGTAATTCCATTAAGCTTTAACCTATTTCCTTCTCCCTCCTTTTTGCTTTTTTTCATTGTGTTTTTTATTAACACACGCATTCTCTTCATCATTTGTCATTGGCAGAATTGTCGACATCGGCACATATTGCCATATCCAAAAAAAAAAATTACTTTTTAGTATTTTTTTTAAATCAATAAAATAAAAAACACAAACCTGATCTGATGTTTTCTGTAATAATATCTACATATTTATCCCTGTCAGAAGAAGTGTGCATGTGTGTGAATCCGAGGATGTGCATAAATTCGTGCACAATGGTGGCATGGCGGAAACATCCGACGCCGACGGTATTGCGGCCTAAATTCATCGTGTGCTCTCCTCTGGACTTCCTATAGCCTACATGAGAGTAGCAACCGTTGGTGGCACCCTGGAATGTTAAGTTATAAGTGACAAGAGTAACAGTAAATAGTGGTGAAAAGCTCACCCGTGTACGTGTTACTTCCTTTTAATTAAAATGTTTTTCCATTTGGGTACAATAAAGTATTAACTAAAATAAATAAATCTATTGAGTGTGGAGAATTAACCGTTTAAAGGAGAAAAAGATACACACGTGTTGAACTAAAGACGTTCCTTTTTTGTTATCGGTCGGCTAAATCCTACTAATATTATAAACGCGAAAGTTTGTTTGTACGTTAATGTTGAGCTAAAATGTTGAGCTAAAATGTAAAACCACAGGTGGATGTTTTTTACTCTTTCGCGCAAAAACTACTGAATTGAAACCTTACAATAATATAGCTTATATATCAGAATAACACATAGGCTACAATTTATAAATATATATTGTCGTACCGCGGGTAACACTGCAGGGTTCACCTTGTAACTGATGATAATACATTTATCGATGGATAAATTAAGCTTTTGTTTTGATAATGCAGGATTTAACTGCAATCGTGATTTTTGGTTTATGATTTATTTAATTTAATACAATATTTTACTTCGCCCAATTTTGTTTGGTTTATTGAACTTTGTATTCCAGATATGTATAGTTTAAATTGAGATTATCTATTTAGAACAAACTGCCTCGGTGGCGTAGTGGTAGCGTATGCGACTGGTAAGCTTGAGGTCTCGGGTTCGATTCCCGGGTCGGACTAAATGTTTGTATGATCTGCAAATATTTGTTTCGGAGTTAGGGTGTTTTCTATGTATAATATGCATGTAATTACAAAAAAAATATATAAGTATTTATACCAGTTGTCTAGTACCCATAACACAAGCTCTGCTTAGCTTGGGACTAGATGGCGTTGTGTGTAAGATGTCCGGAATATTTATTTATTATTATTATTATTTATTATAACAGGGGCATACTCACAGTGATCCTGACATAAGCTTCATCAGTACTTTGACGGGTGCGGAATCTTACACATGTATGTGCTTCAATATCAGCAATGGCATCCAGAATTGCATTCTGGTGTAGTTTGTCTGTTGAGAAGTAAATACTTTTTTATACAAATAAATGAAATTGAAGTGTCTATTTGTAATTTGAAATGACATATGAAAGTATATCCTACTAATATTATAAACGCGAAAGTTTGTAAGTATGTACAATATAATAATAATAATAAAATACTTTTATTCTCATTAAATATTTTTACAGTTTCTCTTAACCTATTTACATTTTGTTATAGTTTTTAGGATGGATAAATGTTTGTTACATTTTCACGCAAAAACTTCTAAATGAATTTTGATGAAACTTTACAATAATATAGCTTATACTTCAGAATAACACATAGGCTAAGTACAATTTATAAAGATACTAGCTTCGCTAATCAATTTTGTTGTTTTTGTTTGTTTGTCTGTCTCTCTGTCCGTCTCTTCAGTCTGTTACTTCCTGCCAATCTCTGGAAAGGCTGGATCAATTTGGACTAGACTAGACTTCACTTGTACAAAGCAGATGATACAAAGAGTTCCTAACTTGTATTATTTTTTTGGACTAGCGAGGAACGCGTAGCGGTTGTTGTAAAGGTACAAAATCGCGGGACTCAGCTAGTATATTATTAGAACCGTTTTTTTTTTTTTTTTTTTTTACGTGTGGAAACCCCCTCGGGCCGTCACCCCGCCGGGGTTTGCGGCGGGGCGGTGTGTCGGAATCGAACCACAACTAAAACCACACGGTGTGCCAACTCTGCGCCTGAGAAGGGAGGGGTCCGGGAATCGCAGATATTACACGACCGGACGCCTCCCAGCGCCTGCCCGCACTGAAGCGGGCACCGTCTGCTGTTAAAATCTCGATTTAGGCGACGCACGGCACACGCGTACGTCGCCCCCTCGCAGTTGGCCTGTAATGCGGATGGAGGGGAAAACCCATCCCGTCCATCCGCGGCCACACTCAGGGCGGCATGAGGCGCTGATAGGCGCGCCTCCGCCGCACCGTGCGCCGGCGGCGGATCGGGTCCGAGTGGATATCGTCCTCTCGGGCCTTCTCCGCCGCCTCCTTCTGCGAAATTACTTCTTCGCAGAAGGTCGCGACCGCGGTAAAACTGCTGTCGCTACCGGCCATGGAGCGTATGATGGCCGGTAGCGACAGATCTCCTCCGATGACTGCAGTGAGGGCCCGGCGCTGCTCCGCCCAGGCGGGGCAGAACTCCAGCGTATGCTGGGCCGAGTCCTCACTGCAGTCGCAGTGGTGGCAGGCGGGACTCAATTCCCTCCTAGCGACCGAGTGCAGGTACTTTCCGAAGCAACCGTGCCCGGAAAGCACCTGCGTCAGCCGGAAGGAAAGGGTCCCGTGCTGCCGCCCTGCCCACTCGAGGATGACCGGCTGGAGCGCCTCCACGGTGGCAAAGCCAGCGCGTGGAGCCTCCAGCCGGGACGACCAACGAGCCATCGTGGCTCGGCGAGCGGCTTCACGCCAATCACGTACCTCTTCGGGCGGAGGACGATACCCGTTCTCCGCCCGATATTCAGCCGCTCGCCGATAAACTTCGGCGAGCACTTCCGCCTCCAAATCCCACGGGGGTGTTCCGGCCAAGGCGCACGCCGCCTCCGTCGACACGGTGCGGTATCCGCGTATGGCTCTGACCGCCAATACCCTCTGAGACCGCCAGAGGCGTGCCTTATTCTGGGCGGTCAGAGCCGGGACCCACACCGGTGACCCGTATAGGGCCATCGACCGGACCACCCCCGTGAAGAGGTTCCTTGTAGCGACGCTGGCTCCACCCAAGTTGGGCAAAAGGCGCCCAAGGGCGGAGGCAGCGCCGACCAGCTTCGGAGACAATTGTCGGAAGTGCTCGTCGAAGAGCCACCTACCGTCGAGGATCAGGCCCAGATACCTCATCTGGGCCCGAACCGGTACGAGGACCGAGTTGACTTCGATGGAGGCGCCGGGGGGTGGACCACGACGGGGCCCATGAAATAATAGGGCCTCCGTCTTATCCAGGGCCACCCGCAAGCCCAGCGCCTCGATGCGCCCAACCACCAGAGAAACACCCCTGGTGGCCAGGCGCGCCGCCTCTTGGAAATTGGCCCCCCGAGCTGTGACCAAAGTGTCATCGGCGTAACAAATTACGCCCAGCCCGGGGGGCAGACGACTTCGAAGGACCCAGTCGTACCCCACGTTCCACAGGAGTGGTCCGAGGTCAGACCCCTGTGGAACGCCGCACGACATGGGTCGCCGTCTCAAGACGCCATCTCGGTCCTCGTACACGACGGTACGCTCCTCCAAATAGTCTGCCACCAGCCGCCTCAGGTACTCTGGCACCCCGTGGTAGTGGAGTGCTTCCCTGATGCAGCTGAATGGCAGACTATTAAAGGCGTTGGCGATGTCCAAGGACACCGCCAACACCACGCCGCCACAGCCAACCGCCTCTTCAGTGACGGCCCTAAGGCGCATCACGGCATCGACCGTCGAACGCCCCTCTCGGAACCCGAATTGGGCGTCCGACAGGTCGGGCCCCACCTCGCTGAGATGCTGGACGATGCGGGCAGAGAGAATCCTCTCGAACAATTTGCCCGCCTCGTCCAGCAACACGATGGGCCTATAGGCCGCGACCGAATCGGCTGGCCGTCCCGGCTTCTGCAGTAGGACCAGCTTCCCGCATTTCCAGCACTCAGGGAAGCGTCCGGACGCCAGGCTGGCGTCCAAAACCTCCCTGAGGCGGTCATATTATTAGAACCGAAGTTAAGGCAAACAACGAAAAGGTTAAGATGAAAAAAATAAAAGAAGTACTCACTAAAGGCATTGGTTGCGAATTCGTATACAACAACGTTATTAGGCCAAGTCGTGACGGTAGATGTGGTGTACGCGTTGCGACCCATTGTGAATTCAGTCAACATTCTCTCGTAGTCTTCATCATCTAGCACGATGTCACCCTGGTAACGACCGCTCAGCTCTTCAGAGTCCACCACAGCTTGTAATGCGGATCGGGATAGTACGTTGGGTTGTTCATTATTACCTGTGAATGTATGGTGGATTCCTTTAATATTGCTAAATTTAGTTAAGAGGAACGTTTCCTAAGAAGAAGAAGAACTTTGAAAACTATAAAATATATGATAAAGTCAATTTGTGATGCTCTAGGGACCAATAGCACATCAAAGTTTTTCACCAAGTACTTCGAAAAGTGGAATCTTGAATTATGTCAATAATAACTTATTGTAGTAAATCTTTTGAGATTTTTTAAAAATCTTTATTTACGGAGCTTAGCCACACTTATGACTATGTCGCTCCAAATTATTTTCTCTTTTTTTTTGAGAAAATAATTTGTTTTTATAATTTAATTTAGTTAAGTTTCTTTTGAATATAAAAAATCAAGTACTAAGTTTATTGAAGTTGTTCAGGTTTTTGCACATTACAATTATGATAATCTAAATTCACTTACCTTTTTTAATTTTGTCCAAATACTTTATAAAATCTTCAATTTCTTCCTTGCTTCTCACTACGGCTGGACCACCGTAAGCCAAGCCCAGCACTAGAAGGATACACAGAGAGAATCGTAACATTTTGACCATTCAATGCGGTACAGTATAACTACAACCCCTAAAAGCATGTCTTTATATACCAACAACTATCTAAACTTCTACAGATAACCAATATCAGATAGTAAAATAACTATGACTATTTAACAACATCAATTATTGAGTTCTTGCTAAGATTGTATAAATATGACGTATGATGTCGACCCGTTATGCCTCCCGATGACAACTGTTGTTATTATTTTGTAATAATTCCTCATTTCCTATTAAAGTGGCAGTAATTTCTCTTAATAATAAAGAATCAAGAGCAATCAATGCAATCAAGCATTTTATGAATCTCTGAAAGCGACACGATGGAGAGATGTTGGACATTCAAAATGCAAGAACTCGTTACCTTTCTACTAATTTATCATATATATTTATCTATTTTATTAAATCTCTTTACATAATTGGGTTTGTTTGCATAATTGGGAGAGATATAAGGGTCGTCTCGACCGGATTAACGGCCTTACAGAAAACCAGCAACTATTTCATTGCTTTTCACAGAGTAAGTGAGGTTACCGGTGTCCATGTAAATGTAACACACTTATCTTGAGTTGCATATATCCCTAGGGAGCTGTAGTTCCTTTACACCATGTAACTTGTATTCCCGATTGCTTCATATTCATAAAAAAAACATTATGAATTAAAACAAGATTTCCCACCGATAGCCAGTATTCAGGTAGGTACAGGTATTCATTCCAGAGTAATTGACACTATCTAAAATAACAGTATCCCTTTTGGGTCGGGGACCTGTCGCCCCTTAGCCATTAGGCGGAATGCGCCCCTCTTGTTTCATGGGCGCATACCAACTAAGGAGAGGGGGACCCCAACGATTTAGCCCCCTAAGGCGAGCCCGAAAGGGCGTCCCTAGCAAAGTCGCGGTGAGCATTCTATCCCGTGGCTCGGTCTTAGGTGATAAGGAACGTGGGGTTTAGTGGGTAGTCTGGCCTCCTCTCTTGGAGGCCAGGAGTCCCACACGAAGCGAACCCACCGCGGTGGTCTAGCGAAGTGCGTACGTAAATGCATTTCCCCACGAAAAAAAAAAAAACAATCCCTTTTCTTCTATTCGTTTTCCATCTAGCATTCTACCTTCACTTTTTATATAGCTACTTCGTTTTATCAATTCTTTAATTTTTAAAGTGCAGGGTTGGCGGCAGTAGGCTTTGCTTGATGTATACGTGATTAGCACCAAATATATTTGGTAAAATTGTTTATATCTAGAAAAAGTTTAATTACTTACAAAAAAAATACAGAGTTATGTACAGCTGTGCTATTTAGAATATGAGACAAAATATTTTTTGAGAATAAAAGTAAGAAATCATAATTCCTTAAGAACTACCTATACTGGATTCATAAGATTGTCCGTCCACCCACTCCGCATTGCTTTTGTAAAATATAAGAAATCTTTTAATTTAGTTAGAGAAATACGAGTAATTTTGACTTTGACAGCACGGTTGGCCGAGTGGTGTCAGCGGTCGCCATGCCGCTTGCTACTGCGCCAAGTGTCGTGGGTTCAAATCCCACGCGGTACCTACAACACTTTGTGTGATCCACGAATTGTTGTCCCGAGTCTGGATGTTCTTTGTGTCCGTTTCATGTATGTTTGTAAAGTCCCCCACGACACAGGATGTTTATTCCTAATGTGGGAGTTGTCTTTTTAAAAAGAGAAAAAAAAAAAAAAAAACAATTAATCGAAAATCAACTGAACATATTTAATGAAACCAGTGAAATACTAATACTTTTAATATTATTTTATGACTTGAATTTCTCATCTACTGTGATTTTTTGATCTTTTCCTATTGTAATAAATAATATTTACTTCTTTTTTGCTTTCATACATAAATAAGCGTGCATTTGCAGCCTGTGACCTAAATCAGTTCCATCCACCGTATCAAAACGACACATAAAGTAATGTGGTATCTATTGATCGCCTCAAATTCTATATTAATTAATCAAATTATACAGACAGACCAACAAACATTCTAAAGTTATTTGGCTTAAATTGCTGATACGAAGACCCCATGTTACTTTTCTTAGTTATCTCTTATCTACCGACATCCGTTGGTTATGATTTTATTATTTAAGTAGATATGGATATTCTTTGATCTTTGCGAAATAGACGTTGGTGCATAAGTTTACCTAAACCAATTTTAGTATAAGGCCCAAACAAGCGTACGGGTCACTATGATCATCAAAAACAACCTTTAATGACCAATTATGGATATACATGTATGCATCTATTTAGCAACGAGGTTTTGACATATTATATCACGCTGGCCAGACGGGTCGGTATGGTGTTTTAAATTTCCTTCTACTTGCAGTGATGTTTTCCAGTTTAGTTTTCCCCTACTTACGACACCAATGGGACGAGTAGGGGTGGTGATATTCTATGTTCTTAATTCATCAGAGGATACAGCAGACAGCTCACTTGATGGAAACGGTCTACAGCCGCACATAACCATCTCATCACCGCAACTCAGGGGTCATTAATATCATAAGCGTAAACCTGGGGGTGACATGTGAAGCCACCAGTCAACCTAGCAGAAGCAGGCCGAGTGGCGGTGCGAGCTCTACAAGGTGCTCGCGCCCCTCTTCTGTTTAGAAAAGGAGCATCAGGGTTCCTACACAAAAAAGGAGGAGGCCATCTACAAACCGTAGGTCGGATTTCCTTCCGACGGTGCGCATGGTTATCCCAGACGATGAGCGGTTTTTAGTCAGTTCGTTCCGACGTAAGTGGTTAAGCGTTGAACAGTTGAACAGTTGGTGGTATCCGAGGGGATATCCGCACAAAAAAGGGGTTGTTGCAAGTCACCACAGGGTCATTAATGCATTGCGACACTTAGATTAACAATCTTAGAGGAAAGGTTATTTTCCTGGTGACTCATTTACTAGAGTAAAGAATTGTTTACCACACGTTTGTTGGAAACATGACTCTTGAACATGGCATTAATATTACTGTAATTTTAAAGTGGTGTTAAATAATGTATTTAACACCAGTATTCACAGACATGCAGTCAAAGCATTCACCGTCGACCGATCTTTGTGATTTTATCTACTAAAAAGCTAGTGACCCATTAGTATAATTTGCGCTTTTCTAGAAACTTTCTGCCTCGCCTGAATTCCCACCGAAAAGAGCGTATTTCTTTTTAAAAGGCCGACAATAAATTAATATAATTAATTAATTAATTACATGAATTAATAAATTATTTCAATTGATTAGGTACTGTATAAATGGTATTTTCCTATTCATAAAAAACAGCTTGTAATTGGATAACATAATAATACATCACAAAATTAGGGGAATCTCTTTAAAACCCAAGCCACGCATTTTATTGCACATATTAAATATTAATACTTTATTGTTCGATAATAATGATTGTGTTGGTATCTTTGCTAAAACCTAATGTGTATTGTAGTCACACTGATTATTTTATTTATTTTTTGCAATAATCCTTTAATCTCTATTAATATAATATGATAAGCCTTTGTTTAGGTTTTCGGTATTTCCGTTTGAAGTTAAACGCGCGATTAAATCTTTTAATACTTCATAGTAGTTTATTTCCGAAATCTCTACTTATTAAGACTTTGTTTCCCTTCTTTTTGTAATGTTCAAATTGTGAAGCATTTTCAAGAAGATAGAGAAGAATAAATAGATTGAAAATATTTTTCTACTTGTGAGTAGAGGAGAACATTCATGAGCCGTAAGATATTTGCCACTTGGTTACCGAAAGACAGGTAAGAATGTTAGTTATTTAACAATTATTTTTTGCTTTATAGGAATATACTAGCTGAGTCCCGCGGTACATCAATAACGACGGCGAACGCCGCGGGCAAACGTAGTCTCAAAAAGTAGCCTAAGATAGTTTGTAATCTTAAATGCCTCTGAATTTTGAATAATGTTTGGAATATCTAGAAAAAAAATGCTATTCAAAGCTATAAAACTTCTAAAACGCTTTGATATAATTGTGAATTTCTGCTGTATCGAGAGCCATTCTAACAGGAATCGCCTCCATCGATTTATATTCTATATTACTTCGGTTATCTAGCACTAAACATGAAATTGATGCTGAAATATGGCGTATTACTGCTAAGAAGTTAATGCAAGATGCGACTAAAGAACAACCGGAGGTTGCAGTATCTTGAGGTGACGTCAATGGATGACACATGTAAGAGCAAACACTCTTCTAAAACTAACTACTCAGCTTTATCTGGATGTGTAGCTATTATTGGAGAATATACCGGAAAGGTCATTTGAGTCCGGAAAGGACATTGGAGTCCGTAACAAATATTGTGTAATATGTGCTCGTATCTTTCCTAAAGGCGTGTCACCAAAAGCACACGATTGCACAAAAAAACATGCTGCATCGTCCACGAGCATGGAATAAGCAATTCTAGTTGAAGATTTTAAATTCTCAGTGAAGAACGTAATCTCATAAACAACGTATCAATCATCATCATCATCATCATCATGACTCAAGTACAGTACAATCAAGTACTTAAGAACATTCTCGAAATCAGGCCGTATAACTTTTAACCGCAGACTGCCTTACTTGACTACTTCCGCTCTGGAAGTAAGTTCAGAAATA
The DNA here is from genome assembly GCA_916048165.1 of Spilarctia lutea. Taxonomy (NCBI): domain Eukaryota; kingdom Metazoa; phylum Arthropoda; class Insecta; order Lepidoptera; family Erebidae; genus Spilarctia; species Spilarctia lutea. Next base: position 19,107,680 of record OU696471.1, on the reverse strand, counting down.
AACAAAATGTTTCTACAGAGACAAAAATACTTAATTTGCAGAAAGAGATATTAATTAGTTCGTGTCATGTTTTTCGGGACCACGCAGAATGTCAAGATTATTATTTTACACTAGCTGAATCTCGCGGTGTTAGCCGCGATTATTGTTGTACCTTTACAACCGCCGGGTAACACCGCGAGGCAAAGCTAGAAACAACTCAGAAGCCTTCGTGGGTTCATGCACAATACTTTGTTGAAGATGACATGATCAAATGTATATTATACAATTCTATAAAGGACATACAGACAAACATTCATTATTATATAGTTTATAACTAGAAAGGAAAGCAAAAGAACATTTAGTACTGATAGTAACAAATTTTCTGAAACTTTCCTTCCAACATAAATGAAATTACAGAAGAACGCATCTCAGTTGGCATTTAATTCCAGGAGTCTCTTGCAAAACATTACCAACAATCGTGCTGAACAGTTTAATTGTGCTGTAACCAAAGTTGTGTGTGGCAAGAGAATAAACTAATCTTTAAAAGGTTCCTACCAAGCAACCAATCCGTTCATGTTTTTCGCATTTCTTGCCTTTATAGGGTTCCGTACCCAAAGAAAAATACTGAAACCTATAACTAAGATTCCACTGTCCGTCTATTCGTTACTAGACTGTATCACATGAAACCTTCGTGCGCGAGTTCGATTCGCACTTGACCGATTTTTTCAAATATTTGGAGTTGAACTGTGCAATGAAATAGGGCTGCTAACTGCTGTTGTTTTTATTTTTTATTTTTTTATATTGTATAGTGGGTAAACAAGCAGACGTATCGCCTGATGGTAAGCGATTACCGCCGCCCATGGACACCCGCAACACCAGCGTTCACAGTTATGGAGTCAGAGCACTCACCGTCGACTACGACCTTTATGCTTCTATCTGCTAAAAACTAGTGACCCAATCACATAATTTCTCAGGAAGCCCATAAGAAGGGAGCTTCGAAAGAAGCGCTTTGTGCCAGACCCGATCGAATGCCCTCGTAATGTCCAAACTAACTGCCAAGGCTTCCCCCTTACATATATAATATAACTATTATTTCAATGACTCGCAAATAATTCTTTTTTTTGGCAATCATTAATCTAACTGCGCCAGGTTAGTATATGGCCGTTCGTAAAAAGATACAACTATCTTTATTATAGGCATATGATATAGTATTTTTCTAAAAACTAATATAATTTTAGTAATCTCATAATTAGTCATGCTATGGTTACGTTTTCATAGGTACATATAAAATGTTAGTTTAAAAGGTTATTGACTATAATCGGCGTGTTTTGATAGGAAATCATTTACAACATCTCATAGGTACCTTTATTTATAGTTGAATTTTATATTTCATTTTCACACTTGATGTGATTCATTGATGTTCTCAGTTTGGATGGTCTTCGTTTCCATTACATTTATGTTGGTAAGCTCCCTCGCGATACTGGAACATTCCTAGAGTAGAAGCAGTATCTTTAAAAAAGAATATAAGTTACTCATTTATTATTTTAGTAATAGTTGAACTGGTGCCATAGTGTAATAAAAATTATCTCTTAGTTGTCCTAAAGGTATAAAAGTTAATTATAAAAAACAGGATTTTATTTCGTACATAAATAGAAAAAAGAAATAAACCCATTCTCGACTGTTTTTTGATTAATTTATTAATACTTCCTGCATTATATTTATATGATGCGGACTTAATGCCAACTGGCATTTTCTACCAGTCAACCTTTGGATTTTATGGAGAGAAATTATGAACAATATACATATATAACATAACAATTATCCTTTAAAAATACATAGATACATGTACAAATTAATATTTATATAATATACATACAGAATAAAATATATAAAGTTATATTTGAGGTAATTAGATTATGAAGATACGAGTATTTCTGATAGTTGTTTCTTGTAAAATTCTCTGAATTTGGCCTTAAATGTATCGGTTGGTTCATTTCCTGAAATCAAGTAGGAACGCATTCCATAATATAAATGACTGGACAGCAAAAAAAGAATGAGAGAAGAACTGTGTGTTGGACATAAGAATAGAAGATTATTAGTGGAGCAAAGGTCTCTGTCATGGTTTATTTTGTGCTAAACAAGAAATTTTGCTAAGAAGTTCCTTTAGCTGTCTTCCGGCGTCAGTATCAGAATAAAATCTATGATACCAAATGATTGTATTGTCTCTCAAGATACTAATTATATATGTGCACCAAACTTGAACCCCATTTCATACAAACATCTTTGTATTTGCTCCTTGTTTAAAGCCATGGGTCATCAGGAAGTGGTATTTTTTACCCGACTTCGGCAAAGCCAAAAGGAAGCGTTTTTTGATCCCAGCTCGATTCATATAATCGATTAACCCTTTTTATCTATGGCAGGAAGTTGAAGCTGTCATTTCACTATGCAAAAGAATACGGCCCTCTTGTTAAAACGTCGCGACCGGCGCTCGTGGTTAACTGGTTATTGAAAATGGTGTTTGGGACATTTGTAGCAAATAAACGCACTCTCACCACATAAATTTGGAATAACTCGGTTTGTTGTCAATTTGTAAGCTTAGTAAAGTAGCTTTGACGTGAGTTAGGATTGTCAACCGCATGGTCTGATTGAATTTTCAAAGTGAAACGTCGTCTTACTTAAGCTCGCTTATCTATTGGCACATTAGATATTGTGAAATATATAGCGCAATAAATATATTATAAATATTTTAATAAATAAATATTTCGGACGTCTAACACACAATGCTATCTAGTCCCAAGCTAAGCAGAGCTTGTGTTATGGGTACTAGACAACTGATATTAATAAATATATCCTTTTTTTAGAATACATACGTAATACATAGAAAACACCCAAACACCGAAACAAATATTTGTAGGTCAGAGACTAATTACTGCGCAGTAGAAATATTTCTTATTGTATCTTGTACCTGAACTGTGATTAATTAAATAAACCTTACAGTACTCTTCCACTTTAAATAACAAACACTGTGATAAGGCACCTTGGGTTGAACAAGCGTTTTGGCAGTTTTTTCCGTGGGAGAGCTACGCTTCGGCACTGACTCGACCGGAGTGATACCACGGCCTCACAGAAAACCGGTTTGAAATAGCGCTTGCGCTGTGTTTCAACGAATGAGTGAAGATACCGAAGGACCATACACCAACCCCTCCCCCTATCCACTTCCTCATCCCCCAAAGACCGGCAATGCACTGGTGATGCCTCTGGTGTTGCGGGCGACCATGGGTGGCGGTAATCGTTTACCATCAGGCGATACATCTGCTCGTTTGCCCCCTATTCCATTAAAAAAAGTCTATAATATATATGTTTGTAACACCGTAGCACCTAAACTACTAAGCCTATTTGATCGAATAAGGTGTCAATGGATCCAAAATAATAACCCAAGTGACATATACTATTTAAGTTTTATCAAAAGTTTATTAGTAGTTGGGTTATATTTTTTTAAACTTTTTTGTTGAATTTTAAGATTAGTATCGAATACATTCCAATATTGTAAGTTAAATAAATGAAGCAATTAAATAATCAAATATACGTTTTAGTTACAGCACTTTTTATTACTACGGGATACCTAAATATATCGTAAATCTCAGCAAACCCGGTATACGTTACAAACGGTTACCGAATCAATCTGTAACCGAATTAAAGGGTTACTCATTTATTCGGTAAACAGATTATACGTAGCGATCCCATTAAGAGCTAATAGTAGAGATCATTAGCTAATGTCCTCGGGTAAATGAGTCAAAAATGTACCGGACACGAAAATAAATTTACTCTTTTTTTGCTGTTTTTATGACTAAATGCAACTTTATTACAAAAAATCTCCTAGTAACTTTATCGGCGTAATAGAGCTTGGTCTATGATGTATCGCCTGTACCAAATATTGAAGATTTACAGTTACGCGTAGGTGATGCGATGCACTTCGACTTCCACCTCCATGAGACGGTGATTGTGACTAACCAGAATATCTGTTCCTTAATATAACTCTGAATACTAGTTATAATCAGTTTTCAGTAATATCATATTTTTATGTGTGTATCTAGCTTTGAGCGAAACGGAAATAATACAATAAAATCAATTATAAATCAAAATCATATTTATTCATTTTGCACTATATATAAAAAAAAATCTTTATAATTCTACAAAATAAAGAAGAATACAATATCACTATAATACTTATGAAAATAACAGTGAATCATGGACGCCATACCAAACTTACGTTCCTTGTAATTTTTAATATAAAAATTATTCGGACCTCGAACATACCTCCCTCATCGGTTCACGCACACCCGTTACTTTACTGAATATAAAAATATAATCTAGCTTACTTAAATTATCAGTTCAGTAAAGAGTCTAAATAACTACAAATAGATGCCACTAGCTTTATTTATTGACAAATTTTAGCAAAAAATGCGGCCACATACAATCTCGATTAATCATTAAAGAACAAATACAATCGAAATAAAACCATACAATTACACTTTCAATGCATATTTCGATTATAGAACAACCTAGTTATCAAATAATAATCGATTTTATACACAAATTTTCCAAAGTATTTTTAACCAATAACTAATGAATGGTAAGACGAACATCGAGAGACAAACGAGTTAGATATGTATTTTTATGTGGCAGACGTTTGTGTTTATGGTAATATTTTGTAGTAGGAGTATGCGTTTTAATTGTGGCAACATTCCTTCGAGATTGTCACGCGTCGATGCTCGTTTTGCTAACTATTCAAAACACTTTGCTAAAGAAAACAGTTAAAAATTAACTGTTTTTTTACACATTTTTCACATCTGAGTATTTCTTGTGAATGTCCTAATACATAGTTGAGTGGCACATATGAAAATATATTTCATTCTAAACTATTAGCTCTGATACATTAACTAAACTAGCTGAAGTACTTGTGCCCGTCTTATATCTACGTACTATATTGTATATTATTCTTTGTTTTACGTCTTTCGGTTTATTGGGGCTTGATAATTGAAAAAAGACTATATATATATATATATATATATATTTATGCAATTATAAGTTAAACACATACGTTTATATGGAATGTAGTACGTAATTTATTGAGGAGGTTGATTGCAACGGGTCCTAAACAAAAAAAATAAATCTAAATATCCAACTGAGTCATGAGCTGTACTTACTCATAAAATCATATTTATGTTGAGTATATTGTAAAATGATAGTTACAATTCTGGCAAAGTTGGCGAGCTTACTTACATAATGTAACACTCTTTTTTCCTTATAACTTTCTGATGGTAATGTTATCCGAATTGTGACGAAAAATATTATTTATATTACTAAATTTAATACTAATTCTAAAAAAATACTTAAATGAGAATATATTTTTTATATAAAAATAATAAGTATTGCAATAAAAATAAAAAATTGCTCACAGCAATGTCTTATTTTATAAATCGGCAGTGAATGACTGGTTATAAAACTGACTTATCAGTTTGAAAAAAATATTATTATTGTGCAATGACAGCATAAAGAGAAAATAAAAATATTTTAATAATATTATAAATGTTATATAAAAATAGCGATGATACTTTATGCTTAGTATTGCACCAACACCGAACAAAAAGCATGATGATAAAATTTGATGTTTCATACAATAACATCTATGTATAACTACACTCAATTCTGTTGTTTGTACATAGTTGTACTTCAGTTTTGTTGTAGTTTTAAAAACAGATAGCTGAAAGGGAAGAACCAAGTGAATAAGAACAAAATAATAAAGGACGTTTAGAATCTTCTGAAAATGCGAAGAGTTACAAAATTTAAGTAATGATAAATTATATAGATATTGCTTCTACTAGAACGGAGCTCATTTCTTAGCATACATAGATATTATTACATGAGAACGAGTAAATTATAACTTAAAAATGAGTTTTTCATAAAAACTGTATGTAGAACTATTCTAAATATGATCCTGAAGGTTTTACCCCAGGTAACTCCTAAACACATACTCTAAGCTGCACATATTAACAACATTAAAACTAATATTAAGTAACTAAATCAAAATGGCAATGATTACAAACACATTTCTATATTATCGGGTTTATATTGAAACAGGCTGTTTCAATTCATAAATCCAAACGTATCCAACTATTTATACAAAACTATAATACCAAGATAGGTAAAAATCGTTGTAATTTTGAAAAATTTCTCTACGTCAAAACAAATTTACATTGTCAATAAAAGTTCAAGAGTAAAAGTAGACGAAGTTGATCTACAAGTTTTAAGACAAGATTTATAGGCATTCGTTGTCCGTAGCTTACTTATTCAGTAACTTTAATATTACAAACATACTCGTATTAGCCAAATAATATGTGAAACATAGTTTTAAAAAAATAATCGAAATCTATTATTATTTAGTTGGTGCATCAAAAAATTATTGTGGTTTCAAATGTATACATGTCAAAATAACACTGTAGAAAAGTTATTAATAATAAGTTGAGTATTCAGAAGACATGTTTTATTTTTATATGTCAACACTTTTTTCGCTTTATCACACTTGACTTGTACAATTACTTTCATATAAAAATACGTTTCCCTAAAAAATGCAAAGGCAAGAGTCATTTCCAAATGTTTAATAGTAAGATTTAATTTTAAATGTAAAGCCAGCCTTACAAAGCTGTTGCTCTGTCTTGCCATTTACAAAAATAGCTCAATTTCGATTACCTTAATTATTATTAAATAAACTAATCGTGAATTGTTCCCTTAGCCTTAAAGACTGCTTTTGCGATGTTGCTGTTCGAACTACAGAAGTAATAATAATCAAAATGTGTATTTTTAATCTACAATGCACCCTTGTATAATTAAATATAAAAATGTCAAAAAGTAATAATTAAAAGGACTAAAATGTTTTTAGTACTACGACAAAGCTTTGTAACAGCCATTAAAAATATTTTTAAGGCGAAAATCAATAGACAAGATATTTCTTGATTCAAATCACTAACATCTGCAAATGCAGCCTCAATACAAGGTTATTAATACAAATATTAAAATTGTAGTGGCATTGTGTTTATCGCTAGAATACATAATTTAGCTGAAGACAACGCATGTTTGCAAAAAAAAAACAAAAAACAGGTCATGTTTTTTTACTTTGATGGACGAAATGATATACTGAAAATACGGATGAAAATCGAATCCGTAGTTTTGGGTGTTGTCATGTTAAATAAAACTTAGTAGAATAGCAAGTTTAGAATTTGCACAACCACAAGTCTAGTACGTGCAAGTTATAAATAAATTTTAAAAATATCTTTATTAATTTTTAGGATAAAAGCGGTTGAGAAACAAAAAACATTCTGACAAAATACAATAAAAATTAATTGAAGAAAATCCACAAGTGGTTGTCTGAAGCTATACTTTGTATATTAAGAAATGCTACAAGGAGATATTTTGAGACTTATTTAGAAATGAGCTGGTATAGATTGATATGCAAATTAAATGCAATATTATAACTATGTTGGCACTTTTTTGATGTGTTAAAACAAAATAAGATTATTTAATATCGAATACAATGAATAAAAAGTTATATACTGTTTATTCTATACGATTTATCTATCGAATCAGATAATGCTATTTTTTTACTAATGTGACAAAGATATTGTAGGCAGTCTTTGTTTATTAAGGCCAAAGAGTGTCATAACACGTTCCATGTTTAAATTTGTCTAAGCCAAGTTGACATTAATTGTTTTTTTTTAAATGGCGATCACAAAATAACATCATAACATACATAGACTAGGTAGATTGAATGACTGGTGATATTGTAAAGAAAACATTTAAAATAGAGGTTATATCATTTCAGTCCTTTATGTCAGTGTAGAGAGAATTCACTTAATTATTTCTTGAGCAATGAATGACGTTAAATCATAACCTAAGAGGTTATGTTGAGGTGTACCGACCTTGAAGGTCTCTTAGCTGTGACCTTGACGTGACCGTGACGATAAGATACTTTCAGTGATCGCCGCGTAGAAGTTCCATGAGCAAATTGAAACTTGGTCCATCACCGTCTTTGCTTTTGTTGGCAGGATTCAACATTTCTTTCCCGACTTGCATGAAAAACTGTAAGAAAAACAATAAGTGTCATAAAATAGCGCCTAACGTGACTCACATTAAAGTCCAATTTAATTAGTATGAGAATGATAAAAGATTACTATTTTTTTACAATTGGTAATATCATATTTATTTTCCTATTAAATATATGATTATAAAACTGCCTCGGTGTCGCAATGGTGACGTATGTGACTGTTGTGCTTGAGGTCTAGGGTTCGATTCGCGGGTCGAACCAAATGTTTGTATCATTTGTAAATATATGTTTCGGAGTTTTAGTTTTTTCTATATATAATATATATGTAGGTATTTACAAAAAATAAAGTACTTATACATGTATTTATATCAGTTCGGACTACATGGCGTTGTGTAAGATGTCCAAAATATTAATTTATTTTATTCAGAGCGACTGCCATCAGATCTATCCAATCGAAGCATTACACATTACAGTTACACTGTGGTTTGACTTTTTAGAGCTTCAACTATACATAATACATACAATTGCAATTTAAAATCAAAGCTTCTTACCTGACAAGTTCTTTGCAGCTCAGGTATACGCAGCAGCAACTCTCCAAACTTGGCAGGAGTCCCGGGAGAATGTGTCGCGATATAAGCTTGTAGCGCAGCTAAAGCTTTCTCTTGAGATGCTCGTACTTTCTCCACTTCGCGGAGATCCGGCGCATCTATACAAAAATATATTTTATACTAAGATTCTTCATACTATCTACATATTAATACGTGAAGCAATCGGTCGACTGGCACAAAATGCCTTTGGCAATAAGTCCGCAGATGCATGTGTTTGTGCATCACACTTTTCGCGCGCACGGGATAACTACTTAACCGATTATCATGAAACTTTGTACACATATTCTTGAAGGTATTAAACGTAACATAGAATACTTTTTATTAAATGCGAGCGTAGCTGCGGGCGAAAGCCAGTAAAGTTGTAAATAAATAAAAACTTTGTACCCCTTTTTACGAAAGTTTCGCGGACGGAGGAGTATGAAATTTGGCACACTTATACTTATTCTAGCTGTTGCCCGCGGCTCCGCCCGCGTTTATGTCGGTTTTTTCGTGTTTTTTCGCGGTCGCGGCTATGTGACTGATGCAAAAATGAGATAAAAACAATCCTTGATGCGGATTATATATCATTCTAAAGTTTCAGCTCGATCGGTGCAGAACTTTTTGAGTTTTTGAAGCGTACACAACATAACATTTTTATATATATAGATATAGGGAAGAAGCTAATATTTTACGTAATACATTAAATTAATAAAAGTAACAACCCACACACTATCATGCGTATGACACATACATACACAAATGTCCATTTACACAAATGTATGCAAACCTCAAAAGTTGTAACTAGAAAATTAAAAGAATTATGATCGAATTTCGACCTCTGGGCGACCACTAGTAATTAGAAATTCGAAAGGAATTCCACCTGTCTCTTACGCCAAATAATAAATTTGTTTTTCCTTAAAAATCTCATTTCTAAAAGAAGGACATAGTTTATTCTTTACCGCGATAACCGATATACATACGGTGGAGCCGCGGGCAAAAGCAAGTAATTTATTAACACATTTTTTTTTAACGACGGTTCGATCCCATTTGAATTAGAAAATTTTAAATTAGAAAATAATATAATAAGTAAGTCGTATATGAAATTAATTAAACTATGATAACATGTTAAATAGAGATCTATAAGAATTGCCAAGTTGTCAAGTAAAAAAAAAAAAAAATTATACATGCAATAACTTTCGTTCTTTGGGCATGTCAACTTGTTTTTTTTTTATTGAGAGAGTAAAATATAAGTTGATTGCTAGCTGATATAAACTTACCGGAAGTGAGAAGTACAATGACTTTAAGCGCGACATACTCATATCTGTCCACTCGTAGTCTCCTCAAATGGTCCGTGAAGCTCAGCATTCGTTCTATACAAGGTGTCAAACCCAACCTAATGACAAATATATAGAACATTAAAATCATTTCTTCTAAATAATAATAAATATTTCAGACATCTTACACACTACGCCCCAAGCTAAGCATAGTTTATGTTATGGGTACTAGACAACTGATATAAATACAGAGATACTTTTTTTTGTAAATACATACATATTATACACAGAAAACACCCAAACTCCGAAACATATATTTGCAGATCATACAAACATTTGGTCCGACCTGGGAATCGAACCCGAGACCTCAAGAACAGCAGTCGCATATGCTAACACTTCGCCACAGAGGCAGTCAAATTCAGCCTCTTCTAAAATGTTATTCGTTCTTAATTAATTTAAAATGTCAAAATACACGAACGCACTTATACGTCAAGTTTATAAATGGAAAGAAGAAGAATGAATAATTAAGGTAGGTAGGTAGGTAAGGTAGGTTACAGGTTCAGTGATTTCAGCACGAACGGGCCGGTTCTACTCTCTCACAGAAAGTACTAACAAAAAAGGACGGCAATCGCAATCAATCTACTGCGTCGGTGGCGTAGTGGTAGCGTATGCGACTGCTAAGCAAGAGGTCTTGGGTTCGATTCCCGGGTCGGACCAAATGTTTGTATGACCTGCAAATATTTGTTTCGGAGTTTGGGTGTTTTCTATGTATAATATGTATGTATTTACAAAAAAAAAAAAAGTATATAAGTATTTATATCAGTTGTCTAGTACCCATAACACAAGCTCTGCTTAGCTTGGGACTAGATGGCGTTGTGTGTTAGATGTCCGGAATATTTATTATTATTATTATTATTAATGAGCATGGAGACCGCCATTCTTGGATTCTTCTCATACTTTCTATCAAGCAGAGTAGAGACACTTTGGCAGGCTCGTATATACAAAAACAATATTTTTTTCGCCATTAGATTCGCTACATTATCCCTAAGTGACATAAACTATATTTATCACTAGTCATTTATAAATTATATCAAATAAAAAAATATTAATTACAAATGATATACATACTTGGCACTCTGCTGTAGTGTGATGCCCCTTCCTCCTCCGACCCTGACTTCCCCCGGCGTGCTCACCCCCCGGTAGCAACATGAGAGCACCAACAACTCGCACCAGCTGTTTATAAGCAGACAGATTTGATCGTCGATCTGTAAATAAAAATCAAAGGTGAAAAAGGCTTTTCTTAAATACAGAAATCAGTGCGTCAAAGGTTCTTTTAATCATCAACTTCTCTCCGTTTGGATAACATACCATATTTAAGTATAACCCGTCTAACGAAAGAAGTCCCGCGGCGATAAGTGGAACTAATATGACAGGTCGGCCATGTTTGTTGAGTCATCAACTAGTAAAAGCTGGATAAATTCGTGACCTCTTTTGTGAGACGATGTATACCTAATATTACTGAGTTTCACAAACAAGGTTACTCAAAACACTGCTTGGAAATTGTAGCTTTGAATGGACAGATATGTTTAAAGTGAAACTACAGAAAACTATGCCTTTGATTCTTTATAGTTTTATAGAAAATCTGCAGTTTATTTTAAATTTGATGATAATAAATGATCATATCAATAAAAACTAAACACTATTATTTACTGTAAAATATAAGTTAGTAAGTAGTTGCTTACCGATATATTTTTAAACAGTGGCAAGCTCTTGCACCATTTGACAATCTTGTACAATCTGTGGTCGGCAATGTTGCACAGATCGGCCAAGAAGTCTGGACTGGAATTGTGTGCGGTGATGCCGCTTGCAGCTAAGAGAGGGTTGGCAGAAGGACTGCCCGTGGATTTGCCCAACCGACTGAGTTCCGACTCGTTGTATTGCCATAGATGTTCCACATCCATTATTTCCTAGAAAATATACATTTTGATTCAATGTAATATGCATTCAAGTTAGTTTTGACAACGGTACTCTTTTCACTACTGTAAATAGATGAGGCAATAATTGTGAACTTAAGGTAATAGTTTAAAAAAGACTTAACGGAACCTGATATAAAAGTATTGTTTTACCTGCAATAATGGCGGTATATCTGGCGTTACTTGGCTGTTACTTGACTCCCCTCGGCTGCTATAAGACCCAGGGCCGTTTACCTACAAAGAATATTTACACATTATAATGATGTTTCTTATTAAAATAAATAAATATAGGTATTGGGCAAGCCTATGTCCCACAGTAAATTTTCTGACACAAATGATTTAAAGAGGGAGAGAATTAAAATATATAAATTGTCCACTATAAGGGGAGGTAGGAGTTGACAGATTTTATTTGTGCCTTTTGTGTGTGTACATCCGTGCCTTCTTCTACGACTATATATATTGCTAGAGGTAAGTAAGTATGTTTGTTCATAATTTGACTTAGTAGTCCACCCACACAAGTGATTTTACTTTACAAATAGCAAGGTATACAAGTATAAACAAATTTGATACTTATCACGTAGTATATAAAGACCTAGTACAAACAAATATGGCCCTTATGGCCTATTACTTAAGGTGAAAAATAGTACATACGCAAGTAAGACTGGACGCGTGTCTCAGTGTGGTGGGTGCGTGGGCTGACAGCAAGGAGCCAGTGGACGCAGCCCCCGACAGTGTATACGAGCACTGATACGTGGACCGACCTCCACGGGTTCTGTCCTCTCGAATCGCTGTAAACAATAAAAATGTTTTAATTAGCTTCTTCTATCTTCTATCTCTTGAGAGGCACAATATATTATCATTGTTTCACAATAGAAAATATATTTAATTAATTGCCTAAAATACGAAGTGTTTTAAGGGGGCGTTCATAAAATACGTGACATTTTTAAGGGGGGGGAGGGGGTCGAGTCAAATCTCACCTAATCATACGTTGGAGAGAGGGGGGTCTCGGCAAATATCACGCAATTTTTTCGTAAATAAAAGCACGAAGCAATTTTTTTTTCTTTTTACGATAACAATCCAACGCATGAAGCATTTGTGTAATAAGCTTCTTATGTATGACTAGGGTTGTCACTTTTTTTGTCATCAATTCGTCTGTATTATTTTTTTATGCTTTTGATGATTTTTTTTTATTTGATGGTGCTTCCCGTGTGGTCCCATTTTAATTTGGTCCAGCTCTTGAAGTCGGTTGTCTTTTTTGTTAAAATTTGTGATTATTACAGTTAAAGTGCATTAGTTATTATAGTAAAAAAGTAACAAAGAAAGAATAATAGTTGTTAGAGTTATTTTTTATGATTCATTCATAAAGTGAACACTGAAAACCACTGATATCACGATGATTTTTAAAATTACTCAATTAAGAACACAAATATATACAATAAAGAAATTATCGATGTCTCACTACAGCGACCAACGAATAATGATGACCACAAATATTATATGACCTTTTTATGATTTACCAGCGATACGTCTGCTGGTTTGCCCCTATAGAATAAAAAAATAAAATCAAAAAGTATAGTTTAAATTTTAATTCGTTTAAAAACATACCTTCAAGCTTCATTCCACATCCTAGACACTTGTCAAACCGACAAGCTGGACACTTCTTCCTAGTGGTGACGGTAACCGGGCAGTTCCCGCCTCTTAGGCACATGTAATTCTTCCTGTTCTGTACAGTACGTTTGAAGAAGCCTTTGCAGGATTCGCACGAGAAAATTCCGTAGTGGAAACCGCTGATTTTGTCACCACAGATCGGACACGGACTGGGGGTAAAAGATGTAAAATTATTATTTTTGTACGTTGATGGCAACGAGAATATCGACCCTATAAACGCCATCTATTGATTCGAAATTGAAAACTCATTTGAATCAGCCATAAATTAAAAAGTCAGTTGAGTAAGCGTTGCATCGATTGATATGTAATTCCGAATTTATTTATTTATACATTTAAAAATAACTATCATTACATGTGTGGTTAAATGCGATAGTATTTATATTCATTGGTATACAATCTACTTTTTGATAATAACATATTTGAGAATTATCATACCATTATATTTACTTATACACATACCTACATCACTATATTTACTTTTTCTTAAAACTATTTTAAAATATATAAACATATATTACCTATTTATAAGTTGTTGCCGGCTGATGCCCTGGTGATGATGAAGCCTATCGTCGGGAGCGTCAGGTTCGTCGTCATGCACTGTGTCGTACGCTGCCGGTGCTTCACGGTATAAAAGTCCTGGGTGACGACCCTGAATCAAACGAAAATTACAATTATTTATGTGAAATTAAAGTCGTTAATAGGTTGTCAGATGGATCTGTCTAGGTAAGTAATTATCAACCTATAAAAATTTAGTTTTACTGTACTTTGAACTAAGAGCAAAGGCAAAATTTTAAATAATTCCGAGTCTGAAACTCGCTATTGCGAAAAACTTTGGCGGTAAAATTCTTGAAGGTGTAAATGAGTTTCAAAGTTTTTATGTGATAAATTCATTATTTACATAAATCTACAATTTAAAGTGTCTTTGAAGACTCGGTTGCTTCGAAATTTCTTGGCATTTCAAGGTTTTAAGTAAACAGTCTTCCTTCTTCTTTGTAAGATACTAGGACTTCACATATTTTTAGGTGAAACTTGAAATATAATAGTTACCTGTACTGGGGAGTGTGTCGGCGAGAACTCAGAGCTATACGAGTAACAGGAGGAGTGTGACGCGTCGCTATTGTTGCGCGACAAAGATGGTGTATAATGGCGGGAAGCTCGTGGACTGGCGGAAGGACTACTGTATACGCTGGACACAAAAAGAAAAAACAGCTGTTTAAATTCTTAACTTTTAAAATACGAGTAGTTGGCACCAAATTAATTTATCTTAATAACTTTTTAATGTTAAAAATATATTCTGTATATTTGGCCTTTGGTTATTGGTTTTATGTCTAACCTTCGCTGCCTGACTACTGCTATAAAATGTCTCAAATTAAAGATAAAAAGCTACTTAACACCTTCAATTTTGCTTGAATATGAATATTATTTACACCTTTAAATAAATTATGTACATTCGTCAATTGCATTATTATATTTGCATGTTTACATATCGACTTTTGAGATCAACAATCTACTTACTTAGGGTCTTTATTTGTACACCGTGTTAAAGGTTTACGAGAGAGTACATAAAATAACAAATTTCTACATAATGTACCAAGGGTGGCTTTATTGCCGAGAGCAATATATTCCAGGCGACCTCCTTTAGTTTCTTACAATGAACGATAATTTTTCAACTAAAAGCAAAGGTATTCTAATTTGGACTTACCTGTGTGTATACATTGAGTGTACAGCAGAATCAGTACTGGCGCTGGATTGGACACGAGGTAGTCGGCCCAGGAGTGGTGATCCGTGTAAAGCACCAATCAGCTTGTCCATGCCTACTGACTGCTCACATTTCAACTCTGTGATTGGATAAAAGAAACGTTATAAGAAGACAATGACATGTTTAATTTTGAGAGTATCCATTCAACTATATCTATACTAATATTATAAAGCTGAAGAGTTTGTTTGTTTGAACGCGCTAATCTCAGGAACCGCTAGTCCGATTTGAAAAATTCTTTCAGAGAGAGAAAATATATCATCACGCTAATACTAATAGGAGCGGAGCACCAATGAAGATTGATTTAAAAACGGAGCAATTTTCACGCTACGGGCAATAGAAGACGCAAACGAGGTTGCGTAGGTCAGCTGGTAAGATAATAAATTCGAAAGTAACTCAGTCTGTTTCGCTTTCACGGCTAAACCGCTGCACCGATTTCAATGACATTTTTCATGGAGATACTTTGATTCTTGAGGAAGGACATAGGCTACTTATTACCGTAATAACTGACATACAAACAGGCGGGGCTGCGGGCAAAAACTAGCATTTAATAATTAAGATTTTTATAATATAATCGATTAACTTACCAGACAGTTGGTTCTCCTTCTTAATAGTTAGATTATGGACCTGGTCTAGAGCTGTATGCGGCATTGGAACCGAACCTTGGTCACTCAACGCCAAGGATTTTGCACTGCTTGTAGGTGAGGATGGTCTTCTCGGTAGCGACAGCGATGTGGCGTCTGTTAGTACTGATATCTGAAATATATTAAACAAAATATATTTACAGACATAGTGAGGCGCAACGCCGCGGCAATATTTTTCGGGATAATACTGTTGAGTATACCTATCGCTTTTCTTACATCATCATGCTTGGGGTCTCGGGTCGATTTCCGGGTCAGACCAAATGTTTGTATGATCTACAAATTTGTTTCGGAGTTTGGGTGTTTCTATATTTAATATGTATGTATTTATAAAATAAAAATATATGTGAATTTATATCAATGGTCTGGTACCCATAACACAAGCTGTGCTTAGCTTGGGACTAGATGGCGTTGTGCGTTAGATGTCCGAAATTTTAATTATTATTATCATCTCAGCAGGAACTGCTGGATCATAAACCCTGCTATTCTGGTCTCCCAGTAATACAAACTTCAAATATCTCACATATTGTGAGTCGCACTCATCACAAATAATGATGATTTATACTGAGGACAAATGATCGTACTAAAATCACAATTATTCATCCTGGATGTCAGTCGAAATCACAGCCTGTAGCTTGGAAATCTAAATCACTGACAACTCATTAAACTGGTCTAGGTACATACCCTGTTCATACTAAGACTCCTTTGGTGCGATTGCAGCGGCGCGCTGTACTTCAAATCTAACACTCGTTCATCCACAGCTTGAAAGCCATCGTTTTTATGTGGTTCCGTCTTGATAGTCACATTCCGAAGAGTGTCGATGGAATCTCGTGACGATTGAAGATCCAGGGAGCTGCTGTTTTCGTCTGCGATAAATTAAAAGATTGTAAGAATAAGATTGTGATTAATATTGCTTTGAACATGGAGGAAACAAACTAGAGCTTGATTAGGTTTTTATAGAAGCCCTAATAAATTTAGTACAGTTTGGCCAACAGGAATAATTATTGCCCAGTTATGACCATGTTTATGAAGCACCCTAATCTTGGGCACTACCATTAGAAAGGTATTTTTGCGTCTTATATATTCTTTGTTTATTAGACAACTAAAAACCTTTAAAAAATGTGTCACAGGGATTTTATATACATAAATAAAACAGAAACAACAATTTGTATATCAGCAAAGTGTTGTTTCATGTAGGGATCGAACCCAGAAATTTCAGGGCAGTAGAAAGCGCTGAGGCTTAAACCACTATACCATTCATGCACCCAGACATTCTGATAGTCCAGGGGCCCGCACGGGATTTCTTTGGTAATGAAAAAATCTTGGGCAAATGTTATCTATACTTACTAATATTTAAAGCTGAAGAGTTTGTTTACGTGAACGCGTTAATCTCAGGAATTACTGGTCCGATTTGAAATATCTTTCCATGTTAGATAGCTCATTTATCGAGGAAGGCTATCATGCATCACGCTAAGACCAATAGGAGCAGAGCACCAATGAAGAATGTTATGAAAACGTGGGAAAATTATTACGCTACGGGCAATAAGAAACGTAAACGAGGTTGAGTGGGTCAGCTAGCAAAATATACTGGACAATGCCTTCTTACCGTTATTGACACTAGTGTCTATAACCATTTCGGAGTCTGAAAGTTCACCCTCCCAAGACATGGGCCGCTCGCGTTCATTATTCGATAGTTCGCAGTGCGTCCCGCTCGCTGATCGTTTCTTTTTATTACGCATGTTAACCTGAAACCCAATAATTGTATGTTTAGTCTGTGGTTAACTACAGAGTAAGCAATAGTTTTCAGTAGGTTTCCGTCAATTATTTACTTGTTTAATTTTTTTATTATTATAAATTAACTAAAGTATTAAATATCATTTGGCATTTGGAAATATTTTGACATTTATTTAATTAAGGTTCACCAACATTAATTAATATTCCTAAAAAAGCGTCTTAAAAATTAGATTTTACTAAGGTCTACCTAAAACACAATGAAATACGAATAATATAGATTAAAAAAAGTGTATAGCTAAAAAATACACCAGTATCTAATATATTATCCAGACATATTAATATCTTATTAATGAATATTTATTGCAAAGAGCGAAATACACCAACTTTATAGTACTGAATTTTCTGCATATTTCTTGGTATATTCAGCATTACGCTTCTTACTACAACCCAAATAGATATTTATAGTTCTTTTGAATAAACATTCAGTAAAACATTATTATGTATACATGTAACACATAACTTGAATAATGGTACAATGGTGAATTAACAATATTAATATTTATTGGCAAGTTACTGTCAATATTAAATATTCTATGTATGAAGAATTCTTACTGCATAATATTAAATACAGAATATATAATTTTAAATAATTTCAAGGTGTGACTCGGAAAGTTAAATATATAAACAATATTTTGCATCTTATATTGTTTCTATACAGAGATTACAGACGATTTCTTATCTTGTCCTTGACAATTTTTTTTATGGCACATGTTCAAACGACCAGACGTATCGCCGCCCATGGACATCCAACAGCACTAGAGGTGTCACAAGTGCGTTGCCGGCCTTCGATCCTCACTCACAATTAAAACTATAACTCGACTAAACAAAAACTTTAATAAAGAAAAAAATGTACCTCATGTCACTCGGGTGATTATCACGAATCTATTAACATATAATTCTTCAAAATCAGTACAGAAGTTTGCACATTACGGTGGTACATACAAAGACCGACCTAATGTTACCTTTTGGTTTGGCCGTAGTCGGATCAAAAGGAGGTTTTGACCCACTATATCACGTGGCCAAACGAGTTGGTATAGGGTTCGTTTAAATTTTTCCTCTATGCAATGATGGGGTCCTACATAGTAAGCAGCCTTAGACGATACTTACGAGACCCATAGGATAAATAGGGATCATCGCAGTCCGTATTCTTAATTCTTCACCACACGAAAAGTATGTATGGATGTAACGCTTAGAAATTAGTTTATTACCTCGTATTGATGTTGTGAGAAGTCGATCTTGGAGATCTCGGCGTCAGTAGAGTCTTCATCATGAGGCTCGGAAGATACACTGATGCGAACCCCACTTGAGCTGTATGAGAATTGACCTGTAATAGAAATACCTAAATTAAGCCAATTTGTCCGATGAGTAGATTAGTAGTATTAGGGTGATGCTTAGTAGAAAAAAAAATGTATGAGTATTCTATTAGTCAATCTAGCTTTCATAGTTCAGCTCTACTTAGTTTGAAGCTAGATGGCGTTGTGTGTCAGGTGTCTAAAAAGTATATATTAATATATATAATTATTCAAAGTCGCCTAAATGTAGTAGATGCGTGGGAGAATTCTATTATCTATTATTTTTAAACATTATCATTAAAGAACCTTCAGGATGGCCTATACACTAAATCTGTTTGTGTTTTCATAGGACGCTAAACCGTCCAACCATTCACGCAAGAGACAAACAGAATATAGCTATTTGCCGACTAATAGTATATTTAATACGGTTTGCAATTTACGGCACAGTTTTTGAATTTTTTGGACATTAGTACATGTGAAGTAGAGTCGCTGATGCCTGATGGGGAGCATGAGCAAAATCCAAGAGTAGTGGTCTGCATTCGCATTGAATATGGTGACCGACACACTTGGATTTTGCTTATGCTTTGCATCAGACAGAGTAGAGTCATTTTGGCAGGCCCAAACATTAAATAATGTTGCGCCATAACCAGATGAATCTAGTGTCCACTAGAAGAATCGAGAACTGTCGAGGACAACGCCATCTAGTGTCGGAAAGCGCGCAACTGTGTGCATTATGACGATTACTCGACGCTAGATGGCGCTACAAGCAGCTCTAGAGTACCTAATCTATTTAGCCTAGAGACATCGATCGAATATTTTCGTAGTTTCGAGTAATTTCCACGGCCATATAAAAGCGGAACGTGTTGGCCGTAGGGACAGTATTGTTTCACGATACAGCGGATAAACATCGAAGAGATCTTCTAGTGCGACTAACAAGTGATTTAGTGATTTCTTGTTGTATAAAGTGTTGTTAATAAATATTGTGTTATTTTTGGTAATTAATCGAGTACTTTAATTTATTTAATACCCAGCTCGTAACAATTTGGTGTCAGAAGTGGGATTAAAGTATGCCGGTATTACCAAAGGAGGACACGGAAGGTATCCGAACTAGGAGTCAGCGCCAGCAAGAGGCTGATCAGAGGAGATTTGGAAGTGCCCAACTGCCTACATCGGAGGATCAGCAGACAGCGATGGAAACCTCGCCGTCTACATCGGCATCGGCAGCAGCTCCAGATATCACGGCCCTAATAGCGATGCTCCAGGAGCAGGCCCGCCGTCAGGAAGAGCAAGCCCGCCGTCAGGAGGAGCAGGCCCGTCGCTTGGAAGAGCAGCTGCAGCGGGACAAGGAAGAGCAGGCCCGCCGCCAGGAGGAGCAGGTCCGTCATCAGGAGAAGCAGGCCCGCCGCCAGGAGGAGCAGGCCCGCCGCCAGGAGGAGCAGGCCCGCCGCTTGGAAGAGCAGCTGCAGCGGGACAAGGAAGAGCAGGCCCGCCGCCAGGAGGAGCAGGTCCGTCATCAGGAGGAGCAGGCCCGCCGCCAGGAGGAGCAGGCCCGCCGCCAAGAGGAGCAGGCCCGCCGCTTGGGAGAACAACTGCAGCGGGACAAGGAAGACCAGGCTCGCCGTCAGGAGGAACAGATGCTCTTGTTAAAAGGCATTCATGAGACTTTCGGCAAAGAACTCAAGGTAGTGAAGGATCAGGTTCTTCAACACGAGAATCGTATCACGGAGGCCGAAACTCAAATTGCTGACGTGAAGAAGGCCTTAGGAAACATTAAAGTTGGAGACGGAGCGTCGACTACTGTAACTGCTGCCCCTTCGGTGCGGGGGTTCAAAGTACCGCCGTTTGATGGAACATCTTCGTGGTCAGCCTACAAGATTCAGTTTGAGGCTGTTATGAAGGTGAACGGCTGGACTAAGGATCAGGCTATGACCGCGCTCACCTTGGGTCTTCGAGACCAGGCTCTAACCGTCCTCGAAGCCCTCGATAAAGAGGTTACCTATGAGCAACTGCTGGAGGCATTGGAGGCAAGATATGGTGACGCTCATCTGGAGCACGTGTTTCGTGCACAGCTGAAGGATCGTGCCCAACGCATCGGTGAAAACTTGCAACAATGGGCTCTAGAAGTTGAGAAACTGGTCCGTAAGGCATACCAGTCTGCACCTGCGCTCGTTGGCGGGAATCTGGTGCAAGCTTTCATCGATGGCATTCGTGACCTCGAAGTTAGAGCTGCTGTGAGACTTGGACACCATGAAACTCTCAAGGACGCTCTGGCCCATGCTTTGGAGGTGGAAGCTGTGAGACAAGACCATCGGTTTCATCGGGTCCGGGAGGTTGTGGCATCACCTGTGCGAGACCGATTTAAGGGGTACAGCCCTAGATGCTACGCCTGTGGTGAAAAAGGTCACCTTCGGTCCAGCTGCCCTAAGCGAAGCATAGGAAGTGAGTACGAGCGGTCTCAGGAGAATAGGGCGGTTGATAGTACTGCCCAACAACAGCAGGGAAACGAGTAAACGCCAGGACTGCGGGGCGGGTGCTGGCTGGTGTTCAAAGAGCCCCAAGGATTTCGATCTCGCAAACTCATGATGGGAACAGCCTGGTCATCAGAGGCGAAATTAACGGAACGTCATGTAAGCTGACTATTGATACGGGAGCTTCTCGCACAGTCATCAGTTCCCAACTTGCAAATCGGTTCCTGAAGGACATTGCATGTAACCGTGAGAAAATAAACTTAGTAACAGCCACTGGTCAGCGCATACCCGTCCGAGGCGAACAGAAGGTGGAGTTGAAGTTGGGCAACCAAGTTTACCTGCATAACGTCATTGTGGCCGATATAGTTGACGATTGTATCCTTGGCCTAGACTTCATGAAGAACAATTGTTGTGAGATCGACATCAACCAAGGTGTAATGAGATGTAGTCAAGAAGAACTGTTCATGGAAGGAGCATCATCAGGAAAAGTGTACAGCTTAAAGAACGCTGTTCTTCCTCCCAGATCAGAGACAATTATGCCAGTTAGTCTCCCTCATAATTCTGGACGAATGCATCGGTGTGTCCTTATTGAAGGGGTAGATAATGATCTTCCATGGAAGATCGCACGAACTCTAGTAAGTACCACTAACACCTCTGCAGTACGTGTGCTAAATCTTAGTGACAAGCAACATGTGATTCATAAGGGCACACTGATTGGCACTTGCGAAGATGTGGATTGGATGCGTCGATGCCAAGACTTGACTACTTCGAAAATTAGCACGGATGCACGAGTCAACGTGTCAACACTTTTAGAAGACTGTCGAGATGTCTTGTCTAGGAAAGAAATTGACAAGGCTAAGAGAATGTTAGTTAAGTACACTGATATTTTCTCTACTAATGACGCTGATATTGGAAAGACTGGTTTGGTTCAACACAAAATAAACACTGGGAGTGAGATGCCTATTCGTCAGCGACCAAGAAGACTACCAGTAGCACGAGAACAAGAAGTACAAACCATGATTGATGGAATGGTCAGGGATGGCGTTATAGAGCCTTCATCCAGCCCATGGTGTTCACCTGTAGTGCTTGTAAAGAAAAAGGATGGCAGTATGCGTTTTTGTGTTGACTACCGCCGTCTAAACGACATTACGAAGAAGGACAGCTATCCACTACCTAGAATAGACGACACTCTGGACATGCTAACAGGGGTTAAGTGGTTTAGCACCTTGGATTTAAAAAGTGGATACTGGCAGGTAGAGATTGATCCCAAGGACAAAGAGAAGACTGCATTTTCGACAGGGAAAGGATTGTGGCAGTTCAAAGTAATGCCCTTCGGATTATGTAACGCGCCAGCAACTTTTGAAAGACTGATGGAATCAGTACTCACCGGATTAACTGGAGATGCCTGCCTGGTCTATTTGGATGACATTGTCATCGTAGGCCGTACGTTTGAAGAACATATCCGAAACCTGGAGCGCGTATTATCGAAAATCCGAAGTGCCAACCTAAAGTTAAGTCCTAAGAAATGTTCATTTTTCAAACGGCAGGTTAGCTTTTTAGGATATGTGGTTTCGGAAGAGGGTGTCCAAACAGATCCGCAAAAGATCGCTGCCGTCAAGGATTGGCCAGTTCCAAGAGATAAGACCCAAGTAAGAGCATTTTTGGGCTTATGCTCCTACTATCGGCGATTCGTGAAAAACTTTGCGGATATTGCTAAACCCCTTCATAAACTTACTGAAGAGAAAAGACATTTCTGCTGGGATGAAAGTTGTGACATTGCATTTCAAGAGCTAAAAAGACGTCTATGCAACACACCTATCTTAGGGTATCCAGATACCGAAAATGAATTCATAGTTGACACAGATGCGAGTGATACTGGGCTTGGCGGTGTGTTATCCCAGCGGAAAGGTGATCAAGAGGTTGTTATTGCATATTTCAGTAAATCTTTGTCGAAGCCGGAAAGGAATTACTGCGTCACAAGAAGGGAACTACTGGCCGTAGTGAAGACACTGCAACATTTCAGCAAATATTTGCTTGGGCGTAAATTCCACCTCCGAACTGACCACGCTGCATTAAAGTGGCTCTTACAATTTAAAAATCCTGAAGGACAAGTCGCGAGATGGATTGAGTTATTACAGGAATATGACTTCATGATTAAACATCGCAGTGGAAAGTCTCACGGTAACGCAGACGCTCTATCAAGAAGACCTTGCCCTGAAGACTGCAAGCATTGCGCCAAGCAAGAAGTAAAGGAAGCTGTTCCTATAAGGACGATAAAGACGGACCTTAGCAACGAATGGAAGGAAAGCTTGCAGCAAGCACAGCAAGAGGATGCAGATATCAAACCAATTCTCGAGTGGATTAAAGCTGAGACTCCTAAGCCACACTGGAGCGAAGTTGCATCGCTGAGCTCGACCACGAAGAGTTATTGGGCTCAATGGGATAGTCTAGTCATCCAGGATGGAGTCTTGTGCCGTAAATGGGAAAACGCTCGAGGAGACAGCTGTCACCTGCAAATGGTTGTTCCTAAAGCTAAGATACCAGTGGTCCTGCAGCTCTACCATAATGGATGTTCAGGAGGTCATATGGGAGTTAAGAAGACATTGTTAAAGATAAGGGAAAGATTCTACTGGATTCATTGTCGTGATGATGTTGAGGACTGGTGTCGCAAGTGTACCAGTTGTGCGGCCGTGAAGGGACCTCATACACGTAGCAGAGGCGCATTGAAATTGTATAATGTTGGTGCACCCTGGGAAAGAATTGCTATAGACGTGGCAGGACCGTTTCCTGAAAGTGAAAGCGGAAACAAGTACTTCATGGTCGTAATGGATTACTTCACTAAGTGGCCAGAAGTCTTTGCCATTCCCAACCAAGAGGCATCAACAGTTGCAGATAAATTAGTGCACGAAGTCTTCTGTCGTTTTGGAGTGCCTTTAGAAATCCACAGTGACCAAGGAAGAAATTTTGAGTCTCAAATATTTCAAGAAATGTGTCGAGTGATGGGTGCTTACAAAACCAGAACCACCTCTTACCACCCACAATCGGACGGAATGGTGGAACGATTTAACCAAACACTAGAGAGGTATCTGGCAAAAGTAGTTGAAAGTAAGCAAAAAGATTGGGACAAACACATCCAACCGTTTCTTCTGTCATACCGAAGTGCAGTCCACGAATGTACTTCCGTAACACCAGCTTTTGCAAACTTCGGAAGAGAACTACGGTTGCCCGCAGACTTGATCACTGGAATACCCCCTGATACCCCGCGAAGTATAACGGAGTACGCGAATGACTTGCGGAACAAGATGAATGACATTTATGAGCATGTCAGACAATCGGGCCAACAAATGTCTGAAAAGATGAAAACCCGTTATGACCGGAAAGCGAATAATAAGGGCTTCGAAGAGTGTTCGCTAGTATGGCTACATAATCCAGTTCGCAGTAAAGGGAGATCTCCGAAGCTACAAGCAAAATGGGATGGGCCATACCGGGTAGTCACTAAAATCAATGATGTTACCTACCGGATACAGAAGTGTCCAAGAGGCGCCCCAAAGATAGTTCATGTAGATCGACTGGCGCGATACCTTGGAACCGATAATGCTCGGGACGAGCATGTCTTAGGAGGGGGCAGTGTTGCGCCATAACCAGATGAATCTAGTGTCCACTAGAAGAATCGAGAACTGTCGAAGACAACGCCATCTAGTGTCGGAAAGCGCGCAACTGTGTGCATTATGACGATTACTCGACGCTAGATGGCGCTACAAGCAGCTCTAGAGTACCTAATTTATTTAGCCTAGAGACATCGATCGAATATTTTCGTAGTTTCGAGTAATTTCCACGGCCATATAAAAGCGGAACGTGTTGGCCGTAGGGACAGTATTGTTTCACGATACAGCGGATAAACATCGAAGAGATCTTCTAGTGCGACTAACAAGTGATTTAGTGATTTCTTATTGTATAAAGTGTTGTTAATAAATATTGTGTTATTTTTGGTAATTAATCGAGTACTTTAATTTATTTAATACCCAGCTCGTAACAATAATAATAGTAATGGCATCTTGATATGAATGTGTTTTAACTTTGTGAGACAGTTGTATGTATTTAGGCAAGTGTAGTGTCTCCCAAGTAGGTATACGAGTAACGCATTTTCTTTCTGATTACTGATTAGTAATCGAGTATACTCCTTCCGTTCGGCATCATAGCAAATTTACGTTACACATTTCACGTAGGCAATTACTAGATAAGAATTATATCAATATTTGTTTATCATTTCTGTATAAATAATATACGCTACGAGTACATTTATATACGCACGCATATCGGTTTAATCGGCAAATGTGCACGTGTTAAAGTCTGTATATACCATGGTGTCTAGAATTCGAATAAACATACTTGTAATTTCCAAATACATACATATTTAAGATAAATTATACCCAGACACAACAAAATATAATCATGCTCATAACACACAACACGAAATCTGGATTAAAAAATTGCAGCTGTTTGTTTATAATATTCTCCTAATCACGTCGAAACTATTCAATAATTAAAATTCAAAATAGGCATGACTTGAGTAAGTATGACATATTAATATTACGAGTATATACAATAAGTTATGGCATTGACTAATTTTTATCACGAAAATAGATCGGTTAGGAGGCACTTATTATTTCTCAACTTTATTTGGTAAGTACTAGGACTATATAGCTAACCCGCTCAACTTCGAGTAACTTAATCTCTCATAAGGGACAATTATTTTCCGTTTTTGCAACAATTTTATTAATGCTAACTTGTCTCTTTCGAGCGAATAAGACGGCGGTGTGAACCATGGATGGTTTTTTTTTTATTATATAGCGGGCAAACGAGCAGACGTATCACCTGATGGTAAGCGATTACCGCCGCCCATGGACATCCGCAACACCAGAGGCGTCACAAGTGCGTTGCCGGCCTTTTTAGGAAGTAGTACGCTCTTTTCTTGCAGGTTTGAAGGTCGTATTGGTCCGGGAACACCGCAGGCGACAGCTCATTCCACAGTTTTGCTGTGCGTGGCAGAAAATTTCGGGAAAATCGCACAGTTGTGGACTGCCAACCATCTAGATGATGGGGATGAAATTTCTGTCGCGTAGGACGATGGCGGAAAGATGCGGCAGGGATCAATCCGAACCATTCCTCGGAGCACTCCCCGTGGTAAATGCGGTAGAAGATGCACAGCGAAGCCACATCTCTACGCAGCGCCAGAGAGTCTAGCCGAATTGAAAGATCCCGGCAATCGACGATACGAGTCGCCCTCCGCTGAATTGGGGTGCCCCTGGCCAAAGATGAGGACAGTATTCCATGTGAGGCCGAACCTGCGCCTTATAAAACCGAAGGCAGTGAAAGAAGACCTCTGGTGGATTGATTACTGCGGTAGGCAATGGGATTTTCATTTTTTTATGCTTGGGCCTTCTAAAGTGACTCTACTCTGCCTGATGGAAAGCATAAGGAAAATTGAAAAGGAGTTGTCACCATACTCATTGCGAATGCAGACAATGCAACAGGGCAGCATGGTGACCCACACATGGCGGCCTAGTGAGATGCTTCTGCATCATTAGGCCTCCGGTCTTGCACTCACCAACGAAACACGACAGCACGAACGCTGTCATTTTACGTTAATCTTCTATGCGAGGGTAGTACCGCCCCGGTCGAGCCGGCCTGTTCGTGCTCAGATCAGCGTGGCTGTAGGTACTAACTTTGGCATCACGCTTTTGGATAGCGTCTTGGTTGCATTAAACTGCAGTGAGGCTGCCACGCCTGGATTGAAAGGGGCAATATTTCTCCACCGGGACACGGTATGTTATGGCATGGCCGATTTGGGGAGGACCTGAAATCGTATGGCCCGGGTTCTTTTAGAGCAAGGCGTTAGAGGTCGACCATCGAGGTGGATTTTAGTGAAGATCGAAGGATTTTATACATAAATGGGAAAGCCAACACTATGGCCATAGATTTAGATGTACAAGACCATGATCTTTAAAATATGCTACTTTTTTTCATATGAACCTTGCAAACATCTGGTGACAAAATTAAGTAACGACTTCTACATGACACGTAATTTATAAATTACTAGCTGAACCCCGCAGTACTACCAGCGGTACGACAATAACCGCGGGCAGCGCCGTGAGGCGAAACAAGTATCTTTATAAATTGTAGCCTATGTGTCATTCTGATGTATAAGGTATATTAATGTAAAGTTTCATCCACATCCATTCAGTAGTTTTTGCGTTAAAGAGCAACAAATGTACTCACTTACATACTCAAAAACTTTCGCATTATAATATTAGTAAAATTAATGAAAAATTGTTAAATAGTTGGTAAAGTATAATCAATATTTCGATATCGAAAAATAGCATATTTTGAAATTTTGAAAATAATATTAAAAAACATCTAGATTTAAAAAATAAGTGAAATTGTGATTTTGTCATTCTATTTTTCACAGTTTAGACAGGATTAAAGATAAATTGGTTTGACAATTAGGTATATTTTATAATACCATCCAATCAAAAAACAATTAAACAGGAAATGATAAATTGTCCAACCGGAGAAGTTAAACACTCTTTTGTTTGATTCAATATTTTAGATAAAATTGCACAACAATACAACACTTTTCAATGGAAAATGACGAAACATGACGAATAAAATGTGTGACTGTGGTATAAAAAACTTGGCAACATTCAAGTAGTATATCATAGTATAAATCCGGTCTCCCGTCCTTGGATTTGAATTTATCATGGAAAAATTAATCGGTTAGCCGCCATGTTCGTGCACACGAAAACAGAACTGTAGATAATCGTGCCAATTCCACTGCTAACTAATCTTTTTCTTTATGATAACCACAAGTGTGACACATTTCATAAATTCTATATATTTCATCCCCCATCTCGGAAAGAGTATTTTTGTCTTTCGATATCCGAGTGCAAAAGCTGTTTTTACCCGCAAGAGGATAAAATAAATTGAATTTAGAACATCGTGTGCACTAGTTTCTAAATTCAAAACTTCATTAAACCTATTTACTTCTACATCCATGGTGCTGAATTATCATACAACCTTTTTAATTTATTAAAAACTCAAACTCGGAACATTCTTGCCATGCGTTCGCGCCATTTTCTTGTGATTGTAAATGCTTCGCATTCAGTCATTTCCTCGGTGAGGTGGGATGAAAAGTTACGTGTTAACTCGAGTGTAAATTTTTTTCACCTTGTACTCTTTTGATTGGAGACTCAGGATTCTAATTAAAAAAAAACAACTTTAAAAAGCAACTTTGCACTCTTGTAAAACAAATGTTTATTTACACTATGATATTACATGGAATGGAATATCCCAGAGATATTAGTAAATTGGCTGTGACTGGAGCGTATTTATTTAAAGTAAACAAACATACACATTGTCATGTGTCCACACATTGTTCGTGTGGTGACGTGTAAAGAACATAAAATGTCACCAACCCCAATTCATGCCGCAGGTGTTGTAAGAGCCGACTAAATGACAAAACAAGTTAAAAATCGCTTCAAAGAGAAGGAAATCTTGAAACCCTATACTAATCTGTCTGTCCAGCATGGGATAGCAGGCCAAAACATATTTTTAAAGAAGGGCTTATGTCTAATAGTAGACTGATAAGGGCTGTTGATAATGATGACATACACAATCACACCACACCAACTCCTTTATTAGTCAACTGATATAGACATAGGTCTTTCAATATACGACGCCGAAAAGACGAAGATAGTTTGAACCAGGGCGACAGTTCTTACCCTTATCTAGCCTCGTTGGTGCAGTGGTAGCTTATGCGACTGCTGTGGTAGAGGTCTCGGGTTCGATTCCCAGATCGGACCAATTTTTTTTTTTTTTTTCGGTCTTTTAACACACAACGCTATCTAGTCCCAAACTAAGCAGAGCTTGTACTATGGGTGCTAGACAACTGAAATTAATACATATATACATTTTTTTGTAAATACATACATATTATACATAGAAAACACCCAAACTCCGAAACAAATATTAGCAGATCATACAAAAATTTGGTCCGACCCGGGCAGCGAACCCGAGACCTCAAGCACAGCAGTCGCATATGATCCTACTTGCGCCACCGAGGCAGTCGGTCGGGTAAATATTTGTATGATATGTATTTGTTTCGGAGTTTGGATGTTAACATGTGTATTTATATACAAAAAAAATAAAGTATATATGTATTTATATCAGTTGTCTAGTATCCATAACACAAGCTCTACTTAGCTTGGGACTAGATGGCGTTGGCTTAGATGTCCGAAATATTTTTATTTATACATACCTATATAAATTGCATAGTACATATAGGTATTTCGCGTGTACGGGTGGTGACGGTTAAGTACTCGTAAATCTATAGCTGAAGAGTTTTTTTTTTTGAACGCGCTAATCTCAGGAACCGCTGGTCCGATTTGAAAAATTCTTTCAGCGTTGGATAGTCCATTTATCGAGGAAGGCTATATATCATCACGCTAATACTAATAGGAGCGGAACACCAATGAAGAATGTTAAAAAACGGGGAAAATTTTCACACTACGGCCAATATAAGACGCAAACGAGGTTGCGTGGGTCAGCTAGTACGTTATATAATACACTAGCTGATCTACACAGCCCCGCCTGCGTCTATTATTGCTCGTAGCGTGATGATTTATAGCCTTCCTAGATAACGAGCTATCTAACACTGAAAGAATATTTCAAATCGGACCAATTGTTCCTAAAATTCAAACTTCAAAACAAAAAATTCAAACAATCTCTAATATTACTATTATTATAGTATAAACATTTAGAGTTTACAGATCAGTTTTAATCCTACTAATATTATAAACGCGAAAGTTTGTGAGTATGTAAGTGATTATGTTTATTTTTTATTTATTTTTTTTAAAAAGACAACTCCCACATTAGGAATAAACATCCTGTGTCGTGGGGGACTTTACAAACATACATGAAACGGACACAAAGAACATCCAGACTCGGGACAACAATTCGTGGATCACACAAAGTGTTGTAGGTACCGCGTGGGATTTGAACCCACGACACTTGGCGCAGTAGCAAGCGGCATGGCGACCGCTGACACCACTCGGCCAACCGTGCAGTCAAGTTTGTTGCTCTTTCACGCAACTACTGAATGGATTTTGATGAAACTTTACAATAATATAGCTTATACATCAGAATAACACATAAGCTACTATTTATAAAGATACTAGCTTCGCCTCGCAGCGTTGTCCGCGGTTATTATCGTACCGCGGGTAGCTCCGCGGAATTCGGCTAGTAATAAATAACTCTAAAAAATTCAATTAGCATATTAAGTAAACATAGCACACGTCGTAAAATTACACATTTCATTTAAAAAAAAATTCTATTACAAAAAAGAAAAAACACACTCAATATGTTAAAAGAATGATATGAAATAAAAGAATAAAAATCCATATTTGAAAAACAGTTACAACTGATAATTTGTTCGATCAAATTATAATATCAAGTTGCGATTATTTGCAATGTCAAACGTTCATGACGAATCATAAAGATTATAATCTAGACAATCACACTAAAAAGTACTCGATAAAATATACTTCCTAGAAATAAATGAAGAACGAACAAACTAGCTGACCCACGCAACCTCGTTTGCGTCTTCTATTGCCCGTAGCGTGAAAATTTTGCCCCGTTTATGAAACATTCTTCATAAGTGTTCCGCTCCTATTAGTAGTAGCGTGATCATATATAGCCTATAGCCTTCCTTGATAAATGGACTATCCAACACTGAAATAATTTTTCCAATCCGACTTGCGGTTCCTGAGATTAGCGCGTTCAAACAAACAAACAAACGCTTCAGCTTTATAATATTTGTATAGATTGTCTTGTGACTGTAAAGGATATATATATATATATTATACCTTATAGTCTTGTGACAAGGGTTACTATTAATTAATACGAGTATTTCAACTTGAGGTGCAACTAGTGTTTTTAGAAGAATTATATACTGTGGCGACCTCCACATACAACATAACATACTACAGCGCCATCTACCGAAGTTACACTGAACTACGGAGTAACCTATAATACGAAGAAACTACCAATCCTGAATCGCGCAATTAAAGTTCTCGCGCCGATTATCATATATACAACATCCCAACATCAACTGTTGGGCAGTAGCCCGCCAGGCATGATCACCTCGCCTGGTCGGAGGATCCTCCCTTTGTGTTGAGTGGAACATGATACCCGTTCCCCCACATATACTATTAAAGTTGTGAATGCAACTTATGTATTAATACTTATTTACTTGACGCTGGCAAACGCACAGATATGCGAGCCAATTTTCGACACGCCAGGGAATCAAAACCTACAGGGTTAGTTCACGTGAACTCAGAATCTTGAAATTCGGTACGATTTTATAGCACAGATAAAGAAAAAATTGCGAAACACATACATTTTTAGTTAATTAATATAATAAATGGTTCAAATCCTGGGTCGGACCAAGTGTTTGTGTGATCTACAAATATTTGTTTCGGAGTTTGGGTGTCTTCTATGTATCATATGTATGTATTTACAAAAAAAAAGTATATATGTATTCATATCAGTTGTCTAGTACCCATAACACAAGCTTTGCTTAGCTTGGGACTAGATGGCGTTGTGTGTTAAATGTCCGGAATATTCATTATTATTATGATTATTAATATACCTACAGTCGGTTTATACGATTGTTCTTTTGTTGCTGTACAAGACCGGAAGAAATGGAGTTCCCTTCTGAGAGCCCTATGTCCCTGATAAGGGATAAGAGGACATTAAAAAACAGATTTATACGGAACCCTCGGTGCGCGAGTCCGACTAGCACGTGGCTGGATTTTTTTTCTTATTTAATTAAAATAATTTATCTACGGCATTCCAATTGTCTAATTAGATTCTAATAAAATAACAAATAAACATTAATGATGGAGGAAACTTTAATGACATAAGATAACAAGTCAATACGAAATCTTTAAACAGAAAGGAAACAACAGATTTGAAGGGCTTAACCATAGATTGTTTGTCATCGACTTATTCACTAAACCTTTAAATATTGTTTTAAATTAACCAGAGAGTTAAAATAAATCCTTACCATTACTTATCTCTGATCCTGACATGCTGATAGTGGTGACAGACACGTGTCCCCCCTCCACCTTCACCGCCTCTCCTTCACTGGTCATCGCGGTATTCATCACCAATCAACACACACACATCACCACTCGGCTATCGATATAATTTACCGTTTGTTTTACTTCACTACACTAATAAAGCACCACACACACACACAAATATATTCGTCTATGGTAAATTTTTCCAAAAATACTGTTCGTAAATTTTTAAAAATTGTTATGTCTTTTCCGCATAATGTTTATATTGTGTAAAAATTTCTAAAGGTATCATCATCTAACGTCGCCTCTCATTGTTAAGGCAACTTTATGATTCAGTCTTGGGATGTCCGTGTTCCATTTACATATTTTTTTAGCAGAATGTAAGTTAAATGTCCAGGATGTCTGCGTTCGAGTCACATGTGAATGGGCAGGTCTACGGCCTGATGATAAAACCCGCATCTTGGGTAACCTGAAAAGAAATAAAAAAAACATAAGCTATCTGTTTTCATGACACAACTATTCGCAATGTATCTAACACTAACCCAAGACTCACCAAAATCAATGAATAAAAAACTAGCTACATCGACGCATGAATATTAAAAATAAAATAAAAATACAATGAGACCAACAACACAATGATCGCGTGCGAGTGTGTTCGAATTTGGAATGAAGTGTGGAGTGTCGTCGACGTTTCGAAACAGTGTTTGTGTACATGTACGAGACGTAGACGCGTTGCGCGGCCTTGCGAACGCGCATAGTGCTGCGCGATAAATACGTGGTATTATTATCGATACGCCACTCGACCCCTTGTGTCATTGACATTCTGTTTACGGGGGCGAAGCTCGGTCGCGATAGCGACGACACGCGTCATACTTACATATTGAATGAATTTAACTTGACTTTTTTGATACTGATAACCTTTACAATATTCTACACAACAAGGGTTCAGGGTTCTAATCAACCATCGAGTTAATCATAATCTTAACGAGCTTCCGGGTCATATAGCAAACGCGAAACAAATGTTGAACTTTGTTTTATCGCTATCAGAAAATTGGCAAAGTTGCTCAGATTACACAGTTATCGATAAAACCAGTCACTAGCATAATTTAAAGAAGGGAGTGGGGAGGGGCGTCGTGCGGCCTTCACGGAGCCGGTTGTAGCGACCAGCCGGCCGCCAGCATTTCGCCTTTCGCGCGCGGGACTGGTCCGCCGCTCCCAATAACGAGCCGCGCCAACACACTTGATAATGATCGAGATGAGAGTATTATGTACAGATCTGAGTAATTCACTTCGGAACCTATTGCATACGGGACAATACAGACTAGTGTGAGTCACAATTTACCGTTGACACGAAAGTAAACCTTACAGTGCTGAGTATAGTATCCATTTGATATCATAAATCAAATATAATGTACCTATTAAGCGTTGAAAGATTTCGATGAAAACATACATTGAGAACAAGGATAGATATCAGTCAGTACTGTCTGGCGGATCAATTAGAGTCCAATACAGTCCTTTGCCCTCAGACATTTGTCAGTAATCGCTATCAGACACCCAGACAGCCGCAGCGATGCAGTTGTCTTGGCAACGTAATTAACTGCCAATTACACAATGTAAAATATGTCTAGTTACAGCATTACCGTTGTATGAAAACAGTTATGGTCATGCCTTTGTTATGTTACTCAAGCTTTACTCATACTTTATTGTTAGTGTTATTCATCTATTGGTCATACTTTCGTACTGGTTCATTACTCTTAACTCGATACAAAGAAAACACGAGCTTTAAAAATTAAACGTGTTTTTCCATAATTAAATTTAGTTATTATCATAAACAGTGAGTGGTCTCTTTCTTATATTATTAAAATTTAGATTAAGAGCGAGACGACAATAATTTTTGTGTCCTAATAAAAGGAGTACATCCGCACACAAGATGGCGTCATCGTGGCCTAGACAAGGCCGAGCGGTCATTTGTACGATACGCCAGACGAGTTGCTTTGTCTGCCACCTATTTATGGACTATCTATTCAACGTGGTAGATTTTAAAGTATCTCGGAACTCATTATTTCATGTCCGGAAACGTCCTCACAATATATTAACATTTATGGAAAATGTGATATTTTCAAATCTAAAAAACCTACTCAGGAACTGGTTAGATATATGTATTTAAAAGGCCAGATTTGACGTTTGATAATCTTGCACAACTATTTGCAAACAAAAATGGTGCAGCAAGATAGTAATATAATAAAACTCTGACAGATTTTTCGTTGGCTTTCTCCAGATATATGTTACTCAATTGTTGCTAGTGGTTTCAGAAATACTGGAGTAAATAGGTAAAGCATTTTAGTATTTTTTACGCATTTGACAACTTCGAACTGTGCTATTATTTTTTTTTTTTTTATTGAATATGGTGCAAACGAGCATACGCCTCACCTGATGGTAAGCGATTACCGCCGCCCAATGACACCCGCAACACCAAAAGCGTCACAAATGTGTTGCCGACCTTTGGGAGATGGGGGGGAGGGGTTGGGGTATGGGCCTCCGGTATCCTCACTCACTCGCGCTATTTCACACCGGTCATTTTACAGTTATTAAGATTTTTAGTAGTAATAACGACAAATAACAATTAGCAGAAGAAGATAATTAAACACAAATGTTATTTATAGGCTCAATGTTTATAGGCTGAGTAAAGTAATGTCCTTGCTTTGTTGTAATAACTTATCGATAAGAGTGCGGGAGACGAGGCGTCGACCGATAATTATCTTAAGGTCACACCACTATCTATGACGTATGCTAAATGCCATGCATTCTGATAGTGATGGATAGGCTATACGATACAGGTGTTTAATCTAAATTAAAATAATATTCGATAAAAAATAGACTTTAATAATGATTACTTTATAATGTGAAATGAATATTCTAGGGCGTAACTTTACGGGTTTTTAGAGTTCCTAACACAGATTTTGCTTTTTTAATGAGGTAAACGAGCAAATTGGTCATCAAGAGACTACCACCTCCTATGGACACCTGCAATTCAAGAGTAACAGGTAACCCACGGATGTACGCGGACTGCCCAAGACTGAATTGGATGGGGCCCTCGATCAGCAGTGGACGACGATTGGCTGAAGTAAGTTAAGTAACCCACATGAAGAGGGGGTTTGGTTAAGCTCCGGTTACCTCACTCACTCAGACTGCACTGTTGGCCTAGTGGTTTAAATGTTCACTATTGCGCCAAGTGCCGTGGGTTCAAATCCCACGTGGGACATCACTTTGTGTGATCCACAAAATGTTGTCCTGAGTCTGGGTGTTATTTGTGTCCGTTACATGTATGTTTGTAAAATCCCCCGCGACACAAGATGTATATTCCTAATGCGGGAGTTGTCTTTTATAAAAAAAGAAAAAAAGTCACGAAAGAATTCGTCAGCATACTTTTTTTTAATCATATTAAAAATCCTTTTTGAAGCTCTTTTTTATGCTACGATACTTATTAGATTTTTTGATTAATCTAGAATTGTGGCATTTCTAAGGTAAAATGAATACAGTATATATTAATTACTTTAATAAATACACGGATATATTTGACCTTTATGTTGTACTAGCAGACCCAAGCAACCTCGTTTGCGTCTTCTATTGCCCGTAGCGTGAAAATTTTCCCCCGTTATGGAAACATTCTTCATTGGTGCTCCGCTACTATAAGTATTAACGTGATGATATATATAGCCTATAGCCTTCCTCGATAAATGGACTGTCCAACACTAAACGATTTTTTCAAATCGGACCAGCGATTCCTGAGATTAGCGCGTTCAAACAAACAAACTCTTCAGCTTTATATATTAGTATAGATATAGTCTATAGATACGATTTGATTGAAAACAGATGTCATTATTGTTTAGTCTGAAATTAAATTTTATGTTAGATATGCAATGGACATTTTCGAATTTAAAAAAAACGTACGATATGTTTTTTACAATAATAAAAATGATTTTCTTTTTTTAGTCGATTAAATCTACAACTAGAAAATGAATTTAAATTATTTCTGCACCACTAGAGAGTTACCTTACCTGTAAGAATAATAGACAATTTTTTTGTCTATAATCTGTGTAGATATATGCAAAACAGCCATATTGATATGGAGAGATACAACAACAGTAATTTCACCTCACAACCTTATCAAAATCGAACACCAAATCGTGACAAGGCAATTCTTTAACGCAATATACCGTAGAGGAAAACTTATACGTTAATTTCCAACATCCTTGACCCCGAGAGGTCGTGTATGGCTGAGTGCGACGCACCCTGCCTCCCACGCGCTCAAATAGCTGAGGTTAATACTCCCTAACAAGTACTTTGCTAGAGAGAACTAGAGATATTAGTTGTCGCTTGCGAAGGTCACAATTTACGGTAGAAACATCATTACTTTCATCTAATATTTACACTGGCTTGACGATTCTAAATACAAAAATGAGGTTTGATTTAATACTTTAATGCTATGACTTAAATTGTATGGTACTGTTTTCCTTATAAAGCTTAAACCTTTTGGAGAATTGAGCTATTGTAAACAAAAACTAATTGCTGTTATTTGATTATCCTATGTAATAAATTCATAAAGTATGTATTTGCTATTGTGTTATAGGAAATATAGTACTCACAGAAAGTTGAGTTGAAGGTAGGAAGCACGAGTTTATTAATACTCACAAATAGAAGACGAAATATTTCATATTTTAGCTGCCAAAATGACTATGCGTGATGGAAAGCAGGGGGTAGAATCCAAGAGTGATGGTCACACATTCTAAATGCAGTATGGTGACCCACACTATAGCGGCCTAGTGAATTGCTATGCCCGCTTATAGGCTATGTATTTCCCTATGTTATTAATCACTACATAGTATAAAACAAAGTCGCCTTTTCTGTCCCTATATCCCTATGTGCGCTTAAATCTTTAAAACTACGCAACGGATTTTGATGCGGTTTTTTCCAATAGATAGAGTGATTCAAGAGGAAGGTTTATATGTATAATACATGCATCATATACTAAGGCAACATTGCTAATTTTAGAGGTTTCTATTTTATGCCCGTGCAAAGTCGGAGCGGGCCGCTATGTTTTTATATACAACGTTCATAGTTTTTCTGTAGTGTATTTAATTTAGTATCAGCATTGCACCCGTGCGAAGCCGGGGCGGGTCGCTAGTATTGATATAAAATAATACATCTTAATTCTATCCTTTTATACCGATAACTGCCTCGGTGGCGCAGTGGTAGTGAATGCGACTGCTGTGCTTGAGGTCTCGGGTTCAAATCCTGAGTCGGACCAACTGTTTGTGTGATCTACAAATATTTCTTTCGGAGTTTGGGTATTTTCTATGTATCATATGTATGTGTTTACAAAAAAAAAGTATATTTGTATTCATATCAGTTGTCTAGTACCCATAACACAAGCTCTGCTTAGCTTGGGACTAGATGGCGTTGTGTGTTAGATGTCCAAATAAAAAAAAAAAAAAATTTAATTTTGATAATTCCAAGAATAAAGAGAGTATGTCCTTAACATACGAGTATAAGATAAGATAAGCGATATAAATAACTCCAATAAAAACATTTTGAATTTGTGCAGTATAATGTTTATTAAATAGAAATACAATTCTATTACAACACAAAGATTTAATGCTAAAAAAATTTGCAGAATCATAACCCGACTACATAAAAACTTCATAAAATTTATACAGTCTACGTTAGCCGGAGAATTATTACGAACTAGCTGAACTCCGCGGTGCTACCCGCGGTACGACAATAAATACGGACAACGCCGCGAGGCGAAGCTAGTATCTTTATAAATTGTAGCCTGTGTTATGTATTATTATAATGTGTTATTTTGATGTATAAGCTATATTATTGTAAAGTTTCATCAAAATCCATTCAGTAGTTTTTACGTGAAATAGCAACAAACATACTCACTTACGTACTCATAAATTTCGCGTTTATAATATTAGTAGGATATTCTAGCTGACCTGGCAAGCGTTGTTTTGTCATAATAATAAAAGAAATTTAATGTTGGGTCACCTTTATCATTCAGGGGTATGAAAAATAAGATGTTGCCCGATTCTCAGACCTACCCGATATGCACACCATATTTCATAAAAATCAGTCCAGCCGTTTAGGAGTAGTTTGGTAACATCACCGCGATACGAGAATATCATATGTATACAAGCTGACCCACGCAACTTCGTTTGCGTCTTCTATTGCCCGTAGCGTGAAAATTTTCCCCCGTTTTCTAAACATTCTTCATTGGTGCTCCGCTCCTATTAGTATTAGCTTGATGATAGCCTTCCTCGATAAATAGACTAACCACCAGTCAAAAAAAATTTTCACATGGGACCAGCGCTTTCTGCAATTCAAACAAAAAAACAAACTCTTCAGCTTTATATGTTAGTATAGATTAGATTGACACCTCAATCATCAAAATCGTTTCAGTAGACTGCCGAAAATATAACCATTCCTTTTGAATTCACCGTAGTCTGGTAGGGGTTCTAACCATAGCATAAATACACTGCATTTCCTTATCACTTCAATATATAAATAGATAGTACTTAGTGTTATTACGTTTTTGTTGTAAACATAAATACTTATTGTGATATCGTTTCAAGGCGTGGGCTAGCACTAATTAATATAATTTAAACTTGACACAAAAACAATTTTTGTTAAGTGCAATTGGTTTAATTCTATTACCGTATGGATAAAAAATTAACAATATTGCTGACTTCAAGAACTGGATAAAATTGAAATGGGGCCACACTGAAAACACCAGCTTTTAATAAAAAAAACATCAGATTCGGTTCACCCAAAAAAAAAAGCAGTCGAATTGAAAAACTTCTTCTTTTTGAAGATTTTCACTGCTACATAAGTATATTTAAATTTATATACATAAAATAGATGTGTCTATCAATATACAAGTATAAATTAATTACTTTAAATAATTATTCAAACTTATCAAGAACATAAGCAGTATAGCTATAAAGATGTCCCGAATAGTTGACATTGAATAATTCATAGATAACAGACGAAATTTATTGACGAAGGAAACGTATAATGTTCGTCAATAAATAAAAACTAGTATTTTTTCTGATAAGACCATTACTCGACCATTAGGTCCATTGATAAAATATTTTTTAAGATTATAAAACCCAACATTATATTTTAGAAAGATACATAGGTACATAATTTATGTGTATACTAGCTGACCCACGCAACCTCGTTTGCGTCTTATATTGCCCGTACCGTGAAAATTTTCCCCGTTTACATTCTTCATTGTTGCTCCGGTCCTATTAGTAGTAGCGTGATGATATATACCCTAAAGCCTTCCTCGATAAATGGACTATCCAACACCGAAAGAATTTTTCAAATCGGACCAGCGGTTCCTGAGATTAGCGCGTTCAAACAAACAAACTCTTCAGCTTTATTATATTAGTATAGATTTTTGTATGTATGTTTATATTTGTGGCCGGTTGGGTCGACTCCGGCCAAAAAGTGTTGTTGAAAAAATTCTTAATAGCCCGGAGTATTGAAAACGGTGGTGTTTAACATCCGAGTCAGTCCCGATTG
Source organism: Spilarctia lutea (assembly GCA_916048165.1). Taxonomy (NCBI): domain Eukaryota; kingdom Metazoa; phylum Arthropoda; class Insecta; order Lepidoptera; family Erebidae; genus Spilarctia; species Spilarctia lutea. Next base: position 19,067,416 of record OU696471.1, on the reverse strand, counting down.
TAGTAAACATCTATGGAAATCTTTATTGGGAAGTCAGTGCCCTGAAATATACTGACACTAATTTCTTCTAATATTCTAATTTACTTCGTTCTCAGAATGGCGGCGTCTGATGCCAGTCGGTCCATGGAAAAACTGATAACGGTTTGGTTGAACTAGTGCCCGACTTCAAATTATCTTAGGAATAGTTAAAGCAAAGTTGCCCAAAATGCCTAAATACCAAAAATCCTGCAGCATTTAGAAGCAGTTCATATGCAAATAACTCCCAAAATAATTTGATCAATTAACAGACCTCACTAAGTTTTAATAATTTGATTACATGTGTCACAAAATGACAAAAAACTGACGCACTCAATATAGGCTCAATGTCAACATTTTGCGTTCAAAAATTGACAATTTGTTATTTCGTTTACATAGGCATGCGATTTCCTATTGATTTAACAAGTTTGCTGTGTTGAAATTAACAAGAAATCCTTCAAAATAATACAAAGTGTTTCACCTACGTATAAATTTGAATAAGACTAAAACAGTTGTGAATACAACATGTATGAACATTTGTACATGTTTTAGTTAATGAGTATTTTATTCATGAAATTAGTAAATAAAACCGTCTAGACTGTTGAACGTACGATTAGTCACAGAAGAAAGTAGACGGGAGGTGAATGGCTGATCTACGGCTGTGCCAACGGCCTGCCCTGAAGTAGCAACGCAGTTGACACTGGTAGGGTAAGGCCGCGTACTCTCCACACGCGGAGGCGAGCAGTAGAACGATTTTTACATGGCAAATAGGCGATGCATGAAACCTGAATAAGTTACCTTTCTCGGGTAGTGCTACTTAAAGATATATCCTACGTGGCATAACATTTTGTGTGATCTACAAATTGTTGTTTTAAGTCAGGGTGTTCTTTGTGTTCGTTTCATGTATGTTTGTAAAGTCCCCAGCGATACAGGAATTATTCCTAATGCGGGAGTTATATGTAAAAAAAATATATAATATACGAGTATGTATAAGGATAGTCCATTTATCGAGGAAGGCTATAGTTAGTTACACACAAATATACAGCACTGGACACGGGCAGACTGGCGACACCGGGTGCGGGCCCTATCGTAAGCGCTGCAGTCACTCTGACTGCAGCAATATGCTGAGATGGGCGCGTTTTCTGGCATTACACAGGATAACTACTTACATACTATAAACTTAGTGTTTGTCAGAATAAACGTTTTTTTTTCTTCTTCTTTCTTTCTTTCTATAGGCTATATATCATCACGCTACTACTAATAGGAGCGGAGCACCAATGAAGAAAGTTTCAAAAACGGGGGAAAATTTTCACGCTACGGGCAATATAAGACGCAAACGAGGTTGCGTGGGTCAGCTAGTAACATATAAAAGAACTAGAAAAACACGCTTACGAAAGTAAGTTAAATGGGGATTCTACTTTAATAACCCTAGAGTAATCGGGGCAAAGTTAGTTACATACAAACAAACAAACATCAGATAAAGCTAATACAAGTACATTACCCAAAATCGATAGCTTTTTGTTTTCAAAATATTTTACGACTCTTAAGTTCACATTTATAGATACGGAGTTATATATGACTGCCTCGGTGGCGTAGTGGTAGCATATGCGAATGCTTTTTTTTATTTTTTATTTTTTATTGAATAGTGGGCAAACGAGCTGGCGTATCACCTGATGGTAAGCGATTACCGCCGCCTATGGACACCCGCAACACCAAAGGCGTCACAAGTGCGTTGCCGACCTTGAGGTCAAATAATATTTAGCTTGAGGTCTCGGATTTGATTCCCGGGTCGGACCAAATGTTTGTACGATTTGCAAATATTTGTTTCGGAGTTTGGCTATTTTCTATGTATAATATGTATATATTTGCAAAAAAATAAAAATAAAATAAGTATTTATATCAGTTGTCTAGTACCCATAACACAAGCTCTACTTAGCTTGGGACTAGATGGCGTTGTGTGTTAGATGTCCGGAATATTTATTTATTTATAGGATAGGTATTTTTTTCAGTGTATTTTATAGGTTAACGTATGATCTTAAGGTGGATAGACGCCAAAATCCACCATCTTATTGTTACCTATTAGTACCTGGTCCACGTAAGTCATAGAAGTCTACAATGTGTGAATCATTCAATCATCTCCATTGTACTCTTGGACAAGGTTGATTAATATTGAAAGAGTCAATAAAAAGATTCAAGTCAGCCATGAGCTGTGTTACGTGGAGTTCTAGTGTAGTTTCTAAAAAATAGAAACAGGATTATATAAAAAGCTTTTTATTAGAATGTCGACATCATGAAATGTTTGTTTGTTTGTAAGCTCCCCCGCAGTATATAATAATATTAACAAACAGTTATTGCATGAAAACAAAAAAATACAATACTTTGACCGTGGGAGAATCTCGCTTCGGCATGAATGGGCCGGCTCGACCGGAGTGATACCACGGCCTCACAGAAAACCGGTGTGAAATAGCACTTGCGCTGTGTTTCACCGAGTGAGTGAGGATACCGGAGGCCCATACCCCATTATCCTCCCCTCCCCTTCCCATCAGCCAAAGGTCGGCAACGCACTTGTGACGCCTCTGATGTTGCGAGTGTCCATGGGCGGCGGTAATCGCTTACCATCAGGCGATACGTCTGCTCGTTTGCCCCCTATTCAATAAAAAAAACTTTTCGAAAGTCTAATACCAAAGTATGTAGTATCTACTAAATACATACATTTTATACATAAGTTATATAGATACACCACGGCGATAAGGTCATGAAAAGATTGAATTTAAGACAGTAATTCCGACTATAATTTACAATTTAAGTAATTTAATCGGTAATTAAAAATCTAAGCGTTACATATTTATTGTAAATTACGTAACGCTATCAAGTTCGTATTCAACTCATATGAGAAATAGGTAAATTGAATGTGCGCATGCGCATCCAACAGAAATGAATGGTGTCCTTGAACTCCGGTTACTGCAACAATAAATTCCTTATGTACGTAATAAGACTATTTAGATAAGTGATTAATTTGTTTACAATAATTATTAATAACAATATTACTAATAAGTCATTGAACTGGAGTTTACAGGAAAATGATAAATCTTTATAGGTTTTCTCTTATATATGGCTTGTGTTACTGTTGCCTCGGTGACGCAGTGGTAGCGTATGCGACTGCTGTGCTGAGGTCTGGGGTTCGGTTCCCGGGTTGAATCAAATGTTTGTATGAGTATAATCTGCAAATATTTGATTCGGAGTTTAGGTATTTTCTATGTATAATATGTATTTATTTACAAAAAAAGTATATGCGTATATGTGTTTATATCAGTACCCATAATACAAGCTCTGCATACTTTGGGGTTAGATGGCGCTGGGTGCTAAATGTCCGTAAAATATTTATTAAATTACTAGCTGAACACCGCGGGGCGAAGCTAGTCATAAAAAATCCTACGTTACTGCTTATATCATCAGCTACCTATCGGTGAAAGTCCCGTCAAAATCGGTCCAGCCGTTCCAGAGATTAGCTGAGACGAACAGACAGACAGACAAAAATTGTGAAAAAAAATGTTTTGGTATATGTACCGTGTATACATACATATATGCATTTAGTAAAAAGCGCTTATTCTAATATTTAAAACAGAAACTAAAATTATATTTATTTGTATAGATTACCTATAGTCTATCAAGGACAACTATTTATTATATTTTAAAGTCGTTTTCAATAACCTGTTCGTGGGAGAGCCCTTGGCATGAAAGGGCCGGCTCGTCCGGAGTGATACCACGGCCTCACAGAAAACCGGTTTGAAATAGCGTTTACGCTGTGTTTCACCGAGTGAGTGAGGATACCGGAGGCCCATACCCTAACCCTTTTGCTTATGTATGTCCCTGCTAAAATGACTCTACTCTGCTTGATAGACAGCATAAGCAGAATCCAAGAGTGAGAACGAATGCAGATAATGCAACAATGCAGCATGGGTTTTCAACAACGTGTTTCCGTCCCACTATGATCCCGGGTCCTTTAAGCGGGGCGTGAAAAAGCATCTCACTGGGCCGCCATAGTGCTTGTCACCATGTTGCACTGTCCTTGTTTGCATTAAGGATGGTGACCACCACTCTTAGATTCTGCTGATCGGGCACAGCAGTCATTTTTTTTTTTTATATACATCTCCCACATTAGGAATAAACATCCTGTGTCGTGCGGGACTTTACAAACATACATGAAACGGACACAAAGAACATCCAGACTCGGGACAACAATTCGTAGATTACACAAAGTGTTGTACCGCGTGGGATTTGAACCCAAGACACTTGGCGCAGTAGCAAGCGGCATGGCGACCGCTGTAACCACTCGGCCAACCGTGTAGTCATTTTGGAAGCTCGTGTATAAAAAAAACTTGAGAGGTGTCAAGAGACACCCGGATGGAACGAAGTTCGAAATAGAAAGACGATACAAATATTATATTTACTTCAATATTTTACGTAATTTCTAGTTTTATGATATATGTGTACACAATAATATTAATAATAATAATAATGATAATGATGATAATGGTGAAAATGATGAAGATGATGAAAATGATGAAAATGATGAAAATGATGAAAGTGATGAAGATGATGAATTGATGAAAGTGATGAAAATGATGAAAATGATGAAAATGATGAAAATGATGAAAGTGATGAAAATGATGAAAATGATGAAAACGATGAAGATGATGAAAATGATGAAAGTGATGAAAATGATGATTATGATAATAGTGATGATAATGATGATATGTATATATAAAAGATCGAAATCTTATCTATCTATTATATATATATATATATATATATATATATATAGTATATATATATATTATATATATATATAGATATATATATAGTATCTGGGTTGCTTCAAGCAATGAAAAATAAACTAATAAATAAAATTTAAAATAGCAAAAAGTGTCGTGACAACAAAAAGTGTCGTGACAACAAATTATGTCGCGACAATTTCCGTCTAGCCCCCTTCGTTTTTTCGTTCATATCGCGCGATAAGGAACTTCGTTCCAAAAAAAATGGTGACCCACACCATGGCGCCCTAGTGCTGCTTCTGCATCAATGCGCCTCTGATCTCGCACTCACGTTGACCTTCTGTGCGAGGGTAGTACCGCCCCTGTCGAACCGGCCCGTTCGTGCTGAAATCAGCGTGGCTCTACTACCATGGAAAAGCGACCTTCAGACTAAGTTACCCCCAAGCCATATACAGATATGCTGCTTACAAAAGTAGAGTTACAAAAGTAAAATATATCCTACAAGGTACAACAGACGTTATTTATATATATATTTGTATGTTTTTACAGTTGTACGTCACAAGGCAGCTGTCCAAACATAGGGTTCACAGAAACCAATATAGTTTAAGTTAGCAATTATAGTTTATTTTCGTCGAGGTCATTGTTTGGTGTGTACCTAGATACCGTTCGCTCCAATATCTGTTTTTTTTTTGTTTCAATGACAATATTGGCATTAGAGAGAATACTTAAATACTTAGTTTCAAGTTTTGTACCCACGGAATGAATACGGGTATTGATAATATGCCGTATCTATACAATTAAATAAAATTGAAGTGTCTGTTTGTAATATTAAAATAACCGCTTTCTACTACATGCATATGAATGCATATACGGTACACATACCAAAATATTTGTTTTTAAAATTTTTGTCTGTCTGTCTGTTTGTTCCGGCTAATCTCAGGAACCACTGGTCCGATTTAAAAAATTCTTTCGGTGTTAGATAGTCCATTTATCGAGGAAGGCTATATATCATCACGCTACTACTAATAGGAGCGGAGCACCATTGAAGAATGTTTCAAAAACGGGGGAAAATTTTCACGCCACGGGCAATATAAAATGCAAACGAGGTTGCGTGGGTCAGCTAGTTCTTAACAAAATATGTCATCAAATGGATTATTTTAAAACACACTAACTTCATTCTATTTGACTGCCTCGGTGGCGCAGTGCATGAGGTCTCGGGTTCAAATCCTGGGTCGGACCAAATGTTTGTATAATCTGCAAATATTTGTTTCGGAGTTTAGGTGTTTTCTATGTATAATATGTATGTATTTACAAAAAAAAGTATATACGTATTTATATCAGTTGTCTAGTACCCATAACACAAGCTCTGCTTAGCTTGGGACTAGATGGCGTTGTGTGTTAGATGTCCGAAATATTTATTACATTATTATTATTCTAAAATACGAGTATTTGCTCAACTTACAATTATTTCCCTTCTAACGTTTGTGTATTGCCAGTAATTAAATTAACCGGTAAATGTGTATAGACAAGTTGTTTATTGAGAAAGCTGGGCAATAAATAACGTAAACACAGTCAGGCCATCTATTGTCTCTGGTTAGCTAACCTAATATTGGCGTGGCAACAATTTACTGTACAATTCCTTTGATATGTTTAACTCGATAGTGGACATTGTTGCTGTAACCTAAAGTTTTACATAAACAATACCTTACTTAGTCGAAAACACAGTCAGCAGAAAAGGATTTGAAAACATACCCACTTACTCTAAGGCCCGTATTATAGAAGGCGACTCAAGTATCGTTTGATCTCCGATCAGCTGAATCGAGTTTCAAGTTATGATCGAATCTCAAGCGTCGCTCTTATTATAGAAGGCGTCTCAAGGTCTACTCAGTTGAAACTAGATTCAATATCTAATCTCAACTCACAAGTCTGTTATTCTGTGTTACGCAGAAAATGACTTAACAAAAAAACTTTTATAAAAGTATTTTTTTTAAATTTGAAAGCAATATATTATTGGATAGTGTAGAAATATAAATTTACTTATAAAATTATTGTTCACTTAAAATTAAACAAGAAATATTAAAATAAAAATCAAATAAAACTTTATGAAATAAACATAAGTTGAAACGGAACGTTCAAATTACTTTCATCAAGACAATCTGTCAATACTGTCATGTTGAAATGAGTTACACTTGATTTGTGCTGTATTATAATCAAAATAATAAAATTGTTAAATCAAATTAAGTTGATTTTAATTGAAAGTGATAGTGGAATATGTTGTGTGGAAAAAAAAAGCACTTCACACTACAGGTATGTATAAAATATGTATGAATTAAAAGTCCCCAGTTAAAACAACTATGCCCGCCAACGATGTTACTTTTATTGCAATAGAATCGAATGAACTTATTGTGTTATTAAATGCAATGGACTAATACTTAAGGAGTGTGTTAAGTAACAAGATTTACAATAGTTATTGTATTTTTTTAACATTAATTTCAGTACCTTTTAAGTTTTTGTTTTGTACAATATCTACAGCAATTTCTTTAGTTTATATTTTGTTTACCTGGTACTTTATATTTTGTTTTTGTGTTTCAGGAGAAAAATCTTCTTCTGGAAATTTTAAAATTGTACAAACATATAATAGAAAATAAGCAAACTGACAACGTAAATGCTAACTTAAAAAGGAAAGCCTAGAGTGAAATTGCAGACAGGTTTAATACGTCAGCTATTGTAACAGAATCAGTAAGTATATTTAGTGTTTTTTATGTAGCTTGTCATAAGTGTTCCTCCTTATATCTTTTGTGCTTATGTTGCAGGCGACAGGAGATCAGTTACGCCGCCTTTGGTCTAATCTTAAAACACGTCATAGGGAGATTTTAACTAAAGAACGACAGCATAGATTGGCCACAGGCGGAGGAGGTCCGTGTCCTGATGCTGTTATAGATGCAAATATTTCAGAAATTGCACCAGCTCTCCTCGTAGAGATACCAAACACTCTCGACTCCGATTTTGTAGGTGAGTAATAAGTGACAAATATATATGTAATTGCTATCAATCACTTTCCGGGGCACGTATATAAAAGAGGATGCCAACTTTTGTCTCAAAGAATTAGTAACCAAGGAATTATTGTGTTGTTTTGCATTTCATATAATAATATGGGAGAATAACATATAACCATTTAGGATACACCGATTAACCTTTCATAATTTCTTCCATATTTAACAACAGATATATGAGTACATTTTTATTTCTTACATATTTTCTTTATATCTTACATCACCTAGCAGGTAAATTTAATGTGATGGAGAGGTTAACTTTTAAAGTTACAATGTAATGTATATAATTATAATATTTCAGAAGTATGCTACGAAAAATCACAGCAGAACCCAGCCAGTAGTGTATCTACACCCGTCACCATATTCAGCCCCGACAAGTTATCTGCACCCACCAATATTTCTAATGAAGCATCCACATCTTCCCCGGTACCAACAACTCCTATGATGACATCACAGACACCTCCAACAATAGAATATGCCTCTAACCATTCTTTCAATTATTCATTAAATGAAAGAAAATTAAGAGTGCAGATATTAAAACAAGAGCATACTAGTAGGGAGAAAAGGGCAGAAGAGCTTCACATAATGGATAAAAAATTTAAAGAAGAAAAGCATTTGTTAGAAATAGAAATTTTAAAAGCAAAATTGAAGGAAGCAGAAGCTAAAGCAGAGTTGGCACAAAAAAATCTGTGCTAATAAATTGATATTGGGTTTCTTTATTAGGAAAGTCTGTAATTTTAGTCCAGACTGTTTTATTTTTTGTTAGTATTTTGTTGTGTTTACTTGATTATATATGTTTTTAATTATATTCTATGTTTAAGACTATTTTATTTTTTGTTGTATTTACCTGATTATATGTGTTGTTAATTATTTTCTATGTTTATGCATTGATTGTTATAATTATATTGACAATTTAAGTTTGTTGATTTATAATAAATGATATCAATAGTAAATTGTAGTACATATACGTTAAAGTAAATAAATAATGTGATTTCTTTCAAATGCAACCTTTTATTATTGTTTTGCCCAAGATTACTTTTTAGTATTGCAGTATGATAACATTAAAATTACGAAAAGCTGATACCTGCGCTTGTTGTTCTACCTTTGCAACAACAACCATAGGGCACAGCTAGTAGAAAATGAAACAAGTACAATATCTTTTGGGTTAATATAATTTAATTATAACCATCAATAATACTTTGACGTGTGGCAAATCCATCGACCGAGCCTACATTGGCTGCTTGTTCTATTGGTGGCTCTGGTACGTCAACTTCATCATTGATACTCTCTTGTGTGGATGATGTCTCATCATTTACTCGAAGACCAATGTTAAACAGTATGGCACATGCCACTATAATATTTGATACTGTAGATAGCTTGTTACCTAGACCTCTACGCAGACAGGGAAATCTTCTCTTCCACATACCAAATGTCCGTTCTACAACATTACGTGTTTTGGTATGCACTTTGTTGTATGCTTGTTCAGCAGAAGTAGTTGGTGAGTTCACAGGTGTTAAGAGGTATGGCAAACAAGGATAACCACGATCACCTACCAGAACCCCATCATGGACCCTTTCTATGTATTTCATATTTAATGAACTCATTTGAAATATACGGCTGTCATGAGTGCTTCCAGCCCATCGTGCAACTATGTCAAGAAAATCCCCTGATGGTCCAACAACTGCCTAAAAATCACACAATTATTATTATATATAAAAAGGACTGGTCATAAAAATTATTAAATTAGTTCACTATATATACAAATATACTCACTTGGACATTCACAGAAAAATAAGATTTTCGATTTCTGAATGCTTCATGATGTTGTACTCCTGGAGTGTCTACTATTTTAATATGTGTGCAGTCAATTGCACCATCAATGTTTCGCAGACCAGAGTGTTGATTATATTGCCCAAGACAAGTGAAAGATTGTCTTTGGGCAGTTTTTTCTGTTCTTGTCGTGGGGTATTTAATAAATCTAGGGTGTATTTGTGCTAGTAGCAAAGAAATTTTGGCTATTGCATTTGAGACTGCTGGCTGTGACACATGTAGTAGATCACCACAAACTATCTGAAAGTAAATTATTTTATTAAAATTAAATAAATCTATTGTGAGTTAATATAATATAATAGAATAGCAAAGAAATAGTTTACCTGGAATGAGGCTGTGGCATAGAACCTCAGACATATTAAAATCTGCAGTTCTGGGGCTAGCGGCAGTCCTCTTTTATTTAATTTCCTAAGATCACTAGCAATTAGTGGCAAGATATAATTTTTCACAGTGTCTTGTCGAAATCTGTATCTAATTTTAAAATGATGTTCATTCATTGCGTATGGATCTTGTGCATCGCGTAAATATCTGCGTGGAATATAAGGAATTTCCAAGTTAAATAATCTTTCGTAATTGTCCAAGAACAAATCATCGTAAAACACGTTCATTTTCCACTAAAATGTTTCTTTACTTTTCGTTAATAACTACCTGAGAGGAGATTTGAGTTGAGCTTGTCTCAGTTGAACGGAGATCACATCTGTCAAAATCTCTTCTTGAGAGACGATTTTGACATAAACATCGTTCTAAAATAATATACAAATGTATTGAAATGTGTATAATAAGCATTACTTTCGTAAATAAAGTAAGGTGCAATTAATCTTTCGTTTTTATTCAGAAAAATCATCATAAAATACGTTAATTTCCTTTACAAGGCATTAGAAATTACCATAACCTTGTCTCACATCTGTCAAAAATCTCTTCTTGAGAGACGATTTTGACATAAGCGTCGTTCTAAAATAAGCTAAGCATTGATCTTTACTCACTTGATCAAAGATCAGTGAATCTTGACTCAAGAGACGTTCTATAATACAATCTCTTCTTGAAACTAGTTTTAAAACTCGATTCACGACTGAGTCGCCTTCTATAATACGGGCCTAAACCTCTGGAATGCAGAGGCGTACAAAATATACACATTTTACAAACTATAAATTTGTTCCCACTTATTAGAGGATAAAACTAGCACCAGGCACTTTTGAGTTAAAGTAAGTGAAAAGGAAAGGGGTCAAGCAATTGTCAGAAAGAACATATCAGGATCGTACACATCTCTACTATTTTTTTTTATTTGAATATTTGTGTATAACTTTGCGACTTTTTATTTTTATATATGACCAGCAGTTGACTATTAAAGACTTATAATAATAATAAATATTTCAGACATCTTACACACAACGCCATCTAGTCCCAAGCTAAGCAAAGCTTGTGTTATGGGTACTAGACAACTGATATAAATACATATATACTTTTTTTTCGTAAATACATACATATTATTCATAGAAAACACCTAAACTCCGAAACAAATACTTGTAGATCATACAAACATTTGATCCGACCCGGGAATCGAACCCGAGACCTCAAGAACAGCAGTCGCATACGCTACCACGGCGCCACAGAGGCAGTCTTACTTATGAGGTCGATGATGAATAGAAATATAGATAATAATGTAATTTTTAGATGCCTTGTAACATTTCAAGTGAGATCCTTTTTTTGTTGACAGGGTGAATAATCCCTTCGGATCTCCAGCTCCTCGGAGACACAGGAGTCAGGAGTATGTGGTGTTTCCACTAAAAAACATCCCGATGACCGGCCTTTGGCGCCCTACTCTGGAAGGACCCGGACCATGTTATTTTAGGTCCTCCCCGAATTGACGCCGTGCCTTATAAGGCCCTGTCCCAGCAATGTCTATGCAATCATGCCGCTATTCCGACCGCAGCAATCAATCTGCCTCCGGAGGTCCCCATCCTCCCTATCACCGACTCCTTCGTTCGGGATTGGCCCTCTCCCGTTCAGCGGAATCTTTCTGGAGCATAACAGCTTCGCAGAAAGAAACCACTGCTCCCCTTCAAGAGAGATCCTAACGAGCAACTAGGTACAAACTCGTTCGTTATTTAGATCGTACAATTTCCAAGCTATTAAAACTTAGGTAATGCGATAGTAATGTCGGTAAGGCGGCGCAACTTGTACACCTTGATTGTAACTAGAAGTTTTATTATTGCGGTCGCTGGGTTTCACTCTGCGCACTGCTATGTTGCGAATACCTAGATAATTGAGTTTGAACTAAAACGGACATTTAAATCCATATTTTTTTTTATATATATATTTTATATTACTATATTTATCTAAATACTGTTATGTTTCTCTCGAGAACTGCATCTATAGAAGAATAATTGAAAGAAGAATTCGTTATTTTCTAAATTTTTTATTGATCTCCGCTCCAATTGGTCATATCGTGGGTGTATGTTATATAACCAATAGCCTTTCTCAATAAATGGGCATTTAATACTAAGAGTGTTTTTTATTTAGCAGGTATGTAAAATAAATTTATTTGCAGATGTTAAATAATTTTAGTTCTAACTGGTCTACAACAATTTATTTTATAATATTATTTAAATAAAGCGTCCAATTTTACCAAAACTTACTATTCAGTTACCTGTCGAATACCGAAAGCCGGATACTGGATAGTCACCGAATTAAATTCTCTCTGATCAGCTATGAAGCTAAAAAGAGACCTGACAGAAGTATTAGGTAAATATTACCAAATGATTAATGTATGGTTCGCAGTGACAGCGAGTGACCTTCGATACTGCATAGATATAATTAACAAGCACAGAGAATGGAAATACTTAACATAGTTCCTTATTCCGTTATTTCGTCTACATTTAGCCACTTTTATACATTTAGATATTCATAAATTCTTGCCTATACAACATTCCTTGTAAATTCCTTTATTAGTATTTCATTTGCATTTTTGGTAATATCGACTAATAAGCGATTAGTCCAAAGTCGTTCAGTAGGGTTTTTTTAATTAAAGTCATCGTTATGAGAATTGATTAATAAAAAGGAGTGTTGCCACCCCTATTCGTGTAAGCAAACTATGCAGGAGATGAATACTGTAAAGAGAAGGACAACTTGTAAAAAACCCTACACAAATCATTCAACTTATATTACTACGTAATTGACACACTGTTACGTAATATAGAAACCTATATACATAACAAAAAATTAAAAAAACAACAACAATGTTAATAAACAAGCGTCAAAAACCTCCTCCACATCTTCGCCTACTGGTAGCGTTCCCAAAAGACTGGCAGCATTGCTACGTTGAAGAGCAATGCTGATTCTCTGTGATACAAAAAGGCCGGGTTTCTGGTCGCGAGAATCTGTCAATCAGTTGCTTAGCTAGTTGTTTAAACATAGCGCGAGTACTTGGACCCTATGAACCTAGCGTCTGAACCACAAACGGGTCAAAAATGTGATTACCTATTATATTTTGGTACTTACGCCGCTTGAGGCTTTCCGCAGAAGCAGCAGCAGCGCCGGCAGTATAACCAGCTATACTTGGAAGATGAGATGGCGCGAGGGTGTCCACGCAAGATGCGTCTCACACCAAAGGCTTACCTTACATGGCAGTAACGACATACTCGTATAATCTGGTCTCTTGTGATCGTCCCGTACCAAACAATTTGTTTCCCGTACAGCTAAAACGCCGGCAGTATCAAGAGCACGACGGATAATGTTGTTAATATTGGCATGTCGAGATATTCAGCCAGCGCTTCTGCTACAAGAAAGGCCATGATGTCCGAGACTGTCAACAGCTTCTTCATAGTGACAAAAATGTGGGGCAACACAAGGCGCTCCTAAACGGAAGCAAGCGGCCAAGCGAAAAGTAGTATCGTCCAACAAGGTGCCTGTGTTGGGTAATGAAAGTGCCCGTATCCATAAACCTGATTCCCACTCTCCCACAGCTAACAAACGAGCCCGCTCAGCAAGACTGGTTGATGTATCTAAAAGTGTCTTTTGCTTTATAATACATAACGGCGAGTCCCATTGTCGCTGAGATAATTGATTAGCAGGTAGGACTGGAGCAAGCTATTTACCAAGCATCTATGGCAATGGACTTGCAGGATACTTCAGAATCAACCAGTGTGTTCATAAGAATTTTTGTGGTTAACTCTTCTGTACCATGAACCGAAGACAGAAATGCGGGCAGACTGACATGTACAATGCGTACTCCAAGACTCCATCTAATAATTAAATAGAATTGGTAAGGATGCTTGGAGCCAAGCTCGATCGTTTAAAGCCACATTCAAAACTTTTCTAAGTTTGTTTTGTATGATTTTATCAACAAAAAGACAATAACAAATAAATAAAAGCCGAATGAATATAAATTTTAAGTAAACGATCCCAATATTCATCAATTTTTTTATTTTGTCTTCTATGAATGACTGAAAACCATCTTCCAAGACCTGGGAACCAAGAAGGCGAAGAGACATTTTCTCTAAAACTTTAATGTTGCCAAAGAATTATTTTAATTTTTTTATTTTCTTAGATAAAATTTCTAAAACTGTTTCTACTTCCACGTAATCATATCATTGCTCAATAATCCAAACCTATTTGGCCAGCGATGTAAAACAGACCAAGTGAGATGGGAGTGCGGAAGGGGGAGAATTGATCTCTGAAATCTTCACTCACTAACTGAAATTAACAAGCAATAATGGAAAAATAGATACTATTTAGGTACCTAGATAGATATTATATATCTTGAACAACATTTGAGTCTAGAAGAGCAGATAGGAAAGTCGACATTTCATTTTAATGTAGCATTTCTACACTATCTTATCAAAATGCTTTTGATAATTATTATATAGGAAAATAAAAACATATCGTTTATACATACATATATGTAATCATATCAGACTTTCTGTGGCAATTTTTAACAAACTGGATTACAAATTAGATACAGCTAGGCTAATATGAAAATAATTATCACATAGTCAGCTAACCCTAACATGGTTGAACTTTTAATTACGATTTACCGATTGAACACGAATCCACTCAATCAATCGATCTTCTAGGATCCGTGACTGAACAACTTTAGTCGTACATAATCGATTATAAAAATTAATCAGATAATTATAATGATATGTACTTCACGATATTATAATATATGAGAACTAAACGTCCTTGTATATATATTGAAAAGTAAATGACTGTTAAACAATTAAATGTTATAAAACTACGTCATATTGGTTAATTTTCCACTCTGTGTGTTTTCTTAATCTATATTTTCTATAGGTGCATTAAATGCATCTTTTATTTTTATTATTTGGTGAATACTTTGTTGTGAAATTGTGAAATTCACAAAGTGACCTTGACGATTTATATATAACTCATGCAGCGATAATATAACCCTTATCAAAATGTAAGTACAGACATATTTCGATAGTAAATATTATTTTAACTCTTGAACTTCATGAAACACACAGATTTATCTAAGACTTTAACTCTAAACATGGAATCTATAACTTTACGATACAGTCAAAGCTTGCTTCACACGAGTTTTCGCAACGCGGAATAAACGCATCGAGGGCACGCAGGACCGGTACCCACCCACTACCTTCGAGGAAGAGAGGGGAGAGGTAAATAGGTCGCTGCAACCGCATTCCGCGTGGCGGTTGACATTATAGGAAAGCATGTTGCTGGAAAACTGTAAAGGTTTGACATAACGGTTTTAATTAAATAATGCTACACTTTTTGATGTACAAAATATAGTTACCCCGTTTTCTAATCCGAATAGTGAGGTGCCACGTAATACAAATACAATGTCGTAGTTCGAACTAGTCGATTATGACTATAAAGCTCTTAGTAATCTGAAGCCATAAAGTTTTTTTATAATTGAATAAAGTAAATAGCAGTACTTACTAGCTGATTCAGCAAACGTTGATTTGCCATAAAAAAAAGTTTTGGGGTAGGTCCTTATAGATGTTTGCCGATTCTCAGACCTACCCGATATGCACACAAAATTTTACAAAATCGGTCCATCCGTTTCGGAGGAGTTTGGTAACAAACGCCGCGACACAAGAATCTTATATATCAGATTTCGAAGTCCAAGAACAACTACTGAACGAAAACCTTACTGACAAAAGAGTATTACAAAAGGTCTACGACCAGTAAATGACAATGAAAGGGTACGTGAACAGTATATAAGAATTAGAAGAAATATATCCAATAACACTCTGCTGTTATTTATTCACCTGTTCTATTTCACAAGTTACTTTTAGCTCCAAGCTGTTGCCACGGCCAAATTCACGGATTGTGAACGTAAAAAATATCCTTCGAACCAAATGCGTCTAGTCGAACCGGTCCAACCGTCACTCGCAGTTTTCCGGTGCCTAAATTAAACAGTCTTAATAGACGAACAAAAAAACTCTCCGGAAATTACAACGCTGTGCCTCATGCTCTAAGATTTTGCCAAAGATGGCATCCATTGACGTCTCGGAGTGATGAACTCATCCACGAATGTACACTAACCCGTTAGGCAAGTATTAAAATATCGATGTTACCGTTTTAGTTTAATTAAGATACTTTTTCCTTAAACTAGTATTTTGATTGCTAATTTTCAAAGTGTAGTCTAAAATTTAAGAGTAGCCTTGTGATTGGCGATATTGAAACTGTAATACTAATGAAACTGCGAGGCAGATTTGAGCAAAAACAGTTGGGCAGTGAGTCAAAAGCAAAGTGGCGGCGCAAGACCCGTTCCAGACAACCCTGTGACTCACTCAGTAGGTAATGGTTTCTCAGAATCGTTCAGTATTGAGGCGAGTTGCGAAACCTGCAAGGATGTCTCATGGTTTCGGCGCGCAATCACCTACGTGGGAACTGAAGCGCTTTGGTGAAAGTCGAGGTTAACTTTGCTAAAGACTGTAATGTAACGAATTATTTTAATTATGCTTAGATTATAATAATGATTTAAATGATTCCATAATTACCGAGTAAATGATATTGCGATTGGTACAGCGTCAGCACTATTATATAAATCTATACAATTATTTTCCTTGTAAGTTGTTCTTAAGATGAGTTCAAAGTACCACCATTAGTCAACTTAGATAGTGAACGTATCTAAGTTGACTAGTGGTGGCCCAGTTGTCAAAATTCGACCATAATTCTGTTTTTTTTTTAATAAAGTTCTGCACTGCTCTCCTATATTTAAGCCCTAACTGCTTATGTCAAGTTTGATACTCCTCTGTTCGCATGATTTACGTAAAAAGGGATACCAAGATTTTGTTTCGCATATTAAATAAATAATTTAATACAAATTACTATTTTTATACGTATATTATTTAGTTAACTTTACACAATTCATCATCATAATCATGACACACGTAATTTTCATAATAACAAAGAACACATACAGGGTCTGTCGTAAATAATGGATAAGTCGTAAACTGGAGTTGGTCCGGCTATGAGACTATTAGAAAATCGTATCTTTTTGCCAGGGTTTCTAACCGTATGGAAATGGCGTAGACTTTTATGTTTTTTTATAAATTTCGCTACTCTTTGCATTCATTCCGTTGCCATTTCGTTAAATTTAGGTATTTCTGTGTCATTTTTTTTGTATTATAGTCTTGAAGATGTGTATTATTTAGTTTTAGTACTGTTTTAGGCGTTTTTAACGTTGGTCATTTTCAAAATTGTCATTTTAAGATTTTTTATGTTTTTGTTTTACTTAGGGTCAACTTTTGATCATTTACTGTGTAAAAAAAAAGTACGGCGCTATAGCTGCCCATGATCTTAATAAATTATCTAGTATGTGTAGATTCTAAAAAGGTATAACAATGCATACTTCACAAGTAATATTAAGCTAAGTACATGAGCGAGATCAATATCAAGGTGAGAAAATATTTTTTTCATGTAATGTTGTAAATGGTTATAAAACTTCGTCAGAATGATTTATTTCTGCCAAGATTCTTTACACAAACACTATGGGGCCACTATTAAGGATATTCAAAGAAAACTAGGTAGTTTTTTGTCAAAAAAATTTCATGCCTCCTCATTTCATAAAGGTGTTTAATTTTAAAATTGATGTGCTCTAATAGTTACATGCGACAAACATGTTACAAGTTTATTCGTAAAAAGGATCATCAGGTAAAAAAATGAACAAAGACAGCAATACAAAGGGTCTCCCCGCGTGAAAAGGACATTGTTACTAGGCACACTGCATGATGCACCGTCCCTTTCACACTCACGATGTGTGAAAAGGTTAGCATGCGTTTAGCTAGGGCGCACTCCTGATACATCTCTCAGTGTGATTTTGACCATCGCATGTGCTCTCGTTTTCATTACTGTCGTCAATTTGTTACTGCTTTCTAATATCGGACTTAGATTTTCTTTGTGATTTGGACTTGTTAACCTGGTGATATTGACAACTCAGCTCTCATTTATGGGCATCGTGTTGTGCTATCGATTGCACGTGTTATTTTGGAAAATTTTGTATATCATGCCTCAACAATACACGCCGGCCGAATACGTAAACATGCATTACATTTATGGTTTATGTGATGGCAACGCCAATAGAGCTGCTAGAGTTTATCGGGAAAAATATCCAAATGCCCGGCATCCTGACTATCGTGTCTTCATAAGAGTGCACAACACATTTTTGAAAGGACGATTTCCTGGGACCGGCGTAGGCGGGGCGAGTGAAGGACGACCACAACGCCACAGTGCAGCCGAAGTACTGGAAATAGTTGCAGAAGACCCTGGTACGTCCATAAGTGTAATTTCAAGGCGCACCGGTATACCTCAAAAATCTGTACACAGGATTTTAAAAAGGCATGAATTATATCCCTATCATTATCAAAGGGTCCAAACATTAATGCCAAGGGACGCTGCTGCGAGAATAACATTTTGTCGCATAATGCTGCGAAAGATGAGGGAAGACCAAAGTTTTTTTAATAAAATTTTATGGAGTGACGAGTCAACGTGTCGAAAAGATGGTTTTTTGAATCTTCACAACATACACAGCTGGCAACTCGAAAACCCAAGACTTATCCGAGAAGACCGATCGCAATATCAATTTAAAATTAATTTATGGACTGGCATTATTAATGGCAAAATCATTGGTCCATTCGAATTGCCGGCAATATTAAATGCGGATATGTATTTGAATTTTTTAGCAAATACTTTACCTAGTTTACTGCAAGACGTCCCACAAGAGATAAGAAATGAGATGTGGCTACAAAATGATGGGTGTCCAGCACATTACGCTGTTCGTGTCAGGGAACATTTAAATAATACTTATCCAGATAGATGGATAGGGCGATTGGGGCCAATTTTATGGCCTCCACGTTCGCCAGACCTGAACCCCTTGGACTTCTTTTACTGGGGCTGTATAAAAGAAAAAGTATACAGTGAAACAATAAGTTCTGTAGAAGAGTTGCGTGCGCGCATTCAAGTAGCAGCGAGAAAAATTGAAGAAGCCGGTTATGTGCGCCGGATTAAGCGATCGTTTATTAGGCGATGTAGAGCGTGCATAGCTGCCGGCGGAGGACACTTCGAACATTTAGTTTAAGTTGTTGAATAAATATTTTTACGTACTAAAACAACCTAGTTTTCTTTTGAATATCCTTAATAGTGGCCCCATAGTGTTTGTGTAAAGAATCTTGGCAGAAATAAATCATTATGACGAAGTTTTATAACCATTTACAACATTACATGAAAAAAATATTTTCTCACCTTGATATTGATCTCGCTCATGTAGCTTAATATTACTTGTGAAGTATGCATTGTTATACCTTTTTAGAATCTACACATACTAGATAATTTATTAAGATCATGGGCAGCTATAGCGCCGTACTTTTTTTTTACACAGTAAATGATCAAAAGTTGACCCTAAGTAAAACAAAAACATAAAAAATCTTAAAATGACAATTTTGAAAATGACCAACGTTAAAAACGCCTAAAACAGTACTAAAACTAAATAATACACATCTTCAAGACTATAATACAAAAAAAATTACACAGAAATACCTAAATTTAACGAAATGGCAACGGAATGAATGCAAAGAGTAGCGAAATTTATAAAAAAACATAAAAGTCTACGCCATTTCCATACGGTTAGAAACCCTGGCAAAAAGATACGATTTTC
This sequence comes from Spilarctia lutea, assembly GCA_916048165.1. Classification (NCBI taxonomy): domain Eukaryota; kingdom Metazoa; phylum Arthropoda; class Insecta; order Lepidoptera; family Erebidae; genus Spilarctia; species Spilarctia lutea. The sequence continues at coordinate 19,047,602 of OU696471.1, read as the reverse complement.
TAATAGTCTCATAGCCGGACCAACTCCAGTTTACGACTTATCCATTATTTACGACAGACCCTGTATATAATAGATACATTTTATGGATTACAGATAACGTTTAATTAAAGAGGTCAGCTTAAATTCTAATATTTATGACCGCAATCTCAACAAGAACCGATCAAGGAATAAATTCTATAATATATACATAGTACTCTGTGGAATAAATGACCGTTCTTTAATTTGCCATTTAATTCCGCGGCTGCCAGAGTAATAGGTAAAGAACTATGGAGGTATCTCTACCCTCCATTTAAAGAACAAATGTTATAAATGTGTATTGCCAGGTGACAATAACAAAAAATCTACAGACCTATTACAAAACATAGATGAAGATAAGTTATTCAAATACCTCTTTAAAAAAACAATGAATCATAAAGTCTAGTCTAGTTACTACATAATAAATTATGTTCTCCATTAATTGAATCATAAACAATTTTTTTTTTTAATTCATGTACCGATGAAAATATTTCCAAACTTAAGATAAATTGTATTTCAGCCCTACTAAAAGTTAAAATAAGATACCAATAAGTAATTGAGTTGTCCATTTTGCAATAACCAATAATAATGGCATTTCTCTTCGAATCGTGCACTACATTTATTAGCATTTTCAAAGTAATCAAATAGAAATGTACCTACCTATTGTGTTACGAGAAACATGAGTCACGGTGATGATGAAGAACAAAGCCTTGGCGCCTCGTAAATATTTTATTTATAGAATTAATATAGGGTCTGTTAATAGTAACAGCCTCTTGGTTAATACCAAAGATATATAATATATGTAAATAAAAAAAACAGATATGTTATCAGCGCACGAAAACTGAAGACTCTCGAATGCGACCCAATTGACGTACCTTGCAATTATAATACGCAATGAGACTTATGACGTCATTGTAGGTAAAGATAGAGAGAGTAAACTAATTTTGCCGTGAGAGCGATAAGGATGCAAGGACTAAGAACATAGATTTGTTTTACAGAATCGAATTGACAGTGATTTTAATGACTTTTTTGTTGTTTTGAAACTTGAGATAAAGTTTATGTTATTTTGTGTCTACTTTAGTTTTGAGTGTTTATGGTATTTACTTTAGTTTATAATCATTCTATTCTTTCAAAAATAAAATTTATATATTTATTAAAGAGGGAAATGGTGTAGACAAGGGTTTTACCTATTCACTTTACTTCCTTATCTCAAGATTAACTTTTAGTGCTAACAGATTGTTATTTACTAGCTGACCCACGCAACCTCGCTTGCGTCTTATATTGCCCGTAGCGTAAAATTTTCCCCCGTTTTTGAAATATTCTTCATTGGTGCTTCACTTCTATTAGGGGTAACGTGATGATATATAGCCTATAGCCTTCCTAGATAAATGGACTATCGAACACCGAAAGAATTTTTGAAATCGGACCAGCGGTTTCTGAGATTAGCGCGTTCAAACAAACAAACAAACTCTGCAGCTTTATTATTAGTATAGATGTTTAGAGGCGGTTGCGCCTGCCCTTAAGGTGTAAACACAATTGAGAATAAACCAAGTTGGAGTCAACATGTGAATACTTTTATTTCATTATTTGGCCCTTTTAGTAATAAGTAACACGTAATATATCTATACACCTACTTAAGCAACCTGCTAACCTTTCCATATAGTGTCCAATCTACAAATATAAAAATGTTATTCTATACAATCATTTGAAATTAAAGAATACATTTGAAGGGTGATAATTAAATATAGCTATCTTTTTCTTTCAAGTGCGTACGTCGTATCTTTCGTACTATTCAACAGTGAAATTTGCCAATGCATGCAGTTTTAGACCGCACGGTACAGTTTGCGGCGCAAATTATTACGTACGTAACATATCTATAGTCGTTCCAATAGTTTATTTAACTTTTGACAGCTCTAATACTTAATCAAATAGTGATACCCTGACCCGTTACCTATTCGATTTCTTTCATCGATCGATTTTATGCATTAAGAAGTTTTAATCGATTTAACAAACTCATTATTTTATAGATAATTTCGTACTTCATATTTCTATGTGTTTCAATGTGCGACCTCCTTTGTCAAAATAAAGAAGAAATGGATTAAAAGAATGTTGTTCAAATATGACGGTTCTATGTCATGAAAAAATATATAAAAGAAACTGAATTTTCAAAATGTATGGTGGTATTGTGTTGTAATTCAGTGGTTAATATTGTATTTGTTAAACTATTGATGATCTTTATTAAATCTCTCTATGTCTATTTTAAAATAATCTACAGTATTTCAATGAGTAACCTTCAATATAGTTGAGTATTTATATTCCTCCGTATTGATTTATTTGTGAATTCTCACGTTTGGTTGAGTTGAGCGTATCGTTCCTGCCTTCGTTACTGTCAAAATGCCAAAAAAGAAAGTACTCAAAGGACAAACAAGAGAGTTTGTCTTGCGACTTCGTGAATACTTTGAAAAGGAAAGCCGTAATGCTGGGCCTCTTATACCAGTGACTCAAGTTAGAGACCGTGTTGCAGCAGCATTAGGTATTAGTGCTCCAACAGTGGCAAAAATAACAAAAGAAGGCTACGGCAGCAGTGGCATGGAACAGAATAAGCTATCTACACCTAAGTGAAAACGTCCGCCTAGTAAAGTTACAGCCGTTGACAATTTTGACGCTGATGCTATTCGTCGTCATATATACGACTATTACCAAAGAAAAGAGATTCCAACATTAAAAAAACTAACACAATCTCTTCGAAATAGTGGTTTGTTCCGTGGTCAAAAATCTTCTCTGACAAAGGTATTGAAAGACATTGGAATGTTATTCCAAAAATGTGACAAACGAAAAATTTTAATGGAACGCAATGATATTGCTTTGTATAGATGCGATTTTTTAAGACAACCAAAAAAAATAGAAGATTGGTCGAATGTTGTTTTCACAGATGAAACTTGGCTCAATGCGAATCATACGCTGTCAAAAACTTGGACTGACAACACCGTTGGCTCCACTTCTACAGTACCAATGGGAAAAGGCGAACGACTGATTATTTGTCATGCAGGAACAGTAAAAGGATTTGTGCCAGGCGCTCTATTAGCTTTTAAATCCCAGAAAACAGGAGATTATCATGAGGAGATGAATTCGAACGTGTATGAAAAGTGGTTCAGAGAAATGCTTACATCACTCGAAGAGCCATCAATAATATTTATTGATAATGCACCTTATCACTCTCGTCAAATTAATAAAATACCAACACAGGCCAACAAAAAACATGAAATTATAAACTGGCTCCGTGACAATGGCGAAGAGGTGAATGAGTCCCTACTAAAAGTAGAGTTAGTAAAGATATTAAAAACAAAGAAGCTGCCAAAACGATACGTCATAGATGAAATGGCAGCAGAGCATGGGCATACCGTCCTCAGAATTCCCCCATATCACTGCCAATATAATGCAATTGAAATGATCTGGGCACAAGTTAAAGGATATGCTGCGAGGAACAATACAACTCCTCCTTTCACCGCAAGAAAAATGCTGAATTTACTGAAAAATGCGTGTGAAAAAGTAACTCCAGAAAACTGGGCGAATGTTGTAGAAAAAACAAAGAAGGTGATAATGTCGGATTGGGATCGGGATGTTGCATTCGACAATTTATCTATCCAAGAAATGATAATCAATATTACTGAGAACTCAAGTGATGATGATTCCTGGTCATACGAAGAAGACGATTCTTTATAATTAAAATTAGTATTACAGTACCTCTTTTGGTTGTTTTATTTTTAATCCGTAAATTACTACGAATTTCAACATTTTGTACCTGTTCATTACAAGTAGGTACCGCAGGTAGTTTTTATTTGAACCAACTATAGTAAGTCTAAACAATTATTTTAGATTCATTAATTTGCGGCGAATACATTCGATCCCATTACTAGGTACGAGTACGATGGAACTGTTTTCATTACGCAAATTATTTATGCATTGAAACAGAGACATTTAGGGCATTTTAATGCAAAATAATAAAGCTTTTTACGTGATTTGATATAAAATATAATCACAATAATTTTATTGTATGTTTTATTAATATAATCGATAATCGATTTATTTCAAAACCGTTTTTATAGTCTGTGGTCATTAATTACGAATGACACATCCCTAAGTAGGCGGAGCCCGCCCATAAAGTACAGTATTATCTGTAGTACATTGTATCAAAAATTATTACAAAACTTTATGTGCGTGATCTGTCAAAAGTTAAATAAAGTATTGGAACGACTATAGTGTTTTAAAACATCATTGACTAATACTAAATTGCATACCAAAGACAATGAGGTCCTGTAATGAAGTTTTACTTCGACGACTTAAGACTTTTCTAAAAACCGAAAACTTTTTAAAAGGTTCTTTTCATAGATGGCGCCACCTGTACGTGAAGGTAGGATAAACATTTTGCAGAAATAAATTTCCGCGATGCCTAATAAAATTGCGTTACACAGTGCAATAAAACACGTTAGTAATTAATGAAATGGAATAAAATAATAAAATATCGGCTAAGTATCACAAAGATGCTTAACAAGGTTTTTTATTTAAGAATGAGGTGTTATCTACATTGATATACATGGTTCTTTGTACATATATCAATGGTTACCTATCTTTAATTAATAGGTAGATACCCATATACCTATTACCGATCAAAATAATTACGTAGTCTTGTAAAGTTATGAATCATTTTGGTTCAGTTTATTGCCAGTGAGATAAAGGTTAAATGGTAAACTCACAATTATGTATTTAAATAATTTTAGTTTTATTTATAATTAATTATTTAAAACAAAACAGTTGAAAATAAAAGTAACTTTAACCTTTATGATTTTTTTAAAAAAGAAAAACTTTCGAAATTCAAATTTCAAGCAAAAAAATGTCAAAGCTGCATTCGAAAATTTAATACGTAAGTAATAACGTTAATTTCAAAAGCATTCGATTCACCGTTCTCCGTGCGGCCATGCATCCCAAGCCTTTTACTTTAGTTGCGACACACACGTCCCGGGGTCAATGGTGAGCGAGCAAATGTTAAAGCACCTGTAACTAGATTCGAATTTTAAAAACTATACCATCGTTCACATTACAAAAGCAAAGATTGGTCCGGATTGAGTCGATTTTTTTATTTTTAAATCTAAAAACTTGGTATTTAACACACATATTATTTATAAGCTTTTTAAGTAAATATAAAAACATTATACCCAATAACTTTATTAAACAATTTGAAACTTTGATTCCTAAGTTAAAAATTTAGATTAATTTGATTAGTTAAAGTAATTAATTGAAAAACATTTTGTTTAGAAATCGATAAGTTTTAATCTCAAAAAGTTATAAAGATCTAAAAATTACAGTAAGCGAAAAGAATTTTCATAAGAACTACACGGATTTAGCGTTGGTGTCTTTGTGTGATTCGCACAAAGCGTTATGATCCGTTTTTTTTGTCTCAAGGAGTTTTCTGTTTTTGAGTGTAACATAACATTATAATTTAGCAGTCTGTATATGCATGCCTATATGGCATTTCGTTGTATAGTAGTGTTGTAGAAAGACTTTATAAATGACAATTCATTGGAAAGTCAAAATCTAAACATATTTGTGAATCTTTTGGACAAGCTTTCTCCGTGTGTTAACACTGGTAGTAATAAACGTGCAACTTCTTTTAATAGAAAATTAAACACAACAAAACATACTATTAATAAGATATATCAGATATCCAGTAACGGTTCTGAAAGCGAGTATCGTATGATCTTGTGTTAATAATCTGTGTCGATGCGAAAACTATGTCACAGCACTACCGCTAGGGTCATAGTGATGTGCTCTATTACGCGTGAGATCTAGAGATTGTCATAGGCTGTATGAACGTATTTTTATAATAAGGACCCTAAAATTAATATAATACGCAATGCAAATTACGAACGACCTAAGAAAAGATAGATGTTGTAAAACAAGACTGTGTGTCTGTCTGTATGTTGTAGCCGTAGTAGGTGGCTCATATACCCACGAATGAACCGATTTGAATTTGTTTTTTAAATAGGAAAAGCTCAAAGTTGTTACATGTTCATTCGAATTTGAAGAAAAAATAACAAATCTATACTAATAATAAAGCTGAAGAGTTTGTTTGTTTGTTTGAACGCGCTAATCTCAGGAACCGCTGAACCGATTTGAAAAATTCTTTCAGTGTTGGATAGTCCATTTATCGAGGAAGGCTATAGGCTATACGTATATAGGCTATATCATCACGCTACTACTAATAGGAGACAGAGCACCAATGAAGAATGTTTCAAAAACGGGGAAAAATTTTCACACTACGGGCAATATAAGACGCAAACGAGGTTGCGTGGGTCAGCTAGTCTCGTATAAATATTACTCGAAGGTTTTGTTATAGTTTCGTGTGTACTTTATACGAGGTCGTACTAATTCTAACATAATTTCCATAACAGGTTAAAATAATTATATCTACTTATAAATCAAGGTTAACTATAAAAGTAGGGAGATACACCTACAATTAGCTTTTGTAGGACTTCCTGGCTATAAAACCCTTTTAATGTTTTACATAAATAAATGTACCTACCTTACCTACCTCTATTTTTTAAAGAAAAATATGTAAGTCGAAATATTTTTATTAAAAAAAAATCCTTATAAATTTATTTGAAATTGTCTCTTTCATCGTGTATTTTTATTACATTTATATTTTTATTTTATTATTATTCATATACATATATTATTTTTAAATAATTGTGATTTGGAATCTTGTAGTTGCATATTCTCAATAATCCGGGATTTAAGAAGTGCTTGCGCTAGTAGAATAATCACTAAAATCAATCAAAATAACATCTAATAAGTTAATAAAAAGTAAAATTAAAAAAGAAACTAAATAATATACACGACCAAGAGTATGTAAATAAAGAAAAAGGAACAAAGAACTTCTTTTGAAGTCCACACAATGGAACATGCGGTAGGCTGTTATTCGATTCTTGTACTGACGCGACAGTTTTAAAAAAAGAACGAATATATGTACATATAGGTACTATTATATTTACCTACATAACAGTGAATTATAATAAAACCGACAGTTTATAAAAAATCAATATGTTTACTTCTTCAATCTGCAAAAATAATTTTCCTAATCTGTTCATTATCAACATGAAAAAAAACACAATCGAATTGAGAACTTCCTTCTTTGCAATTGGTTAAATATAAATAAGCACACTACGAATAGTACCTATTTTAAAAATACTTTATTTGTTTGTATCTGTATACTATTAGCTTTGTATATGGAGGGTAGAGATAAGGAGTTTCATCTGTGTACATGAAAAGTGTCCGTTGAAATGCATTAAATTAGGGTGGCGCCACATTAGCATCAGAGTAAACTTCTTAAAATCAATACACACACTTTTTCATAAAATTGAATGATAAAAAATCAATAAACGTACTATTCACAGTTCAGAAAATAAAATATATTTACTACATTATTTTGTAATACGCAAGTAGTGACAATATTGTTAAATTTTTTACCTCGGCGTACTTCAATTCGTTCACAATTGCTACATTCATACCATAACCTGTGTCTACACCAGCGCCATTCTGGAAGGTTTTTGAACTGTTATTTACAGCTTATGCTGGACACTTTTTTCAATTTTCTTCCATATAAGATAACACTCCTTGTCTCTACCCTCCATAGCTTTGTAATAATATTAAACCAATTTTAAACAAAGAATAGATCCAAAAGTACTGATTGGTTGGCAATGGTATCTACTGAATGGAACATGGCAGCATAGAGTATAGAGTTACGCGAAGGTCTCTGCTCCCTGGGCAGACGCGCGCTGACTCACGCGGCCGTGCGCTTCCGCCTGATAGCAAGGTCACCGGCCGCGACGCACACAGCTGTACACACTCACACATATATACGTGAAAGTAGTGAGAGTACACTCACAACAAAACGCGATACTTTTTATTATTTTCTTCCTTTCTTTGTGCCAAATACGGGACTAACTAATTTAACCTTTGACTTGACCATAGACTACACGATTAGTTACTAATCTTCATTTAATATTTTAATGTGTTTTATCTTGTGTATTGGACTCATAGTCGTCTCATATATTAAATTTATTAATAAATATTTTGCATTAATAATGTGGTATGTCATTTCCAAGAAAATTTTGTTGGAATTTTTATAGCGCGGTTGCAATATCAAGTTAAACATTATTATTCACCGAACAAACACGAATTCACGAGCATCAGCAATTTGTTAAAGATATTTATAACTATAGTTTGTTGAAAGAGTTTATTTCAAAAAAGGTTGCGGTCGATAATTGGGAGATCATTACTTTTAATATTTTTAAGTTTCTTATTATTACGGTCAAAAAGTAGTTTGTCTAGAATTTGTACAAAATATCAAATTGTGACGTCATATTCGCTTCTGTCATTTGTGTCTGGTTTGATATTGAAAAATATATTATTAGCTTAGTTACGAGTTATTTTGTTAAGTATTATAATAATGCTCAATGTTGTAGGCATAACTAAATAACCGTTTGTGACCTTACAAAATAAAGTTACCATAGAAAACTCCCCTGTTGTACACACAGAGGGGTGTCTGCTACAATGATTTGCTGATCAATTATGATCCTATGCTTGTGTGTGTAAACTTGTCCTGTACGTATAACTTGAATAAAATTGACATTGTACATTTAGCTCCACGACAGATCAAAATATTTACGGGACTATATGTATAGTATGTAGTCTTTTTTAGGTGTCCGTACCTCAAAAGGAAAAACCGGAACCCATTAAGGGATCACTTTGTTGGCCGTCTGTCTATCAAGACCCTTTTTCTAAGGAACGCGTGCAAGTATAAATCTGAAATTGATATCAAACACTCAGGTCTACTTGAAGCTGTGAAAAAATCAAACTTCTAAGCCGACGCAATCAAAACTTACAGCCGTTTATGCTGCAAATTTTCAACTCTCGCAAGGAAATCAAAACCTACAGGGTACTACCCGTGAACACAGAATCTTAATATTTGATACGAAGTAATGACTTATATAGCTCAGATAAAGACAAAATGTAATATCTCTATAGGTTTATACAGAACTCAGTGTGCACGAGTCCGACTCTCAGTCATTTTTGTACTTTGTACATTTCTTCTACCTGTAACCGTTAAAGTACTTATATCAATCCTCCTTTATAAGCAGTAGTCTATGTCCAGCAATGGGCTGTTAAAAGCTTTTAATGGTGACGTGATTTATTTCAATTATCTTGAACGTTTTTGTGCGGAATATTCTTTATTTTATTCATGTATTACCTACGTAATACGATGTCTTCTTCTTTTGATGAAATGGCAACCAGCCGGATCACTCGAATCACCTATTTTTGCCAATGTCAAGTATTTATAGTCTTCAATTATAAGTCTTCAAGTCTTTAAGTCGTCGTCGTGATGAAATTAATGATAAAAAATATATAAAATGTGGATGACATGAAATGGGGACCGTCTTCCGAAAAAACAAAAAACGATCTCCTAATACGATGTCCTCTTGAAGTTTCAATTCGATTGATGATGAAGCTGTCATAAGTCAATAACATTATGATCATGATAGTCTGACCGTTAACTGTAAATTTAATAGTTAATTGCTTCAGCAGAAGCGATTAATCGATTATATCCGGCTAAGAACGAACAATGAGCTTGCTAAGAGGCTTCTTCAACATTCATTTTGGAATTAAACTAAAAATTTTAAACAAATATTTCGGACATCTTACACACAACGCTATCTAGTCCCAAGCTAAGCAGAGCTTGTGTTATGTGTACTAGACAACTGATTTAAATACATATACACTTTTTTTTGTAAATACATACATATTTACATAGAAAACACCCAAACTCCGAAACAAATATTTGCAGATCATACAAATATTTGGTCCGATGCGCCACAGAGGCAGATAATAAAAGAAAGAGAGTTTAGAGAAAGAGTTAAGTAAATTTTTAATCAGGTTTTGGATAGGTACTGTCAGAGACATACGAGTTCTACTTCTCTGGCAATAGTTCACTTATAAGGTACCTCTAGTGTTTATACTTTCATATAAAGTAGGTAGAAGTATTTGTATAGTGTACCAGTTTTTGCCAGCGTGTATTAACCTCTCGGGTGCGGCAACACGGATCCATGTTTGTGCCGTCGGTGCGGCACACACGGATCCATGTTTTCCGCAGTTAACTTGCATTTTAATTAATTTTGGGTATTAAAGTTATTATAATAAAGTCTAGAAAGGTTTGTTATGCATTTGCTTTATACGAACAACATTTTAAAACATTCGTTTGTCAAGTGCGCTTCAAGAGCCATTAAAAAAACGAGTTCCAATTTCAAAGTTGACGATGACGCAACGCGATCTTTCAAGTGCCTCTTAAAATTGATTTTTTGCCGATAAGGTGGTTTTGAAGGTAGTTTGTTGTTATATTTTACTTATTATACTTATTTTAGGAACCACTATCAATACGAATTGAGGCATAAATCATGCGTAATTTTGAATAGTGTTACTCAAAAAGTTACCGAGTCTATTACCTATTGAAAAGGGCTTACTCATTTGAAGGTTTTTACGCATTTATTCTTATGTTTTTATTGATAAAATGATATAATTGCGATGAGAATCTTATATACAATATAGAATAGCAACAAAAATGTGCTAGAAAAGCTAAATATTTAAATAAACACTCATTTTTTGCCTGACGAGCGAAATTAGACGCACACATACACAGGGCTCCCACGCCATTACTGTTCTACATCATCATCAGCGTATCGTAGTCCACTGCTGGACATAGGCCTCTCCAATAGCACGCCACTTAAAATTGTATATCGCCGTTGATTCGTGTTTGCACGCAGCCTAGCGGGAAGTCCCGGAACTATTAACACCCACACATACACAGTAGTGACGGACAATGAACAAGACGTAAACTGATCTTTGTTTATGTTTTACTAAATTATTTTGTATTGACCATAGACTTTGTGTGTCATAATGGAACGATCAGTTTGTTCTCTTTAGCATTCAGTCATTTTCATAGAGTTTAGAGAATTCTCAGAACTTAAAAATAATAAATGAAAACTGGTCTAGCAAACGAGTCCTTTTATTAAATAACTTGATAAATAGGTTGTTTTTTTTATGTATTGTTCCTGTCTTTTGCACTAGTTAACTAAAAAAATAAATTATTTAACTAAAAAACACTATTTCTTCATATAAATACTACGTAATTTGGTGTTCGGCGCAAATAATAGTTTGATTGTAAAGTGACAAAATGGCGAATATCTCGACAGCGAAATGTGATTTTTACAAATATGTTTCTCAATGAATTTTTACTGCAGTTATAGTGTTTTTTATATCAGTAGATAGCTTAGTTATCGAACTTTATGAGGATAATAAGTAAAATGAATAATAAACCACATAAAATATTAAAATCATGTTTATTAACACAATAGGTGCGTAAATTAATACTTGGCTCAATTGTGAGTAAATAATAAAGCGATAACATTAGTTTAGTAATAAAATATGGCATAACCATGTACGCTTGTTATCCATCTTTTGAAAAATAATCACTTTTATAACCACCGAGCATTGTTTTTGAAAAGATTTGATCATTTTCGTACACCATGCACCGTGCTGCAAAATTTTGCAATTTCGCCGCACGGTGCATGGAACCGGAAGTACCCGTTCGCGCATCCGAAAGATTAAGAGTAGCTTATGTCCTTCCTCAAGAATCAAAGTATCTCCATATCAAATTTCATTGATATCGGTGCAGCTATTTAGCCGAGAAAACGTAAAAGACAAATATACTGACATAGTTACTTTCGAATTTATAATATTAGTGTAGAAACAGAGAGAGATACGAGGTAATCAATTGAGTTGAAGTAAATTTCCCTGCTTCATTTGTAATTGTCTTATCTGTACCAATTTTATCAGTTTGTTTGTTTGAACGTTACTATTAGTAATTGGGACTAATTGGTTCGAAAAGAAAAGTGATTTTAATGTTGGATAGCCCATTTTTCAAGGAAGGTACGTTACGACCATCAGGATCGAACAATAAAAAAAATGTTGCAGAAATGGTCTTTTTTTATAGATGTAGACAAAGTGCGCTGGTCAGTTAGTAAGAAAATAATGGGTCAACACACATCATTAAATATTACTTAGTATAAAACAAAGTCGCTTCCGCTGTCTGTCTGTCCCTAAAAATACTTAGATCTTTAAAACTACGCAACGGATTTTGATGCGGTTTTCTTTAATACATAAAGTGATTCAAGAGGAAAGTTTATATGAATAAAACATGTATGATATAGTAAAGAAACACTGATAATTTTAGAGGTTTCTAATGTGATGTCGTAAACAAACACAATTTTTGCGCCTACATTGCATAAATGCTCTGGCTGAAACCTACGATATAGTTCAAAATAATATACTACAGTATTGGACATCTTAAGAAAGTCTACAAAGAAATTCCGCGATAGTATATGTCTATCTCTTATGGATAACCCACCATAACCATTTTTATTCCTTTCTTTTTACAAGACATAATGGCTTAATTTAAGGCTTATTTATTTTACAAAGCAATTTTAAGCAATACAGTATTAATCCTTATTCGATTAAGTACATTAAATACATTATGCATTTAATATAGATCAATATGGCTCCTTGTAGTGTGTAACTTAAATGAATATATTCGAATATATTACATACTAGCTGACCCACGCAACCTCGTTTGCGTCTTATATTGCCCGTAGCGTGAAAATTTGCCCCCATTTTTGAAACATTCTTCATTGGTGCTCCGCTCCTATTAGTAGTAGCGTGATGATATATAGCCTATAGCCTCCCTTGATGAATGAACTATCCAACACCAAAATAATTTTTCAAATCGGACCAGCGGTTCCTGAGATTAGCGCGTTCAAATAAACAAAGAAATAAACTCTTCTGCTTTATTATTAGTATAGATTTAAATCGCACGAATCGTGTCGTCTGTGGGTGCATCCGATACAAATAATTAAAATAAGAATTTGTAGGTTACGTTAAATAGTCGAGCTTAAAATTTTCTGTCGTTTAAAACAAGCAGCACTTTAAATGTGAATGGATAGCTTGTAAGTTAGTCGGTTTAGTTTATATTCAAGGTGAGGTAATTTATATGCAGTCAGTGTGTTGCTTAATGTTGCTTACATAAGCATACCGTTGTAATAATTAGATGAAAATCTAATTGTGTGTACACAATGTTTACTTAGTGATATCGATCGGTAATACACTATTACCACCCACAATGCATTGCACTTATTGTGACGAAACCTTCTACATTCAAGTTTATGTAGTAAATTTAGTAGCTTTGATTTATATCAGTTTCAGCTTTTGGCCACAGTTCCAGCCGCGTCCTTCCTTAAGGGTCAAAAGTATCTTCATGACAAATGTTGATTGGTGCAGCTGTTGATCACGTAGCCCTGAACGTGTAACAAACATACGGAGTTACTTTCAAATTTAATATTAATATGGATGAAAAACTTGAAACTAGAATATGTCGTTGCATATTTTTTCCTATAAATGTTTTTACAAATGGTAATACCAAAAAGTATTTTGACAGGTATAAAAATGGACATTGGGGTTTTTGTTGCAGAAAAAAAAAGATTTCATAGCATAGAGTGGAATAAATTACATATAGACGTGAAACGTGGCCCAAAAGCTAGTAGTATCTATCAGATCTCACAACTTTCGTAAATGTGGTAAATGGCCTAATTTCCATTTTTAACCGACTTCAAAAAAGGACTATAAGGAGAAATTTCGACTGGGTGAACAGATTTTGAAGTCGTTTTTCTGTTAAAATTTTGTATTGTATTCCAATTCATTTTATGAAGATATGTGAGACTTAATAGTCATTTAGATAGAAATCTCTTTATTCAAGTTTCAAGGATTGTATGCTAAGATGTATTGCCACTGTTATTCTCATACTGTATGTTACTAAATGGCACTAGTAGACCACGCTTTGCAAGGCTAAATCTCTAAAGGAATTTTGATATAAATCCTTTAGAGATTTAGGTTGGGTTGTAGTTATTTTAGAACGAACTAAACATTCTGCAAGGTCGACATCAAGTTTAAAAGTTTCTGAGGTAGTCGAAACAACGATTAAATTAATTCGAACTCTGAAAACATACTAAAAGATGAATCCTAAATCTCTCGGAATGCGCTATAAAATTAGTCATTTCAGATTTTTTATGAGAGCCAGACACAGAAAGAATTCTGGCATAATAAAAAGTTTCAATAAGGTTTAGTTTCGCTTGTTTTTTTGTTTTAATAAATACACAAACGCTCATCCCTACATTCCCAAAGCCAGACACTATTAAACGCACACATATGTACTTATATAAATAACTACATACCCATATATATTGTATCTCTGTATGTAACGCCTTCACGGCTAAACCGCTGCACCGATTTCAATCAAAATGTGGTATAATAATAATAATAATAATAAATATTTTGGACAATTTAACACACAACGCCATCTAGTCCCAAGCTAAGCAGAGCTTGTGTTATGGGTACTAGACAACTGATATAAATACATATATACTTTTTTTTTGGAAATACATACATATTATACATAGAAAACACCCAAACTTCGAAACAAATATTTGCAGATCATACAAACATTTGGACCGACCCGGGAATCGAACCCGAGACCTCAAGCACAGCAGTCGCTTACGCTACCACTTGCGCCACCGAGGCAGTCAATGGAGGAATATGGAGATACTTTGATTCTTAGGGAAGGACATACCTTACCCTACTGAGTAGGGTAGTGATTCATGAAAAGTGGGTATAAAGGGAATGAATGTATATTGCAGTAAAGCCCTCATAACATGAAAGTCGTTACAAAGGTCATTACCCTTTCAGTAAGAATATGAAGTCTCTTAAAATTAAAACTGCATGGTAACATTATACATGGTTTTGTGTACCGATTAGGTACATGTACATAATTTCAAGGTTCAAATCAGTCATTACGGTTTTATATTACACTATCAATCCCACAAAGGTCTAGTTTCAATATTACAAAAATCGCTGTGAAAAAATAATAAGTATATGTCACATTATTAGTTCTATTTTAGTTCTTGACATAATTTTTGGAGATCGTTTTCTGTTTTTTGTGTAATATCAACCGCATGTAACGCCGCGGGTTGAAACTAGTCTAAAAAAGTAGCCTAAGTTACTTTTTATATATCTATCTGCCAGTGAAAGTCGTGTCAAAATCGGTCCAGCCGTTCCAGAGATTTGCCGGAATAAACAGACATACCAAAATTGGAAAAAAATAATATTTTGATATATCTACCCTGTATACATATTTATAATAATCGCATTTAGTAAAATGCGGTTATTTTAATATTACAAACAGACAATCCAATTTTACTTATTTGTATAGAATTGGCCTTCACATAATGGTTAGTTTTTTTTTTATTGTGTGTGAGGCAAACGAGCAGACGTATCACCTGATGGTAAGCGATTACCGCCGCCCATGGACACCCGCAACACCAGAGGCGTTACAAGTGCGTTGCAGGCCTTTTAAGAAGGAGTACATTATTTTCTTGAAGGTTTGAAGGTCGTATTGGTCCGGGAATTATTTCTTTAGATGTCAGTTGTTACATATTATATGCAGTTAAGTCTAAAGTTCAGCAGTGGGCTAAGTATTAAAAGCTGTTGATGATGAACCTATAAGTATTCTCATATAACCTAAATAAAGTAAATAGGTAGGAACATATATTACCTGGTCGTGTTATATGGACGTAAGAAATATGAATTTGTAAATACTAGGTCCAAATTCGGAGTTATGTTTATGATAAGTAATATAAGCCTGTACGTGACCGATATTATTCACGTGGATTAATCCCAATAAGCCAAATTAGCGAAGTCATCAAATTCTCTGCGTCATGCACATACAACAAGGTGGTCCACAAAAAATAGTCTGCACTTTGGACCCAGTCTTGATCGTGTTCGTTGCGTTGAAAGCAAAAAAAAATCTTTAGTAAACGTCAAAACAGTAGTGTCGGTGCATTTTCGTACGAAATACTTAGATATGACGTCACGCCGTGTTGTTGTCAAATTATTCATTTTAAATGTCAATTTGAAGATTGTAAAAAACGAATAACATTTTTTGTTATTGAATAGGTGCGCTAACGAGCAGACGTATCGTCTGATGATAAACGATTACCGTCACCCATGAACACCCGCAACACTAAAAGCGTCTTAAGTGCATTGCCGCCTGCCGGCCTTTGGGGGATGGGTGGAGGGATGGGGTATAGACCTCCGGTATCCTCACTCACTCGGTGAAACACAGCGCGAGCGCTATTTCACACCAGTTTTTTGTGAGGCCATGGTATCACTCTGGTCGAGCCGGCCTATTCATACCGAAGCGTGGCTCTCCCACGGTAAGGTAATTAATTTTTTGGCTTAGTTATTTTTATTGACGGATCTGGTGAAATAATCTACTTTGAACATCAACCAAACCAAATATGTGAACGACCTTCAGCTCTATGCACAATTCTGAAGTGGAAATTACGAAATAATCTTATCAATAAATTGTAGATTCTGAACATGACGATTCAAATGTTTATTTATTGCAAATAAAACAATATAAGCAGTACATGCGGCAGTAGTAGAAATATACAAATATTTTATTTAGACTAGCTTTTGGATGCGGCTCCGCCCGCGTAAAGGTTGGTGCAAGAGTATAATGTAGACGATACCTACACTATACTATTGTCTATGTCTAGTATAATAAGTAAGTATTAATATTATTATTTTAATTAAAAAAGTTATCCCAATCCCATGTCATTCATATTGTATGTGTATTATTATAGTAAATTTACAACATATAGTATACACTACACGTATACAAGGGACTTAAAAATTGCACGCTCTCACGTGTCGCTCAATTATTAACCTTATCACTTATCAATAGATAAAAGCGCATTATTTGATATAATCAAGTCTCTAGACCAACCACAGACCTGACTTCACACCTATCTGATAGAAACATAAAAGGATTTTGTAGATACAATATGTCTGAATATTATTATACGTCATATACGATCCGATTCTAATAAGGAAGGACCTTTTGCTTTCTTCAAGTACCAAACCGTAGGATCATATCAAAAAGTAACCGTGAGAGAGCCACGCTTCGGTATGAATGGGCCGGCTAGACCGGAGTGATACCATGGCCTCACAGAAAACCGGTGTGAAACAGCGCCAGCGCTGTGTTTCACCGAGTGAGTGAGGATACCGGAGGGCCATACCCCAACCCCTTCCTCTTCCTATCCCCCAAAGACCGGCAACGCGCTTCTGACGCCTCTGGTGTAGCGGGTGTTCATGGGCGGCGGTAATCGCTTACCATCAGGCGATACGTCTGCTCGTTTGCCCATATACAATAAGAAAACAAAAACAAAGTATATCCATGCCATGATTGCCATCAAATTTCATTGAAATTTGTGCAGCGGTTTAGCAATATAAGCGTAGCAGACAGACAGATTTACTTTCGAATTTATAACATTCGAGCATTTTCGAATATCGTCCACGATCGCCGTAATGATGACATACGCTCTAGTGGTATCCTTACTTTACTCTTGTATAATTATGATTGAATTTTGATACCTAAATAATTTTTTCTGGACCTACACTTAAATACTTACTCCATTATTTCGGAGTAGAAATAATCAATTTACCGTCAGCAACAAACATGAGACACGTCATTTTATAAACAGCATTTCTTAAATCATCAACCTTTTTAGGTAGGTCCGAGAATACTCCCTTAGCTGACACTTGAAAATGTTTAGGATTTCCAAACTCTACAGCTTATAGCCTTGACATATTGTTTGTGATATTTAAAGTAACTTCCTATTCAAGATTAAAGATGTGCAGAGCATTTTATGAACAACAGCGTTTGAAGTAAAATGTCAATGTCTACAAGGTCGAACGCTTTGCTGAAATCCAAATGTGCTGCATTTACTGAACTAGGTACTTATAGTTTTTACTAAGTTTACAGAATTTGCATTTCTATACTAACATTATAAAGTAGAAGAGTATGTTTAGTTCAACGAGATAATCTTAGAAACAACTGGTTCCTATTAGAAAAATATTTTAGAACTTTTTATTTAGGCATTAGGTTTTTAAATCGAGGCAAATTTATTTCTTTTGAGTGATAAGAGGAAGAAGAGTCAATTAGTTGGCATCAAAAATTCGCATTGATATTTATCTAAAATCTAATTAAAATTAACTAGTTCAATCTTCGAATTCAGTTCGCCCTCAGGGTTGTGGAAGTCCGATGCCAGTCGCACCGTAGAAAACCCACTATTCAGGTAAAACTGGTTGAACTAGCCGACCCCAAATAATCTTGGGAATAATAAAGGCTAGGAAGATGATGATTATTCTAAAATCTAAACGTTGGTTTTTTTTTAATATAATTGTCGAGAGCTCTGATGTTTTGGCAAAAAACAATAACGTTGTGTTTTTTTTTTGGCCTAAAATCTCCAATGTAAAGTCTAAACATTTCGTTTACCGCCGAGCTAACGTCTTTATTGAAAGTCTATAATACATTCAAATATATACTCTTGAATTCAAGTAATTTATTGACGGACGGATGAGTACTCATGAATGGCTTCGATCATAGACAATATTTCTACGATACATGGGATATATCACCATTTATACATATGTATAACCCGTTAGTTGAATGCATAATATATGTTACCGGCCGGAGGCATGGAACAATGCGATTTAAAAATAGAATCCAGTGACTATTTCAATGTTTGTAGGCATACCCGTTATCTATACGACCGCTAAGCGCTAACATTTCTAAATAGAATCCAGTAGGAAGTGAAAACTAGGTGGAAACCTTGAAACAAATAATGAATGGGGAAACACTGCGTTTTCTTTGTTAGATTTAGTAAGGAATTTTATTCTAATTATGTCAAATTCTTTTACCTACTAAGCACATTAATGCAGTGTTTTAAAATCTAAAGTTTAGATAAATATATAATACCTTCCTAAACTACTACCAGTAGTATAATAATGATAAAATAAATATTTTATACACATTGCACTTGTGTCTGTGACTGTATACAAAAGAAATAAGGGAGGGAAGGGCGACGTGAGGCTCGGGGTGGGGGGTGTGCACCCTACGCGTCACGTGACGAGCGACCTTCAGGCGGCGCACCGACCTTGAGCGGCGCTCGCCCCGCGCGCGGGTCAGAGGTGAATGCACGCAGCCGCGCGCCCGCTCCCCTCGCTTACCGCCGCACAACCGAAAACCACGTAACTACTCACCTCGGTCCTATCTACGACTCCATGGCACTGACGACCCGACCGTCGCTGGCCTCGCAGTCACCATCCCGGCCTCGATCACCCACCCGTCGCGAACAGGTACCAGCGCGACGCGGCACACCTTTCCCATAAAATACAACCGACAAGTTTATTGACATCGAGTCTCACCAACGATTGCGCAAATGTTGCGATTTTTTAACTAATCAACCACATTCGTAATCTTCGTTCGTATATTAAAACACTTTATACTGATATGTGACCGTCTATTCACTCAATAAATACTTTAAAACAAGAAAAACATTGAACACAATGCACATACACGAGCGGCATTCGCGCCGCAGCACGTCTTTTTACCTCCGCAAAACAAAGCGGAATAAAATAATGTGGCGCACGGCCGAGCGAGCGTGACATCTCGCGAGCAGTCGCGGTTCGAGGTCGTTAAAATAAAAAGTAAATATTATCGACACCTGGTGGCTAGTAACACAATGTTGATTCAAAACCTGATTTTTCCATTAAACGTTTAGGAAATACGCTCCATAGATGGCAGTATTAGAGTGAAAGTATTAAATTAGACTAATCAACAAAATAATGTTATAACTACTTTAATATTTAAGGTTTTAAAATCACCTGATAAAAGATTTATAATATGCATTTTATTACAACTTATTAACCAGTAATCATCCATATTTTGTGTGGTCACTTAAAAGCTTATAAAGCCGATAGATGTCGCTAACAAAACATCATAAAGGTTAGATCCATAGATGGCATTTGTAGTGGCCAAGTTTATATTTGTTTAAAATAATACAACTTTACTTAGTTTACAACAAACGGGAAATATAATCGTTTTAATATTCGAAACATCTTATAAAACTTTCATGAAATATTGACTTTTACTGATGTAGACAAGAGGGGTCCGTAAACACGAACGAGGTGATACTCACATTTTGGAATGAGGCGTTGTGTCAAGATTCAAGATGCACAATGTTATAACTTAAATATTTAGAATTTGGATTTGTCGCTGGTGTCGTTGTTGATGTATTTCGTTAATCCAACAGAGGAATGTCTTTCTTTGTAGCTGATGCGTTCTAGACATGGCTGTTTAAATAAATATATGTTTCTTACTTTCTTCTTTCTTGGGACATGGTCAGTGGCGACAAGTCTTTGCAGAAGTCTTACCGCGACCTCGTTTTAGTCTAATTAATAATTATATTATGCGTATGGTAGTAGTGTCCGGGATTTTGATGGTCGCAACTATGATGTTATCGGACATCTTAAAGTGCATTAAAGCTATTTCTGGGGCTCTTTTATTTTTAGGCGTTGTGGCATTTATGTTATTTAGCTCCGTTCGATACCAAACCACTTCGATCGCCACATTAAGCTTTACTGGGGATGACAATTTTATTATGTGTTCCATGATTCAGCTGCCTAAAGGCGGGTCCTAACCCTGGGCTGCCCAGTGCCCATAAGCCCAGTATTAAATATAATCATCCTTAAATAGTGCATTGCTGGACATACGTCTCTCTTTAGAAAGGACGCTTTAATCTATTATAGCTCTCTGAAGCCTCGCAACCCCTAGAAGAGCGGTTGGTCGCTGGTAAACACAGTATAGATCACTGCAAAAAATCAAGAGTAATGATTTTTTTCTACCCTGCGATGTGTCAAAACGCGGTTGAAATCTACGTTGATAGAAAACCATGTAAATCGACTATGTATGTTAAGCCTTCACCGGAAAATTGCCCAAGAAAAAAAAAGAAATTGTTACAGAAGTTCTAAAAAGATTTCGTAAACATCCGCGCAGATTACTTATCAAATTTATCAATTAATAAAGCTTTCCTGATTATTAAGTGTATTTTGATTTTACTTCATCCAAACTATTAAAAAAACACGATTAATAATGTAAGAATATATGCAGACTAGGATTGTATCGGCATCAAACCCTCCACGAGGTATCTGGGGCTCGTACTCAATGACGGGTGGACTTCTGACATCACTAACGAAGTCTGGTCCCCAAGTTGGTTGGGGTAGCGTGTAAGTACATTGGCGCTGCTGCTTAACAGGAGAGGCTCCGATAATTCCTGTAGAAGACTCTCTCGGGAGGCCCTCAAGGCCATCAACGTTCGATCTGCGACGACCGCCAGGAGTGCTGTCAATCAGGGTCATAAAGAGGTAGTACTTAATCTCTTTTGAGGCGGCGAGTCAAGGCGAGGGTCCTTTCGGCTGTTTACTAGTGGTACAAGTGGCCGCCAGAGTTGGGCCGAAGTCCTGAAGCTAGAGGAATCGAGGCCACACCCTCGTAGAGGAGTGGAAGAAACGACTAGGGCAACCAAGCGCCGGGCACGCCGTTATTGCGGCTGTAAGACTCGTTATGGAGGATTTGCTCAAGATGAATCACGTTACACAGGCTGGCAGAATGTCCGGCCTGGGCGGAGCAGAGGCGTATCCTTGTCGCGGCCATCGGAGTGGGGATTCCTTAGCTCACTTTCCGCTAGCAAGTTATACTTGAAAAGGAGATGGCAGAGCTGTACCGTCAGGTCCGAAACGGGCCCGTTACCGCAGACTTCTCAGGATGCCGTGGCGCTGGAGATACCAGAACGACATCCGTCCTACATAAGCGCAAGCCTGAGGGTGACAGATGGGGCCATCTGTCAGTTATAAAAATCTAAAAAGAAGACAGTCAAGACCACTTGCCTATAAAAATGAAAACTTTAAATTATAAATAAACAGTTGTTAGTTCTGGATATTAAAACAAGTTCAAATTCTAAATTCAAAATCAAATTTTATTTTTAGATTAAACAAGAGTTGTTTAATCTTAAAATGAAATTTATAAATAAAAGCTTTTGTAAATTTTTATTATTTTATTTATATGTATGTACTAGCTGAGGCCCGCAATGCTAGCCGCTGTTATTGTTGTACATTTACAACCGTGGATAACACCCCACCAAAATGTTAATCTAAACCATTCTGGAATCCTCAGGAATAGATACTATTTTTCTTATTAAAGCATTTCAGCCCTTTAGGAGGAGTTTAGTCACATACACAGGCACAGAAGATTTATATATTTAAAGATATATACATTCACAGCTGGCTCAGTGCAATGAGATAAGTTGCGGAGTCATGTTGATGACTACTTACTTCCCATCCAAATCTGCCCATAGAAGTTTTCTCTTCAATTACTTCTTGTAAATAAATACTATATATGTTACGTTAGATTGTGGAATAACCTACCTGAGACAATAAGGAAATCTAAATCTCAGCATAACTTTAAAAAAATTACACTATTTATTACTTGACCATGTAAAGTATTCCAGTACAGGAATACGGTGGTAAATGTGTGGTACATCATAGATTTTAAGGTGTGGTAATTATGGTACTATTTGTGTATGGATTTATATAATATATGTTAGTATGTATGTAGTATATGTGGTATATATTAATGTAAGTAGGTATATATGTAGGTAGCTTAATGTGTATTATAACTTAGATCCATTGTATCCAAGTACACCGCCAACTACCCAAAGGATCATTTTATAATATCCGTACAAAGACACATATGAAGACACACCCTCCATATATGAAGGATACTTATGACAGTTCTGACAGATTTAAGAATAGGGAGGTGTCAAAATCGATCACCTCAGTATCCGAATCTCGACAAAATTTTAATTTATTTACAAATCAGTATAATCATACAGATTTATACAGACAAATATATATTATATACAAACCGGATTCCCTCCCATTATGGAGGGTAGAGATAAGGAGTATCATCTGTGTACATGAAAAGTGTCCGTTGAAATGCATTAAATTAGGGTGGCGCCACATTAGCATCAGAGTAAACTTCTTAAAATCAATACACACACTTTTTCATAAAATTGAATGATAAAAAATCAATAAACGTACTATTCACAGTTCAGAAAATAAAATATATTTATTACATTATTTTGTAATACGCAAGTAGTGACAATAATGTTAAATTTTTTACCTCGGTGTACTTCAATTCGTTCACAATTGCTACATTCATCAATACACACACTTTTCATAAAATTGAATGATAAAAAATCAATAAACGCATAACCTGTGTCTACACCAGCGCCATTCTGGAAGGTTTTTGAACTGTTATTTACAGCTTATGCTGGACACTTTTTTCAATTTTCTTCCATATAAGATAACACTCCTTGTCTCTACCCTCCATACCTCCCATAAAAGATATAAGATTAATTAAAGTTATTAAAGGAAAAAAATTAAATATATTTCATTGATCGTTTGATGTCAGTTGAAGTTTATTTAATATCAGAAGATCAATTAAATATCGTACTCCATAGGTCAGAAGAGGACCTATCTACATAACTTTGAAATTATGTCAAAAAAATATTTTTTTGTAGTAAGAAGATCAATTAATATGTCTAGAATCAAGACAAACTTATTCATTCTAGTTTTCGTAGTTACCACATGATCACATGAGCGACGACAGTGGTGACCTCATTTAATTTCTAGTTTTTGTGACGGGGTGTACCTTGTCTAGTAAACAAAGCCAAACCCTAGTGGGCAACTTTAACACCACTAGCATATTATGTTTGTATTTGCACTGCCTGTCATTTTATTGACGTTTGTCAACACGCAAAGTCGAATCGAAGTCCATAAAAACAGCTGTGATGCGAACGAATGATCGTCAATCAAAATTATTTACAAATATAAATAATTTGATGATTTTTGGATCCGGTAAATCTACATATTAATAATACTTTGTTCGATATAGTGGTAAAATAGAACTATTAACAAATTTAATTGGTGAAATGAGTCATTAATTAAAGTGTAATTGTGCCCTCGCATTGAATAGTCAAGGCTGTGGTAATAAAAGAACGTTATAAACTGATGTGATTTGTCATAATGGTGGAAGACAATGATCGTGGCTTTGGGAGGTCTCCTACGAAGAGTACGTTGTTGAAGATCGTGATACTTGGCGAAGGTGGAGTTGGAAAGTCATGTTTGATGAGCAGATTTATATCAAACCATTTTGATGATCATAGTTTTCACACTATTGGGGTCGAGTTTATGAACAAAACTGTTGAAGTGAATGGCAAGCAGTATACATTGCAGGTAACATTTAATTTTATATCACTCCAACAGGTTATACTTGTTTTTTTTTTGCATTTATTTTATGTACACTGAGGGAAATTAAAAAGAACAAAAATTATACAATGTAGTATTGTTATTGTGTGATGTAGATAACATTTTAATTACACATGATATCCTCATAATAAATTAATTTTAATTATAATGGCGTCTCTCATCCTTAATTTACTTCCAGTTTCTAATTCCTAATTATATCTGTCATATAAATGTGAAAGTAAATTTCTTACTTTTTTGTAACATTTTTGCACTCTGTTCAATCATCATGAAATTGCATAAATGTTATTACATATTTGTAGATATATGTTACTATGTATATAAAAACATTCCTTATTTTTTTTTGGAAATTCGTTTATTCTTTCAGCAAAGAGTCTCCATATTTAACTATATTTTTATGTTCTGTACCCTACGGGTATAACGGGACCCTATTACTAAGATTTCACTGATTGTCTGTCCGTCGGTCATCTGTCACGAGGCTCTTGAAGTGCGATAGTAAGACAGTTGAAATTTTCAGCATAATATTAAGCCATCGGTCCCAGAACGAATGTCATAGGACAATCCCTGTTAGGAAGTCAGTGCTATCAAATATACTGACAACTAGTTCTACCTTAGAATTCAGTTTGTGTTCAGAGATGCAGAGGTCTGATAAACAAATTCAAATAGAGTTAAACTATTAGCGGACCCCTTGGGGATCCCGAATCTTGGGATAATAATTCTTCTTCATAAACATTTATTTTTAATTGTAGAATCATATTTATGATTTTGCACATATTCTTTTAAAAACAATTCCTTTGTTATTATCGCCATTTTGTATATCTATGTGTCTATTTGTCAATAGTATTCTCATTAACATGTTGGACTAAATTAAGTATTACGTTAATTTACTCTAAATTGAAAATATAGTCATGATAACAAGTGAACTAAATTAATAGTTTACATTAAATTGCAAACATGTTCTAGTCATGTCTATCAGAATGCCAATTCATATAATAAAAGTTTGGTCTTAATTCAGTTCTGATCAACCTACGTTCTTACAACTACCTTAAAAGCTATTTTCATAGTAATGTACTATCTGACCTTGCGGCTATACCTGTTGTTGTAAAGGTACAACAGCGCCGTGGTGCCAATAGTGGCCTCAGTTACTCCTTATATCATCAGTTTTCTGCCAGTGAAAGTTCCATAAAAATTGGTTTAGCCGTTCTAGAGATTAGCTTTGATTATAAACAGAGAGACAAACAAAATTAACATTGATTTTTGTCGTAAGTACCGTGTATATTTCATATACCTTTAGTGAAAATCTGTTTAATTTAAATTACAAACAGATACTTCAATTTTATATATTTGTATAGATTAAACAACCAATATTGTGGTACATGATAGTAGAGCCATGCCGATTTCAGGACGAACTCTTCGGCCCGAAAGATGCGGTACTACCCTGTCGCAGAAGTGAGAAGAATTTTATATTGTTTAGCAAAAATGAAAAAAATGGGGCCTCTATCACACACAGATGCACACGTCACAGAAGTCTCACCTAAAATTACAGCATTCATGCTGTCGTGAGTACGAGACCGAACGCCCGGTTATGCAGCAGCATCTTAATAGGCTGCAATAGCGTTCAAAATGAGCATAGTGACCACCACTCTGCTCCTGCTTTCCATCAGGCAGAATAGAGTCACTTTGGTAGGCTCATACATAAAAAATCGTAACCGAAAATTATTGGTGTTATTATCATATGCTATATATCTATACTAGCTGACCCACGCAACCTCATTTGCGTCTTATATTGCCCGTAGCGTGAAAAAATTTCTCCGTTTATGAAACATTCTTTATTGGTACTCCGCTCCTATAAATAATGTAGTAGCGTGATGATATATAGCCTATAGCCTTCCTCGATAAATGGACTATCCAACACTGAAATAATTTTTCAAATCGGAAGAGCGGTTCCTGAGATTAGCGCGTTCAAACAAACAAACTCTTAAGCTTTATTATTAGTATAGATTCTATATCGTACGAGTATAGGTTAGTGAATCGTATATCGTTTATTCAACCTATATCGTACAACAATAGACGATAAAGAAGTTCTGTTATCAGTTCTATTATGTAGAAACTAGTACCTTCTGAATGAAATTCAAATCTGTTTTGATCCTAACCAAAACTGCGGTACACTATACCTAATAATTTCAACGACAATTAATTTTGCCGCCTTTTTACGGCTTATACTTTTTTAACGCACGCTATGGTCGCCCGAATAGTAGGAGAGCTGGCACCAATTTTTGAGTAGGTATTTGAGGCAAGCTGAAAACTTATCAGATACCTCTCCTATTATATCCCAACTCGGGACTGCAGACCTGGCTGGTGAGTAGCGGGGCTAGTTCAAACCCCACATTTTTAAAAAAAATTTTTTTTCTTCCCCTAAAATATATTTGAGGCACTACGCAATTTATATATGTGGCAGTGTAATACTTAATGAATACGAAAAAAAATAAGCCAGATAATTTAATCGGGGTTTTAACATTGCCAGACACGTGCAAAAATATTTTGCAAAAAATTATAAAAAATGTTTTTGAGGCAGCTTGAAATTTTAATGGAGTGTTATTTATAACTAAAAAATAAGATTCCCAAAAGACAGATCATTTCGGTGGGGCTTTATTTGTTTGATCACCTGGCAGGTAGAAAGCCCCACCGAAATGATCTGTCTTTTTGAGAATCTTATTTTTTAGTTATAAATAACACTCCATTAAAATTTCAAGCTGCCTCAAAAACATTTTTTATAATTTTTGCAAAATATTTTTGCACGTGTCTGGCAATGTTAAATCCCCGATTAAATTATCTGGCCTATTTTTTTTCCTATTCATTAAGTATTACACTGCAACATATATAAATTACGTAGTGGCTCAAATATATTTTTGGGGAAGAAAAAAAAAAAATTTAAAAATGTAGGGGTTGATTTAGCCCCGCTACTCACCAGCCAGGTCTGCAGTCCCGAGTTAGGATATGTGGGGAAACGGGTATCATGTTCCACCCAACACAAAGGGAGGATCCTCCGACCAGGCGAGGTGATCATGCCTGGCGGGCTACTGCCCAACAGTTGATGTTGGGATGTTGTATATATGAAAATCGGCGCGGGAACTTCATTTGCGCGATTCAGGATTGGCAGTTACTCCGTGTAGTGTAGTTTGTAGGTACAGTGCGTTACTTCGTAGTTCAATGTATCTTCGGTAGATGGCGTTGTATGTGGAGGTCGCCACATCACTCCCCTCCAAGACTGGAGGTCGATATATGTTGAGTCAGCTGTCTGTGCTCTGATGCGGAGCTTGCCAGTGCCAGGAGTGAGTAGTTCCAGTGAGTAGGAACTGAATGCCGCAAGTTCCAGTGAGTCGGAACTGAATGCCGCTAGTCCCAGTGAGTCGGGGCTGAAGTCCGCTGATCCCAGTGAGTCGGGATCGCATGCGGTGCGCGGTGCTGCGGTGAGGTCCCCAGTGAGTCGGGGCGATTGCTGCGTAGTGGCTGGCTGCTGCGTAGACGGGAGAGATGTGCTCTGCTTACATGGACCGTAGGTGCAGTGTGCTGTGCCTAGACGCTGTAGAGGCCGTAGGGGTTACCAGGCTGGAGCGGTCGCGTCCTGCGTGTGGTATATCCCAGTTGAGGCCGAAGTTGCTGGCTGGCTTGAGACTTGCTGTGGGAGTGAACATGATGGTGGCGCTTCCTTGAAGGTTGCTTCCAATCACGTCGGGGTCACCACTGTGGGGGAACGGGTATCATGTTCCACCCAACACAAAGGGAGGATCCTCCGACCAGGCGAGGTGATCATGCCTGGCGGGCTACTGCCCAACAGTTGATGTTGGGATGTTGTATATATGAAAATCGGCGCGGGAACTTCATTTGCGCGATTCAGGATTGGCAGTTACTCCGTGTAGTGTAGTTTGTAGGTACAGTGCGTTACTTCGTAGTTCAATGTATCTTCGGTAGATGGCGTTGTATGTGGAGGTCGCCACAGATATAATAGGAGAGGTATCTGACAAGTTTTCAGCTTGCCTCAAATACCTACCCAAAAATTGGTGCCAGCTCTCGGACCAGAAGGAGTCATTCATTACACGAAATTGTTGGCATGAGCTTTTCCATGATTGTTAATCTCGTTTCCTGTACTTGCCAAGAGTTAATGGGAATGATTGATGTTTGAACTTGTGGTCCGCTCCTATATAGCGAGCATCCATACTTCCATACTAATATTATAAATTCGATACGAACTCTCTAACGTTTTCGCGGCTAAACTGCACGGCTTTTTAATATGATTTGACATGGAAATACTCTGATTCATGAGGAAAGACAAGGGTACACTTTACTTCGATAACCGACATACGGCAAAAGATAGTGTTGTATATCCTGTAACTATAAATCAGTAACTTAGCGTTGAGATGACGTCATTCCCTTTGATAGTTTTCTATTAATGTTTATGGTCAACATAACTAGGGAGATAGTTGTCAAATCTTGAGGTTCTTAAATAAAGGGGCTACTTAGCGTTTATCCTGGGTAAAAGAAGAACCAGTACAGATAAATTTCTATATTAACGAACTTGTCTAAGTGACAGTAGAAGGTTTAATTGTATTATCCTAAATTATCAAAAAAGGTGAATTTTTTATAGCAATTGACTTCTTTGAGTTTTAACTTTGTACTGTGGAAATTGAAATCCATGAAAGAATTTCTTCAAGTACTATTATGGTTTAATTATACAATCTAAATATTCCACTCTCGGATTTTTTCAACTTGAAAGCATATGTATAACATCTTATTTATTTATTTATTTATTTATAACTTCATGCACATGTACATCGGCGGACGTAATGCCAAGGGCATTCTCTACCAGCCAACCTTTGGGGGGTGTAGAGATCTAGTAAGGTAGGTGCATCGAGGTTAATAATAAATAAATTAACATCTTCTATAATAATAAAAATTAATCGCTGATATGGATGTACTGCTGCATACATTTCGTACAACTCCACCAATTTAGATAGAATTTTTTTTTATGTGTTCGTTATTGTCAGAAAAAGGTTGTATAGAAGAAAATTAAAATCGTTATTCGAAATAATTCACGAAAAAAATATGGCGGTACGAAATTCGGCGGGTCTACTAGTTTTAAATAAAGATCGATCAGGAGTTTGTAGTACTTCGACTAAAGAATTACATTATCAAAGAAGTGTTGGCGCCAGACAGGCGGCCAGCCGTTAAAGAAGCCAAGCAGATATAATTGGGAATTCAGAAAGATGACGATAATCGATCCGTTGTATACATATTTATGTACACTTCTATCATTACATTCTGCATGAGGCGGACTAATGCCATATAACATTTTCTACCAGTCAACCTTTAGATTGTTCAGTTCAGACATGGTAGGTGCGTGTCATGAAGAGAGATGAGGAGACAATAAATATAAGATGACAGTTAATACATAGACGAATACGTAAATAAATATTTAATCTATATACATACACAATAAAGTATATAGTATAGGTACAGAACTGATGTAAGAATGTTATGCTAATTGAAACTAAATTTTTCTTATATTGCAATGAATACTTCTAACCTTCAAACCAAGGGCATGTTATTTGCAAAAATGCTTGTTAATAAGCTTCTAGAGAATACTATATTTAATTTAACAACAAAATGTACTGTTCTCTATCAAAGCAGCATAAGAAATATTTATTCATATATTCTATTCTCTTTTTGGAAGTCGAAATTCTGTTTGCGCATCCAAAATTTTATCACTTCACATTCACACTTCCCAACCTTTTTTTACGCAGGGAATGCTAAATGACTATACCCTCGTCGGGAGACAGATAGTGTGTGAGAGACTCCCGAAGAACCGGTCTATTTAACTCCACGGCGGCTTATCGTGATGATAGTTCTGTCAATTTTCTACCGTTACTTTGTCTTTGTGTATTTTTTTTGGAATAGTGGGCAAATGAGCAGACCGCCCATGGACACTCGTAACACCAGAGGCGTCACAAGTGCGTTGCCGGCATTTGTTGATTAAGGAGGGGGATGAGGGCAGGGGTTTGGGTATGGGCCTACGGTAACCTCACTGAACACAGCGCAAGCGTTGTTTCACACCGGTTTTCTGTGAGGCCGTGGTATTACTCCGGTCGAGCCGGCCCATTCATGCCGAAGCGTGACTCTCCAACGGCAAGAAGGTATTCGGATAAACGCCGCCACTGTTCAAACAATTGGATTTGCCACCAAGTTCTCGCCAGACTAAACGTTGTCACTACCAGCAGATTTAACTAATTTCAAATGTGTTAACGCTTTCTTATTTTCAGCCACTCCAATTTCATGATCACAATTCGAGTCATTTCTTGGACACTCTCGCGTATGACTCGCTCGACTCAGAATTTTCTTACAAGTCCTTAGATACGTTAATTATATACCAATTAGTTTCATCAAATAAGGGGCGATAACAAAGGTAGAAACAAAGTACCCTGTTCTAGTTTACTGTAATATTTGTATACAAATTGTACAAGTGGGTGTTTTTTGTCCGTACCTATGTATTAATAATATTTTCAATCAGAGCAGTTTAGCTCTAGTATGCAAGATAACTCAGTAGCACACACTAACTACATCTTAGGGACCCACAAATCCCTCTGCCATTGTCTGTCGACTTTTTTATGGGATAGGGGAATGAGCAAACGGATCGCCTGATGATAAGCAATTACCGTTGCCCGTGGACACCCATCACCAAAGATGTCACAAAATAAAATGTTCGTTTATTGACTCCTTAAAATTTCCAATGCAAACACTCATTATTGAAAGACTTCTTAAAAACCTTCATTGGAAATCACTATTCGATTAAAAAATTATGATGAATATATGTACACAGAAAACCATTCTTTACTTATCTACAGTTTTCTTTTTATTAGAAATATAATTACTCATGTCGTAAATGACAGTCCGAAGTACTAACGCAATGTAACGTCCGGAAAAGGGAAACAAAGGCAAACACGAGGCGTTCATTTTCCATGTAAAATGTAGGTATGTTTATCCATTTATAAACGTTTCCTAATCAATAACGATTCATTTAGTTTACATTGTTGTTGCGGAAAAAGTGGTATCCGAAAAATTGGTTATAGTAAAACAATATAAAATTCATCAGTTTATGTGAATTCTTAATCTTAATTAAATTTTCGACCTAATCGACCTCATTACTATTAAACTTGCTAAAGAACTGATGTGTGGTCTGTATGTAGTGGACTACCTTTATGAATAAAGGTTCTGAACTGACACAGCAGCCTAGATGGTCTACACCTCTGCTATTACCCTGCTTTTTCTGTTGAAGATGGCTTGGTAAAGCAATACGTGTCAAAACGTGCACAAAGAGCTCAAGTAACACCGATAGATAAGACTTGCTATAGTACTGCCGTTATTTACAAATACTGCCATTATCTGGTAGGCAGTGGACCGTATGATTAACACGTATTTCGTATACGTTGGAGGACACGACTTTTTAGTGATCGGTATTACTATTTTTTTTTATCCTTGTTGGAGTACCTGTGTATTTTATACAAAGATCATAGTTGTGAATACGAAACTAATCGAGGTTGGCAGGGTCAGAAATTTTCCTGG
Source organism: Spilarctia lutea (assembly GCA_916048165.1). Taxonomy (NCBI): domain Eukaryota; kingdom Metazoa; phylum Arthropoda; class Insecta; order Lepidoptera; family Erebidae; genus Spilarctia; species Spilarctia lutea. The sequence continues at coordinate 19,015,523 of OU696471.1, read as the reverse complement.
TGTATCTATATTTTATTCCAGTCTCATGATATTCCTTTGTTTATGTATGTAGCTTCTAAGTGACTCATTTCTGCCTGATGGAAAGCGTGAATAAAATCCAAGGTTAAAATCATCATTACGAACGTAGATAATGCAGCATGGTGATCTACACTATAATAATAATAAATCTCTTTATTTACTCTCACAAAACTTTCTTAAAGTAAATTAGAAAATGGCACATATTCAAGGAACTCCGTGAGAGTCTGGTGCCTGAAATAGGTTTAAATAAACCTGTAGTTACAGGTCACCAGGACCCTAACGCAGCAACGAATCTATACTACTATAGCGGTCTAGTGAGATGCTTATTCACGCCCCACTTAAATATACGAAATTATCGTGATTAAAAAGTGTAAAAATCACTTAGGCTAATGAGTAACAATTTCATTAAGTTGACATACATTTTAGAAAGAAATATTCACGTTTAGTAACATTATTACAGACGAAAACTGATTAATGAGGCAATCGCTAAGATAGTATTCGACTTCAACTCCATCTAAAACCCAGATATCTCTCTGAAGGAGTCTTATTGAAAATGGGGCCTTTAATTTCCTAAAGTTATCGAAATATTAATATAAAAGATAACCAGTAAGTAGTGGACTGACAAATGCATCTCCTTTCTTTTCTGTTGAAATAAAACCGGAATCTTTTGATTCCATTTCAATTCCTAATCCGATTCTGATCCGTTCTGGTAACCAAATATGGTTACTGGTGGTATTTTAAACCCTACCCAGTGCACTACTAACGTAGGCCACTCCTAACACACACATTTAGCGGAATGGGAGGGGTTACCAAGAATACTATCAGTGTGTGACTCAAGTGATCGAAATTTAAACCATTTAAGTCACCATGTCTAAGAAATGTGAAATTGAAATTATTATAACTATTAACAGGAAAATATATAGTTTGATATTTTCTCTGATATAAATAAGATTTGTCCTCTGTATCTGATTAAACTAGTTGTGTCGGAGAAATTATTCTATGGTTTTGAGGTCCACTTATGCAATACAACAGTGTTTTTCATCTATTTTGTAAAGTCGTATAAGATATCCAGCTCCAGATATTAATCTGGTGCTAGTATATTTTTCTCTTCTGCCAAATTGTATTGAATTAATTATAACTAACCGAATCGTGTTACTAATACATATATTTTCTAATACATATACCACATATATCTAGTCAAATATTCTGTATAAGTCTATTGTTATTTTTTTCTGGGAAATAGTGCAATTTTCTCTGATATAAATAAGATTTGTCCTCTGTATCTGATTAAACTAGTTGTGTCGGAGAAATTATTCTATGGTTTTGAGGTCCACTTATGCAATACGATAGTGTTTTTCATCTATTTTGTAAAGTCGTATCCAGCTCCAGATATTAATCTGGTGCTAGTATATTTTTCTCTTCTCCCAAATAGTTAGTATTGAAATAATTAAAATTAACCGAATCCTGTTACCAATACATATTTTTTTTTTTTCCTTAAATAAGACAACTCCCACATTAGGCATAAACATCCTGTGTCGTGGGGGACTTTACAAACATACATGAAACGGACACAAAGAAAATCCAGACTCAGGACAACAATTCGTGGATCACACAAAGTGTTGTAGGTACCGCGTGGGATTTGAACCCACGACACTTGGCGCAGTAGCAAGCGGCATGGCGACCGCTGACACCACTCGGCCAACCGTGCAGTTTTCTTATACATATACCAAATATATGTAGTCAAATATTCTGTATAAGTCTATTGTTATTTTTTTCTGGGAAATAGTGCTCGTCTCGTTGTTTGGACTCTGGCTAAATATAATCACATGGACGATTTCATCCTACTTTAATCTATTACTCGCCTACGAATAGTTAGAAATCATAACTACTCAGAGCATCTACTGTAGATTGTGCAAGGATTTAGTATGAACATATGTACTGATTATTAACAGGTTACTGTAATATAGATATGATACATTGCCTACTGAGCCTACTGATTTTATTGTCCTGTTATTTGCAATTTAATGGTAAGTGTATTGTATTTGTATTGTTGTCTTCATAAGGATAATTCTCCAGAAACCGTTGCTATTATAGATATGGAGGATATATTGGCATATATTGATATTGAGGAATCCTTACATAAATTCTGGCCTGTCGATGTCCCTGCCCTAGTGGCTTCTCTAATAGAAGAGTCCTGTCCACCCTGTCTCCTTCACAATCATGCAGTTACTGAACTTTCGTCAGTTTATGTATTTTTCTTGTCCGAATTAGAGTAAGCATTTACTGTCCAAAAATGGTTACTTGTTGGTACGTTAATGATGATTTAAGTATTTACTTATTCTGAGAAAAGAAACCATCAGCAGATTTAATTCTGGTTGCCGTAATTTATCTTTTTCTGTCATACTTACACACGTACCCACATTGCATATTCCATGCAATTTATTGAATTAGTGCAGAACCATCAAATGTTGGTTAAACGATTAAATTTTACTCTAAGAAATACAGTTATATAGGTCGTTATATAGATCATATACGGAAATAGATGTTTTCAAGATAAGGTCTTATAACACACAAATCAACATAAAAAGTAAAACCTACTGAAAAATCTTGACGACAAGCTTTGTTATTCCATACAAAACACGGATTCCATAATTTCCACGTCAAAAAAGATACTGATTGACTTTGGAGGCCAAGAGTCTATAGTGTGGGCAACTTATCGAAGTAACATTTCAACCTGTGGACAGTTTTTATATGAAATGATATGTTCTCCAGGTATGGGATACAGCCGGTCAAGAACGTTTCAAGTCCCTCCGAACTCCGTTCTACCGTGGCTCCGATATCTGCATCCTGGCCTATGCCATAGACGACCGCAGTTCTTTCAACAACATCAAGATGTGGCTCAACGAGTTCCTCCATTACGCGGGAGTTAAGAATGGCATTGAAAGATATCCGTTCATGGTTGTTGGGAATAAGGTATGTCATATAGTTTTTTGCATTTTCAAGAAATAATATTAAGGTTACCATGTCAGGTAGATTCGTGGTGTTCTGTAGATTATTCTGCAGTCGATGTATGAGATCCGTTGTACACCATGACTAACAGTGTCGTCGTAGTTATTCTGGATCCAGGAATACCTGTTACTATTTCTTGGCATTTACAACCTTCCCCAAGTTGCTCTTAAACCAAAATATTCAGACCAGTTTTTTCTAGCCTTCAACACACAAATATTACACGCAGATTGATACCAAGGTTGAGTGTAATTAAATAGATAAACATCTTTAACATTAAAGGAGTTAAAATGCTACCTTGTGGAACGCCATTGTCGAGGTCACTCAAACTTGATGATGATTCATTAATTCGGACTAAATGTTAACGTCTACGAAAATAAGAAAAACAATCCAGTACTTCTGAACACTATAATAAGTGAGAATAGACTTTAGTGAATCGTGGTTTTCTGTGTTGAATGCTGTCTTTTGAGAAGTCAATTAGGACTAGAGCGGTATGCTTTATGCATATTCGATAATAATTAGCAATGACAAAAAATAGGCTCCGTCCGCTAGATCCCCCGGGGATGGGGATTGGAATATTCGTCTACACTGATCACCTAGGAGATCTTTTTGGATTTTGTTTCCATTTTGATACCCCAGAAGATTCTTTTGGATGTTTTTTTACACTTGGATCACCTGCTTAAACTGATGGGAGACTTATTTTCTTCCCCAGGTGTTAAATTTACATTGTTTCGCTCCTTTTGTCAGACATTTTACACTTGTCAACTTTGGACAGACTATAATAAAAAATCCATTAACAGCATTCGAGTTGTCTATAACAACATCTTTAGGCAACTCATGGGACACCACGATACTGTAGCGCTTCCGGTATGTTCTTTGAGGCGCGAGTTAACTCTTTTGAAGCCATCCAGAGAAACCGCACGGCTCGATTCATATCCAGAGTTTTAGTTAAGAATTCCATCGTTAAAACTCTGTCAGATAAGAATTTTACATCCTGTATGTACAAGCACTGGCTAAAAACAGTAGTCTGATTTTATTTTTTTATTTTTGTATGTTCTAGTTTGTTTTATTTTTATTCTTTTATTTATCTTTTTTCTTTCTTTTTCTATCTATTGATGTAATTAACTATGAACCTTGTGTATGAAATGAAGAATTATTATTATTTAGGATTGAATTTTTGGCCACACATGGCTATTTATAGCCAATATTGTAATAGGTTTAAATGGCTTTTTAATACACTTCAGCACCAAAGATTACCTACACAACTTAAAATTTGTTAAAAATCCTTAGTTTTATAAAAAAATATTTAAATTGATATAAAAATTTGTATATTAGGGGATTATTATTTAGAAAAACTCTTAAATTAATTATCAAAGATCGGTGTAGACAAAAAATCCAAATAAATCTCAGTTCGGCTTAAGTAGGACCTTAAACGGAGCCAATAAATTATTCACCACATTTTTAGAAAAAAGTGAATCTGCATCGATTACATTTATAAATAAGTAGTGATAAGATAAGGTTAAAATTATAATCGACACTGTTATCGTGACGTCGTAACCACATTATTCTTTTACCAATCATAATTAACTCTATTATTGACTGTTTTATCAGTAATAGTAGTTTTTTAGATAAAAATATGAGCTTACTTAATCCCTAACAATCCTGACACGGATAGTTTGAGTTTATTATTCCAACTTTAACTTGATACTTTAATTACGCATTAGTTTATGACAGACCGTTATGTCGAGTAGTATCTGGGTACCGAGAGCCTTTTGGAAATTTGGTCGCAAAAACAAAAGCCTTTGGAAGATATTTTTCATCATTCATTTCAACCATGTGCTGTCCACTGCTGAACGTAGGTCTCCCCCAAGGAGCGTGCTTTGCGTTTCTCAATTCGTTATTGTGATTAGGGAGCTACCTACGTATAAAAGTAATACGTGTACATGGTTTTTAGAAGGAAGAAGAAAATATTTCTCAAAATAGCATTCCACAGTTTTTAGAATTCAGGTCTCCGTGTGAGAAAGAAGAGAAATTTTCATCTTTATCTTGAAACCCCCTAATTTTTTTACATACAAAGAATACATTCTTTAATAGCATCGAACAAAGGTATTCCGAACTACGTAATATAATCCTGTATCGCACTATGGAAGTTCACTCGCTGAACAGTATAATGTACAACTTTTCAACATTATCAAATCTGGTGGACTGCAACCTATTAGTGATGGATTGATGGGTGTCCGTTCTTCAAATATTCCGGATAATCTTCCCATTCCTCCAAAACTAACATATTCTAATTCCATTGATCAAACTATGTAATGATAAACTTATATATATTTTATTCCCTAGTGAAATAAATGTTGCATTTTTTACATATTTCAGTCTGACGTACCATCGAAAGACCGAGAAGTGACGTATGACCAATTGAAGCAGTGGTGCGAGGACAATAAGATAGCTACATACATAGAAACCTCCGCCAAAAACGATAATAACGTTGTCGAAGCTTTCTCGATGGCTGTACAGAGGTAAGTAACAGCTACTCACTTATCTCCGAAACTGCTATTCTGATTTGAATTTTGTCACGGTTGGTCTAACGGTTTAAACAGTCGCCACACTGCCTTACACTGCGCCAAGTATCTTGGATTCAAATCCCAAATAGGACAACACTTTGTGTGATTCACAAATTGTTGTTCTGTGTCTAGGTGTTCTTTGTGTCTGTTTCATATATATAATGTTTGTAGTAAGTCCCTTGCGACCTAGGATGTATAAATAAATAAATATTCCGGTCATCTAACACACAACGCCATCTAGTCCCAAGCTAAGCAGAGCTTGTGTTATGGGTACTAGACAATTGATATAAATACCTATATACTTTTTTTGTACATACAAACATATTTATACATAGAAAACACCCAAACTCCGAAGCAAATATTTGCAGATCATTCAAACATTTGCTCCGACCCGGGAATCGAACCCATGACCTCAAGCTTAGTAGTCGCATACGCTACCACTATGAGGAGTTGTCTTTAAAACAAAAATGTAGTTTACGAATATGAGAGGGACAATATCATAAATTAAGTACGTTAAGGTAATTTATTAAGAACTAGCTGAACCCCGCGGTGTTACCCGCGGTTATTGTCGTATCGTGGGTAAAGCCGCGGGGCGAAGCTAGTCTAAAAAATTTAAGCCTAAGTTACTCCTTGTACCATCAGCTACCAGTGAAAGTCCCGTCCAAATCGGTCCAGCCGTTCTAGAGATTAGCCGGAACAAACAGACAGACAGACAAAAATTTTAAAAATATATATTTTGGTATGTGTACCGTATATACATTCATATGCATGTAGTAGAAAGCGGTTATTTTAATATTACAAACAGACACTCCAATTTTATTTATTTGTATAGATTATTTAGATATTTTTATTTTTACGTATTTAATTATCGAGTATTTTTTATTTATGGGTACATATTGATGTCAGAACCATGTTTCTTAGCGACGCTCTAATTCGTTAACTATAACATCATAGCTATTTATAATATATTTACATAGATAACGCTTCATTACGCCATGCGTTAGTACAAAAATATTATAAGATCGCATACGCAATGTAATATGTGCCTTGTCACTTCGTGTTTAAGAGCTTTTTTGAAGTGAATGTCATCGTTTAAGAACAGTCGCAAGTGCTAATTTTTTAGTGACTACATACTACTATATAAGCTGTTTTACTTAATTTTCTTGTCCCCTATTAGAAATTTGTTAAAATGCTGTCTTACTCACACATTATTCTTTGTATTCATCTATACAAATAAATAAAATGGGAGTGTCTGTTTGTAATATTAAAATAACCACTTTCTACTACATGCATATGAATGTATATACGGTACACATACCAAAATATATACTTTTAAAATTTTTGTCTGTCTGTCTGTTTGTTCCGGCTAATCTCAGGAACCACTGGTCCGATTTGAAAAATTATTTCGGTGTTGGATAGTCCATTTATCGAGGAAGGCTATAGGCTATATATCATCACGCTACTACTAATAGGAGCGCAGCACCAATGAAGAATGTTTCAAAACCGAAGGAAAAATTTCACGCCACGGGCAATATAAGACGCAAACGAAGTTGCGTGGGTCAGCTAGTATCAAAATATCATTTTTAAAATTTTTGTCTGTCTGTCTGTTTATTCCGACTAATCCGTGGAACGGCTGGACCGATTTTGACGGGACTTTTACTGGTAGGTAGTTCATGATACAAGGAGTAACTTAGGCTTTTTTTTTAGACTAGCTTCGTCCCGCGGGTGACACAGCGGGGTTCAGCTAGTTAAGTACAAGACAAAGAGACACACATTCGTTGAAAATTACTAACAAAGGAAATGTGGGTACTAATATCTTTACGTACAAAATTACTTGTCCGACTGGACGAGTACTTACTGGACTCATTAACTCTTTAAACTGATGCTTTTCTAAACTGAAGGCATAGTTCTTTTAGAAAATATACAATCACAAAACAAAAAATAAACGCGGTAGCGAAGCCCCAATCCGATAGTTAGTAATTTCTTACTTACTGTAAACAGTATAGAAAAAGTAAAAAACTATAAATAAAAATCATGTTAATATAATAAGGGTTTCAAAATAGGTCGCGTTTGTTTTGGTGGTGTCGTGATTTGGGTCACCATATTACCAAACCCATTATGGTGACTATAACCAGGCCACGACACTATTAATTTAATATATTCAGTTAAATTATTATCACTTTAGTTAAAGCCCTCCAGTCTTGTTAGAAGAATGTAAAATGTAAGATAATCTATTAAAACGCAATACTATCGAATAAAAATTATGTAGTTACACGAACTCAAATCTCTATTGTTAGAAACAGTAAATATTATTGTTAAAATGTGTTTATTTATATATATCTCTTTATAAATATAATAGTAAATGAGGAAAATATGACATAGACATGATATCTATTATATAAAATTCTCGTGTTTCCACGTTTTTTAAATGTGCGATTTGCTGGAGTATATATAATTCTCGTGTACGTTACAAGAGAATTGTATATACACGAGTAGATATACTATTTAGATACACATTATCTAAAGAAACATATTATTCCATTGACGTCGATGAATTAATTGGCAACAAAGCTATAAGGCTTCTAGAGCTTCGCCGAAAGAGAATGTTTAATTTATGTACATCTTTTATGACTTTACATATTGATCCAAAAGTGGTATATTTATTTCGCAGTAGCTCACTGTCACAAGTTCTCTTACACCCTACTAATATTATAAACGCGAAAGTTTGCGAGTATATAAGTGAGTATGTTTGTTGCTCTTTCACGCAAAAACTACTGAATGGATTTTGGTGAAACTTTACAATAATATAGCTTATACATCAGAATAATACATGGCTACCATTTATAAAGATACTAACTTCGCATCGCGGCGTTTCGCGGGTAGCACCGCGGGGTTCAGCTAGTAAACTACATACTTACAAACAATAGTTCTTTATTACATATAGAAACTAAGTACTTGCAAACTCTTATCTGAACGAAATCCTTGGATTGTTTGTATTGAGATTTACATTAATCTGTAGTCACTCTTTACATTTAGAATCATAAATCTCTGACATTTTTGGTATCTTTTTACGTCTAAATAATTAGACGAGTTAGACGTCAATACAATACTTGTTTCTTTTATACATCTTTTAAGTATAGAGTAGGTACCTATTAGTATTAATAAAGCTCAAATTATGTTAACTTCTAATATATCTGATCTATATCATAAACGTTTGAATAGAATAAAACGCAGTTGATTGTACACTAATTAAAATTATTATTGTTAAATGTTTCATGAAGATATGTATGTAAGAAGTTCACTGGACGTTTGGCCTAGTGGTTTAAGCGGTCACCATGCCGCTTACTACGTCACCAAGTGTTGTAGGTTCAAATCCTACATGGGACAAAACTTTGTGTGGTCCATAATCCACAGGATTCATAATGCGGGAGTTGTATTATTAAAAAAATTTATAGAACATAATCAAAGAACATTATTTTTGTGATTTATAATAGGACATTAAAGGACATTTATTTATAGTACGAGTATGATATAGTTGTTTCGTCATAATTAATACTCCTATCACCTGTCGTAGTCCACTGATAGACATAGGCGGCTTCTTCCATTGCGCGTCACATTGATCGCTTTTCAGCTTCCCGCATCCAGCTCCTGCGTTTCATCATCAACAACACTTAATGTCCCTCTGCTGGGCTCGGGTCTCCTCTCAGGAGAGGGTTAAGGCCATACGTCCCCACCCACACTGGCAGAGTGCGGGTTAGGGACTGACAAGACAACGTTTTGGCTATGTATCTTGCCGTTGGATGTTTTTAAACCGCCCTGAGTCCCCCAACTAAGCTTTACGACTGTTTATTCTATGATAACAACCGGGACCGATTGGTGAACGTGACTTCCAAATCACGGAGACCGTTCATGGTATCATGCCACTAGCGGTCACCCATCTTGGTACTGACCGCGCCGTCGTTGCTTACCCCCGGTGATTGTTTCTAATCACAGAGTGCAACTGGGCTATGAGCGCCTCGGTTAGTCACAAGTTAATATGTACTCACAATTTTTACAAAATAATTGTTCTTGGCTGTTCGTCGTGTCACTTTTTTTTTCTTAAGAATATAATAAAGTAAAGTGAGTTGCACAGTACTAGTAGTCTTAGCAACCTCTCGAACTTGATTAATTGTAGTCTTCTATTTTCAACTGTCTCGTTGGCGCAGTGGTAGCTTAGAGGTTTTGGGTTCGATTCCCGGGTCGGACCAGATCTTTGTATGACCTGTAAATTTGTTTCGGAGTTTGGGCGTTTTCTATGTATAATATGTATGTATGTATTTACAAAAAAACAGTATATATATGTTTATATCACTTGTCTAGTACCCATAACACAAGCTCTGCTTAGCTTGGGACTAGACGGCGTTGCGTGTTAGATGTCCGAAATATTTATATATTTATTCTATGTGGGGTCAGAACCTTAAACCACTTGATCGCAACTATATTTGTCAACATTTCATTTTCATAAATCTCTATATTTTTCTAGGTGGCTGGAATTGGAACAAAGAGCTGAGAAAGAACTGGGCAGGCTGGACCATCCCGATACGGTGACGCTCCACGGCTCCTCGACCGTATCCAATATAAGAGCGACGTGTTGTTCAAGATTCACCGAAACATGAAATTCAAATATAGAACAGTGATAATCTCCTTAAGGAAATATTGTTGGATTTATGATCTGGGTGCCTAGTGTGAGTTAATTCCACATCAACTCGCTCTCGATGCGGGTCAATCGCCGAACGATGTCACTAGCTATGCAAATTATTACTACTTTCCAATAATTAACATATTTATTTTAATTACTTCGATTGCGCCTGTGATAATCACAGTTGTGATTTTTAAAGCTGTTATGAGTCATTCACTCTTTAGTTTCTTTGAAGTTATGAGTCATAGACAAAGATACTAAAAAGTGTGTTTTTTTTGTACACATAACGCTAACAATCATTATAATCACTCGCAGTAGTGTAGTCACTAGATACACAAATCATTACTACTTTCCAATTGTGATTTTCAATTACTGCGATTACCTGTGTGGTGATCTGGTGGGATCACAGTTGTGATTTTTGAGATTCTTATCATTCACTCACTCATTAGTATCTTTGATTTTTTTTAAACATAACTCTGTGGCGACTTCCACATATAACACAACAATAACCTACTACAGCGCCATCTACCGAAGATACACTGAACTACGAAGTAACGCACTAAACGAAACAAGTTACAAATCCTGAATCGCGCAATAAATAGTTCTCGCGCCGATTATCATGTATACAACATCCCAACATCAACTGTTGGTCAGTGGCCCGCCAGGCATGATCACCTCGCCTGGTCGGAGGATCCTCCCTTTGTGTTGGTGGAACATGATATTTGTTCCCCCACAACTCTTTGTCTATAACATATGAGCCATAGACAAAGGTACTAAGGTGTGCGTGATTAGCGCGTCAAATCTTAATAATTACTCGCAGTAGATTAGTCACAGCTGTCACGCATGATATGATTAATATAGGTAACTTAACTACGTTGGTGGCGCAGTGGTAGCGTATGCGACTGCTGAGCTTGAGGTCTCGGATTTGATTCTCAGGTCGGACCAAATATTTGTATGATCCGTAAATATTTGTTTCGGAGTTTAGGTACAATACGTAAATAGACAAAAAAACGTTTGCGTCTCGGGACGTCCGATAAAAGTAATAACTTAAACTAATAATGCAAATCTCTGTGGGTTGGAGTGAGAGAGGAGGAGCCTGCATACCGCTGCCGTAAGAGTGAGAGAAAGGGAAGCCAGACAAACTAGTGCCGTAACGCGTTACGTAACGAAGCAGTTTACCCACACATAAAAGTTATTACAAAAAAGTATATAAAAGTAGTTGTAGTAGTCTATCATAATAGTTTAGTTTGAAGCTAGATGGCGTTGTGTGTGAAATGACCGAAAAATAATTAGTTTTATCCCTAACGGTCAACGTGACGATCGAGTCGATCTGAAATAGACTCACACTAGGTCCTCTGATCTTTTTATACACAGTTTTTATTAAAACTTACTGCATTATATGAGGTTATACGAGGGTTCAGGTCTCGGATAGTTTAATAAACAGGGTGTGAAGTCTCGATTCATTTATTTCAAAGTCTAAATGAAAATGCTTTTAGGCCGGCTAGCTTGGAACATTTCAGCAAGTATCATCTCTAGTATTTTAATAATATGCCTTTTGTAATTATAGTTAAAATATTTAATTAGATAAATATTTTTTTAGTCTGAAAAATATTAAAAAAAAACCTTTTATTGGGTAAATGTGCCTATATGTGAATGTCTTTTTATCTGATTATAGAGTAATATATATACGTAATATATTATTCTAACACATAGTATTTCCTATTTAAATATTAATTTTATATAAATTGATTTCTAGAAAATTGGTAAACTTAATTTAATGTATAGATTAGTTTGCATATAACATTTAAAAAAACATTATGAGATCGATTTTTAGATAAAATAAAAATGATTTTTTTTTTAATATGTAATAGATTTGGTTGTGTATAAGTATTGTAATTAAATGTTCATATAACAAATTTAAAAGTTGTAAGGAGCTTATTACAAGGAATCTCTAACTACTGTACTTCTAAAGACCAGCAACGCACTTATAACGCGTCTGCTCATTTGCCCCCTATTCCTTAAAAAAAAAACTTTAAAAATAAAATTACTCAAAACGCTATTTGAATAGACAACACTATTCATTGTAACGCAAAATGTTCAAAGATTCATAATTTAAATGAAGTAAATAAAAATTTTTTTTTTTATTGAATAGGAGGCAAACGAGCAGACGCATCACCTGATGGTAAGCGATTACCGCCGCCCATGGACACCTGCAACACCAAAGGCGTCACAAATGCGTTGCCGACCTTTGGGGGATGGGGAGAGGGAATGGGGGAGGGGTTGGGGTATGGGCCTCCGGTATCCTCACTCACTCGGTGAAACACAGCGCAAGCGCTATTTCACACCGGTTTTCTGTGAGGCCGTGGTATAATTAGATTTCCGTTCTTTCACCGATGTTTAAAATTCTGCGTGTCGACTTTTAGGAAGAATAAGGGTCGTTGATCACTGGTCATTGTTACGCTCTTAAGAGTCGTTGCTCACTGCTCCAATCTTCTGTTACAAAGATACAGGCGGGTAATACTTTTACATCTTTCTAAAGAGCTCGACAGGCAGAACAAAACAGTAAATTTTAAATAATGTGCTGACCGTTTGTCGTATAAATATGGCTAGTCTCTTTGAGTGAAAATAAAATATACAACGTGTGAACATTCCAATAGTTATTATTTAAGTAGTATTTTTATCCATTCCTTTGACTAGGATTTTACACAATGCACAATATATATAACATTTACAATTAATATTCTCTATGTATACATAAGCATAGTCCATTCGCTTAGATATGGTCGGTCTTTTTGTCAAAGAAAAATCAAACGAGCCGCTTGCGGCGTACACCTACAGGTAAATATGATTTGTCAGTTTAGTGAATGGTCGTGTTTGTTGACTCTTCTAACGTGTTAACTGAATAAATTTTAATAAAGACTAGGAAGATGAGATATTTTATTTTTCATGTAATTTGTCTTTACTACCTAAGCAAACACCCAACTGTTATGAATAAATTAATGTATTCGTATTTCAATGACCACAAATGCGTGCTACGCGTTACTTCATGTGCGTACCGACACTATCTAAGCGAATGGACTGTAGCTACATTAGAGGAGTTGTATTAAAAATGGTTGTTTTGCAAAGTGAGTTTTACAGTTCGTGTGGTGACAGAATACGAAGTATCAGCAGCAGAAGCAGAGGTCGTAACAGGCGATTAAGGGAGCAAACTCATTGCAAAGAACTGCTTGGCCAGCGTGTAAACCTCCATGCTATGCTAAGGAGAGTTCTATGTCCAAAAGTGGACTCTTAAAGGCTATTGATGATGATGTTGGTACTAGAGATGTTGCGGATGCCGATTTTTTCACATCCGCGGATGCGGATGCAGATGCGGATTTTTAAAGGCTCACATCCGCGGATGCAGATGCGGATGCGGATGTTACAAATCCTATAAAATTACAGTTTATGAATATCGAATTAAAACAATTATTAAAAATTAATATTAACTATAATGCTCTTATTTTTTTAATTATGTAACAAATGTTCGTATTAGTAAATGAAGTTAAAAATAGAAGCATTATACTTAATAAAAAGTAATATTGCCGCCTTTTCTGATGCAAGGCGGTTACGGAGAGGAACATCAATTAAACCCACGCTGCTAAACAGTTGTTCACTAGGAACACTGCCTGGTGGAGTGCTTAGAAATCTTCGCGCGGATTCAGTAATTTTTATTCTTTTAGGCCCTTTGACATTGGCATTAGGAGAACTAAAAAAATATTGTCAGTATTTATCATACTCAAAATGTTTGGTTTTTAATTGGTCATTAACACGTGCGAACGGCACGCGCCATTCGCTGGCTCCGCCCAATTTCTTTTTTGTCGCAATTTGTATTACATTCTCATCTGCATGAAAATCCGCATTGATTTTTGCTGATGCAGATGCGGATGCAGATGTCCAAATCCATGCGGAAGCTCCGCATTTGCGGATGCGGATGCGAATACTCGCAACATCCCTAGTTGGTACATATATAAAACTACATTATATTTTATGTTTAAACTTACGATTTTTCATTCGCCGTTTATGGGCGAAGACAGTTTTTTTTTGTGTACAACCCGTCGGAAATATCTGCGAACTAGGCTTAATGACGTCATGCAAACTAGAGAGTTAATATTTTATTGAACAGAGAAACAATAAACAAGAATGAGATTATGAAAGCAAGAATATTACATGTGTTTCGGCGATTGCGTTGGCGACGGTACTAGATAGTGCGAAGGCGAGGTGAAGCGCATTCTAGCCGGGTGCGCAGATATTTCCGACGGGTAATAATTCTTTATCCACTTAAGGTATTACAAAACCAATGTACATCAACCGAGCCAATATTTTTTTAAAGAAAGAAACATTATATAAAAGGTCCATTATGTTTATTATGTATGTATAAAGTATCATTACTGTGTAAATTATTTCATACCAAAGATCTATTTAATAAATTGAAAACACTGTAATGTATAATATAAATTGTATAATATTGATATTTAGGATCAAATAACACGTAAAAGTATAGTAATATTTGGCCTATTTTATATATAAATTATTCATATGAACCTTACAATAGGTATTTGTTTTCTTTTTAACACAATTGCACTTACGCACTTACTCTTTTGAAAGTAGTTCTGAAACTGAGTCTAAAAATCCTCCTTTAGAAAGTAATCGATGATACAATGAAACTCAACAGATTGTACTGTTTACAGTTAGTCGGAAATACATATAAAAATAGAATAAACAGACATGCCCGTTTTAGCCAGGGTTTATATAATGTGTATACAAAAATATATTTATGGTATGTACCTACTATTGACAAATTTGAATTATGACCCACCATAAGCTTACTTTTTAGACATTCGAAAGGTTGGCTTTCACTTAAAATTTGCATTTCTATAGTAACGAACTTACTAATATTCAATTTTGTCGATAGTCCCATAGACATATGTATATTTATGCGAGTTCTAGAAATCTATAGAAAAAAATCTGTTTAGTTTGGACCTACATTACAATGTGTGGTTTGTGCTAGAATATTCTTAATATTATTATTAAAATGATACGTACTTACATGTGTTAATATTGTATTGTATGAAACACTAAATAGCTATATGCTGTAATTTTTTTTTCAGTATTTCTACTTCTAATAATGATAGATTCCCTACTAAATATTTAACTACCTTTATAACAATTTTGGGCACATACCTTGCATATCCAAATAACGTTTAATCTTATACCTAATATCTCATTAACTATGATATGAAGAAAATACTGTAAAAATACATATAATATTTATTTTATTTTAGTATACGTAGATATATATATCTGAACATTGTAATGGTTGTGTGTTTAACATTTTTTTATTTAAAATAAAACGTTGTATTTTTAGAAATAGGTCATTTTAATCTAGAACTTACTGTTACAAATGAAAACAACTAGAAAATACCATAAATTAACAGTCAAGAAGTGAAATTTCAAGTTTCGCGCGTAAATTATAAAAATGCTTTCGCCATGTTGCTAATTTTTTTATGACGTCACATGAGGTAGTAGTAGTGTAATGCATATTGCGATCACAAATACATTACTATTCGTACGAAGAGGTAGAACCACAGGATACTAAAGAACTAAAATATAGATTTATGTTATTTAAATCCTATTAAGAAATTATGCTGATTTGTAGATTGCAGAAATAAAAAAAATCGCCGATATTACGTCATGCCGTACTGTCACGGTGTGTTGAGTGTTCCATTTCCCGCATTTTTTCGAAAGACTTAAATTAATCATAAATATTTTGAAGTTTTAGTGAACTGAAAATTATATATCCCCATTCCTTATGTAAATAATTATATGTAAAGGATTGTATGCCCTAGTATTTACATTTGCAGGTTTAGGTAAGTAGTCATAATGCAAATTTTCACAAGTGCCTGTTCATGAACCAGAATTAACAGTAACTGGAAATTACCTGCAAGTTGAAATTTGCATGGCAGCTTTTTGTTGTCTCGTTTAGTTCTTATAATATTTTTATTCAAATACTAAATTAAGACTAATATTGTCCTAATTGTATATTAATATATGCATAGGCACAGACAATTATTTCACTTGTATAGATACTTGATTTCCCACAAAGATTACTTTTTAAATTAAAGTAAAAGGAACCATAAGTAATTTAATTGTCGGATGATGGTGTTGGAGATAAAACACATATATAATTGTATTTATCTCAAATAAAGTGTACACTTTGTTTATAGTTACGTGATATTTAGTCAGACATCTAGATTTATTTAGTCTCAATTTATACTTATATATTATAACGTTTTGGTACTAGTATGTGCACTTTTTGCATTATTAGAATAATTTATTACCAATTTAGTCTTGATAGATAGCGGACGTGTTATTTATATTGCCTTTTTTGACTACCCTAGTTAGTTATGTGAATAAGGCCTGTAATAACTTCCTGGGTTCATGCTGCATGCACTAGCTTCTTTTGTTTGTAATAAAATCACAGTCAATTGTTATTAATCATATGAGTTTTCTGTACGTATCTTAAGGTTGCTGGTTTTATTTACAAAGACATCAGATGATTTACAAAGACTTTGCCTATTTAATCATAAATCTAGTAATTTATTTATAAATGTGTATAATGTTATTAAGTATATATTAAAAAAAACATGATTAATCATAGTTGACTTTGATTTTAATGACTACTCTTTGTGACTTTCAATATTTTGTCTGAAGCCAACATTTTTTTTCCTTTACTAAAAGAACAAATATAGTAAGATCCCAGGGCCGCCAGACGTCACGTATTTTCTGACGAACGAAATGTGGCTGATTGCGTAGTGGTAGTATGTACTAAGAACCATGCCTACCTGCTAACTTGATTAGACGGCCAATTTTCAGGTATCAGGTAATCAAGGTACTTAAAAACATAACGAAACTCACGTATATTCTGAAAGCTGATTTTCACGTATATTTTAGGCAATATCCTTAAAAATAAGTCGCCAATACTCCCAGACACTTTCCGTGGGCCGATTTGCTTAACAGACGCTTTCAAGCTACCAAAATAATGACGTAACTTCACGTAAATTCTGATGCTCCATTTTTATATATGTCTACCAGACAACTATTTTAAAACCTCTTACAAAAAGACAGACCGATCCAAGGGGCCAATCATCCCCTAAATTCAATTTTAATATCTCTGTGGGTAAGAGCGCGAGGGCATTATCCACACTCATGAGACTGAGTCAGACATGTATTAGGATATATTGACTTCTCTGTCTCTCTGTCTCTCTCTTACAGTTCACTCATATCAATTGATTATTAATTTTAAAAGAAAATCAGTAAAAAATTAAATAATCAGGTAAATAATTAAAAATTAACTTGTAAAAAAATGCTCATTTGACTACCATAATTCTTGAATTTTATCGTCCCGGGTAAAAAAAATATATATGATTACGTATGGAAATTGGCCCTATATAATTATATGTAATGAATTTCTTAGATTTTGTATAATTATATATAATTATGAATAATTAGACGAAATCGTGAAAAATCGTTACATATGTGGTAACTTCCACATACAGCGCCATCTACCTCAGATACACTGCACTACAGAGCAACGTACAACACAAAGAAACTACCAATCCTGAATCGCGCAATAGAAGTTCTCGATCGTTCGCCGAAGTTTTTATGGTACCAGCACTGCGGGTGTAGTCTATACGCCGAATGTGATCGTGTCAAGTTTAAACGGTGGCGGCTACGCATACTATTTTTCGATCTACCGCGTTCCCGTGACATTCTGTCGATTTTTTCTGTTGACATCGTGACTTGCTTGGTTAACGCGGCCATTTCAGAACATTCACTACTGCGCGACGTAGAAGCGATTGCTAATGTTGAGGCTGCTGGTGCTTGCAAGCCGATGACGTCGTTTATCCGGTCAACTAGGTCAGCCAGGTCCTCCATCCTTACAGAAGAAAGCAAAGAGAAACAAACAGAAGTGTAGCAAGTATAGTTAGCACGATTCATTGGATAATTTTACGAAATCGCAAAAAATCATTACTCAACGGACACAGTAGAACACTGAATACTTTCTTGTGAGCAGTGCTGCCGGATACTGAGTCAACTGTAAGAGAGAGATAGAGAGACAGAGAGGCAGAGAAGTCAATATATCCTAATACATGTCTGACTCAGTCTCATGCGTGTGGATAATGCCCTCGCGCTCTTACCCACAGAGATATTAAAATTGAATTTAGGGGATGATTGGCCCCTTGGATCGGTCTGTCTTTTTGTAAGAGGTTTTAAAATAGTTGTCTGGTAGACATATATAAAAATGGAGCATCAGAATTTACGTGAAGTTACGTCATTATTTTGGTAGCTTGAAAGCGTCTGTTAAGCAAATCGGCCCACGGAAAGTGTCTGGGAGTATTGGCGACTTATTTTTAAGGATATTGCCTAAAATATACGTGAAAATCAGCTTTCAGAATTTACGTGAGGTTCGTTATGTTTTTAAGTACCTTGATTACCTGATACCTGAAAATTGGCCGTCTAATCAAGTTAGCAGGTAGGCATGCGTTCTTAGTACATACTACCACTACGCAATCAGCCACATTTCGTTCGTCAGAAAATACGTGACGTCTGGCGGCCCTGGGATCTTGGACTAAAACTGTAGCTAGTGTGTGGAAGAACTTGGCCTTTTTATGTGAAACTCATAATAATGTGATGTGAAGTGCGACTTATTCCAAAAATACGAAATGTCAAATAGATTTAACGCTTCATGGTTTATACTCATGATCATTTAATAAAGATTAAAAAATACAAATCCTTGTTTTGAAGTACGTTTTATATCTTATCAGACTAGCATTCTATATGAAGTCTCGATGGAGTACCATCATAGACCTAAAACCGGTATCATATTTTAACGAATTAGTGGTAATTCTGACGGCGGAAGTACTAAGGCCGGCAACGTATCTTGTACTCTTCGAGTTGCAGGTGACAGGTAAATAAAAAACTTAAACCCATTTTATAAATTTAATAAATAACATGTAAACATTCATTACATCCTAGTAGTGGAGGCTCTTGAGATTACCATCACAATACATATTATGCGTAGTACCAACAACCACTTATTAATAACTATCAAAGCTACTGGCAACACTACAAAATATTATAACGTCAATCCAAGGGTTGCCACATGGAATGACTGAATTAGTACAAAATACATTTGTACATAATGTATTTTTCTGATATTTTTCGAATGGTGAAACAATGGATGTTATAAAAATGTCTAATTGAAATTGTCGAAAGAGATGCAGTTAACATTGGTTAAGTAAAGTCATTCTTTGAAAGGCTACTGATGTGGCTCCAAAAAAAAAGCGTAATTCACAATGAGTATAACTTTGGCGATAAAGTTCTGTAGGCTAGAAGTTACTGTAATACAAAGTGTGGCTGATATTAGGACTCCTCCTTTAAAGAATAATGTAGAATAGACCTCATAAAGTATAGAAATAATAAATAGGTCTAAGTACAAAAATACCCTTAATTACAAAACTATACCCATTCTACATTTAATTTTTAAATAGGTAACCCTATAAGTTTTATTAGATTTTTTTTATTACAGATCCATATTTTATACTGTTTTATCCTTCAAAAATACAGACTATCGAGTAAATTAGGCCTCGAAATTAGATACAGGCATATTTTGATAGACTACCCTCATCTAAATCGCACTACTGCTACGCTAGCCTATTCCAGTAATCGTCAGTATTTAGTAGAGATCATAGGGGTTTTCTGGCTTTGACCAGCTCTTCGCTCACTTCCCACAGTTTGGATTCTTCTTCTATGTCGAAGTCGTATTTGGACATTACTTCTTCGCAGTTACGGAAGAATTTTCCAGATTTGCCTTCGATTGTGTAGTCTGATGCGCAGAATACTACAGTTTCCGAGCCCTGAAATGTGACGAAGCATTTTTATTGTAACAAAATCCTTTTCTCTGCTTACTTATTTTTTCTCCCAAAAAAAGACTATGTAACTTCGTACTAGGAATACATATTTCCAGTGTCGCGAAAGACTTTTGAACATAAATGAAATGGACACAAAGAATACCTCGATTAAAAACCACTTTGCAGTTCTTACTAAGTGTGGTCCCCTGTGAGGATTGAACCCACAAACACTTATCGCAGCAGGAAGCTTTTAAACCACTACAGTATCCGTGCAGTCAACTTTACTAGAAGGAAAGATTTTTTTAATATAGGTATGGGCCTATCAAAATGACTCTACTCTGCTGGGAAGCATAAGCAGAATCCAAGAGTGGTGGTCACCATACTCATTGCGAATGCAGACAATGCAACAATACAGCATGGTCACCCACACCACGTGATCTTCTGTGTATACTGTATATCCTGTATATGTGTGTACATATACAGGACACAGTACTTACGGACGTAGGTACAGGATGTATTTGACTTTGATTGCACGGTTGGCTGGTTTTACTGAGCCAAGTGTTGTGGATTCCTACTTTGGTGTGATCTACAAATTGTTGCTCTGAGTCTGGATTTTCTTTGTGTCCGTTTCATATATGTTTGTAAAGTCCCCCGCGACACAGGATTTATATTCCTAATGCGGGAATTGTATTTCAAATAAAAAAAATCACTGATTGTTTTTATATAAAGGAGTATATGTTGGTGCTACATAAAGTATGTAGTTACGTGTATATGAAGTGTAATCAAGATCGTAACTGCCATGACCCCACGACCCTCTGACTGACTTATTGTGCAACTCGTTACTTTTAACACATGCATTGATAACAGCGTACCTACTCAATTGTTTCATTCGCTTGTGGCAGAAACTAAGCATTCAAATTTTAAAACATTAATTTATGTATTTTATAACTTACTATGTATGTAATGAAGATAAATAAATAAATTAAATATGTGTGTGCTCATGTTTTAATTATTATTATCTCTGATAGTAGACACACATTATACAGACATGGAAGGCCGAAATTGTATGAGTGCTCATATCTGTAAAAAGTTTTTAGGAGAGTAATTTAGTATAATATATATCCATTCAACAACGAAACTACTAAAAATACACTTCACTGCGGTCTTTTACTTATGGACACATTATGAAACCCTCTCAGACAGAAACTAGGAACGCTCATGTTCCTATGAGCGTAAAAACAAAGCAGAATTTTATAGTTATGTATGTGTTAACTCACTTGTTTTGCAGTTCTCATAAAGAATAACATTACAGGTGCCATAATGAAGTAGTGATACCACCTTATTGAGTGCCTGTAAACAGATAATAAATTAGGCACAGTAAAATAAATAATCACAAATTTTAACAAAAAAGAAAGTGACTTCAAGAACTGGACCAAATCTGGGAAGCACCAGCTTTCAAATAAAAAAAGAATCATCACAATCGGTTCACCCAGTCGAAAGTTATGAGGTAACAAATATAAAAAAAGAAACAGTTGAATTGAGAATCTCCTCCCTTTTTGAAGTCGGTTAAAAAGAAGATTAAGTTACGTAAAAATAATAATACCTAAAGAGGCCCGTAGCGGTGAATCCAGGACAGCAGGCATTAACGTCAATACCACTATTCTTCAGTTTATGTGCAAGTGCCCTCGCGAAGTAAACATTCATCAGTTTGGAATTGCAATAGCCAGGATTGTGACGTCCGACTCCCTTCTTCTTCGCGTGTTCAATTTCCTTTCTTAGGTTCAGGTCGTCAAAGTCGATTTTACCACGCTCGTGAAGCATTGAAGACACAATGACTATTCTGTAATAGTATCAAACGATTAGAATGTCTAAGCTATGTTATTTAAAGGAGCAATTTTAGAAAGATTTCCTTGAAAAATTGCATTTCGCTACCAGTGCTCGTGTTTCCCTCTAACTGTGATTCCGGATACTTTAAGCGGAGTGAAAAATTATTTTATGGAATTGGAATCAAACAAGCAGACGTATCGCTTGATAGTAAGCGATTACGGCCGCCCATGTACACCCGCAACACCAGAGGTGTCACAAGTGCGTTGCCGGCCTTGGGGGAATGGGAAGAGGGATGGGGGAAGGGTGGGGGTTGGGTCTCCGGTACCCTCATTCTAACACAGCGCAGGCGCTATTTTACACCGGTTTTCTGTGAGGCCGTGGTATAACTACGATCGAGCCGGCCCATGCATGCCGAAGCGTGGCTCTCCCACGGTAATGCTGCATTATCAGCATTCGCAGTGTGTATGGTGGCCCCCACTCCTAGATCCTACTCATGCTGCATAGTAGTCACTTTAGCAAGCTTTAAATTAAAACATCGCTAATTCGGAGTAAGCGTTTTACGAAATGTTCTTGTTAGGGCAAAAATAGATTTCAGGAAAACTTGCAGCATATGACGCGATGTGTTATTTTGTTATGCAATGTTAACAAAATAAGCTTTAAATGTGGCTATTGGCCAGTAACCCTAGTAAGTTATATATATTGTAACATATTTAATAGCTCTAAATATTAAATGCAATGTTAAATAATGTGATTAATCCCACAATAGAATATAACATTAGGACTGTTTAAATATTTTAATTATAATGAATGGGAATGTGTTTCGGAACATGTTTGTGAATATATTATGTGTATTCACCAAGGACAATTTAATGACGTAAAATTAAAGACAAGTAAACTAGGTTATCTTGCAAATTTACATAAATAGACGACCCTGAGTTTTATTCTTTATAGTAAAAAAAAACGGACTGTTCAATTTCGGCAATTAGTTTTATTTATATGTGTATGATGCGGTTATATTTTCAGACGTTTAAGAGTCTATAATAATGTTATAACTCTTTATTGTGTACGTAAACATTTCAACAGTGTACATCATGTTCGGACAACATACATGTTCGGACATCTAACACACAATGCTGTCTAGTCCCAAGTTAAGAAGAGATTTTGTTATGGGTACTAGATAACTGATATAAATAATATACATTTTTTTTTTGTAAATGTATATCATACAAACATTTGGTCCGAGAATCGAACCCGAGACCTCAAGCACAGCAGTCGCTGAGTCGCACACGCTACGACTTTGCCATCAAGGCAGTCATTAAATAATAATAGTCTTCCTGATCGCTATAGCAGCAGTTACGTTACAGCTTGCATTCGTGGAATTATAACTTTCTATTATACTAGCTGACCCTCGCAACCTCGTTTACGTCTACCATTGCGCGTACCGTAATATTTTCCCCCGTTTTTCTTAATTGGGGCTGCACTCCTATTGGTCTTAGCGTAATTATATATAGCCTATAGCCTTCCTCGATAAATGGACTATCGAACACTAAAAGAATTTTTCAAATCGGACTGTGGGGGAACGGGTATCATGTTCCACCCAACACAAAGGGAGGATCCTCCGACCAGGCGAGGTGATCATGCCTGGCGAGCTACTGCCCAACAGTTGATGTTGGGATGTTGTATATATGATAATCGGCGCGAGAACTTTAATTGCGCGATTCAGGATTGGTAGTTTCTTCGTATTGTAGGTTACTCCGTAGTTCAGTGTAACTTCGGTAGATGGCGCTGTAGTATGTTATGTTGTATGTGGAGGTCGCCACACGGACCACTGGTTCCTGAGATTAAAGCGTTCAAACAAACAAACAAACAAACTCTTCAGCTTTATAATATTAGTATAGATTTCTGCGTATCTGTAGTAGATTCATGAAACAAACATGGTTGGCCTTATTTTACTTTGTAGATTGTTCTTTAATGTCCTTTCAGGCCTTTCGATCTTTCTTCCGGGATGGCTGGCCCTCGTTGAGCGAGCCTTCGTCCAGCAGTGGACGGCAGTAAGCTTAAGAGAAAGATCTGGCATCGAATAAGTCGACATAGAGAACAAGATTACTATTAATGTCTGATTCTGTGACTAAATATGATACGGAACTATCCTTGATCTAGTTACGTATTTATAAAACATCTGTGTTTCGAGTGCTTGACAGTGAATCCATTTATATATTATTTTTAACCAATAAACTCCGAACACAAATGTTTTAGCAGCCGTTTTTGTTGTTTTAAGAGAGTGAATACAACTTCATAGTTTCAATATTCATAATTCATACATTTATATAATATATTAGCTGAATCCCGCGGTCTTTCACGCAAAAACTACTGAATGAATTTTGATGAAACCTTACAATAATATAGCTTATACATCAGAATAACACATAGGCTACAATTTATAAAGATACTAGCTACGCCTCGCTGCGTTGCCCGCGGTTATTGTCGTACCGCGGGTAGCACCGCGGGGTTCAGCTAGTAAACGCATCTAAACCTGTTCAGAAGTTTTTGCGTGAGAGTAAGAAACATCAATACCTACACGTAAACAAACGTTTGAATCTTTACTTATTGTGTAATATTTGATTGACTTATTATTTTACTTTGACTATACTTTTGCAATGTAATAATATTTAAATGACATTTTTTGTCAGTTTTCTTTTTACTTTTATAAAAAATTATGTAATTAATATAATTTATATATCAAATAAGGATATTTTTACATGCCACCAGTGGCTAAATAGACGGTCTCTAAAGTTCACACTATAAATGTATTCTATTTATGTGAAATAAATCATTTTATTTTATTTCAATGAAATGACTTTCGCTTCCTAATCGCTAAGATATTTTAAACGGATTTTAATATAGTGATCCAGAGGAAGGTTTATATGCGTAAAACATGCATATAATATTAGATGAAGTCCGAGAATTTCAAGGGACTTCCGTGCGAAGTTGAGCCGGGGCGCTAGTTCGTCATATTAATAGAATAGGACATAAACACCTACATTTTTGAACAGACTTCACAGCCTGAATACTGATAATAATTAATAAGTACATTGTAGACAAAATACACACAGGAAAATATCGCCTTTAACACATAATTATTTTATCTTGGATCGGAATCGACACCACGAACTTTAAGTTCAGCTTAGGTTAGGATCACTAGATAATTATTAAATGATCAAGTATTAAAAAATATACTAGATTCTGTTTGTGGCTCCGCCGTGTATACATCGATTGTCGCGGTGATTGTTTAAACTGATTGGGATTTGATTATGGTGTGCAATAAAGAGTACCTATCTAACTTATATCCTTTCTATACCTAATATTATTGCTGAGGATGTACTTAATTGAGCTACGTAGAATTAAATAGGTCATGTCAACAAATAGAAACACTATGAGTTGACACGTGGCTTGTCACCGACTCACGTATGGTTATCAAGGCTGTCAGTTAACTATTAAGCATGAGGTGACATCATGTTACGAAATGGTGGCTAAATATATTACGAATTGAATGAAACTGCAGAACAGCACTTATTATTCTAAAATACACAATAAAATAAATCTTTCTAAGAATGTAACACAATACAATAAGGCTACGTACAGATGACCGACGTTGAGCGTGCGTTTCTATTTTACGGGTCCGTGAGATAATGTGAAAACAAGATATTTAAATAATACACATGCTATTAAAAAGCTAAAAGAGTCGCTCTTTAGGACCATTGGTTTTTCGTACATTAAGGCATCGGACCTTTAAATAACCCGAATGCCATTTTTCACGAAGAAGGAGTGACACTTCATTTAAAAATAGTTTCAAATCAAAATATATTTTAGGTTTTATTTTTAACTGCGTCCGTTTTCATCGTAAGCAGGACTCAACTCAACCTTTGCTATGTGAACTCTATACTAAACACAAATTGCGTTTAACGCGCGGCCTCTGCCCGTTCGTCTGAACATAGTCTTATTTTTACTATGACCTAAATTAAAAAGTACGATAATTGTTTTTCAACATACCTGCTTGGCGTTGCCTTTTTTAATAGGTCTAATAAAAGAGTGGTAAGGTAGAAATGGCCAAGATGATTAACACCAAAGTGTATCTCGAAACCTTCCTTGGTTTTCTGATCATAATTTAATGGTACAACAACGCCTGCGTTGTTAATAAGTACATCGATTTTATTGAAGCCTGCCTTTACAACTTCTACGAAATTCTCGATAGATTCAAAGGATGCTAGGTCCAATTGCATGGGGATCTGAAATAAAAATGTTTATTATAATTTACACACATTTTTTTTTATTTTGGTAAAGTAATTATTTGAATAACCTTATTTTTAATATAATTTAAGTTAGTAATTTAAAATATATTAGATTTTCTCATCAGTAAGGATGAAAATTAATAGCAAACAAAATTTTATTGACTAGCTTTTCCCTTTAGTTATAATTTTTCGGGTTAATATATATATGACACTCACAATTAATGTGGCTGTCTATTGGTAAAAGAATTTTCAAAATCGATTCAATCATTCGGAGATTACTCGCTAAAATCTTACAAACTTAAACTCTTTATAATATTAACTAGCTGACCGACGCAACCTCGTTTGCGTCTTTTATTGCCCGTAGCGAAAAATTTTCCCCCGTATAGTGTGTCGTGGACTTTTTTGTAGATATTTATAAGATCTACGATTGATTAGAACATTTTATGGTTCTATCTTTTATATTTTACGCAGCATACGCAAAATAAGTAACTTTTCTGGTTGATTTTTTACACCTTGTGTCCGAAAAACCCCAATATCTTACGAAACCCTATTTTTTTCCAAAATAAAAAATAGCCTATGTTACTCGTGGATAATGTAGCTTTCGAATGGTGAAAGAATTTATAAAATCGGTCCTGTTGTTTTTGGCCTATTCATTACAAACAAACAAACATAAAAACAAAGTTTTCTTCTTTATAATATAGATATAGATATAAAGTATGTAGTTAGTTAATTAATTAGTTTCGTATTAAAAATTGGCGCCTCGAGTACAAGGAAAATGCTAATACATAAAATATAAAACAATAATTACAATATTTAAGCGTTGATTGATAGGAAACGATTTAAAAATCAATAAGGATTTTTTTATAACTTATTTATTCCGTGGTTCCATGGTTGCCTGTAAGAGATTGCCTCCGGGCGATAAGGCCGCCAATTGTACTTCTCTAGTTTATGTTTTCGTAGTTAAGTTAATTTTGTTACTTATCTGGTGTGCAATAAAGAGATTTATTATTATTATTTATATCTGTTACACCTATATTTCCAAAGGGGTGTCAAGTCTTCATGTATGTATACAAACACATTTTCGTTTCTTATTAGAGACTAGCTAATCTACGCAACCTTGTCTGTGTTTCCTATTGCCCTTAGTGTAATGTTGTACAGTGTCTATTATAGAAGATTATGGTGAGCAAACCTTTTTAACATTTTAAGGGGAACAAAATTTCATATATATTTTTTGCAAAACTTTAAGCGTTTATGCACCGCACTCAACGGAAGATCTCAAAAGGAATGATACTCCGTTCCTTTTGGTCGTAGCGTATATTTAGACTTTGTCGATGACTATGTAACACTGAAATAATTTATTAAATCGGACCAGTACTTCCTTAGATAAGTGCCCATAAAGTGATTGACGCCTTAAAATTGGATAAATGGTTTTTATGTAATTGCTATTGTCAGGATAACATTTGTATAGAAGAATACCGTCTTTATAGTGTTAAACTTTGTGTATAGGTATAATGTATAGGCGAATATCTGATTTCTTGCTTTGTTTTGTTTCTTTGCTCTTTGATTTTTGGTGTTCATGTCATTTTTTTTTTTAAGTAGGTGCTTTGTTTATGTTTGTTTCCAATTAACGTAGTAACATCTTATGTTTGGTGTGTTGCGTTTTGTCTGTATATGTTTCCTTATATCCGCAACTGTTGGTGCAAATCTCAGGGGCCAGCTGAAAACCAGTGCTGGGCTACAGTACAGCGTAAAATAAGCTGGTTGTCTTTGCTGCACAATGCGTTATGTATTATATTATGTGTATTATGTTGTAGCAAAAATAAATGGTATAATTTAAGTAAGAAAAAAAAACCGAAAGTGTTATATTTATTAAGTGTATATATTAACCGTGGGAGAGCCACGCTTCGGCATGAACGAGCCGAATCGACCGGAGTGATACCACGGCCTCACAGAAAACCGGTGTGAAATAGCGCTGGCGTTGTGCTTCTTCGACTAAGTGTGATTTCGACACTACTTCGATACCAGAGGCCTATACCCAACCACTCCCCCCACCCCCGTCTCTATCCAAAGGTCGGTAAAGCACTTGTGACGCCTCTGGTGCTGCGGATGTCCATGGGCGGCGGTAATAGCTTACCATCAGGTGATACGTCTGCTCGTTTGCCTGTTATTCAATAATAAAAAAAATAATAATTAAAGTTCGCTACTGTACACTACCTGTGCGAAATTGAGGCATAAATAAATATTAAAACAATTTAGAAAATATTCACGAAAAAAATATAGTGTTACGAAAGTTCGTCGGATCAGCTAAGTTAGTTTATGATAATCATTTCATTTTATTGAGATGTTACTATTCATTGACACAAAAGAATTATGATTTGTTAAAAGTAAGTATTTAAATTACTAATTTTAGAGTTTTGTATGTATTGATAAGGTAGGTTCTTAAGTTACCTACTTCGAAAGAACATTGAAGCTCATTGCTCAAATTCTAAATCAAGAATATTAGTGATGGGGTGGAAAGACCTTTGGATCTTTGGCTCGTGGTAAAGCAAGAGTATATGGTGGTCTAATAGAGTTCCCGACGAACTACCTTAGACGTGCTACTTAAGGGAGGACCCAAGTCATGTGATTTTAAGTTCCCCAAGAATCGACGACACGCCTATACCAGCGCCAGTCGCAAGCTTAACTCCTCTGATCGGTTCAATTATATAGTTGAAGCCAACTCCTCTTGACGCGATGAGCAATGTAGTGATGGGCCGATCAATTATTGTAAGCATAACCTACCCGTAACTTACTGCACTATAAAGTATGTTCTTTTTTGGTCCTAGGACAACTGACAACTAAGTTTCACCGTGGGAGAGCCACGCTTCAGCATGAATGGGCCGGCTCGACCGATACCACGGCCTCACAGAAAATCGGTGTGAAATAGCGCTTGCGCTGTGTTTCACCGACTAAGAGGGTACCGCAGGTCCATACCCCATCCCCATCCGCTCATCCCCCTTCCTATCCACCAAAGGCCGGCAACGCACTTGTGACGCCTCTGGTGTTGCGGGTGTCCATGGGCGGCGGTAATCGCTTACCATCAGGCGATACGTCTGCTCGTTTGCACCCTACACCATAAAAAATAATAATAAATAAGTGTGAGAGTAAAATATATCTGGTTTTCATGTAGAGATGTACTTGTATCAGAGAATTCAAAATTTTTACAGACATGATAAGAGACTCAAGTGTTTAAGATAATAGTGATAACCCATTCAGTTTCCCCGACTGACATTGTTAACGAGATAATAAAAATACATACATAACATAACCACAAACATTCTATAAATAAGATGTAAAAATTAATTCAAAGAAATTAATGTTAAATTTGTTAATAACAAATTGTTCTTTTGTGTTTGTTCACATGACAAATATAATAATATCAACATAAAATTAAGGACTGCTTCCTTTGTTATTGTTCTATTGGCGTAAGAATTTCAATTATGGGAATATTTTGTTATTTCAATTAACAATGGTTTTAAATAAACAGATAAATATCAACTTGTACATCATTGTCTACTGCTGCGATCTTCTCATAATGTTTTTATAGAGTTTTGGTACTGAGAAAAAAAAATTGTATCATGTATTTAATTATTAAATTAAAAACCTTCTGGTGACAATGGTGTTAATTCTGTTATTGCGTCACTAAACTATTGCAGTACACTGCTAATAACTTAGTTATCTTCTGTTCCTTTAATTTAGTGGACCAATTTCCATAATGCTATATTTGTATGTTATACTAGCTGATCCACCCAACCTCGTTTGCGTCTAATATTGTCCGTAGCGTGAAAATTTCCCCCTTTTTTAAACATTCTTCATTGGTGCTCCGCTCCTATTAGTAGTAGCGTGATGATATATAGCCTATAGCCTTCCTCGATAAATGGAGTATAGAAGACTGAAAGAATTTTTCAAATCGGACCAGTGGTTCCTGAGATTAGAGTGTTAACACAAACAAACAAACTCTTCAGCTTTATTATATTATATGTAATATTTAAGACTTTAGGTTATGACTATTATTAGTGTAATGTATTAAGTT
Source organism: Spilarctia lutea (assembly GCA_916048165.1). Taxonomy (NCBI): domain Eukaryota; kingdom Metazoa; phylum Arthropoda; class Insecta; order Lepidoptera; family Erebidae; genus Spilarctia; species Spilarctia lutea. Next base: position 18,985,116 of record OU696471.1, on the reverse strand, counting down.
TGAAATGATCTCTTTAGAACATTGTTTGACAGGAAATATAATTGCTTTTGCCAATTTTTAGTTTAGTTCGGAGAGTTTCTGAACAACATTTGCAGCATTGTCCTAGGTAAAATCAAACTATTTGTTTTTTTCATAATTTGTAAGGTGACATTGTTATTTTACTTTTAATAAATAGCTATTTCAACATCTTAATTAGTCAACAATTTATCATCATTACTTTGAAAATTAAGGCATTAACAATGGCATTTAATGCCTTTTATAAAAATTTTTAACATAGCTGGATGCCAGAAGCCTAAAATGATAGATTTTAGGCTAGATTGATAGAGTACAGAGGCCTATTTCCAGCAGTGGATTGCAATAAGCTGATGATGATGATGAATCATGTTAATTCCAAGTAATGATTATAATGTTACAGAATTTCAAACTACATTGTTTGTTTATGGACAATTAATTTTTTAGCTGTTCTTAAAAAAATATAGTTGGCTTGTTTATGATCTTCATAAAAGTTAAATTGTAATTAGGCATTCTTTATTTGAAAATAATCATTGAGACCATGTGAAACAAAAGTAAAATGTTATGGCATATATTGGAAATTCACATGTATAATATTCATAAAAAATAATTTGCAGGATTCAAAAATTGTATAATGATAAAGAGTGGTTGTATGTATGTGTTTAAAAGCATGTAGAAGTTTATTTAAGTTTGTACTTAATAACAACTTTAGTATAAAATATTCACCAACTAGATTTTTTTTCCAATTATATAGTATGACAATAATTAACTATACACATCAACAAAAATGCAAAATATGTTGTATCTGTGATATATTTAAAAAAGGAATTTTAAATTACGTATTTACAAATAATGTTGTATTTAAAAACAATCACTGAAAGATGCCAATAAATGAGCAAAATATAAATTTAATTAATGATACTCACCATCTCTCCACCGTTGGGCTGTTCTTTTCTGATTGCCGCGATACATTCCTTTGCTTTAGCAATGTCTCTGCAAGCGAAAATAACTCGACCCTTTCTTTTAACAAGAGCTTTGGCAGTCTCCAGGCCTATACCACTATTGGCTCCTGTAATAAGGAAGGTCTTCCCTCTCAAACATGTGTTGCAGACACATTTAGCCCAGTACCTAGATCTCCATTTACGAATCAAACCTATCGCTACTAAAACCGAAATAGGCACCGCCGCATACATAACCGTTGTCGACACCATTTTATTATTTTTTTATCTAAAAAAAACACTGTAACTTGATAACTAAAAGTATTTAAAAAATACAATTTTGCGTTTTATTCGTAACGAAAAATTTAAACCACCTGAACCTGTGTTTCACTCATAGTTTCTCTAGAACGGATGTCATAATAATGTCAAATGGTCAAAGGTCGCGGACTTCTTACGTTCAGAAATTTAACAATGTAATAATTTTACTGACATTCTTATTGTTAAACAGAATAAAACACAACACATAGTTCCAGTTATTATTATTGATGAATAATGGCAGTGTATTTCGAAATTGTTTTTCTGATTGTATTTTCTTTATTGTGAAATAGTTAAAAATCTGCTTCTGTAAAATGACACTCAAAATATAATTTCACGGCGGATTTAGGTATTGTAGTTAATTACAGGCACCAACTGCCGACCGGCAATGTCTATTTTGTCCGGTCTGCCATGACGGACAATAGTTTCAACTAAAATATAATATAATTATAATAAGAGCATCCTAATGCTCTGTGAGCTCTGGCAATGACATAAGTAATCTTACATTTATCGAATAATACGGCAATGGTCACTTTTGAAATTGATGTTCTTGGTAATTTCTTATACGACGCCTCTTAGTTGCGCGTGCATATGATTTTGGGCATATGATCCCAGTTCATCGCAGTACGATAATATGAAAAGTTAATCACTCTAGTGGTTTCATATATGAAACAATATAGTAAATTTATAAATTTACTAATTACTTTATTATCATTATCATCAACAGCCTTATTAGCCCATAGCTGGACATAGGTCTCTACTTAGAGTTGTGACCTACTAATGTAACAATTATTGCAAAAAATGTCATAGTATTTACGTTTACAACAAAAAAGTAGGCAGGTTAATAAAACGATTTTATAGCTGGGCCGTTTATTTGAAATACATAAGGGACAACTAGATAAAAATCTGGATTCCAGACTAAGAAAAACAATTGATATGGCAACATTATGAATATAATAATGTATGAAAATCTTTTTAAAGGCGTTTACAAGTAATTAGTTATAGTAGATTAGTTAAAAATGTCTAAATTAAAAAATTATTATAGTATTACATAGAAAAATGTTATGAGCATAAATTTTATAAATACATAGGTTAGACATTTTGATTTCGCATCATGACTCGTGATTTTCCTATATTCTACATTTTGATAGTGTTCCTTCCTTGACACATTTTCCAGGCATTAACGGCCATAAAAAAATATTATTATTTGACACTAAAAACTTTACATTTTTGAGGAACAAGTTGAACATTGATAGATTAGCTAACTACGAGATATTGTGTTTAAAGAACATTGATACATTTGAGTTGATTAACGTATTAATAACAGTTCGAAGTATTTTATCAACACAATGCAATAATCCTATAACTATGGCCTAATTCAGTTTCGGTACATTGTATTTAACAGTTCGTAAAATCTTTCCATTAATTGTTTACAATAGACACAAAGTAAACTTAACATTAATGATTTTATGTCTTTAACTCACAAATACAACGAAAAGAGTTTATATTATTATGGTATCATATAGAACATCAATTAATTTTAATGAACTCCGCCGATAAATGAAAGTAAGCAGGTACATGATTGGTAAAATAAATATGAATCTGCTACTGGTAAATAGATGGCGTGATTTGTTCTAGAAATATAATACAGAAATATATAATACTATAAGATTTAAAAAATCCGATAAAAGTAACAACAGGTTAATGACAACAACAAATATAATTTATACCGATAATATATATTATACCGCTTTCGCATGGTTTGTATAAATAATGGGAAACTCGCATTTATTTGAAAAAAATATTGATTTTGAAGTTTAAGGGAAACTCCCATATTTAAAAATAATTGGTTGTTCAAGGTTACTACCTTAGTATGTTGGCACTATTAGATGATCATAAGATTATAATACTAATTGTACCTTTGGAAATGTTTATTTACTGGAATGTACTAGTTTAAGAATATTTGACACTTGCATATCCACTGCCCTTTCCGGTTTCAACCATAGAGTCAGGTTATAAATTTAAAGACGTGATGAACATATTGGTAATTGTTTTCAAATCAGAACAAACCGTTTCCAGTTAGGCAGGAAAAAAAAAGGTTAAGGATAAGATGCTTGACTCGTTTTTTACGTTTCTTACTATTCCCTCGCATGTATTTTAAGTTAACTTGTATAAAAAACACCAAAAACAACAAACTTGTCTGAAAAATGAAAAGCATAGGAACATAATCTCTATTAAAAAAAAACATTCTCTTTATGCCAATAATGGCTTGCAATAAATATCATTTAAAATTTAAACTATTGTTAAATTACAGAAACAGGTTCAAAATTCTTAGAATAAAAAATATAATTCAGTAATTCATGACAACATTCATAATTCTCTTAAATTAATATACATAAATATATCTAACGCAAGTATTTTTATAGTAACGGGGAAATTAATAAATATAACCATACTTAGGTAAAATTTTCTAACTTTTAGTCCAAGTTTTGGTAACTTTATCATAACTTGATTCATTTGTATCACACTCGGTCGTTTAAGTACAGAAAATTATATTCGAATGTCGTAAAGCTTTTATACTTGCATTATATTTTACTATTTAACTTATGTTTATGCTTTATACATAGTGTATAATATCATAAATGTTCAGTTAACACGAGTCCTGAGTTTTCTTGGATATTTAGCTGTGTACGCATCACATTGATCCGAAAAATTTAGGATTACATAAAAAATGTAGACATGTATTAATACAGCTTTAGCACAGTAATACAACTCTCAAGGGCACGTACAACATTACTTCACACACGAGATTCATATTCAGAGATTAAAATTTAAATAATATTTTTTACATGAAACGGTTTTCGTAAATTACCACGTCTCTTGTCACTACTACCGTATCGGTAGGTGTCACCTGCCAACCCGAGTGGCAAATTCTAATTTCCTACTTTTTATACCATATTCTCACATGGGAGTTGACAGCTGGTGTCGGGAGCGGTCTACCCCTACATCTACCGTTGTTACTTTACCGTCTACAGGTGTACTACTTTCCACCTCAGTGTCTGGCATGATTATGCACATAAACGACTTCCCACTTGTCACATCTTTGGGGTATATGGTCATAGGAATGAATTTGTCACTCGTGCCGTCCACATACGCCCCTAACCGCGAATATACTTCTGGAAAATGCTTCTTCAAATTCACTCCCCTACTTTCAAGCTCGTTAGATATATTGTGAAAACATATTTCCCTAAATTTGTGCGCCGTAGCCGCGTTCTTTTCACCGGCGTTGCTCAATTTAGATGTAAGAATTAAAGTTTCCCTATCTTCTGGTGTTGATTTACTGTCTCTCCTGTATCGTCTTCTGTTTTGTTCCTGTATTGCAGCAGTGACGGTTTTGCTGAGGCGTAGTTTAGCACATCTCGACACCATCTGTCGCTCCCACTTGACAGCACCTTTTGTCGGCACTTCACTGATAATACACACAGCCACGTACAAAATTATTCTCGTCTCTGGATTGTAAGCCTTGCACAGTTTAACCACTTCCGTGTACAATTCAACTCCCATCTCGTTAGGTTGAAGAGAAGTCCATTTCATGAACTCCGGTTCGCTTAAGTGTTGGAAACCATGTGTGGTGAACTTTTCAGCCGCCTCGGGACTCGTGAAGAAAACTTTAACAACGCCTCTACCCTGAGCCAGGTAACCCTTATGCGCTATAGTGCTGATTAGATGCAAGGAATCGGCATCTTCTTTGGCCGCTGATATGATCTGTCTGCACAAGGCGCTCGCCCGAGTGTGTAAACAAAGTTTCCTGTGCTTCTCCCAATGTGCCCTTCTGCATTCTTTTGAGCAATACATAGTAGTGCAGTTGTGGCAAGTCTTGTAGTGTCTTTTGGCATCTGCTAAAGGTGCCCGGGAAGGACATTTTGGAAATTTACATTTTATGAATGCGTCATCTGTGCTATTTTCTGTTTGTAAAGAAACTAATGAAGTACGGGAATCGTGATGATTTAAGTGAACGTCAGCAGGGCGGAAGGCTGCGGCGTCGAGGCTCGTGCGGCGGTCGAGGGATACACTTGTTTGAGCGAAGGGTTCACTCCGACGTCGATTGTGACTGTGATGTTCGCCCTGCGCTGAACGCGGCCGTCTCGACTCTTGCATCGTGACAGGATTATCAACTGTATCCTTGCCTGGAATTTTTGGTAAAGATATTATTTTACTTTTAAATATTTAAGTTGAAATAAGCAAAGGAGATTATGTAAGACTCAGAACCGACGTGCTATAGAAAAAAAACAATGAAATGTTGACAATATCGACAAACATGCTACGAAGAACACTCATGCTACCATGGATACATTTTCAAAACCAAGTATCGATATGTACAAAAGAACATAAATAAGAGACAGCTCGCAAACATAAGGGAACTCCTAGTAATCTGTGCAGAAGGTGTGGATAGGTTTGACCTCATTATACATATGTGAAATAAGGTAATATAAAAATTGGAACGGCTCAGACTTACATATCGTTCCTACCTGGTCGGTCGTGGTCGGGGCTGTCGGTGATGGAGCTTGGCTCCTCGCTGGGGGTGCCGATGAACCTGGAGGCGGGGGACGCGCTGCTGTGCCCGCTACTGGCCAGTTGTTCGTACCGAGGACTCTGAGGACGGATATTAGGAGTGGTAGGATAAGCTGGGATGATTTCGACCTGAATTATTTTTGTTCCGTAGAAAATAAGATAAGTAGTTTCGGATATAATTTACTTATTCTTTTGTTATTGGTGGAGCTGCAGAGTATTGTATACATACATTCACTCAAGGTTATAAGTATGTATCCTCGAAGTGGTAGGCAAAGGCGTATTTAGCGCTCACATATTGCGAATTATAATTTTCGGACTTTTAGCAAAGTTTACTGGGTGTTGAAATCAGTTTTATATTTTTGTGAAGGGTATACGTTTTGAAGCCGTTTTTGAAAAGATTGTATAATGAATATTCTTGAATTATATGACGCCATTCAACTGAGTAAAGTGATATTTAATTACTAAAGAAATTGTAGTTCAAATATAAGTACCTTGCCACCCATGAAATAATAAGGGCTTGTAGCCTTCCTAGGGCTGGGCTGAGGCGTGGGTATTCTGGCTGGCTGCGATGGCAAGCCCAAGAGGGAGTCCAGTACGTCCTCAAGAGTAGTAGAGCCAGGAGACGGCCGCGTGATACCTAAGTTCAAGGAGCGTTGGGACTCTTGCCAGTCTGGAAGTCACCAGTCAATGAAAAAATTAGAACGGATAGAAGAACAGTTCGAACTCATGAAGACCACAAAACAACAATAAGTGGCTTCAGTATAATATTGAGTAACCTACTTTGATATAAATGCCATCTTACCTTGCTTCAATTCCATTGTATACTGAACATAATATGTACTTTAACAATATTCATAATTTTTATTTTTTTGCCAGTTGAACCAATTCAGTCAACTGTTTATTTATTTTATAACTATGTCGTGACTATTCCATTTTTAAATATTACGATCCCAAGGAGTGTGCCAATTTCATTTTGAAAATAATAATAAGGTGCTATAAATTAGTCACAAAAAGCGTTCAAAATTTTGTAAATTGATGTCACTAAAATAGCTTTAAAGCAAAAAGATAAAAAATTAATCACATTCACCGAAAATAAAAATAAAACAAAACATTTAAAATAAAAATGAATATATTTAATAATCATTATGATTAAAATGTAGGTAATTAAAAGTACAATAAATTGAAATGATAAAGAAGACAATATTTTGTAGTCTTCAATAACATAAACAAGGTACCGAGATTCTAACATACACATATTATTAGCCTATAACTACAATTTGAAATAATTATTACATTTTCTTTTAGGTACTGTTTATTTGGAATTTAATAGACTGTAGAGAGCAGCAGTAAACACTAAGTAAAATAATTAAATGTACTGAATTTGGCGCTCTTTTTTTTTATAAAATTCTAGGCGGCCATCTTATAAACACTGTCATAGATATTTTCTTTATATTTCATTTATAACTTAAATCGTCTAGTTCGCTTTCGTAGTTCGACGGTGCGAATTTTGGACGTAATATTGATGCTGTTATTTTTCTAACCTAATCAGAACCTGTATAATTTACTTAGGGGTTGAACCCCAACATAAATTACGAGGTGATTTAAGTAGAAGGAACTTGAAATTTTAAAGATTTCAGACTTATACCGTCACTTCTCACCACCACATTATGTTATGGTTCTGATAACTGTTGGTAATACTCTAAATATATGTAGGTATAACTTAATACGTGAACATACTAGATTGTTCTACGTCATTCAATTATTTTGTGACATTAATTAAAGCTTGTAATTACGAAATTAGAACAGAAGTGTAGGCATTCAGTTTTGAAAACAGATAAAATTAGCACCTAAAATAAAACATAGCAACATAATATTTTATTTACACCACTATTTATATCAACTAGCCATTACATTAATTACTAGAGAATTTGCTTTAAAATAAACAAAATAAAATAATTTAATCTGTACATCGGACGAAATTACTACTAATAGAAAAATTACTGGTTCGTGTCAAATTACTGTTGAAATTAAAATTATGGCAATATCTAAAACAAAAAATAATCTTAACTATGACTATTTTATTTATAATCATATATAATATTTAATTTAGCTCTCAGAATTGTTAATTTAACTTTTATTTTCGTAACAATAATAAAAATATAAATGAAATGTCTAACAGAAATGCATCAATAGTAAACATTGCATTGTAAAACGTTCGTAATTTTTATGATGACGGTATTACCTATATAAAAAATAAACTAAGCGGGTACTGTCATTTCTGGACCTGGCAAGATTTATTTAGCTTTAAAAACATATATAACAGCCAAGTCCGAGACTCACCGCCAAGTCCAATAATATAAAGCTGCGAGTGACAAACACATAAATTAAAATTAAGCATCTACAAGCATGTGCTTTATTTCACAATGCAAAAAATAAAAACACTTGTACACAATATAATTGATATTGGGAGTCAAAAAATAGTGCATATATTGACACAAATAATAATTAATAATATGATAATGGTCCTGAGTCTTACACACAGTCTATAAAGCTCTATTACACATAGATTTTTACAAAATGATATCGTTCAGATCGACTTGAACGAGTTCATTTCACAAATAACTAAATACACAGAACAGCACAATATTAACACACAGAGTACTAACGTAGTATAATAATAATTAACAAAATGGAAACACTGCAGGTCCAAACTTTAAAAACATAAATGCAAATTTCATGATTTTTCGCAATCGTCAAGTGTCACATGACGTCATGACGTTTTTATACAATATGCTACTGAAAAATCACGCGATGCGTTCGTCGTGTCGAATATTTCGGTAGGTAGCACGCTCAAAGGTGCTTTTAGACGGGAATGTGTCGTTAGTTAGGTGTGGAACCTGCAGTGTATACCGAGGCGGTCACGCTCGCTCACCGGGCGCCGCGCGGTGGTCGAGGCGCAGCGACGAGGGCGGCCGCGGGTGCGGCGGCGGCAGCGCCTCCGACACCACCAGCGGCGTCTGCGGGGAATCTAACGGCTTCGTACCTGGAATATATATATCATTTATTAGGTTTAAACCTTTACAATAACCAGAGTAATATCACTTGAAACCTGTAAACTAAGTAATAAAAAATAATCAACCGCAATTAGTCCAAATAATATCTTAGGGCTTAGTGTGAGTTTTTTTCCTATCAACTATTGGCAAAAAGAAGACGATTGAGTTCGGTGTTGCGATTGATTAAGAACTTAGTGCGGGCGAATCGTAAGACTGAATGCAGTCAAAGTGACTGGTTAAGTAGACTATGATCTCTAAGAGCCCTTACTTTATCTCGAGTTCGAGTAACAAAAGGTGAGTAAGTTTTCCCGTTTTGGTAAAATCGACTTACCAACAAAGGAGCTTTCGAGCCAATAAAGTTTTTGGCTGGACCTCGGGGAAGGTTGCCTATCAATGTCACCATTGGCCGGCTCTAACCCTGACACGTAGTGCACGATGGCTGAAGTAACTTCCTTGATCGAGGTTTGGATCTCCTCGGATGCTTTCGATGCTTCTGATGCTTCTGATTTTGGAGTTGACTGGAGTAGAGATGATGCTAGCCTGGAAAAACAAGATTTGCGCTTTAAGTGAATGTTCTAGTAATATCCTATCTATGGGAAGAAATTTTTATCAAGTGAATAAGGCAACCGAGATAGAACAACAATGGCCTTCGTCTGTCAGTTACTAGGTTTATAAGAATAATAAAGATAATAAATAAATAAATAAATATTCCGGATATCTAACACACAACGCCATCTAGTCCCAAGCTAAGCAGAGCTTGTGTTATGGGTACTAGACAACTGATATAAATATTTATATACTTTTTTTTTTGTAAATACATACATATTATACATAGAAAACACCCAAACTCCGAAACAAATATTTGCAGATCATACAAACATTTGGTCCGACCCGGGAATCGAACCCGAGACCTCAAGCTTAGCAGTCGCATACGCTACCACTACGCCACCGAGGCAGCAGATAAGGATCATCATCGTCTCCTAACCTTCTCTTAAATTAATTTTGAGTTGATTTTCTGTCTATGACGATACATTTGAAATTAGTTTTTTTTTGCGTGGAGCGAATCTCTTAACCCAAGTAGTCGGTGAAATTGAAGTTCTGTACATAACTGTTGTAGTAATCTTCTCTAGCTCACCTCTCATGTGGCGTCCGTGGTGTGTTGTTCAGCCGCTCCTGACTCCTCCAGCCGAGGTATGGCTGTCGCGCGCTGAATGAGGAACGCGCTGATGGTGAACACAGGGGACTGGTACCTCTGATGCTGCTCCGAGTCGACGAGCACGGTGATGTCTGGAATAATAGTCATAACAATCATCAGATTTTCTTACTACTAAGTTCTAGAAGATATGTTTTCTGTCTCATAAAAATGATATACTAGAAACGTTTATGCATTTCAACTTACACAAAAATACACGTGTTCAAATCACTACCTGTCATGTAATGTAAAAGGAAAGGACTTTATTATAAGTACGAGCTTTGCAACACTAGTACTAACATCAAATATTAGATTCAGATTCGCCGAAGTATTCATTATTGGCGAAGTGTTCTAAAACAGTAAGTACTTTTACAAATCTCATCAGTATTGAGTACTATCATAATTCTACAGGTTTCGAGGCATTTCATTAGTTTTGAGACATGTAATAAAACGGTAGATCTACCTTTGTTATCACGTACGAGTATATGCGGTTATCTTTAAAAATTTTAAGGTACACAAGATAAGTGATTACAGATTTATACCTATCAAGCCACGGTCACAAGGGGCGTTTCTTGTTTAATTCAGCGATTAATTAACAAAAAACCAATATCACAGGTATTGCGTCATTACCTTTAAGGAACTAGCGTAACGCTTCATTAGCCTCGAAATTTTCCTCTAAGATTGTTAACTAGGGGTCATGTTACGGTCGATTGACGAGTCATCATTTCCATTCAAACAACACAATATCAGTACAATGGACGTAGTTTACATAACAAGTATAAATCGGTGAATGAACGGAACTCTGAACTACTCCAGAAGCCGTATGAAGTCTGCCCAAGTACTGGACACTTGAAAGAATGTTGAATGGAAGTAGATTAGACGATAGACGCTTTAAGTGTACCGTGAGTGTACTAGGTACTTTTGTGTTTCAAAAGGCAAACACAAAGCATCTAATATTTTTATTTTTCTGTTTAAACCAGAAATAATAGTGTTTTGATGTGTAACATCACTCCTCTCACTTTTCTGCCGTTAGTGAGAGCAATTCGCCGCAAGAGTGGCAATCATCGGGGGAGCTTACCATTAGGCGATACGTCTGCTCTTTTGCCCTTTTTTCCATAAAAAAGCAGAAAAAGCGAGCATAATTAAAGCGCGCGAGGTGCTATATAGCTGATATACACTATATACAGATGTTTTACATTATATTATGCGCCTATTAAAGAGCTTACTCGTTCTTTTTTTTAAATAGATGATCGGTGAGCTTTAATACCAAGTTTTAGTAGGTGCCTAGTACTTATTTGCTCCTACAGTCAAGCCACATTTTAAAACTACATTTTAATCTAGGTATGAAAATTAATTCGTCATATTTCTAAGACTTTTGAAGTAACTATTTTAAATACTTACTTGATTAGAATTAAGCCGGCTTGTAGACCACCGTCCAAAGCTTGTGGTGTGCGGGCTAAGCTGCGGTGGGGGTGGTTGTGCATTTCCCCCAAGACTGCCTAGTGACGTGGTCTTCGAGTTAAGGCCACTCCAGCGCGCCGCCGAAGCAGACGCGTCAGACAATCGTTTGCGTAGAAGGAAACCTTCCCGCGGCGCTGGTGCGTTCTTGTACCTGGAAAATGATAGTCTTTAATAATGTATGTTTCATATTCCAAAACATTTAAGTAGATGATCCTTGGTGCTTAGGTATAAATTAACGGGAGTGTTAGACTAGTGTCTTACACTCCCGTTAGCCGAGACGCGGTTTCGCGTTCCACAGGTCAGGTGGAGTGATGGTTTTAGTAAGATGGCTGGTAGAAGCTGGATGCGAGACGCCGAGGATCGAACCAAATGGTGTGAAATTTTAGAGACCTATGTCCAGAAGTGGACTGCGATAGGCTGATGATGATGATGATACGATAAATAAGATTTTTTTTAAATAATAATTTCACAGCAATCTGTGATAAACGTAGTTTCTCAATACATTTTACCTATTGTAATAAAAATCAATGATTTGTATCAAATATCGTGTGTTCGTATTCGTGTCAAGGTCCAGCTGCCCTTTGTTGAAGAAATTAATAATAATAAATAATAATAATAGATTTTGATCTGTGTTGTTATTATCAACATTTTTTTGTTTTAGGATACAAAACATAATTATTTAATTTCTTTAACAATTCCTACATTACTTCAAATATACGCATATCGTACCTGTATAGCATTTAACCATCACAGTTGTTTTTAAAAGCGATATTTAGGTTAGGTTCTAATCCAATTCATTAGTTTGTAAGTACCTAGTCAATTACATAATTTTTTGTAAGTATCTAAACGGTGTGATATTTAATATCATCCGTCATTATCATCTCTACCGAAAGCTGGTCATTCCTCTACCAAAGACCACAGCAACCGGTCCTGTACTGCCTGTATCCAATGGTTTCCAGTATCATAACTTGAACCCTAAAGATCTGCTCCGTCATTCGTTAATAAATTTAGAAAATAAATTCTTTTACTTGGGGAGGTATATTTTTCGTATTATATTTTATTAGTTCAGTTGTCTAGTGCCCATAACACAAGCTCTGCTTAGCTTGGGATTAGATAGCATTGTGTGTTAGATGTCCGGAATATTTATTATTATTATTTATTATTATTAATCAGGCAATGAAATGTAACCGTTAGGCTGTAAGATTAAATGATTAAGAATATGGTTTATAACATTTTACGATTAAGGGTTGTTGAAGACAGTGAGACTTTCTAAAGTTGACTATTTCATATTCTTATCTGTGGTAAAGTAGGGCAAAACCTTCTTTCTAAATAAAGTCCATATGCAGCATCCAGCAGTGGACTGTGAAAGACTGTTGATGTTCTGTGATGTGTGTGTCGTTACTAAGAACAGCGTCATGGGCAATAAGAACTAAATGTCGAAGTATAATAAGACTGTCATTGGTTATGATATGACTGTGTTTAAATGTTAATATTAATCTAGAAGTTTCTATAAAAGAATTCACCGAATTTGATAGAATGATTCGATGAAAGCGACACAGCGGATTATGGAACTGTGGCTGTAGCTTTAGAAATGTAAATTAAGCAATAAAATGTATTCAGGAAACCTACACGATTGGATTGTAAATTTCTGACTGGCATGGCAGCGCTATAAAGAACATAATACTGAATAGTAAAGTATGGTAAAGCGTATATATGAAGTCATAAAATCTTTAATCTACGTGAGTGTTTGTACCGTATTGCATATATTTTTAACACTTAACACAAAAGACAAACAGAAAATATTTAGAGAAAATAAGAACACAGGATCGATTGTTGCAGCGAACCTTGTTGGAGGCCTATTTCCAACGGTTCTAAGTGTCTTCATAGACAAGAACAATAAGGCCTAAGTCCTGTCTTGTCCACAGTGGACGTCTTTTGGATGAAATGATGAGGTATTAGAGTATAAAGTGGAGAAGTATTTGAATCTGACCTTTACAAACTGTTACTTGCAACCAATTCATGTAACAAAATTCCATTTACATCCAAGACGTCCTTCTTACATCTGCTTATCCTTTTCGATATATTCCCAATTTTTCCTTTATTTTTAATGCCAGAGTTCCCGGTTAGTGGTATTCGCATGCCCTTTATTTCATAAATGGAACCAAATTATGGCTAGAAAAATGAGTGTACTACTACCAGATGTATTTTTAAATGCAAAACACAAATTGTAAATGTAAATTTCAGTCCTCCATAGACAAATATTCTTAAAAAATAGAAAGGAGTTCATCTATTTGATGAAGCATAGACTAATGCGTAGATGGTTCTGTCTACTAAGTGGTACTAAGATTAGCTTAACAAGATGTAATTAGTGCATTGTTAATGAGGATGAAACGCGATAGTTGTTTAATTAGCGGTAGCATGGGAGACAATCATGAAGTTCATCCATGGCTTATGTAATGTTAGACAATATTCAGTCTTCTACATTGGTCTAGCCTTTAGCTTCCTAAGAAGAACGTAGGATGAGAGAGGAGGGATACCTCCTCTCTCAATCTACGTACCTCTTAGGTGAGTCGAGGCTATCGAGGAGGCCAAAATTCTAACCTAAAGTAGGTATATTATAGGACTGCCTCGGTGGCGTAGTGGTAGCGTATGCGACTGCTAAGCTTGAGGTCTCGGGTTCGATTCCCGGGGTGGGATCAAATGTCAAATGTATGATCTGCAAATATTTGTTTCAGAGTTTGGATGTTTTCTGTATGTATAATATGTATGTATTTACAAAAAAAAAAGTATAGAAGTATTTATATCAGTTGTCTAGTAACCCATAACACAAGCTCTGCTTAGCTTGGGACTAGATGGCGTTGTGTGTAAGATGTCCGAAATATTTATTTATTATTATATGAGCGCGGCTCCGCCCGCATGTATGTCGTTTATCGCGATAAAGAGTAGACAATGTCCTTCCTCAAGAAGGACTGGAAGGAAGGAAGAATGTAAGTATATATAGTAAATAATAGTGAGTAAATAATTGCGTCTCGGCAAACGTAGTGTAGGACGTCCACAGGCCAGGTGGAGTGATGATTTGCGCAAGACGGCTGGCAGGAGCTGGATGCGAGAAGCCGAGGATCGAACTAAGTGGCGTGCAATTGGAGAGGCCTATGTCCAGCAATGGACTGCGATAGTAGTGCAAAATTTATTTTTGAGACAAAATAATTAAACAGTAGTTAATTTTTCTAGACACACTGAACTATTTTTTCTAGTTCTGATAAGTGGAGTTTAAGGATCTTTTTTTAAGAGGACATGATTTAAACTAAGGAAGTTTTACCACCTATTTATATATCAATAATAACCGATTACCATCCAATTAAAGTTTTTTCTTGTCTGGCAACTTAGTAACAGAAAATTTACATTTTAATAGTTAATGATAGCATCTCGCTTGATAAGATTTTATATAAGTTAATACTAACTTTAGAACTTGGGACGTGATGAAATAAATCTTGCTATACTTTATCGAACGCCTTTCCTAAAACCTTGACATAATTGTGAGCGACGCGAGACGTCGCTAAACTTTATTATTGATCGAGGCGAATTTATTAATAATAATAAATATTTCTGACATCTAACAAACAACGCCATCAGTCCTAAGCTAAGCAGATCTTGGGTTATGGGTACTAGACAACTAATATAAATAGTTATATAGTCCTTTTTATAAATACATACATAGAAAACACCCAAACTCCGAAACTAATATTTGCAGATCATACAAACATTTGGTATTGGACCGACCCGGGAATCGAACCCGAGACCTCAAGCATAGCAGTCTCATATGCTATCACTACGCCATCGAGGCAGTCGTTGTTAGTTGTTACTATACCTATTATACGTGTGAACATTTAGAATACGAAGTGTCTACCTTAAATAAAGGATCAAATTAGGCAGGTCAAAGAAGGAAATATTGAAACAAACCCGTCTGGCTGGTGTGGTGTAGTAGGCCAAAACGTCTTTATGAAGGAGATATCTGAGTTAAGCAGTGAAGTATTAAGGGCTGTTTATGATGATAATGATGTTACTATTATATTTAGCGGCATCAGAACTTACCATTCTGGTACATTGAGTTTCTGCAATGATCTCTGAACTCGCAACTCGTGCTCCGATAGCACGCGGTCTGAATTTTTCTGCAGTTCGTTCTCTGGAGGCTGCAAAAAATACCAATCCATAAATATTACAATCTACAGTTACTGTTGTTTTTGATAAATAAAAACTGGCTGGCTGGTTATTTAAATGAGCGCATTGTTGTAATAAAAACTTTAGTTTCACTTCAATCTATTTATATTTTAAAAACAGCTTAGCAGCAAACATTTCATAAATAAAAATCGAAATAGCATTTATTGAAAAAAGTTTATAAAAGTATTTTATGAAAATTATACAAAACATGTTGAGTTAACTACTTTCTGATTCAATACTTATTCTTACATCACCAAAAGAACTAGGAGCTTAACGGTGCATTGTGGCAAAAAAGATGGAGCCTCTTTGTATTTTTTCGTTAATTGATCTTCAGTTTCAGTCAAGTCATTCATGCAAAAAGAATCTGGCATGTTGTCGCCTTTTAGTTTTAGAGTTTGCAGGATCTTGTATTCTAGTGTAAACCTTGCATATAACGCTTCTTCATTACTGGCATCCTCGTCTTCAAGGTCTTCTAATATCGTATCAATATTTGATCGACTAATAACTTTTCAGACACAGTTGATGATGCATTGCTGGGTAAATCACTATAGTGTATATCACGTGCTTATAGTATATCAGGCCAGGATGGGACTGCATCTGGACTAGACTGACTATATTCAGATTGTTCTCAATCTCATTAGCATTTACCGGCAAAATATCAGTATCATTGGAGGGCGGCATCAATTGATCAGATAGACCATAAATGGAATCATACCAAGATTCAACGTTTACTAATTCAATTTTAGTATTGTTGATATTGAAATTTTTTCTTTTTAATTTCTCCAGAGTTGGAGATAGTTTTAGTACGGCTTCTTCTTTTAGAACTTGCTGCATCAGTATACTTCGCGTAGTAAATGTCTCGTGAAAGCGGTTTTATAAATATATGTTCTTATTTAATTTCTTCGAATGGTTTCAAATCTTACACGGTCCATAACGTGTTGAGGCAAAACCAAAATTGATTCCGCTAAAGTTCTTTCTCAGTTACCAAAAGCACTATTTTTCCATGAAAATGAAACAAAACATTTTGAGTTACCTACTTTCTGATTCATTACTTATACTTATACATCAAAAGAATTAGGAGCTAAACGGTACATTGTGCCAAAAAAGGCAGAGTCTCTTTGTATTTTTTTCGTTACATGATCTTCAGTTTCAGTCAGATCCTTCATGGAAGAAGAATCTGGCATGTTGCCGTCTTGTAGTTTTAGAGTTCGCAGGATCTTGTATACTGCAAACTTTGCATACAAGGCTTCTTCATTACTGGCATTCTCGTTTTCAAGGTCTTCTACTATTGTTTGATTATGTGATTGACTAATGACTTTTTCAGGCACTGACAATGATGCATTACTAGGTAAATCACTATAATGTAAATCACATTCTTGTAGTATATCAGTCCACGATGGGACTGTATCTGGACTGAACTGACTGTCTACATTCGAATTTTCCAATTCCTTTGTATTTACCGGCAAAATATCAGTATCGTTGTGGGTCGGCACCAATAGATCAGATAGACCATAAATGGAATCATACCAAGATTCATCACTTTCCAATTCAATTTCAATATTGTTAAAATTAAAATTAACTTTCTTTTTTGATTTCTTTAAAGTAGATGTTGCTCCGAGTATGGCTTCTTCTTTTGGAATTTGATGCATTTTATGATTCTTAAATTCTTCGTATGCAGGTAAATCATACCAAGATTCATCACTTTCCAATTCATTTTCAATATTGTTAAAATTAAAATTAACTTTCTTTTTTGATTTCTTTAAAGTAGATGTTGCTCCGAGAACGGTTTCTTCTTTTGGAATTTGATGCATTTTATGCTTCTCAAATTCTTCGTATGCAGGTAAATCAAAGTCTATTGAATTTAAACTTGATTGTAAATCTTCAATTGGTGGTGGGGGCACACTTTCATGTAAGCGTTTAAGGAAATTTAGTACCCTTTCGTCATTATTTGTTGGAGAAGTTATTTTATTAGTGGATGGTTGGTTGAATCTTGCCTCCAAAGATATAATTTTTCTCGAATCATTATTGACAAAGCTACTTCTATTTGATTTTGAATTGCTGCAGCTTAAGTAGGATCGGCTTGAATTGCGTCGTTCATCTTCGTGTTTTTTTAAGCAAATCCTAACTTTTCTTTCCTTATGTTTATTTTTAAATCCATTTAGACTAAAAGGATTATCGTCCTCAGATTCACTTCTTGGTATATCAGGATACTTCGCATAGTAAATGTCTCGTGGCAATGGCTTTGTAAATAGATGTTCGTTTTTGATTTCTTCGAATGGTTCCAACTCTTCTACGATCCATAACGTGTCCAGACAAAACCAAAATTGATTCCTCTCAAGTACTTCCTCAGTTGTCAAAAGCAATATTGACACCATTTTTATGAGATGACTTCACAGTCCAAAGTTTCAAATGGAACTGATTTTTATTTTATAAAATCTATTTATAAACCATTTCAGAGCAAACATAATTAGCATAATTATTTTGTTTTTGAGACCACACTGTAATTATCTAAGGATCAGTTAATTACAGTGGTTAGTTAATATTATGATCCTTACAAGAAGCATCACAATATAAGAAAATAAATATTGTTTACTTTAAGCTAATTACACATTTATAACAAAGAATAGTTTTACTATTGACCCACTGCGCTAATCACCCATAATGCCCATAATACAAGCTACATAATATCATTAGTAACTGAGTTTACTAGGCAATATTTTTTCAAAAAGTTGTTTTGTTACTTGTAAAAAGGTTATGATACCACAAATCTAATTGTATTGTTCTTTGTTTGTTAATTAAGAAAACTACAACTAATTTTTTTGTTTATTTAGGAAACTACGTCATATAATTGCAAAAGTCATATGAGTCTTTGATACGGATATAAATTGTATGCTATTTCGGCATAATATCGATATATAGTAGTTATAATAATCCGAATCTGGTACGGTTCCTTGAGGTACAGAACTCACCCTGACATCAGACGAGGCGAGGAGCGCGCATGGGCCCAGGAGTCCTACGCTTTCCCAGCAAGTCATGTCCACTAACTGTCCACTCACGAGTCGCGACAAGTGCCCGCTCAACTCCACACTCGTATACTAAACTTACTATCGCATTGTGATGCACCAGTGACTCCGTTATACTACGTTACGTAAGTCATATCACATTTAATGTACTACCATTTTTTGTTTGGACACATACAAAGCAGCTACACATAAAGCTACGAGATTCTCATAGGATGAGAAAGAAGCAAGCTGTAATATCGAAGCGGATAGCGTTCGCCAATCAAATCAGAATAACGTTGCTTATCGAACGATAAAATCCAATTACAAGACTGAATCGGAGCGACCGCGGGGCTTCCGAGCTTAAGGTCGCTCTGCGGGCCGGTGCCGGAACTGGGGCTGGGTCTGGCATGCGGTGTTCGGGTCGGACTTACGCGTAGGCCACTGCGGCACTTCGCATAGTAGGACATAGGAGTTATATCCGTAAGGGCAGGCGGCCGCGGCGCTGCCACCCGCCAGACTGAGGCGCGGCGGATGTCCTTGGCCAGTGCGCATGCTCCGTTCACACACCCTTACTATCAGATTCTAGTGGTTTCAACAATTATTTTATTACTATGACACATTTCTCCGCTTAATTCTACTTTGGCTTAATAGGAGATAAGGTATCTATTTTGAAAATCTCGGAGAGGTAAATTTTCGAGTCTGCGGCCCCGAAAATACATTGCTGATTTAATGTGTTATTTCATTTTATGAGATGGTTCCGACGGAGCGATGGAGAGTGTCATATCGATAAGCTCTTGGTACTTAAACAGCTGATGTGAACCTGTCTTACGTTTGTTGAAGTGGAGCATTTGTTTGGATGTAGGTGTGGCATATCGTGACAGGTTGAACTTTGTTAAAAGGGAAATCGAGGACTCCTTGAACATAAAGTTTTACTTAGTACGGCGATAAGCATAATGAAATAACCATTCTTATCCATTCTTAGACATAAGTTTTGTATTAGGTACTTGAATAACAAGAAAACAAATTGTTTATGTCTAGAGATAGTTAAAGACGTAAGGAGTAAAGCATTTCTATTTTGTATCAATAGAGGAACGTCTCATTAAATTTTACTTAAATTTCTAAGCTTAAGTTAAATGTTGTGATCCTCTTCGTTCACAAATTTTTTAGCTATATATTTCTACTAGCTGACCCACGCAACCCCGTTTGCGTTTTATTTTGCTCGTAGCGAGAAATTTTCCCCCGTTTTTGAAACATCCTTCATTGGTGCTCAGCTCCTATTAGTAGTAGCGTGATGATATATAGCTTATAGCCATGGGCGTACCCAGGGTAGGGCAGGGGAGGGCAGCTGCCCCCCCCTAGATGTTGACGGACCTACTATCTTATTCTCTCGATTATATACAGGGTCTGTCGTAAATAATGGATAAGTCGTAAACTGGAGTTGGTCCGGCTATGAGACTATTAGAAAATCGTATCTTTTTGCCAGGGTTTCTAACCGTATGGAAATGGCGTAGACTTTTATGTTTTTTTATAAATTTCGCTACTCTTTGCATTCATTCCGTTGCCATTTCGTTAAATTTAGGTATTTCTGTGTCATTTTTTTTGTATTATAGTCTTGAAGATGTGTATTATTTAGTTTTAGTACTGTTTTAGGCGTTTTTAACGTTGGTCATTTTCAAAATTGTCATTTTAAGATTTTTTATGTTTTTGTTTTACTTAGGGTCAACTTTTGATCATTTACTGTGTAAAAAAAAAGTACGGCGCTATAGCTGCCCATGATCTTAATAAATTATCTAGTATGTGTAGATTCTAAAAAGGTATAACAATGCATACTTCACAAGTAATATTAAGCTACATGAGCGAGATCAATATCAAGGTGAGAAAATATTTTTTTCATGTAATGTTGTAAATGGTTATAAAACTTCGTCAGAATGATTTATTTCTGCCAAGATTCTTTACACAAACACTATGGGGCCACTATTAAGGATATTCAAAGAAAACTAGGTAGTTTTTTGTCAAAAAAATTTCATGCCTCCTCATTTCATAAAGGTGTTTAATTTTAAAATTGATGTGCTCTAATAGTTACATGCGACAAACATGTTACAAGTTTATTCGTAAAAAGGATCATCAGGTAAAAAAATGAACAAAGACAGCAATACAAAGGGTCTCCCCGCGTGAAAAGGACATTGTTACTAGGCACACTGCATGATGCACCGTCCCTTTCACACTCACGATGTGTGAAAAGGTTAGCATGCGTTTAGCTAGGGCGCACTCCTGATACATCTCTCAGTGTGATTTTGACCATCGCATGTGCTCTCGTTTTCATTACTGTCGTCAATTTGTTACTGCTTTCTAATATCGGACTTAGATTTTCTTTGTGATTTGGACTTGTTAACCTGGTGATATTGACAACTCAGCTCTCATTTATGGGCATCGTGTTGTGCTATCGATTGCACGTGTCATTTTGCAAAATTTTGTATATCATGCCTCAACAATACACGCCGGCCGAATACGTAAACATGCATTACATTTATGGTTTATGTGATGGCAACGCCAATAGAGCTGCTAGAGTTTATCGGGAAAAATATCCAAATGCCCGGCATCCTGACTATCGTGTCTTCATAAGAGTGCACAACACATTTTTGGAAGGACGATTTCCTGGGACCGGCGTAGGCGGGGCGAGTGAAGGACGACCACAACGCCACAGTGCAGCCGAAGTACTGGAAATAGTTGCAGAAGACCCTGGTACGTCCATAAGTGTAATTTCAAGGCGCACCGGTATACCTCAAAAATCTGTACACAGGATTTTAAAAAGGCATGAATTATATCCCTATCATTATCAAAGGGTCCAAACATTAATGCCAAGGGACGCTGCTGCGAGAATAACATTTTGTCGCATAATGCTGCGAAAGATGAGGGAAGACCAAAGTTTTTTTAATAAAATTTTATGGAGTGACGAGTCAACGTGTCGAAAAGATGGTTTTTTGAATCTTCACAACATACACAGCTGGCAACTCGAAAACCCAAGACTTATCCGAGAAGACCGATCGCAATATCAATTTAAAATTAATTTATGGACTGGCATTATTAATGGCAAAATCATTGGTCCATTCGAATTGCCGGCAATATTAAATGCGGATATGTATTTGAATTTTTTAGCAAATACTTTACCTAGTTTACTGCAAGACGTCCCACAAGAGATAAGAAATGAGATGTGGCTACAAAATGATGGGTGTCCAGCACATTACGCTGTTCGTGTCAGGGAACATTTAAATAATACTTATCCAGATAGATGGATAGGGCGATTGGGGCCAATTTTATGGCCTCCACGTTCGCCAGACCTGAACCCCTTGGACTTCTTTTACTGGGGCTGTATAAAAGAAAAAGTATACAGTGAAACAATAAGTTCTGTAGAAGAGTTGCGTGCGCGCATTCAAGTAGCAGCGAGAAAAATTGAAGAAGCCGGTTATGTGCGCCGGATTAAGCGATCGTTTATTAGGCGATGTAGAGCGTGCATAGCTGCCGGCGGAGGACACTTCGAACATTTAGTTTAAGTTGTTGAATAAATATTTTTACGTACTAAAACAACCTAGTTTTCTTTTGAATATCCTTAATAGTGACCCCATAGTGTTTGTGTAAAGAATCTTGGCAGAAATAAATCATTATGACGAAGTTTTATAACCATTTACAACATTACATGAAAAAAATATTTTCTCACCTTGATATTGATCTCGCTCATGTAGCTTAATATTACTTGTGAAGTATGCATTGTTATACCTTTTTAGAATCTACACATACTAGATAATTTATTAAGATCATGGGCAGCTATAGCGCCGTACTTTTTTTTTACACAGTAAATGATCAAAAGTTGACCCTAAGTAAAACAAAAACATAAAAAATCTTAAAATGACAATTTTGAAAATGACCAACGTTAAAAACGCCTAAAACAGTACTAAAACTAAATAATACACATCTTCAAGACTATAATACAAAAAAAATGACACAGAAATACCTAAATTTAACGAAATGGCAACGGAATGAATGCAAAGAGTAGCGAAATTTATAAAAAAACATAAAAGTCTACGCCATTTCCATACGGTTAGAAACCCTGGCAAAAAGATACGATTTTCTAATAGTCTCATAGCCGGACCAACTCCAGTTTACGACTTATCCATTATTTACGACAGACCCTGTATAAAGCACACTCAGACGCGTAAATCGACTATGGACAAAAACAGATTTATTTTTTGTGTTGTTGTAAGATCGACAATCGTCATCAGTCCTAGGGCTATGCGATGTTCGAGCGCAGTGTAGTAGTGCAGTGTAAAAAAACAGCAGAGTTCTCTGTGAGTGACGATCGTCACTCACAGACAACTCTGCTGGTTTTTTCTGCGAGCCAGTTATGCTTGCGAAGGAGATGGCGGAGCGGGACCGTGCGAGGTTTAGAACACTTCCTGGCCGACAGGCCCAGGGATCGGGCCAGGCACCGCAGACGACTTGGGCGCCGGAGATCGCCAAACGATACGATAACGATAAACCTGTCACCCGACAGGTGAGGACCTCCCTAGCAGAAGCAAGCCTAGCCGGGGTAGCTTGGGTGGCGCGAGCTCCACAAAGTGCTCGCGCCCCCAAGGAAAAGGGGCAACAGGATTCTTACACAGGAGGGGGCCAACTGCCTCGGTGGCGCAGTGGTAGTGAATGCGACTGCTGTGCTTGGGGTCTCGGGTTCAAATCCTGGGTTGGAGTTTGGGTGTTTTCTATGTATAATATGTATGTATTTACAAAAAAAAAAAGTATATATGTTATTCATATCAGTTGTCAAGTACCCATAACACAAGCTCTGCTTAGCTTGGGACTGGATGGCGTTGTGTGTTAGATGTCCGGAATATTTATTATTATTATTATTATTATCTACAAACCATAGGTGGCCCGAGGTACGTCGGGGTGCCAGGGATTTCCTTCCGAGGGTGCACCTGATTCCCCGGCTTCTAATATCACAAACGGTGAGCGGTTTTCAGTCGGTTCGAGTCTGACATAACCACCAGAAGGTGACATTCGAAGGAATTGCCGCACAAAAAAAACAAAAAGGTTCACACACTCACGTTGCGGTAAGATATTTTCTCCGACTTTTACTTGCGAATTACCCTTTTTTCTGTACGGAAATCCCCCCGGATACCACTGACTGGTCCTGGACCGCGCGCCGTCTCGGTTACTAGAAGTCGGAGAACCAGATGCACCCTAAAAAGGAAAACCCTCCAACTTACGGTTTGTAGATTGCTCCCTCCTGTGCAGGAATCCCGGTGTTCCTTTTCTGCCCAAAAATAAGCGCTTATGCTGCCACCTCGGCCTGATTGCGGACAGTTACCCTGACAAAGAGTGAATGTTATTTGGGCTGATTTAGCGGCACTTGCTTTTAGCCTCCAGTCCTGTAGGCAATTGTGGACTTCAAGAAGCAAGTCTGAGACTCGCTTTGGATTTTTGTAGCTCACAAGTACCGTTGTGAATGTTGCTATACTGACACCAGACCAGGAAAATATAGAATAAATGAACTTTTTTGCTCAGTGTACATAGAACAATTTGTTAACGATAACGTTAATGTTTCATCTTAAACTGTTTTGCCGAAGACTTTTGAAAATTTATTTTAAAATGTGATCGAAACAAGTGCCGTGCAATTAATTGGAAAATTCTATGTATAGTTGTGGACTGCGAAAGGGTTTTTAAAATAGCTATTCTATAATGAAATAATTTATTTTAAAAAATGCCTTTTTCATATTCATTTATTTGACGAGGTGCTTTTAAAAAATCCCGATTTGCCCCCCCTTGGCCCAGAACCTAGGTACGCCCATGCTTATAGCCTTCCTCGATAGGTAAATGGAGAATCCAAGACTGAAAAAATTTGGATGACTACGTAAAAGTATATGATGAATGCATAATAATGTCCGAGTCCCACTGCTGGGCTCGGGTCGGATTGTTTGTAATCACCAAGTGTAACTGGGCTATGAGCGGCCCAATGTACGGAGTCATTTAGTTAAGTCAGACCTAGATCAAGTGAGTTAAGGAAGTAGTTTTTTTGAGGTCCACGCAACAATATCAAAAGTCGTTAACTTTCATAAATAAAAAAAGAAAAAAAGTAGGTATGTAAAACGGCATAGGTACAGAAACGCGGTTGCAAACAATTTCCTTCACCTAATTGAGACGAGACAGGACGAGCGGCAATTGGAACAATAGGATCTTGTAACTTCATGATGCTCATAGTGGATGCTATAAGGGAAGACCACTTTGAGCTTCCCGTGGACTTGTAGGTGTACGGACAAATGGTATGTAGGCGTTCTGTTCCGAATCAGTGATTGCTGAGCAGGATTAGTGCAGACTAAGGTGTGTGTTACTGGATGTACTGTGTCAAAACAATTACATGTTGGTCCAGTGGGTAGTAATCACAACTTATAACCGAAGATTGTATCTTCGCTTCCAACCCAGGACAAACAGTTGTGTAATCTTATATATAAAATTCTCGTGTCACAATGTTAGTTACCATACTCCTCCAAAACGGCTGGACCGATTTTCATGAAACTTTGTGAGCATTTTAGGTAGGTCTGAGAATCGGCCAACGTCTATTTTTCATCCCCCTAAAAGTTAAGTATAGTCCAACCCTATTTTTTTTTATGATACAGCATTAGAAAATACATACAACCCTGAATTTTCAACCCTCACGATCAACCCTATTTTTCCATCGCAATTTTTATTAAAATTAGCTAAAAATTACCCCTAGCGGAATTAAAACGTATGGTTATATTATTTTACTTTGTATTTAATACCTAATTAAATTAACAATTGAGTTCTTTAATGTCAAATTAAAAATTCTTGACATAAACTTCATTAATATCTACGCGTTAATTTGTGCGTTTAATATGCATAAAATAAAGACAGAATGTAAATTTCTAAAACAATACAATATATTATGTCCAGGCAATGTAATCAGAATAGTAAATTATTTGCATCATCACTACATATTATAAAACAAAGTCCTTCGTCGCGTCCGTCTATCTTTCTGTTCGCGATATACTTATAAGCTACTGCACGGATTTTAATGAGGTTTATACCAATAGATAGAGTGATTCTTAAGGAATAATTTCGTATATAATTTTTAAAATTTTTGAGTATATTTGCTAAGTAGGTTGCTAATATAATATATTTTATAAATTCGAAAGTAATTATATCTGTCTGTTTGTTAAGTTTTCATGGCTGAACCGCTACACCGATTTAAATGGAATTTTGACATGGAGATACTTTGATTCTTTAGGAAGAACACAGGCTACTATTAAACGCGATAACCGACATACACGCAGGCGGAGCCACGGGCACAATGGCGCTAACATACTGTTAATTCATTACGGAATGTAAAACCAAAACTGAAGTTACGTTCCTTAAATAGTAGCAGTATTGTGACAATTCTGGTAGACGAAGCTGGGGACATGGACTGCCACTGCATTGTCGCCAGCTACAAGTCTGATGCCCTCTTCCATTATGTATGGAGTGGAAAGAGTAGAATTGATATTCGGTATTTCTTTTTCTGGCTAATAAAAATCTCTTAACCCAAAATTTTACAACGGCAATATTCATTACGTGTACGCACCCATAAAAGTTGCATTAATTATAGTTGTATCATAATTATATACAGTTATATTATTATATGTGTTATGGGATCATGCACACGAACATAAGGCACCGAGGCGCAAAGGCATTTATCGAGTTCTGCCTACGTGTTAATGACCACGCATTTGCGTCTTCCTCTCGCTAATGGATGCTGTGTGGCTCCTAATTTGCAGCTGCCCGAGATTCCTCACCTCACTCGCCTTGTTATTTTAGCATATTAGCGTCCTAAAAGTCTTGTAGAACAAAAATTAGGTCAGTCAGCGTCCCGACAGAGAAGGATTAGTTAGTTTTAAAATTGCTATGGGTTTTGGAATTCCCTGGGGCGTCATTGGGTGATAAAAAGAAAGCGAAGGATCGCTAGTTCTATGAAGATAAAACTTATATACAATACAGTTACTTTTTATACCATATATCATATACTTGTGAATGTAAAATATTTATTAATAATAAAAAAATACCTCAATAAACCTGACCACTCGAAATTTGACACGCAGTCGAATTCGTGTGTTTGTTTTCGGGGAAGTCCACCTAAATTTATTTAGGTATAACTAGCTAAGCCCAGCGATGTTACCCGTGGTACAATACGTCCACGAACCTAGTCTAAAAAAGTAGCATTAGTTACTCCTTATATCACCAACTATCTGCCAGAGAAAGTTCCGTCAAAATTGGTCCAGCTGTTGGAGAGATGAACCGGAACAGACAGCCAAAAACGTAAAAAAATATTTTTGATCCTAACTAATGTCATACTTTTATATGCAATATGCATTAAGTGAAAGCAGACACACACAGAGAGACACTTCAATTCATTTTTTATTTGTATAGAAGTACTATAAGTATAAATCAACGTCTATAATCACTATTATTTAACTTTTATTATATTAGTTTCTCTTCTGGTTCTTAACTTCTTATTTTAAGTACTACTTAATACTTATCGTACGTGTCTCTGCTATTCTCTATAAATTCAGGGTTTGCCGTATTTCTTTTATATTAATATGTTCTATGTGTACAGTAAAGAATAAATACAAATACAAACATTTATAAATTAGCAAGATCTATTAAATGACATGCAAATATTTACATAATAACTACCAAGAACCATGCACACGAGGTTTAACGTATTTAAGACGCCATTTTCGCATTAATATGTTCGTGATTGGTTCCTACGTCACTTCAATCTTGGGTCGATGCATCGAATAACGCTGTGTACGTATTTCCCGCTCATCGCCATATTGACCTAGACTTTAATGTGCACACATTTTATAGAACGTGCATATGTGCAAACATCAGCATTTATTTTATAATAAGTACTAGCTAAGCCTCGCGGTACGAACTGCGTGTAAAGCAGCGGGGAGAAGCTGGTCTAAAAAAAATTTGCCTAAGTTACTTCTTGTATCGCCAGCTACGACTCAGTAAAAGTCCTGTCAAAATCAGTCCAGCCATTTTAGAGATTAGAATCAGAACAGACAGACCGAGAGGCAGAAAAAATTTTTAAAATTGGTTTTGATATAAGTACCGTATATGCTTTCATATGCATTCAGTGAAAAGCTGTAAATTTGAAATTACAGACACTTCAATTTTATTTATTGGTATAGATTAGACACTACGTCACTCGTTGTTTTAACCAAACTTTAACAAAGATATTATCAAAAAATTCCACAAATAAAATTCGTTTTCCCGGACCTATTCAAAGATCCCCGTTCAAAATACCTACCTAAGTATGAAAGAGGTCCTAAAATGTCAAGTAGCTCAAGTGCTATAAGTGGTAAAGGGTAAAGTGCACGAATATTTAACTTGACCTTCGACAAGAGGGGAATGCCGTGAACTCCACTTACACTGAGAGCTCTTCGTTTATTTCAAAGATATTTTAATAGCAGGTATTATCACCGTCAACACTTTACGAGATTTTATTTACTGTCATGTCTATTTTTAGAGTAAAGATTTTCTATTATAACGTGAGATTTCAGGTAAAATAATATCGAATGATACATTATTAAATCCATATTGGTACTTTTTAATAACTTGAGATCTCAGACACGGTCATCTGATCTTAAACGCGATCCCCGCGGCGTTACCCGTCTAAGTCTAAAAAGACCTACCTACCTTACTCCTTACATCATCAGCTACCTGTTAGTGAAAGTACCGTCCAAATCAGACCAGCTGATAAGACAGTTTTTTCATTTTCTTTTGTAAGTACCACTACTTTCATATGCATTTAATAAAACGCTGTTAATTTCAAATTACAAACAGATACTTCAATTTTATTTATTTGTATACATATAAGACAATTATTCGGGTTTGTTAGAAATCGGCAAAATAAAACTTATTGTGTTGCTCTGGAAATACAAAGTTTTATATAATCATATTTTTACATTGTTTTACTACAAACAGATCTTAACAAACATTAGGTATCTTGCCTGAAAATACAAAGAAACGACATTTAAAGATTTTTAACAGATTTGTCGATTTCCGATTCCGATCAGATTTCCTTTTCATAAATAAAATAATTCTCTGCCTAACCTCACACTTCACTATTTTTATCATTAAACCATGACAGCTATTTGTCAAACTACGCCATCTAGTGGCAAATGAAGGTAGTAAGCTAGTGTTCTATCGATAGGGCGCGCTTTATATGAAAGAAAGAAATCTCATTTCTTTACATACACGTATATATATATGTGTTATTAAATACATACATAAATAGATATATATTTAAATTACACCCTCACTGTATAATAAATTGTCCACGGGGAGATTCGGATTTCTCATCAGGATTATCATTACACAAACCCCTTAACGGACCTGAGCCAATAAATTAGATGACCTAGTACACTTGGGAGTAACAATATTTTATACTCTAGGCATGGCTAGATTTATATTCAATCCTTGTAACCAACAAAATGGATACGATTTTTTCTAATACAGTGCGGTTCTAAGTCAGCCAGTAAACTTTATATACGGCCGAAGTATCTTGGCGAGTCTGAACATAGGCTCTGCGAACTTTAGCGCATGTACACTCTTGAACAAAACTGTTATTATACTTTTTTTACATAATAATAGGTATACGAATAAAATTTCCCTAATACAGTGACCAATTAGTACAAATTAAATGAATATCAAAAAACTATCAAAATAAGTTATTGCGCAACCTTCTGCGCGAAATTCGGAGTCGCCAATATACGTCACCGTAAAACAATAATCGTGAAGAGTACTCAACCACATCTTTAAGACTTACAGCACCAAATCGCAAGCTTAATCCTTTTAATATACGAACTTATAGCTCAAATTTTCAACTCAAAACTTCGTAGGTTTGAGCAAAAGTTCCCCAAAAGTTATACGTATTATGTATGTTGTGGAGGAATTAGTGTCTTGGCTGTCCGAATGCGGGTAACCGCAACGAGTAGAGAGATACCGCAATGGAAAACTGGTAACCTTCAGAGATTTGTGTCAAATTGTACGGTAATTTTGTTATCCACCAGTAAAAGGGTAATAAACGCTTAAGTGAGACAACATTAAAATTTTCAGAATATTTATAATACACTACTACTACCAATAGATGGCGTTATTTGTTACAAATGAATATAAAATATGTGAGCACTGTTAATTTTAATTATCAAATAATGCAAAATTGTTGTTTTTACCGACATCTAAAAAACACGAGAAGGTTCTCATTTTGACTGTATTTTTTTAGGTTTGTTACCTCAGAGCTTTCGAATGGGTAAACCGATTTTGTAGATTATTTTTATTTGAAAGCTGGTGCTTCCCGTGTCGTCCAATTTCGTTCAGTACTTGAAGTAGTTTTTTTTTTCTTTTAATAATTTAGTTAACCTTATTAACGGCAATAATAGTAAAAAATAATCCTTAAACTTTTAAATGATAAGTTTAATTTAAAATATTTTTTAAGTACATGTTTTATTTTATCTGAAACCAACTCATAATGAAATTGGGAGATGGATAAAATTTGGCAAAGATTAAGTTTTTTTTTTATTGTATCGTATATTTTTCATAAATCTTATTAAATTATATAAAATTTAATTTCTGTTCGGTAATCTTGATAAAACTCAGAAAAGGCTGGACTGGACTTACCATCAGGTGATATGTCTGCTCATTTGCCTCCTATGCCGTAACAAAAATACATACATAGAAATCACCAAAACTCCGAAACTAATATTTGCAGATCACACAAGCATTTGGTCTGGGTTTCAAACCCGAGACTTCAAGCACAGCATTCGCTGCCACTGCGCCACCAAGGCAGTCAATCAACAATATTTATTTTTATCTAGTTTGTCCGATTAGTATTCTCAGTTATACATTCAAATGCGCTGGCGTCTTGCCAGCATCGTCTGTGCATTTTTATTTTTTTCACTGGCGGATTGTCTATGTGTGAATACTTGGTTTATGTTTATAAATAAATCTGTTTTGGAACATAATCGGTAATAGTCTAGTTTATTTTTTATTATGATACGAGCTGAACCATGCGGTACGACATCAAACGCGGGCAACGACGCGGGGCGAAGCTAGTCTAAAAAATAGCCTAAGTTACTACTTATATCATCAGCTACCAATCAGTGAAAGTCCCATTAAAATTAGTCCAACCGTTCCGGAGATTAGCCCCAACAAAAAGACTAAAAATTAAAAAACATATTTTTTGATGTAAAAATCATTTACCTAAACTTTCATTCGCATCTAGTGAAAAGCTGAAATTAGAAACAGACACTTAAATTTTATTTATTCGTATAAATATATTAAAATAATAGGTTTTCTAATCAGCAGTTTCATAATTAATTTACTGATAAGCTATTAAGTTATTTTTAAAAAGGCGCAAACGGACAAAAGATTAACCTGATGGTAAGTGAGTACCACCGTCCACGGACACCTACAACTCAAGGTCACAAAGCGTTTGTGACCTATAACTAATTTTATAAATTGCACGAATAGCTCTCTTTAGCAAACCAAGATACTTGGAATGTCAATAGAATTCCCCCACCACAAAATACGATGTGACATTACAATATGAAAGTAGTTTTTCGTGGGAGAGCCACGTTTCGGCATGAATGGGCCGGCTCGACCGGAGTGATACCACGGCCTCACAGAAAACCGGTGTGAAACAGCGCCAGCGCTGTGTTTTACCGAGCGAGTGAGGATTCCGGAGGCCCATAGGAGGGACAAATAAACGAGTACCTGTATATCCCTCCTGACGTTCGTTTTTTCGAGTAATCGAGGTTTTTATACTTTGTTTTTCTTTACTCAAATTTACCTGCTACTTTTTGGAAATTATTCTTTTTCATAGGAAAGCGTCAGATAGGAGAGCCCTATAAGAAACCAGCTTTCCCTAGCAATCTATTCCCAATTTATACCCTACAAAACGTTTTTAGAAATATGTTTAAAGCTCCGTAATGTACAAGCTTATCACACTAAACCAATTGAAGCTCACACAAAGAGGAATTTAATAAATTGAACAAATAAAATTATGGTAACAATTGAGTTCAGATGTTTGAGTTTTGATTCTCAACAATTTAACTCTTGCTTTTATGGACTTTTGTTAAACTTACAAAACATTACTCTGGTATATCTAGAACAGGAAAAACTTTAAAACCTAAACCGACTACGTAAAAACGATTATAGAATGCCATACGGATCATTACTACGAATCAATTAATACCTTATTTATTTGAACTGTTTCCTTTTGGTAGTTTAGCCAATACGTACAACCCGTCGGCAATATCTGCGAACCTGGCTAGTAGTTTACTGCATATGTAAGAATAATACACGTCCGTCGGCGCTTGCGTTGGCAACGGTACTATAGTCCGGCCACTCAGAGAATGCGTTTCTGACACTTGTAAATTGGTCATGAGTAGTGATGTGCCATGAATATCATTAATAATATTTGGTAACAGTATTTATAGCATTCATTATGCATAATTATTCAATTTAGATATATTTTATATTTCAAACACAATATTAACAAAATTGTTGATGGATGAATTAAATTAATTCGTAATTTCTGAATGAAACCAAGGGACTGTACAACATCCTTACATACTTTGTAACTCATCTTGTTCTACTGTTTTTTTGTGTATTCAATAAAGATAAATAAATAAAATTATATATTATAAAATTAGAACGTTTTATTTAACAATATATATTCCAAAAATACTCAGTTACAATTCAGTATTATTTTGTCTCATCACTACAAAAACAAACTATTGACATAACCTTGAAACAGCGCAGTTTGACGTCGTTAGACTTTTAAAAATTATTGTTCTTAAATTAATTAACTGATTAATTGTTAATAACTTTAGCCCAAAATAAAAGGTTTATTGTACATTGTCATGATTATTCAATTTTTAATGTTATTACTCATTATTAAGGTTAATAAAAGATATTAAAATTTTTGCCATAAATTGTACACCAGTTCAAAGTTACATCGCCCATTGGATCACGACCTGTCAGGAACGCATTCTCTCAGTGGCCAGACTATAGATAGCGAATCGAGAGGTGACGCGCATTCCAGTCGGGTGCGCAGATATTTCCAACGGGTAATACTTTCATCCTTGAGAAAGGACATAGGCTACTTTAACGCGGTAACCGGCATAGGAAGACGCGGGAGGAACCGCCACACCGCAAGCAAAAGCTGATTAATTATATGATTCTGTACCATTCTAAAAATATAAAACAAGTTAAAGAAAAGTACGAATATAAAAAAAAAACGATAATAATAATAGTACTTTTTCTAAATTTCTATCAATTTATAAGCGCGAGGCGAAGCTAATATCTTTATAATTTGTAGCCTATATGTTATTCTGATGTATAAGCTATATTATTGTACAGTTTCATCAAAATCCATTCAGTAGTTTTTGCGTGAAAGAGCAACAAACATATTTACATACTCATAAACATCGCATTCGCGTTTATAATATTAGTAGGATGTAAAGGTTATCAAACATAAACTTTAACATGGAATGTGTCGTACGCAAGATAATTGCACGGTTGGCCGAGTGGTGTCAGCGGTCGCCATGCCGCTTGCTACTGCGCCAAGTGTTGTGGGTTCAAATCCCACGCGGTACCTACAACACTTTGTGTGATCCACGAATTGTTGTCCCGAGTCTGGATGTTCTTTGTGTCCGTTTCATGTATGTTTGTAAAGTCCCCCACGACACAGGATGTTATTCCTAATGTGGGAGTTGTCTTTAAAAAAAAAAAAAAAAAACATAACTAAGAGACCGTATCTACGTACGTTTTTTTGCTGAACATCAGTTTTATCTATACAAATAAATAAAATTGAAGTGTCTGTTTGTAATTATAAATTAACAACTTTTCACTAAATGCATATGAAAGTATATACGTTATTTACATAAAAAAAGCAATAAAAAAAAATGTCTGTTTGTTCTGATTAATATCTACAATGACAAGATATCTGAGGATATAAGGAATAACTTGGGCTAATTTAGTTTAGATTTGCTTCGTTCCGCTGTTGTAAAGGTGCATGTTAGAACTTCGATTTAGAGTATTAAGTTTTATTTCCCTGTACTTAAATGTACCATCGATCAACACCTTGATAATTTACTTAATGATTAAAGTAATTTTATCTTTCCTTTTTGTAATTAATTACTTAAATTATCACTACAACAATCATTCTTTAAATTGATTTAGAATTGTCATGTTCTCGAATAAAATTGTTTAATACTCGTAACTTGATAATTTGAATCAGCGACGAAATTAAAAAGTAGATTCTTTTTATCCGGGGCGGGTTTGTACATCTTCTGACGTTTTAGTTCAAAATTCGAATATCATTTAGGGAGGTAACCATTAGTCAAACAATTCTAAGTTTGTTTTTTTGTTTTTTAAAAAGACAACTCCCGCATTAGGAATATACATCCTGTGTCGCGGGGGACTTTACAAACATACATGTAACGGACACAAAGAACACCCAGACTCAGGACAACATTTTGTGGATCACACAAAGTGATGTCCCACGTAGGATTTGAACCCACGACACTTGGCGCAGTAGCAAGCGTTGTAGTGAACGCTTAAACCACTAGGCCAACTACCGCTATCTGACCCACGCAACCTCGTTTGCGTCTTCTATTGCCCGTAGCGTGAAAATTTTCACCCGTTTTTGAAACATTATTCATTGGTGCTCCGCTCGTATTAGTATTAGCGTGATGATATATAGCCTTCCTCGATAAGTGGACTACCTAATACTGAAAGAATTTTTTAAATTGGACCAGCAGTTCCTGAGATTAGCACGCTCAAACAAACAAATCAACAAACTCTTCAGCTTTATAATATTAGTATAGATGTCACTGTTATGTATGTTCATCTTCATAGTAATGTAATAATGTCAGGGTTCCATTATATGTACAAAACGCATAGACATCTAATCCACTGGTATCCTGCCATCTGTCCGTTCCCATCTAGCTAAAGTGGCGACGGCAGTATACCACAAATTGGATCAAATTGACCGGCCGACGATCCAGCCAATCCATTTGTTATCTAAATCCCCTATGATTGTAATGATGAATGATAGCTGTCCGACCAGAATAGCATTGTGTACTTCATTTTCAAATTCGAACAGGAACATTCTAGAAGTCATAGACAATGTATTTATAGCCTGTAGGATATTGAACAAGGATTTTACATGATCGATATTTGACTATGAATGTAAGGTTGCAATAAGTAAGGTAATATCTTTCTTCTTATTTTCCCACAATATTTAGAAGTGATTTTGTGTGATAAGGTTTTTTGAATTGACATATACGAGAAAAAACGTGAAGCAAAAGGTTTGTATCCCATTTTAGGAAAATTAGACGAATTATGGAGGATGGAATATGGCACAGACTGTTACATAGCAGAAACTAAAAAAAAAAATTCGATTACCGAGCGACTAGTACTTTTAAACAAATACTTACAGAAGAAAATATCATATTAATGGTATATATATACAAACATGTACATCTATATCAATTCATGACAATATTGCTTTATTTTCATTTAAATTGTAATAATAAACAATTCTCTTGGTTCATTTTAAATAAAGTAATAACGTTATTTTATCAAGAGAGTGAGCTTAATCAATTTAATATTCAGTAAATTGAGGAGCATTTGACGTTTAAATGAAACTCAATTAATAAACAATATAATCTGAAAGCTGAAGATTTCAAATTGACGTTTCGTTCATAACTAATTCATTTGGGATGAATTACTTATATTTGTCTCTTTTATACATAAAATCAATGAAAATATTGTATTTATGTGGATTTTAAATATTGAATCTTTTAAAGTTTTTTTTTAAATATCGAACTCGCTTCGTACCAGCCAATGACCCACCCGCCCCGGCTTCGCAATTTTGAAAATATAATATAGCCTATGTTACCCCAAAAAGATGTGTGGCTTAATTTATTCCGACGTCTTCAACAAACATCGTTATATTTTAGCCAATATACTTAAAAAAACTACAAATAAAATACGAAAACCTTCCTCAAGAATCACTCTATCTATTAGTAAAAACCGCATCAAAATCCGTGCAGAAGCCTTTGAGTTTATCGCGGCGGAGGACTTTGTTTTATAATATGTACTGCTTTTGATGATGAGATGGCAACTAGCCGGTTCAGCTATTTCTGCCTATAGTGATGTAATTATTACGTTAGCTTATGACTTATATTATCTGTTATTAAAGTGTTTTTATTGCCAGATTAAAATAATATTAAGAGAATACTTAAATCACAATTTACGAGTAAATTGGAAGTATGTGACGAGTGAGGTGTCAATGTAAACAAACAGATTATGCCTCAACGAATAAAAAAATTATCACGTTCCGTTAACATAATATACTTACAAGGTAACAACGTTTATGATGAAAAAAAAACTTCTACAAACGTTTAACAGTTTCATAAACATATCGGTGTAAATTGTGGTCGACAGATAATTAGTTTTTATGTTAATGTTTAAAAAAAAAACTTACTTACTTAATAATAAATGTTTATAACTATTACTTTTATAAATTATGCTCATTAATAAGGTTCGGTTCGAGTCCGACATAACCACCAGTCGGTGGTATCCAAGGGGATATTCACACAAAAAGAAAATAGGTTAAGTTTAAAGTCGTCAAAGCTATGGGGTACATTTTATCCGTGGTACTTCCCGGTTTGAAAAGGGTGTCTGCTTATTTATAATATTAAGGAGGGATGTGGATATGTTTAATTTTGTCTTGGACTTTCCGAGTGTCATAACTCGGTCTTCGTGGGTCACCGCTGCACTATTGATCCTGGTGTACAAGAGTTATATTGGTGGGCGTGTGTAGTATCATTAAAAAAGTTATGGGAGGAGGAGGCAGAGGTCAATAATGAACAAAGTTCTCTATTATGTAATAGGCACCGGTAACTGTTTACTAAGTAAGTACCAATTCGGTTTAATAAAGTATAAAACACAATTTATTCCCAACAGGGGTACCGATAGAACTTATTATTTAAAAAAAACATGTTGACATTCAAAATGATTCAACAAAACAGGAGTACTTAACATAAAAACGCTTTCTAATTTGTCAACAAGGCCATTACACACAGTTAACACAATTTGCTGATGCTAATGTAAATATTTAACTTTTATTATCACCAAACATCACAAGTTATTTTTAGAGTATTGCAGTGTTTGGCACTATCCCACTGTACATAATTCGTACTTATCCAGGCATTAGTACCAGAAAATATAGAGCCCTAATCCTTCACCATCTGTCACTAAGGTTTTGGATTTCATGACGTTTCAGTCGTTTAGTGTTACAAATATAAAGTAACACTTATTATTGATATTTAAAATTGACTGCTATGTGCGGTAAAAGCTTTCGTTACGATGCTGGCTTATGCGCTAAAAAAAATCAGATTAAAAAATTATCTGTTTAAATTTAGAATAGATTTAAATTCCGAAGCATGTCAGGATTACGTTATCATCATCAGTCTATCGCATTTGCATTATTTTATTTGTTATAATTGCTTAAAATTTTGCTGCCTCTACCATAGATAATTAAGTAACTACCATAAAGAATTAAGGCGCTTTTGTCACCTAATCTTTCACTGGCACAAACCTTTTAACAATAGTGTAATGTAAAATAGAAAACTAATCACAATAAGTATTATACGACGTCGCAAGCTGCCTGAAGCTCATACGAAGCCTTTATCCCTTACATGTGGCAGCTTTGTAAGTATATCCTTTCAGAGCAGGCTGCTTGCGACTCAGGAATGAAAGCGCGGGGAAATGGACGGCTGGTGAATAGCTAATGCCTCACTCAGATGAATGAGGCGCTCTTATGGTTTGTGGTATTTATCAGCGCGTATGCAGTAGTGGGGACTTTTTAGTTTGCATTTCTCTTTTAAATCCATTTGTATTTTGCTGCAAATCGAACTAATTACTTTTTATTAAACGCTATAATATTCTTTTATGGTATTAGGAACAAACAAGCAGACGGGTCATTTTATAGTAAGTGAATATACCCGCCCAGAGACACCTTTTTTTGTGTAGGCATTCAAGGGTATTCCCACACAAAAAAAACCTAAAATTCAAGACTATTAAGTGTTATATAGCCCTTTGATTCCTCAAGGTCCCCCTTACCTCCCTAAAATTAAGGGGTTAATATTGATAGGTAGATAGGTTTCTTAAAGTAATTGGTAAAAAAAAGTATTATGTAGGTACTATTAATTGTTCGAAAAAAAAATTTTATTTCAACTATCGTCAAATCATTTTCATAAACATGAGACAAACAAAAAAATTTTTTTTGTTTAAAACGCTCTGAAGATAAAATGAAGTAGTATTTATTAAACATAGAACCACCTTTTATTTACCTATACTTCGGTAATCATTTATCATTAGAATCCTACCCATTATCCATTTCTAAATTCATTATTTATCACACAAAATGGAACTTTCAGTCCTGTTGACTAACACTCGTTAATTAGTACCTACTGATTCTAATCTCCAAATTAATATTTAACGGAACACTGTTTATTTTGTTTTATATTTACTTTCACGTTTATATATACTATATACTTTTACTGCCAGTTATGCTTTCTTTGTTATGACGTCACATTTAGAAAACCATTTTTTGTTAACTGTGCAACCCTAAGCGCGACACTCGATACAAGAATATCGTTGAAGAAACTTTGTGATGACCTGGTTCCTATTTCAAATTTAACTGAAATAATTTTGGCGGGAATGTCAAACGAAATAGTTGCAGCTACCTACGTTGCACAATTTGCAAGTGGGTGACGATTTACCGGTGACCTCAATTTTACTCTCAATATAGAACTGGAAATTTATATACAATAAACATGAAAGAGAATTGAACTGCATGCTTATTTTCACTTAAAACAACATCAAATATTATTCCAATTACGCCATGTCGTCATGCATTTACTTAAGAGTAATTTCGTGATACCGGTTGAAATAAATTTAAAATTAGTCAAAACAATTTATGTAAATAATATAATATAATATATTCAAGTATTTCCGTACAGAAAACTCAATTATTGAACGTTTTGTATGAAAAGTGACTCTCGCTTATGCGTAATTGATTGAGTGTAACATCTTTACCACAAGAATTTCATTCCATTTATTTTATATTTTCTTCTTTTTAAAATATTGGCATATATATAGTGTTACGAGTGAATGTAACAGGTTGTAGTCAGAACAAACTGAATGATTAGCATTGTATAATTTATCTTATTGCAGAAGCAAATACTGAACAACCAACGTTCGAGGCCGTCTCTAACTCGAATGCTTTATTAATTTTATTTCAACCGATTTTGCTGAATAATGCAAATATTGAAGTCAACTCATCATTTTTGTTGAACGTCAATACAATCTGTAGAAGCTAGTATGAAATGCGGGTTCTGAAATCTTTTTCGGTGTGGGACATCATTAAAAAAATAGCAATCACATTTGACATAAGATAATGAAATTTAATTTTCAATTTAAAATAATGCTACTTAATGTATGTAACCTTATTTGATTTTATTCTTTTGGAGAAATAAAAACTTCATAGTAACCGTTTTGAAAAAAGAACATAATATAATTCGATGTGCTATGAGGACAGCATTACCACTTCGTGACTAAGCCCTCATTTAATAAATAAAGGGAAAAAACGCGATGTGTCGAACGCTTTATAACTGAATAAAATTTGCGCGGAGGGAATAAAATTCAGAAGCGCAAATCTGTCGCTCCCACGCTAAAAGGTATCAATTACGGCAGCCTATGATATATGTTGCTAATATTATTAGCCATGAGCTTGCTTAATTTAATTAAAGAGCACTCAATAATTTGCAATACGATTACACGAGAGGCGCTCTGTCATCGGTAAATTTGATAAAAAATATACCTGTATAAAATATGGTTCTCAGAGCTGCAATAAAGTGATGATGGCTTTACCTGAAACAAATGAAGGAAAACATTAGATTAGAAAATCGAACGTTATATTGGGACCGGTATTTATGTTAGTAATAGAGTACTATTCTTTAAAGAGGAATAATATAGTACACGAGTCATTCAAGTAGCGTAAGTATGCGTACTTATAACAATGCTTTACTGAATGTAGGCTATTTCCTATACCTATAGAACATATTTGTAAGTTTTAAACGGCAAGTGTTTCCTGCACGTTTTCACTTAGTTCATTATTTAGTAACTGGTACTGTTATAGAATTAATAACGTTTTTTCTTTCATATTATGCTCATTTATTTGTTTTTGTAAGTATAATAGCCGTTTTCTCCTTTAAAAGTGTAAACTATGTGTAAAATTTGAAAGAACCTGACAAATGTGTATCTTATAACACTACCAGCCCTTTTATCTTCAAATGGTATTCTTCAAAATAATATTGAATACAAAATGCATCGTCGAGGTAGCCAAACGACTGAATAATAAGGAAATACATGAAACATGTCGAACGGCTTCGTCTCGGATGTTGTGATAGTAATAGGTTATTTCCTATCCTTCCTTTCCTTTGATAATACAAACTTGTAAATTACCATAAATATACTCAGTATATATAACACAAAACAATGAATTTCCTTATTTTGTTTGATCGGGTCTATCTATCTTAAAACACGCTCAGATACACAAAGAATCTTTTGTAACCATTCTTCTTCATCATCATCACAGCCGAATGACGTCCACTGCTGTATAGGAGCCTCCCTCACTTGACATCAAGCGGAATCTGTCATAATACTTCTTAAATGTAAAATGGGTTGAAAACTCTTGTGTGAAAGTTTGCATCGCACTTTGATAGTCACACAAAGTTATAAGCCTGTACAAACTAAGAACAAGGTAAGCCAGGTTCCGGATAACTTTGCATCAATCAAAGTTGGCGTAGTTTCAAAACTAGTCGCCAACTAATATAAGTAAGTAACAAACTATGCTTAAGTTTTAGATAAATGGAACGTCTTCCATCTTGTAAGTTATTTGAAAATGGAACCAAGGAAACGTTTCCCCTTTATCTTGTTTGAAAATCCAAATGCGAATTCTGTTCAGTATTGCCATGTTTCTATTATATTGTTTGTCTTTAAATGGAACTGTTAAAAAATACGGCTTTATATTGATTTACTTTTCTTTTTGATATATCACTTTATTATTTATATTGTTACCATATTTAAGAACGAGAATGTTTACTATAAAATGAAGTCGATTCCGTCGATTCTATTAAATCTTTTAAACTACTTAACTCATTGTAATTCAGTTTTCTACAATAGATAGAGTGATTTAAGACGAAGGTGTATGTGCGTAATACATACATGTTACAGTAGAGGAAATGTAAGGAAAATTAAAAAAAAAATGTTCAAAGAAACAATGCTTATCTAATACCTTTGAACGAGCAATTCAATAATAAATATTTCGGACATCTAACACACAACGCCATCTAGTCCCAAGCTAAGCAGAGCTTGTGTTATGAGTACTAGACAACTGATATGAATCCATATATACTTCTTTTTTTTGTAAATACATACATATTATACATAGAAAACAAACACAAACTCCGCAACAAATATTTGTAGATTACACAAACACTTGGTCCGACCCAGGATTTGAACCCGAGACCTTTAAGCACAGCATTCGCATTCACTACCACTGCGCCACCGAGGCAGTATAATCTGTTCTCGAAAATGAAATTTAGTAGGGAGTTTCGAAGGCGATAAATCGATGTAACTAGGATTAATTTTAATACAATTTACCAAAACAAAAATATCGAGCAAAGCTATCGGTCATTCTGATACTTATTAATACTTAAAGTAAATAAGTAAAGTACTTACTCAGACTTTGTAAGGTAATAAACTGTGGTGTAATACTTGTCTTGGATTGTCATTTATAAATTAAAAACTTAAAGAGACCATAGAGGTGATATTGAATTATGTGCCTACGAAAATTATTATTTAATTATGTCATTTCGGTGTACAAGCCATGTCGTGCTTTTAAATTGGTTGTTATTAATTAATTAGCAGTTACGTATCCAGGGTCAATTATTATGTGGCCATCAATCTCCATGATTCAACGTTATGAAGATAGAAAAGGTCCCATTTTATGTACTCACCTAATGACTTCAATGTTGATGGGTATTAAATTGATTTAAGTGTAACATTACAAATAATTACTATTTAGGGTGATAAAGATCCAAAGGACAAAATATCTATCTTCTTGTAATTTTTTTAATGATTCTCATTGAACTATAATTAGTTACTAATACCCATTATTGCATAAATATCATTGGATAAGCTTTTAAACTTATTCAGGAAAATGTAGAAGGAGTGCAATAATTAATTAGCTGTATAATTATGTTATGCCCAACCAGTTGCAATCCATTCCACGCATTGTTTCTTAGCTTGGCAAACCATATGGCGGGCTTGCGAAATAAGGTATTATGGTAAAATAAGGATAGACGTGGGAGGAACACTTAACGTTTAATTAAATGTTTCTTAAACCAGGCAGTTTCGTTTAATCATATTTGAATAATTATAGTCTGTAACTGATGGCAAATATTAGAAACAAAAAAGTACATTTAATCGTTTTGAATTTGATTATAAAATTCTCGATACCTGTTCTACTTTTCTAAATTCAAATCGTACTTTTTTCATAGAAATTTCTTCCTGGCATTGCATTCATTTGGCGCTACCGGTTCGTAATGTTGCTTACATTAAAAAAAACTAAATAAAACAAATAAGACGTTCTGTTACGCGTTAAAATCAAAGAAAATTTAACAATAGGTTTATCATCATTATAAATAGTTTTTTTTTTAAATAAAGCTATTTCATGATTAAAATATATGCAGGAAACCGTACCAGATATCGAAACACAAATTTATCGTTAAAATAAATTATTGCAGTATCAATTTACATGTTTGCTAACTAGTGAAACCGTATAGGATATCAAACAACTGGTTTGTGTTGATATAATTGGGGCATTCCGGAGAGATCGTATACTTGTGAACTGCTGTACTCGTATACATCGTATATTTTTGTTTATTTTATCCGTTTAGAGGAAATCGTGTAAGCAGTACGTGTCTAAACATTTTCGCAGTTTAATTTTAGAACGGCGAGGAAGACTGAACTCTACTACCTATTATTACTAATTTTATAAATTTGAAAGAAACTCTGTTTAAATCGCTGCGCCCGTTTCAATTTAATTTGGCATGGAGATACTTTGATGCTCCAGGAAGAACATAGTCTACTCCTAATATACCTAAGAACCGTCGTGTACGCGGGCGAAGCCGCTTGCAAAATCTGGTTAAAAATAAATACATGATGTATTTTTTTTTAAAAGACTGCTCCTGCCTTTGGAACATATCCTGTATCGCCAGCCACCTTACTAGTATATACTCGTATGAAACGGGAATTAAGGAAAGAGTCTAGTTAATTTATATGTTGTAAAAAGAAAAGAACAACCCTTGAAGCATTTACTTAGGTAAGTAAAGTTTTTCAAGACAATTGGCCTCCGCAATTATGCAGAAGCATCTCACCATGCAAAATTGTTGCATTGTCTGCATTCGTAATAAGTATGGTGCCCACTACTCTTGGATTCTACTCATGCTTTCCATCAGGCAGAGTAACAAAAAACATGTCATTGAAATCGTTAGATTTTTCTGCATCATTAAATAGGAACTGCATCATCTTATGTACCTACTTGTGTAGCAGGTATAGATTGTGTTTTAAACCTGCTATTTACGCCATTATACCCGAAAAGACAAATATTAGCGTATTAAACCTTCACATTTTGCCAATCATAATATTAATCCAATTCACGTAATTGGGGGCATCCCTACTGTCGTTGAAAAGGCACTTAAGTGATTATATGGGACAATTGGGACCATATCGAATGAAATTAAGATAAGGAAAGTAGGTCATGCTAGGGACGAGGCTTACAGCCTTGGTATTGTCTGAAACTGTACAGATCGCCATCTGTGTAGTCGAGGATTATCTGTTACCTGGAAATTGGCCGTCTAAGCAAGCTAGCAGGTACACTAGTGATCGTAGTAAATACTAACACTACTCAATCGTCCACATTCCACCTCCTGGTGGCATGTCGGACTTGAATCGACTAAAACCGCACGCCATCTCGAGTACTAGATGCCGGGGAATCAGGTGAACCCTAGACAAGAAAACCCTGGAACCCCGACGTACCTCGGGCCATCTACGGTTTGTAAATGGCCCCCTCCTCTGTGAAAATCCCGGTGATTCAGTTGCTGCCCCCAAAAGGTGAGGCGCGAGTGCTGTGGAGCAATGGACATCTGGTTGTCCTGGGATCTTGTTGTATATTGTCCTTGAGCTGAAGGTAACGATGGGAGGTGAAAAAAAAAACATTTGTACAGCTTCGAGCGTACATAAATATGCAACCTTGTTTTTCCAACTATTATGCCGTTGTACTTTATTAATAGTAAACTTGAATAGACAATGGAACATAAATACATACTTCATTTGCAAATCAAGGCTTAAGGTAAACTTTGAATGGTGATTATGAGTGTATATCAGATTTAATTATAGAACGTTATTCTGGTTATGT
The DNA here is from genome assembly GCA_916048165.1 of Spilarctia lutea. NCBI lineage: Eukaryota > Metazoa > Arthropoda > Insecta > Lepidoptera > Erebidae > Spilarctia > Spilarctia lutea. Next base: position 18,940,678 of record OU696471.1, on the reverse strand, counting down.
CAATTAAGAATTCATAAACATTCATTACAATATAAATAAATCGTACAATGGAACTATAAATATAACAAAAATACTATCTATTGTATTTTATTGTAAATGAACTGTTGCCAGCTTTATGTCCTCCAACAATAAGGACATTTTACAAAGATACAGAACTCTTTTTATTGAGTGTGTGAAGTTATCAGAGATTCACTGAGAGGTAACAATACATTAATATTATAAATACGAAAGATTGTGAGAGCGATTGATGAATGGATGTATTTAATTATACCAGAACAGATTTGAATGAAATTTCGATACAATATAAATTACAGTCTCTAATGGCGTAGTGTTCTTATTTCATACTTTCATACTTACGTACTTCAAGTACTATTTTTAAAAAAATTATCGCGTTACATAATTTTTTTTTAATCATTCTTGATGAACGTTTATATACTTTCAAATGCAAGGCAGGCCAATACAGAGCCAATGAGGGTGAGTGAAAAAATACAAAATCACATCATGTCGAAGCACAAAACGAAGCTTTAAAATAGAATAAATACCAGGAACTAGTGGTACAAGCTCTCGTAATTGATTAGCCTATAAAATAGCTCCATTAGAGTGACGTCACAGATGCAATTAATCTAATCCTGTGGAATGCACTGATAACAGTATGGGAGGTCTTCATTGAGCGACCAGAGATAAGCGAAGATTATATGTTCAGCAAATAAGTTACCATAGGATAAAAATGTTGCATTATAAAATCTTGTAGCCATATTTACTACGCCTTACCCTCCCATCCTTCTTTTTTCAAAATGAAATGTAGGTAATAATTTTGATATTATATGTATATTTCACCGCTGCACCGTGGCCCCTAAACTACTAAATCGATTTTAATGAATGAGGTGCCAATAGATTAACAATAATAGCCCGAGTAACATAGGCTATATAAATCCTATCAAAAGTTTTAAATTTATGGCTATTTAATTTGTAACAACGAACGGCCTAAATAATTTCTATTTGAAATAGTTCAAAAAAGGATTTTATTGTTAAGAAAAAATCTGTGTGTCATGAAGCTACCTATATCATGATCTAATCCGCTTAATTAAAACGTAACGTTACCTTTTACGTCAAACATAATTAAGGAAATTACGTGTTTTTTAAATTTGGTAGTATTAATACGATCTTTCAAAACCCTTTTCACTCTCTGTCTACCTGTCCAATAAGCTAGGCTTTGAATGAGATCCTTTAACTTAAAAGGGTAAATTGCTTACAGATTGTGACACGGGATTAACTCAACCACGCGTTTGATTGTTTGACTTTCGGCCAAGTTGTCAGAGCCTCTGTTGTCAAACTCAACTTGTTAAGCCTGTGGCTGATTTTGAATTTCGAATTAAATCAAAGATAGACGTACTGTCTGTTGGCTATAGTTTATCTTGTTTATGAATTTTTTTTTGCATGCAAGATCAACTATTTCTCTGTCACCTAGTTTCTTTCGGAATAAAGATACAGCAATAAATAAAAAATGATTTGTATGACAAAATGCTTTTTTTTTATGATGAAATGGCAACTAGCCGGATCACTCAGATCAGCTATTACTGACAATGTCAAGTATTTATCGTCTTCAATTATCAAGTCTTCCAGTCTTCAAGTCGTCGTCGTGATGAAATTAATGATAAAAAATATATAAAATGTGGATGACATGAAATGGGGACCGTCTTTCGAAAAAACAAAAAACGATCTCCGACAAAATGTTGATTACAGATAACGAAATCCTTTTGTACAGATGACAGCCCAATAAATCCGTGGTAAACTTTCAACATGCCATAATTTTGATTTAAATTGTTGTCTGCACGCAAAAAGGGAAGGGAATCATCATCATCATCAGTGGTAAGTTATGTAACGAAATATCTACACTAACAGATAATAAAACGAAAGTATTATGAGAGCGAGTATTTCTTGAACAACTGCGCAGTGCAAACATATTTATCTACCAGAATTATTAAAGTACAACGATATTTAAACTGTCAAGTCAGCAATAACTATAACAAGAATTATGCCAAGAGACAATAATGTACGAAGGTTTCTTCTGACAGTTGTTGAGTTAGGCAAATATTACGCCTCTTTTGAATTTGTCATAAAATCTAACTTATACCATACCATAAGTAAATGTGAGTGAATGTGAATGAAACGGTAAGGTTAATTCATTTAACATCCAACTTGCGTCTCTTCCAATTTTATGAGGTCTATTAACATGGTATTTTAAGTATTCTGACAATCTAGTTAGTATAGTTATATATTTTGGGAGCCTGTACCGACGGGCTGTACTGCCTTGCCCAGGGGTCTTTTATGGTGAGTCACCTACGAATTCTTCTAATCTATAGGTCTCCTCCGCTCATACTCAAACTATTGCATTTTTTACAATTTATATCACTATAAACTTTAAGATAACGAAGAATGTAGTAACCCGTATGTGTAGAATTATGTTTATGACTTTTTTTATGTTACTAAATACGTAAACCTCAAGTAATGCCCGGTTGCATGTCTGAGACGGAAACCGCAGATCATCGCGGGCGCCGACTTTAAACTATAAATACTCAACACACGTGCGTCGCTTACGTAGCCCATATAGGTCACTTGTACTGTTCTATGTTGTCTGTGGTAACTCTCTTCCGTGATTCAATCGGGATTCATGAAGACAACAGTCATTTGTTTTGTGTCTGGGTGTATTATACATATTTATTATCATCGTGTTAGCCGAAAGACGTACAATGTTGGTATATCCAAAGCACGGTACCATAACCGGTCTGATCATCATCATCAGTCTATCATAGTCCACTGCTGGACATAGGCATATCCAATCGCACATCACTTGTTCGATCCTCGGCTTCTCGCATCACCGATCTTTTTTTTAGATCTATGAATAAATTGTGTGTCGCGGGAGACTTTACAAACATACATTTAACGGACACAAAGAACAACAACTTTTGGATTACACAAAGTGTTAATAAATAATGTTAATGTGGATTTGAAGCCATATCACTTGGCACTAGGCTATACATGCAGTTATTCTGCTATAAAGGTTTCCCATATATAATTTGTCTATACATAATATGTGTTTTTAGAAATAATTGTGTATTTAAGCAATTAGGACACGTAAATTGACACCAATAATTTAATCTTTATGACCTTTATAATGAAGCTAGTGTCGATGCATGCGTAAACTGAAATGCCGCTATTGTCTAAAAACAATGGCGGCATTTCTTTATCTCGATGGCCTTTTACCTCGTTATTAAATTTTTTCTATTGAACGTTCTGGACAACTACTTAGTCGTTAATGAAATATATTACATTATTTAGTTAATTAAGGTTTGTCATGGTTAAAATAAACAATGTATACGCCATTGACAGAGGATTGAAGTGAGATCAATAATTTTAGTGACGGACAAATTTTTTTTACACACTACGAGCGCTTGAAGAATTAGATTTAAGAAGTAGATTTATTTTCTGTTTAGCTATTTCCTGCTAGGCTTCGCTGTAACATATTTTGTCTGCAATGATGAGAATTGAGAAATAAAACTAATGCAATAAAGATACAAATAAATCTATAAAGCTGTGTCAAAGAACTCAATCGGTGCAGAAGAATGCAATTGGACAGGCCTGGAGCCTGGACTGATGACGATAGTACATAAGTTCTGAGCTTTTAATGTGTACACAAACCAAGTTATCATTTTTAATAAGATTACAAATAAGGGAATCATAAACACATCACTTTAAATAAATAAATAATCCGGACATCTAACACAACGCCATCTAGTCCCAAACTAAGCAGAGTTTGTATTATGGGTGTGGGTGAACGGGTATAATGTTCCACCAACACAAAGGGAGGATCTTCCGACCAGGCGAGGTGATCATGCTTGAGGGGCTACTGCCCCACAATTGATGTTGGGATGTTGTATATATCATAATCGGCGCGAGAACTTCTATTGCGCGATTCAGGATTGGTAGTTACTCCGTGTTGTACGTTGCTCCGTAGTTCAGTATAACTTCGGTAGATGGCGCTGCAGTATGTTATGTTGTATGTGGATGTCGCCACATCATTCCCCTCCAAGACCGGAGGTCGATATCAGAAGAGTCAGCTGTCTGTGCTCTGTTGCGGAGCGATAACTGATATAAATGCATTTATACGTTTTGGTCGGACCCGGGCATCAAACCCGAGACCGCACAGCAGTCGCGTACGCTACAACTGCGCCAACGACGCAGATAAACTAACTTCAATATATTTGCGTCTATAAACAGTGATGACAATACACATAAGTAAAACAAGTACTAATATTTATTAATGCAATCTTGCCGCACCCGCATTATTTACAATTGAGACCTGTTATTGAGTCATCTTGTCATTGATGAATAAATAAGCGGATTTTAAATCAATGTTTTTACCGCTATTCAGCGCGTCAGTATTAGATTATAAGAAATACTTTTTTATATTACAAGTATCACACTCTGACAGAGATTTTTCTTTTAAAACATCGTATTGAATTATATTATACGTAGGTATATTATGTATCATATTGTGCTGAATATGGTCTCAGTGCAATATACATAGTTAAAGCGTCAAAAATACTTGTTACGTATAGATTGTTGGGTTTACGTTATTCCCTTTAATTTAATTCAAAACAAATAAATGAAACTCCACCAAAACTGTACGCGTGATTGCCATTTTAGCCTCAATACGTTGATTGAATTGAATTAAAAATTCAATTACACTGACCAAATTCGTTCGTAAACGGGCCGATTCCATTTTGCTGTGTGAACACTGACCTGTGGTGTAGGTTTGACATTTCATTTTTTTTCTGCCGTTTATCTGACGCCTGTATCAGTCTAATCGTAATAAATTGGATAAAAAGTACAATAAAATAATAATAATATTTCGGACATCTCACAACGCCATCTAGTCCAAGCTAAGCAGAGCTTGTGTTATGGGTTATATATTTTTTTTTGTAAATACATACATCCATATTATACATAGAAAACATCCAAACTTCAAAACAAATATTTGTAGATCACACAAAGACTATCACTACCACTACGCCACCGAGGCAGTCAAATAACAATATTAAGTTTGTTTTAGCTAAAAGGTTACATTGGGCGTTGAATGCAAATTATTAAATAGCTTTTATGTTTTTTTTATATTTGTACTTAGTATTTTAGTAGAGATGATCTAAACTAAATCACACAGTTATCATCATCATCAACACGATTTAACAGTCCACTGTTAGATATACGACAACTTAAAATACGACCTTCAAACCTTCAAGAAAAGAGCGTACTCCTTCCTAAAAGGCCGGCAATGCACTTGCGGCGGTAATCGGTTACCATCAGGCGATATGTCTGCCCGTTTGGCCCATATATAACAAAAAAATGATGAAAATGATGAAAATGATGAAAATTATGAAAATGATGAAGATGATGAAAATGGTGAAAATTATGAAAGTGATGAAAATGATGAAAATGATGAAAATGATGAAGATGATGAAAATGATGAAAATGATGAAAGTGATGAAGATGATGAATTGATGAAAATGATGAAAATGATGAAAATGATGAAGATGATGAAAATGATGAAAATGATGAAAATGATGAAAATGATGAAAATGATGAAAACGATGAAGATGATGAAAATGATGAAAGTGATGAAAATTATGAATTGATGAAAATGATGAAATGATGATTATGATAATAGTGATGATAATAATGATAATGATGATATGTATATATAAAAGTTCGAAATCTTATCTATCTATTATATATATATATAGTATATATATATATATATATATATAGATATATATATATAGTATCTGGGTTGCTTCAAGCAATGAAAAATAAACTAATAACAAATAAAATTTAAAATAGCAAAAAGTGTCGTGACAACAAATTATATCGCGACAATTTCCGTCTAGCCCCCTTCGTTTTTTCGTTCATATCGCGCGATAAGGAACTTCGTTCCAAAAAAACTACGAGATGAATACTCCGTATTATTAATCTATGACCACATAATAGAGTCACAAATAGAGACTCAATAATGTTTGCCAAGTTTGACATAATCCCTATTACGCTTTTCGTTACTTGTTTCATAACATGTCACTCCCTTTTGACAGTGACATAGATCTATCGAAGTGAAACTTCGTAGCCGGCTATTCGATTATCGATTATAATTATTTATGCACGAGAACTGAGAGTGAAATTTAAGGGACGCGTTCTGTTAAGGCACATTCATTTAACTTGACACTATTATGAATATGTACATTTTAAAATATTTTTCCTGTCGATTTCGACTATGATATATTGTTGGTGTGTCACCGTGTGATTCACTTGCCTGAAATCGGGTGACACGGAAAAAGGAACTGAAGTCAAACAAAAAGTAAATGAAATAGGATTTGTCAAAGATGCTAGATGTCTAGAGAAAAATTCGTTTCTTTTTAGTTTACTATTGCCAGTGCAACTCCCTAATACACATTACAATAAATAGGTACTCAGTAGTTTATTTTTCCAAATATGGGACATTGTATTTGTTTTTTGCATCTAATTTGGTAGTAGCGTGAATCGGAATGCACATTTTTTTGTCATCCTTGAATTGTATGTAATTATACGTAGTATGTAAAATACCTGAAATGACCAAGTTAACGGACTTTGGTCATTTGTCTGACCTTCGTCTAATGTTATTTTGGGTATTTCTATTATACTGTTCATATTATATATGACAGGAACATAATGAAAATTATACAGATTTACTGCTCAAATTAAAGTACTATTAATTTATGTAATTTTGTGGATATTTTTATAGATGTCACATTTTTTTAAAATATGTTTTTGATTTCGTTTTCGAACTAATTTTTTCAATTAAAAATTTTTTTGATTGGAGAAGGGCGAATGATAGATAGTTTTTGTTTCTGGTGCAAAAGTTATTATTTATAGTGAAGAAAATAAATCTTTCATTTATGTGATAGTTTTATTCGATCAGCATTATAAATCGCTTCAATATACTTAATATATCAAACGATGACTAACTCATGCGATCTTTAAATAAAACATGTAAAGACCCAGAAACTTACATGTTCGACCACACCTGTCCATAAATAAGCAATTCGAATTCCAATCAAAGTATCGATTCGATCGAATGCGATTCGTACATTAATCGAGTGAGAGTGTACGGGCCACAAATAGATGAACCCCGATCAAGGTGACCACATAATCAAGCGAAGGCCGTGTGTTTGGCAAGGGAAACAACAACAGACGGATGTATAGGCCGAACGAGATGTTTTCGTTGCGTTTTATTTTGTTCTGTAATACTAATATTCACAAATCGACCAATTTGCAAAAGTTTGAAATTTGGTGAAATTTAAAAAGTCTTCAAAGACACCAAAATATTGTTTTTACTAACGTTTTGTTTTCTATCAAGCGTGAGTAACGGCGTAAAATGTAAAAGTAAACAATTTTACGGATTAAAAGATATCTGAAGATATCTTAGTGTTAATCCGTGAACGACCTTTATAGTGTTTGCAAAACTTAACAATAAATAATTCATCACGACTAACCCAAATGTAGACACAAGATTTAATTATTTACGAATAATATTGCAAGACGTTCGTTGTGTTAGAAAAAAGAAAGTCAATGCAATAAGCTTCTGTAGTCTATGTTTATTTTTTCCAACCGTATACATTGCTATTCGAGAAATCTAGGATCAACGTTAGAAAATTTCCGTTAAAGTAAAATAAATATAAATTTAAACTAATGAATAGGTTATGTGGTGTGTGGAAATACCAACAGCGTCTAGAAATATTCTCGATCTAATTGAATTATTAATCTTTGCGGTGATGTTGTTTTGTTTCGCCTCTGACTCAAAACAACTGTAATAAATGAATGACTGTTTGTTGATTAACATTCAACATAACATTCCCTCTAATAACAATTTAATAATCAAATCATATTGGCTATTAAAATGTGTTTTCCATCTCCGAGGACTGTATTAATATGTTACTAACTTAATGAATGAAATTATTATAATGTATACAGTAAGTTTTAATACAAAAATGTCATTGTGGAAAAGAAATTAATAGACAACAGTAAGTTGCGTTATTTATGTTTTACTTTCATATAATGGAATTAAAGGTAACTAATTGATATTAAAATTTGAAATAGGTGAAGCACGCAACCTCGTATGCGTCTTATATTGCCTGTAGCGTGAAAATTATCCCCCGTTTTTGAAACATTTTTCATTGGTGCTCCGCTCCTATTAGTAGAAGCGTGATGATATATAACCTATAGCCTTCCTCAATAAATGGACTATCCAACACCGAAAGAATTTTTCAAATCGGACCAGCGGGTCCAGAGATTAGCGCGTTCAAACAAAGAAATCAATTCAATATGAAGGTATAGTAAGAGGTAGACAGACAAAAAAAATGAAACTATCGTATATTTATTTAGTAAAAGACTGTTCACTTAAATTAATTTCTTTGTATGCATATATCTATTAATGAGAAACAAATAAACAAATCAATGTGCCATTTATTTATTTATTTATCTTTATTGTATACACAAACAAAAAAACAGTATTACAAAATGATTAAAAGTATGTAAGGATGTATAACAATTGGCGGTCTTATCGCTCACGGCGGCATTTATTATATTGACTAGTATATATAATGACTTTTCAAGTTACAAACCGCTGCAGTAAAATATTCTCTGCGCTGTGGTCATCAGCTTCAGCATTTAACATCAAAGGATCTTCACGCATGTGCGGGCAATTCTACCGGATGGCTGTAAGCTCAACCGAGTGGACGGTTTACGAAAGCCATTAGCCTTTCTTCTGTTATCCACATAAATAGAAGGGCTATTTCTAATTCAATGACATTTTTTAAGTCCAGAGACATTTTCGGGAGGCCATTAAGTGAAGTTATGTTGTCAGAAATATTTAACTAAATTAAGAACTAGCCAGCAGTTAGTATAAGAACTTGTTTTATGTATTTTTACTTTGAATATTTTTGTATACAAGTACATCGTCTATGTTTACGATAGCTGTAATTTCATTAAATATTTCCTTCTAATTACAAAATGACCTAAAAGCAATTAGGTAAATTAAAAAACAATAAGGTACCATTCATTCAAAAGCGTACTGGCAACACCTAACTTACGTGCGGAAATGCCTATGTTAATATGGCGGACAAACATTAACTGATGGAATGCGTCCGACCGAACCAAGCTTCAAACTATTTTCGGATAGATACGGAACTGCACTGTTTGGCGTTTGGAATCTATGGTTGCACATGGAATTGTTATGTCGAATTTATCATGTTTTTTATAGCGTCTGTGGGAATCTAGGTCGGGTTGTTCAACAAGATATATTAGTAATTTGTTACCGGGTATTTAATTTTACGATGCACAAGAAGACATGCCAAGCTCTGAGAATGACACTAGACCAAAGAGAAAATAAATGTATTGTGTTGATAAATATTCAAATATTATTAATTGAAAAGTAGAATACTAAATATCAACAAAGTAAATTTATTAAGATAAGAGTTTTTTTAAATTTTATTTTAGCTTATTTAGTAGGCGGGTTAACAAAGGCTGGTCTTAATTGATAACTTACATGAGGCTCATTAAAGTTTCTAATCAACACTAAATGTTATGGAAAGTAAAAAAACAGTAATTTACTATGGCATGAACTTTAAGTGTTATTGCCATAAAGGTTATTTCTAGTTTAGCCAAGACGTGAAGTGTAATTCAGTGGGTACCAAATTGCAGAAAGTTGGCAATTTTCCATACAGGAAATTTGTGCTTGTTCAGGGTGCTTCACTGCATTTGAAATCCAATTTTCCACAGCTAAGCATCCTTTCAGTTCGATGAACATAATCTGTGCTTTGCTGTTATTTATTAAGCAGCTTTAAAATGTTTTTCTCAATGGTACATTTACTTAATTCCATTTTAATGAGATTATTTTAACACCACGTGTTTATAAATTTGTTTGTAGCTTAAAATACATTTTAATTTGTAAATAAAAGGAAATATAACAGATATAAAACAATTAATACCTGAGAAATATTTTAACGAAGTGTTGACTCAGTTAAATTCATGAACATAAAAGGTGCCTTCTAGATGTAATAAATAATAATAATATAAATCTCTAAAAGATAATAATCTAAGGTATTTTTCATCCAGAAAATCTTATACGACTAATCAAAATATATTTACAACATCAACAAACTTGGACAAAGACGTGGGCAAAAGCTAGTTGAATACAAGGAGACCGCAGTTAAATTTCGTATAATGCAAATTTATCGCTTTTCACGTAAAGCATCATATTAATATTACTCAAAGTCTACATAAATTCTGTTATAGCTATTATTACTACATCGTAGGTATGTTACTAGCGTTTCGCATTACGCACTACCGATGTAAGCTTATTAAAATGCTATACCTGTAGCAGAATAAGGATGTCAGTTATGATATTGATTTGGAAAAACTATCATGATTCTTTTATATGCTATAATGTGGCTTGAATGCTGATACTGCGATACAGTTATAGATATTAACCGACACTAACTGACAGTAATGCGAAAGAATTGTACGACTCGGTAAGTGGATTAGAATAGATGGATTAAATTGTTCCAGGTTATGTATTTTCTAGAAAATTTAATCAAGCCTTCGTGTACTTTTCTATAAAGATATAAGTACTGTTCTCTTTAAAATTTGTTCTCTGTGTAATTTCTGTAAAGAATCTTCTTTTATGTGCTACTTGCGAGATTCCCCGAAATGCAATAGTGCATTCTAAATGAAAACTGCTGCCAGCAAGACAGCTTACACCACTCGACGTCTCATGTAATGGGTATAAACAGATAGTAACTCTAGGAATTGAATGATTACGTAAATAGTTTGTTTTTATATCTAAAACTGCCTCCAACAGCGTTACTTTCTGGAAGTTGAAATGCGATATAGCATATGAATGAAACTAGTGTCATAGCGTAAACATATAATACACAGTTATAAAAAAAAAACTATAGAATTATTCAGCCGTATTATCAGAGACATTGGCTCGTCTTCATATGGGTGCGAATAAAGTAGAGACACTAGTTACGAAACTCTTCCATGTTCCATAGAGACGCAATATGTGAGAAAATTCTCTTATGCAAATTCATATAGTACTAATAATACAATATAGATTTATATACAATTATCAAAATGTGCCTGAAGAGATTGAAGTGTTAAAATAAATTGCATATTTATCCAGTTGGGTAGATCATAGTCTAAGGCCATTGATTATCAAGTTATTTTTTTTAGCTATATTAATTTAGGAACTCCTTTGTTAGGCCCTTAATCTTTTTACAGTATCACTTTGATATTTTACTTTTTATTTAAGTACTGCGTAGTAAAGTAAACACTTTACTACGCAGTTAAATTTAATCTACGAGAAAATTGAATAAGCTGAGCTTTGAAAGCTGAATGTGAAACAATTGTTGAATATTTCGAAAGCAATAAATAATGCAGAATAATTTTCTCAGCAGACGACAAGGTACTGACAGCAATTTCATTAAAGCGAAATTTAGGGATGTGAAATACTTGAAGCAACCGTTACCACTGAAATTGAAACTCAAGTACTAAACATTTTTGAATAGTTTTTTGTTCTGGACACAAAATTTTAACTTTTACTTGAGACACTATAGCGACAGTTAACAAATAAATAGGTTTGCATGGTATTTAATGTCAATGAAGTCTTACAGGTTAACGGTAAATAGGAGAATTCCCTACAGAATTTTCTTCTGTATTGCAAGTTTTCCAACAAGCTCTTTTAATCTTAAGAACTTTGGCAATCTTTGGCATAATCTCTGCTCAAACTCTGACAATGATCTCACTTTTCTGGTTAAATTACATCACAATTACACAAGAATAACAGTAACTACAAACTTTCAGAGTGTGTACTTGTGCAATTCTATAAAAGAAAGAAACGACCAACATCTTTGTTTGTAGTCTGCATAGAGGCCTCAACATCAAATCAACGCTTAACAACTTTCAATAACATATTGGAAGTAGTTCATCAAAAGCACCTCGTTACAAACATATCAATCAATCTTTTAATTTAGTCTACCATTAACTCGGGTATCCAACGGAAATTAACTACAAATAATACGCCTAACAGAATTTCTTTTATACTTTTTAACAGTACGTAACCTTTTTTTTAATGATTCCCTATTGGCTATTGTATGAAGTTTGTTTTATTTTTAATTTTTTGACAGCTATTGAAGCTATATATTTTTTATCTGTGATAGATCCAATCAAGTTTATTGTAAGATCGCTTGAAGTTTGTCGTTAATATAATTTATTTAAAGGAAGTACTTAAGTACATATTTTTATGGTAAGAAGAAAACAATAAGTTATTTAATTTTAATATTTTTATTATAACTATACAATGTTTTTACCGGCTTTTAATTTACATAGCAAAGTTCCAATTAATATAGTAAGTACATTTTTTTTTATAATGCTATTATGGTTCCCTAATCATTCATCATCACGTAATATTGCATATATTTTGCATAAAACAGACAACAACATACGAGATACTGGCTGCTAAGCATAAAGTTTAATTAAAAAAGTATTTGACTAGCGCGCTATTCAGTTGTTGTTTTAAAAAAGACAACATAGAATATTAAAAAACTTTCTACATTCAATCTCGCATAAAACATTTATGACTGCAGAAATAGAGTTTATTTTACCATAGCAAACAAAGGGGTACTTTTACGTGAAGTAAGCAGGATGACCTAAATCCAATATGTGCGGTGGTATGAAAGGGTTGTTTGATGTATATTGAAATAATTTTTGCCATCTTTGCGAAAACAATATATATACCCGTTCATTATATGATATTCTGTGGAAGTAACTAATATATACTCGTGTACAAGATTAATTCTAAAGACATTTTGTTATGGTTAGATAGATGAATGTTATTCTGGAATAACTCAGAATAATGTAGTGAATCTCTATGTCATACTGGGATAACCCAGAATAACATTATTGCTAAAATAACATTTATAAGTTCTAACCACTTTCAAAACATTTTTCATATTCATACAAATAAATACAGAAAATTCATGTGTTCTTCATACAGTTACCTACTGAAGAATTCTATACCTACTTATTTATAATCAGAAACTATGAACAGGCAATTAAAATGGTAAATTTTCCTGTAAACGTCTTTGATTGATGATGTAAAACTTAATTACTCATTACGAAATTATATACTCACAAAATAATAGGTATAAAGAACGTTATTAATCATGAGTAGGACACAATCAAAGAAATGACGTAATAAATTCCCATAAAGTGTTTACCTAGTCTTGTTCCTGTATTAAAAGTTATATAACCTGTTTACGATACAGGATAAATCTTGTACGATTAAATACATACTTAACAGGGATTTTGAGCGGTCGTTAAATTTTAATCTCTCAATTTTATCCAGCGGAACAGCTGACCTCGCGTCTGTCTTAAGACCATTGATGAAATATGCGAAACAGGTGTTGCTAAATTTAAAAATAACTCAAATTTTGGTAGAAAGTTATTAAGATATAAGGTAATAAGTTTTACGTAGATATTAATACTACTACTGTTTAGATTTATTCAATTTAAACGAGCACTGTCACATTTTCTTTGAATATGTATTTAAGGAGAGGTCTATGTCCAGTAGTGTATTGTTAAGATCAGTTGATGATGATAATTGTGCAAAAGGTATAAAGAAAAACTCCATAAAAAATATAAAACAATAAAAATATATAGACTAATACTGTCTATTCCAATGCAGAAATAGTTCCTAATATTACTGAATAGAATGCGACACTTAAATACTCATTACATCAACATCGTGTCTCATAGGTTGACACAATTTCATTTCCTTATTACCGTATAAAGTGGTGGCTTTAGTAAAGGAATTAAATGGAAGTAGAGACAGAATTAAGAATCCTCATCATATAATAAGCATAACTGGATCCCGGTTTATCCGCCTTCCGTCCATGACAATACCCAATGCAATTTAAAATGGACGTACGCTAAATTGAAAAATGAGTTCCCGCGTGGTGGTGTTGCAATCATGATGGACTGTGAAATATATACATATACTAAATTAGCCTTTTCTTCAAAGGGTTCACACATAAACTAAGATGTTAGTTACAAATTGAATTTTGGAAAATAGATTTCTGAAACTTCAGCTATTAATATCAATAACAAAAAGTAATACCTAGTTCCATTACAAATTTAAAAAAATGTCAATTCGATTCGACAAAAACTTGAGCAACTGTCAGTAAAAAAGGAATAGATACCTAAGGAATTAGCATTCGGCTATCGTCAGAATGGATAGTACGTTGTATTCCAAATTTAAACCAAGCTTCCGCTAACATTACTGGCATAGCTACCGAAGTACCGATATTCCAAAGTACATACAAGATCTTTATAATTTTATGTTACTTGAAGAACCTTATTTCGATTTATTGAATAATGTTTTTCGAAATAAAAGAAATAAAAACAGAGTGATGACAAATTAAATATTGTAAAACTTTAATTTGTTTGATTGTGCCAACTTTATAGGAATGAGTGAAAAGTTATAGACTACATATTTGCAGACAATTAATAACTGTAGTGATATTTAATTTAGAAAGCGTGGATACTGTTTTTAAGTCAGATGGAATGCTGATGGCGGTAATATGTACATAAGTAGGTATGTAATATACCGTAAGAGGTGTTTTTATCCATTATGATAATAAATAATTTTAAATAGTTCTAAAGTCCTAGCGTTACTAATATAATTTAATATATAAGTTAAAAGGACCACCTTAAACATACAGTCAGTGCTCACAGCTTTAAAAGAGAAAATGTTTACGTGATTTGTTTATTAAAACCCTCACTAAATTTTTAAGTTGGTGTCCTTTTTTGAACTATACACCGTTTATAACTATCGTGGGATACATAATACTAAAAAATCAGCTGGTCCAATGCGATAATCATGTACAATATTATTACCAATTATAATACATGTTCACAAAATATTTAGACACTTTTGTGGCGAAAAATTAGTAAAATTACCTAAATTGCTCACAAGTTTATAGCTGACTTTATTTTCCCGCCGTTTTTAAACTATCAAATGTCATTTTTACCATCCATATTCAAACCAATTTTTTTTTCATTTATTTCATAGCCATAGAGATTAATTTCGGACGGCACTGGGAGGCGAAAATTTCGTATTCAATGTAAATCTTCTTGCAAGAGACATGAAGTGTCGTCAATAGAGGTGGAAGTAACTCGTAAAATAGTCTTTGTCGATGTTTATAGCGATATATTTACATCTAGTTTCGAATAACAATGAAGTACAGACAATTGAGCTTTCAAAAGACCTCCTACGCTGGGTTGGTTTATATTTATGAGCTTACAACAAGTATGTTATTAGGAAATACGCTCAATTTTGTAAGGTATAGGTAGCTGGTAATATGTAAGGATTACGTGGGCGTCCCCTATTTTGATCGATTTAGACATCAAGAGGTTTTTGAGTAAAGACTATTTGGTGATAGTGCTGTGGTACATTAGTGCTATTCCATGTTTGCGGTTTTTATAAGAGTTTTTCACTAAACTTGATATATCTGAAGTGACTGTCTGAAGAACAGAACTGTCTAGAAACTTTGAAAAGAAAAGATATACCAGATGAAAACAATACAATAATGGTGTAGGTTTTTGAAAACATTCACCAACTATTTTAAATTTTTTTTTTAAATATTTCGGGCGGCTGCCGCACTACGTCATCTAGTCTCAAGCTCAGCAGAGCTTGTGTTATGGGTACTAGTCAACTGATAAAAATACTTTTCTTTTTAATACGTACATAATATACATAGAAAACACCCAAACTCCGAAAGAAACATTTGCAGATCATACAAACATGTAGTCCGACCCGGGCATCGAACCCGAGACCTCAAGCACAACAGTCGCATACACTACCACTACGCCACCGAGGTAGTCAGAATTCTTTAACAGTCATATAAACATTCGAATAAATACCTACCATTGTTCTAATTATGAAGATACTTGACTAATGGAATTGTTCACATTTTAAATAAAAGTAGGTACCTATTGAGTATTACAAATTACTTATTTTTCTAAATTCAACTAACCATAGTGGCCCAAACGTGAATGAAGGCTGATCGGATCAATTTCAAATATGATAATATTAGACGCGAGGTCACGCTTTCTTATAAGAATTAGGTTGTTTGATAAATATGCATACATGTATACAGATTTATAGATAACCCCTGATAGCCGGATGACCGGCTCAATGGATGAGGCCGGATAATATCGTGCTATATCTGGAATTGGGACAACCGGACGCACGGTGATTCTAGGTGGCCTATGTTTGCAGTATTTTATAAAACCCGTAATTGAATTGCACGTTATATGTATATTAAAATGTACTACGCAAGTTATTACGTATATTAGCGGCATACCTTTCTTTTGTTTTCCATTTATGTACTTAAGTTAAAAAAATTGTTGAGATATAAAATTTTGCAATCTTCATACAGCGATAAAATTCGTTCAATTGTTTATGTCTCGTCTGGAGGCACCATCTACTAAAGAATTCGAATGTTATTTTTCTATTCATATTTTGAAATGAGAACACTTCCAGTTTGAATTGGCGCTACCAATATTTTTATAGTGTACTAGCTGAACCCCGCGGTGCTACCCGCGGTACGATGATAACTGCGGGCAACGCCGCGAGGCGAAGCTATATCTTTATAAATAGTAGCCTATGTGTTATTCTGATGTATAAGCTATATTGTGGTAAAGTTTCATTCAAATCCATTCAGTAGTTTTTACGTGAAAGAGTAACAAACATCCATACATACATACATCCATACTTACAAACTTTCGCCTTTATAATAGTAGTAGGATGATGGTGATTGTATGACTGAAGCATAGTGTTTGTGTGGGTTCTGGATAACGTGCGGTCGGTGAGTCAGTCCGCAACGTTCCCGTTCATAACATGTGGCGTTTGTTTCTTTGCTCTTTTTAGCTCTGCACATGTTTTGTGCGTACAGCTGTTGGTTTGTGACGTCATAGACCGTAATGTAAGCTTCAGTTAGTAATGTTTACGAAATGGATCTCTGTTAAAGTATTTTGCAGTACTTGGTACTTCGTTGGAATGCCAGACACTGGGGGTTATTATTTATGTTATGCTGGATGTTTAAAGCATTACTATTTAATATGCAGGGTCAGTATGTATTTATATATAACTACTTATTGATATTTGTATCTTGTAGGTTGTACTGTTTTATGACAGCGGAGGGAGAAGGTAAGATACATTTCAGGACTGTTGTTGTTCTCAAAAGACATGAGCTGTTGCCAATATTAGGAAAAAACAACTGCAACAAGTTTTTAATCGTAACGTTGGTCTGGCCGAAGGGGCTAAACAATTTTGCCCAGACGAAGTAAATTGGCTTTGTTCAGTGGACGCTGTACGCCCGAAAATAACGAATATTAGTCTGGGAAAGAATGGTTTGCGATAGTAAGGTATTTAACCGTCATCATCCGGTCAGGTAGGCGGATATCCGCTAAGCTTGGTCATATCCGAAAACCGAATACGGATGAATACGTACTAAATGAAAATTCATACAATACACTATACAGTATTTATTAAAAATGATACAATACATATTACGGCATTTATTCGAACTAAGTTTATTGTGCAAGCCGAAACTGTAAGTTCGATACGTTTATTCTTGAAGATGTCTCTTTTATTTTAACAATTGTATTGTTTTAAATATAACGTCAAAGGTCTTATAATTTATTTATTAAAGTTTTATAGTTTATTATACACTTCTCTCCCCAATGTTTTCTAGCTTATCAACGTGACTCACAAGCAGGAGACCCGCTTAATTACTCAGACCTCAGGAGACCGACGAAGTGCTTAAAAATGTAGATTACTTTGACAGAATTACAGGCGTACGTAGCACTCGAAACTAAACCAAATACTGCACAAGAATTAAGTCTAAAACTGTTCGCATTTTTATTGCGTATATGATAAAACATACCATCACATATGTACTCTGTACATTAAAAACAGTGAAAGCTAAAACTATTCCATGCATTTGAAATTCCGTTGATCAAAGTTTTTGGATTGAAAATGGGTAAACTGGGCCAAATCAATAGCCTACTGTGTGTGTAGTAAGCAAATATTTCTACGAGAGAAATTCTCTGCTCGCTCGTGCCAGATATTCAGTTTGGTAACAAAGCCTTACAAAGGCATTCCTACGCTAAAACATAGGTAATTATAATTAATGTCTGCTTAAGTATTTTCTCCGGGTAATTAATTTGAATGCTAGTTAGTGCTAAGTGTAAGCATATTTCTAAGCTAATGTTCCAATGCTCGTACATGATACCTGACAGAATATTTTTTTGAGGTGGCAATACTGAAGTTTATCTTCGAACCTACTGTACCTTTTATTGTGCAACGGAGCAAAGGAGTTTGTATTCACAAACAAAAGTCTCACACAGTTATTTTGATTGTCTATTGTCACTATAGATGAACACAAGGTATACAGTTTTATTTACGAAACAGTTTAGTGTTCTATCTTAATTTCTTACACAACTTACTTTTTTTTTCTGTTGATATATCGTCGGTCTCAGATCTTACTGCCCGAGCGCACCGCTACCGACCTATCTAAGGTTCAGTTCAGTTTCAGTTTTACAGTCTGAGTGTAAAGTCTAACAACCCATGCAGCTGGTGGCATGTTCGCGCAAACATCACGTTCAAATGCACCATTTTTAACATATCTATAAGAATTCGTTACGTATTTGGGTGCCTACAGCTTTTTGCTAATGTGGAAAAGGGAATTTCTTTAGATTCGACTTGCCACGCTCGATTTGTAGTTTTTAAATCTTTAAGTTTGATCTATCTCACTAGTTTAAGCATTGCCGGTTTTTTAATTACAACCGTCTACCAACAACGTTGGTGTTTTTTAATTTAATTTAAAAATGGAAAAAAGGGTTCATATGAGTACTTACTGTAGCAGTAATTTCATATCTCTATGACATTCAACTATGTTTTTTTTTTAATTTTGATATTCTGTATAGACCAACAATAAACAATTTTGGAACTTCGAAATGTTTTATATAATTTTACGGTTTTCTTATTCGGTTTTCACCGATAATGACCATCGGCTACCGGGTTCTTTGGAAGATTGCTTTTGATTGGACTCTGTTCAAGCGTGTAGAAAAAAGAAATTCGATGAAATCAATGAATACGAAAGTTAATAAAAGTTTTATAATAATATGACGCAATGCTCTACTTTCTTTTAACAGAACAATGAGTTCAACGGTAAAAATCAATTAAGAGGAAAATAATTTTAAATTCAAATAAAAAATATGAAGCCCATTTTTATATTAAAATAAAAGTTTTTCACTTTATATAGGCTATATTTTTATATAAATTAATATTATAGAATTTGAAATGCTTTATGCTTTCTTTCATCATGCAATCGTAGTGGTCATGGTCATAATACACGTTACATTTGGATTTTCAACTTATTTTTAATTTTTTACCCTTAAAATGTTCCCTGGCCTACGACAAACATTTCAAAACCAAAATCCAGCTAAATCGGCTTATCCTTTCTCGAGTTTTAGCGAGACAAACGAACTGCAATTGATTTTTATATATAAGAAGATTAAGATTATTGTGCTACATACATAAAGTGCTTAACTACCGGACATTTTATTACAAGGCATTTATCTATTCTACGGTAGAATTACCAAATAAAAAACTTTACAAGACACTGAAATTACTATCTGCCAGTAGCAATTTGTTAAGGTGAGAAGTAGTGTGGGAATATTGCAACATAATAATAAGTTACCGACGAAAGTACAGTCTCACTTTCGTTGGCTAAGCAATCGACTAATGTCTGTTATTGCTTAATGGCAACATAACCTTTTGTTGCTATTCATTGTTGCCGACCGCATCTCACGGTTGTCACGTGTGTTTCGCAACAAGGCCGATAATAAAACCTGGATGTGACTCAACCGGTTGTAATGAATCCTGTCCGTACTGTGTGGCCAACAGACATAGAGCTGTTAAATAAATCAGGTCTATTGAGAAAATACTGGCTGGAATTTACCATTAACACCACACACGTTGAATTAGTTACGGATAGATCTAAATTTGAATAGTTTATCTATGCGATAGCCGTTTGATTTAGCTATTGAAAAAATACTGACTGGAATTTTCTATAAATATCACAGTTATGAGTAGTTCTAAATTTGAATATCACATACGATACTTATTCTACTATGTAACACAGACTATAGGAACGAGCGAATTATATTTAATTCGTTATTTTTAATATTAAAATTGTAATTGTATGATTAGAAAACCTAAACGTTCGTGGTGTTTTATATAATCTTTATTGAAATACTGTTTGAAACGATTCGGAATTCCTACATGAATAACTTAAAAAGTTGCAAAAATATCCCGTAAAAGCATTTTTATATACCTAAATAAAATAAACAGACAAATGATCCTGTTATTACCATTTTAATCTTTAAAAATTTTGATGGACGGTTTAACTTTTAAGTGAAGTTTACCACAATATACAAGACCACAACTTCTGATAAACACACTGACATACAGATAAAAAATTAAAATAAACTTATTTGAAGTTTTATTACTTTAATAAAGACACCCTTCATTACTTTTTCTTAAACACCATTTAAGGCATCGACCTCTTGCCATTTTATTATAATGTCATGTGAATATAAGCGTTAATCTATTAACGCTTATATTGTTTTTATCGCTTAATTTACAGGTAGAAAAGCTACGCTGATGTCAGCCCGAACTGGTTGGGCGGAGCTCTACTATCCTCGCCCAGCAGATCAACCTAAAATGACAGCTTTCGTGCTGTCGTGATGCGTTGGAGAGTGCGAGACCGGAGACGCCGTGGTGTGGATCGACATGGTGCATTGTAGCATTGTCTGTAAGTATGGTGGTCACATCTTTTGGATTCTGGTTATGCTTTCATTAGGCGAAGTAGTCACTTTGGCAGGCCCATACATAAAAAAAAAACAAATTTCCACTTTTTTTTATAAGAACTACGTAAGGTTAAAAGATAACTTCTACAATTTTAAAAAGAGAATTAATTTTGAAGTTAAAACATACAAATTGGCCTTACAGCACAATACAACAGACAAGTAAACAGCACTGCATAAATGAATATTTGGAGAGCTAGTTATCATAGACGAGGTCGAGATTGATCAAGTCGGACAAGGTCACGTGACTTTTGTTTGAAATTCACATCAATGGGCAAATATGTCACTAACTTTCGAGACGGCGACGATTACGGCCATTTAAAGGCACCATAAGTTTCGCTTTTAGTGTAAAAAGTACGGTTTTTGTTTTTTTTACGGTTTTTTTTGTAGTCGCTTTAATGTTTGCTGACGTTAGTCACACACTACTGACATTTTCGTTCACTCCGAGCACACTTGTCTTTTGTGTTTGATGTTTGTTCAAGTCGGTACAATGTATTGGAAAGTAACAATGCTTTTATTTACTAACAAAGTAAAAGACTGAGTCATTTGGTGACTTAGTTTTTTTAAGAGATTTTAGAATATTATATAATCCCACCAAATAATTTTGATATCTGTGGAAGTAAGTGAGCTAAATAAATTATTTTCGCAAAACATAGAAGTACCTATTTCATAAACTTCATCTATTACTTAAATGTACAGGTTGCAGTTTCTGCCTGCATTGCCTGCCTAGTCCCAATATTCCATAGACGAGAGGAAAAACAAATTTAAAAAACTTAGAAATATCAGGTTTCACGAACTCTTTTCATTGTCACTTATATAATACTCTCAAGTTATGACGGGAAGGGCACTGCAGTGTGAAATAATGAACTCTACAGATTTCAAAACAGAAATATGAAACCGGTAAATTTTGTGCTATTAAAATGCCAAATTAAGACCTAACCTTTTCGCCACTCACTACTGAACATAGGCCTCCCTAAATAATTTCTAAAAAAAGACCGATAGATAAAAGAGATACTCATCGATGCGTAAGAGGATAAAATTGTACATTTTGATGTATGTTAATACAAACCAACGGTATCGAGGCGAACTTCTCAAATGTTTTTCAGCGAATGTATTATTAACGATCGTATAATTTATAACTATGACGTTATGTTTTGTTCGCCCTAGAAATGTTTTTTAAAACAAGTGTATTTATATGTTTTTTGTCTATGGTAATATGGCAAAAGTATTATTCCGTCTGGAAAAAGGAAGACAAAAACTTCAAATTTCGAACGATTTGAATACATTCAAAGTCCCTCGTAGATGAAGTATTGATCCAGGGCGACATAATCACTTTGTGACTAAGCCCTCACTAAATAAATAAAGAAAAAAAAAGGAATTGATCCAATATGTTGACAGTCGACACACCTTAATTTATTACCATTAGTTTCATAATGTTTTGTCTATATTGGATGCCACTAGTGAATCTAGTCATGTATTATACTAAGTTATAACAATCTAAATATCCTATATCGATAATGAAAAATACTTAACAGTAGATCCCTTTATTTCAGCCATACTATTTCAAACAAAGATCAGACTTCTAGGTAAACTTATTGTGGAGTCTCAGGTAAGGTGCAAATACGTTACATTTTTATTTTATACTTTTGAAGTATTGATTGATTTGAAAAGATGTGTATATTGGTTTTCTTATACGCACAATATTATGTTGTACAGTACAGACCAAAAGCCATTTCCTCTAAACACGTAGGTACAGACTATTAGCAAATGAGAAGGGTAAAGTAAAGAAATCTCAATGTTGCACGTGTCACGATATGTCTCTTGAATGAAGAACACAAACAAATCTACTTTAACACCCGTAACGCACGCTGTTCACATTCTCTTGGGACATTGGTATAACTTCAAGGAAATATGGTGTGAGATTTATTATTCACGGAGGCGAACAATGACATCACCATCTAACAAACAGTATGTCACGGACGGTGTCATAATTACACAATAAACAGAAGCTCTAAATACGTAAATAGGTGTAAAAGTGCATTCGCTAAGGTGCCGTTTTCCAACTGCGCATTGCGGTGTCACATTTCATTCGGAATTTGAAGACCTACGAGGATTATGTCATGTGTTAAGTGGCACGAAATTACGTGTGATTACCGTGAGAATCTAGTTGAATGGTTTTTGTTCAATGTTCTTGTAAGGTTTAGTTCTGCGGATAGTATATTGATATGTGTTATCTATATACAACTCGTGTTTAATATACAATTCAAATTAATAATAAGCAAAAGCTTTATTTTTGCAAACATGAAAGGAATTCTACACCCAAGATAGGTTAAGTCTTTATATAAAATTAAATTGAGAAATTCTTGGTGTACCTACAAAGAAATTCCGTTTATTCGGATACTCTTCTTTCGGTCTGTTCGGTGTGGATGCCGATAAAGACTCTAAAAAAAGTTCTTTTATATTTTTTATTGTTATATAAATTTAATGGTTATGTAACGCTTGGATCTTAGTTTTTGCGCCATAGCGGACGCTTACGAATACCATTGACGTTATTTATTTCTATTTTACCTTTCGCTATCTTATCTTCAAGCTATTGAACCCCCGACACTCTTGTGTTATCTATTTTTAACTTGGGATCGTTATCTTACCGGCACAGGGTTGATGGATTTTGACACGACCCCTACAGATTGTATTTTTGTTTAAAACGAAAATCTTGTGCTAAACAGTGTGTCACAGATGTCTGTTGTGGTGAATTTTGATAATTATATGTACACAGAGCTACGCCCACTGTTGTTACTGTGACGGATATGGTGTGCAATCATAATGTACGACGTGCAGATGTGATCATGAGCGCACTTTCACCTCCGCCCTGTTCAAATGGATTGCGTGTGAATTGTGAGTGCGGCCCGTATGCTGTCGTAATAATGCCCCTCTTGGGGACAATGAGGGCTAAGTTATTTATTACGCAGTTAAAGGAACACGATTCATTGCGCTTTTATTAACTCGGTTAGTATTGTCGGTAGCTCTTTTTCTAAGCTACTAGAAAGAATGCATACATACTGCATAGAAATGAATATTTGAGGACCGTTTCTAGGCCAATGTCGGTCTATGTCAATGCGGTTTCTTACAATTATTGCAGTACGTGATGGTACGCACCGGCTTTCGCTAAACGTGATGCAGTGTAAATGGGTCGACGTATAGGTACATATTTATAATGTAGTGTCGCTAAGGAGGGTCGGTGCGCGTCGCCGGTCGTTTGCCGGCATCGATCGCGCTGTTTGTAAACATTGCATCGGGTGAAAGAAACAAATGCCAATGTATGAAAATGAACTCACCTTGACTGTTTGTGCGCTGTCCTTGTCGAGCAGGAACTCCATGGACTTGTGCGGTCTGGGAGCTCGCTGATCCGGTGGTGCGAGCGCCAGCAGGGAGCGCGCGTGCAGCACGGTGCGCTGCGTGTCCACATCGGTCTCCAGCACGCCGGTCGCCGGAGCGGGCGGCGGGCGCGGCCTCGGGGGCTTGTGCGCCACACCGCCCGCCACGGGGGGTGCCGCTGGCCGCGACACACCCTCCTCTTTTAGCGGGATACGTACATACTGCGGCCCGGCGGCCGCCCCGCGCGGTGCCTGCCCCGCGTCTACTGCCGTTGCCGTACCGTTTGTAGAGGGTCGCGCGTTCGCGCCTGCGCCCCTTGTTTTTTTCTCTTTGCGCCCCGAAAATCGGAAGTTAGCGAATCGCGAGAGGAAGCCGGCAATGCGGCTGCGCGGCGCGCGCGCGCCCGCTTCCGTCATGGCGGCGGCGCGCTCTGTGGCCGGCGCGCGCGGCTCCTCGCCGATCCCCTCCACGACCTCCACCTCTGCGTCGTTCGCGTCATCGCTCGCGGTCGTTTCGCTCTCGGTGGTACTCGAACTCGTCTCCCGCCAGCTGACTTCTGCAACCACCGGCGAGAACGTTACTCCTTTAGAGCCCGTGGACACCGAGCGTACTGGAGGTGCTGCATCCGGGGGTAGCGGCGCGACCAGTTGAAGCGACGCGCGTAATTCTTCAGGTGTTTCTCGATGTGGCGTACTTCGAGAACGCAATTCCGGAGTCGATCTAACTCGTGCGTCGCACGATCTTAGTGGTGTCGACGTGTAAGGTGGTTCTCTAATCGGGTCGGGGGATGGCGTTCGCGGCGGAGAAGGGGACGGAGACGGCGGGTCTATACGGCGGCGTAATTCTTCTAGCACATCATCCCACGCACCCCACGAATCGTGTAATCGTCTAGCGGTCATCACAGACAGTTCGCGGTCATAATCAGCACTATCGGCGAGTGCTCGTCGCGCCGTTTCATCCAGACGACGCGCCGTCGCCTCCATTTCACGAGCGAACGCGCGCTCCGACTCTGTAGTGGAATCGCTGCCCGCACTATGTTCCCGCACAGGGGATTCCGTGGTCGCTTGCCGGATGACAATTTCGACCGGCGGGGGTGGCGGTGGAGGTACATGGCGGTGAGCGCGCGGTGGTGGTGGCGGTGGAGGAGGGAGGCGAGGTCGCCGCGGCCCCCCACGGTAGTCCAGGGCTGTAAGGTCAGCCACGCTGACGGTGAGATTGTCAGAAACTTCAAAGGTTTGTCGGAAACGCGCTCGATGGGTGATGTGACGTCTCGGCTCGGCGCATACGTCCAGCTCGGCGGGGAGTGAGAGCGCGCGCGCTGCGCGGGGCGGTCGCCGCTCCGCGCCGGGTGAAGCGACGAGGCAGGGTGCACTGCCGGCGGCGGCGTACCGATGCGCTATTTCGGGCGGGCGGCACGGTGAGGATGGGAGCGGACGTCGAGACCGCTCGCAGTAGCCGCTGTCCTCGCTGAGGTTCTCGGCTGACAGGTGGGTGCGCGGCGCGGGTGCACGTGCGGGCGGAGGTGACGGCGGTGGTGACTCCAACGAGTCTGGCGATAGGCTGGGCGAGGCGGGCGCGGCACAGGAACGCTCCAGTGACTCGAACTGTGCCAGGCTGGAGGAACGCGAGAGCGAACCCGTGCTGGTCGGCGATGAGGCGCGCTCGCGCCGTCGCCTCTTCGCCGGACACGCCCACTCGCGCTCTGACTCGCTGTCGCACTCTGATCCTGCAGGAAAGAATACCGAGAGGAACTCTTAAAATTCGCCGTTCGCGCAATACGTCGCGCCGTTTAGACGACGACAATGACAGTGACATGAAACGGGAACGCTTACTTCTATATATTAGTTGGACACAGTCCAAGAGATCAGTGGAATAAAGTTAACACAGTTGCCAAAATCAGCTCAGAGACAATGGAAGGTTTCGAACATTATTTATGTAAATACTAGTAAAACATTAAGAAGAACAGAATAAAATCGGTTTTATTAGAATTTCTGCTAAATAGAATTCAATACTCAAGAAAATGTATTGTATTCAGAGAGAAGCAACTAGTGGGAAATTTAGAAAACTTAAGTGAAGTAAACATATAAGTTTCACATGTGGGAATCGAATCCACAACATAAAGGCTGTTTAAGTTTAACAGACAACTAGGTACTTTTAAGTCAAACAGTGTAACCTTCACAACAAAAACCTTGTTTTGCTTTTACACTGCCATCTATACTACCAGCATAGAACTTTTACTGTACTTTCAACAAATGTATCAGTGCCGCTACTACTCACTAGATGGCATGGGTGAAGTAAATAAATAAATATCGTAAATTATATGGTTTTGATAAAACGATATAATTTACGATGGGTTTTATATGTGAAAAATGTTTAAATTTTCTGTTTAAATTTAATTTCTTATCATGAACATTGTTTTCTAATTTATATCGTGTTGAACCTACAGTATTTATATTATCATTTATCTATGTGTTTATGTTCTCTGTTTATACATCATTATCATCATCAACAACCATTAGTTGGACATTGGCCCCAGAAAGGAGATTTCGGTCTACTATTTTCTGGTAATTAATTAGAATTTCGTAATGTTTATTTTTTGCAAATTTTATAAACTTTTCAAGTATCCTTAGTAAGATGTTTTAAAGTTACTTTAATGAGTAATAAAACGTTATCATATGGAACATTCGACCAGTATGCCACCGCAAGCTGACCCTAGGGTACATAACATTTTACTTAAAATTTAAACGTAAATGGTGAATAAATGGATACCTGCAACACCTCGCACGTGTATGACCGAATCTGCATCGGAATCCGAGAGCCATGTTGCAGCAGAAGAACGTTCTGAACGCAAATCATCGCTCGTTTCCTCGACTATCGTTTCGAGATATAAAGCGTGAGTGCTGCCATTGTCACCTGTTAACAAAATAATAAATTGGTTAGAAACAGTTTGACTTCTCAACACTAGATGGCGCTGTAGATTTGCATTATTCAATATCTTGTATGTAATTTAATCTGATCTAAAAATCAGGTAAACAAAATTTATTTTCACGTCAGATAAATTTATTAAAGTTTATGAACGTCGATTTTAGTATTTATACATTTGTATGTACATATTTCCTTTGTTGGTACAAAGAAACGGACTTGTTAATTGTTTTTTGTTTACTTATTTGAACGAGGAGGTTCTTCGCCTTCTTAAACCCGACTACGGTGGAGCCAAAAGAAAGGATTGAATGTATGTACATATGTTAGTATATTCCACCAAAGTCAGCTAAATACTGAACGGATTTAAATAAATGAGGTGTCAAAACATTCTTAGTAATGGTCCGGGTTTTTTATTATTCAAAGTTGAAGTATGAAGGATCTTTCTTTCTGGTCTAGTCAAGTCTTTCTTTAAAATATAGACTAGGAATATATATTGCGTTTTTCAAATTGGACCTTGACAACAAGGAATTAAGATTCTCACTGTAAAGAATAACATAAAACAAACACCTATTTGAAACTTTAATCTATACTAATAATAAATCTGAAGAGTTTGTTTGTTTGAACGCGCTAATCTCAGGAACCGCTGGTCCGATTACAAAAAATATTTCAGTGTTGGATAGTCCATTTATCGAAGAAGGCTATAGGCTATATATCATCACGCTAATTTTAATAGGAGCGGAGTAAAAATTAAGAATGTTTCAAAAACGGGGGAAAATTTTTGCGCTACGGGCAATAGAAGACGCAAACGAGGTTGCGTGGATCAGCTAGTTACTAGATAAAAAGGAACATAGGCCTCAATACCATTTATTTTTTAGACAACTACGCTATATGTGTCAAATTGTGATCATCGTTCGCGATTATGGTTTCAACATGAAAATGCTACCACAAAACTCAATCCATTTTATTAGAACTCATTGTTATACTACCCACTAAAAAGTAAAGACAGTTCTTGTATATAATTTAACGAAAAATATCGTAGCAAGAGGTTCATTCTCTCAATAGAGCTTTCTCTGGTTGGTTCACTTAAGATGATGTAATGATGTATTTTGATACATCTAGTCATACGTGAGCACATTGCACATTAATCAACTTATAGGAAAATGTACCGTATAACTTGGGGGTTAAAGTAGTTATTATAATGGCTTGATTGGTATGTAAGTGTGAGGGCATGTGTAAATTTATACATATTTCAACACCTTGGTAACTGACATACCTAACAAGTAGGTAGGTAGATTTGTAAATAGGATCGAAAAATCCAGAATATTTAAAGTTGAATTGTGACTACATATTTAGTAAATATTTAAACTATCTTTTGTCAGCGACTCGATCCGCGTATAAGTCGGTTATGACGGTTAAGATTAGCCTATGTCCTTCTTTAAGAATCAAAGTATCTATATGGCAATTTTTTATTGAAATCGGTGAAGCGTAACAAATAGACAGAGACAACATTAGCATGGCCATGAATTAATGAATTGCCTTAATTAGAAGTTTATTTTTATGATGTACTAGCTGCGTTCCGGGGTGATTCCCGCGGTTATTGTTGTACCTTTACAACCGCGACTAACACCGCGGGGCAAAGCTAGTACATAATAAAAATAAACTTCTACTTATTCTTCTTTGTGACCAAAAAAAGCTCATTCTCGATATTTACGTTTTTCTGCTACGAATTTGAAAGAGCTAGGCCATTTCCATGGAATGGTCGCTGTAGTGTTTTTGATTCTTTTTATATTATCTGTCAATTTTGTTGACGATAAAGCTTTTTCACTACCTACACTTTTGGGTTCGGCCAGTTATCCCCGAAAAGCGAGACAGAGCTTGTCCAGCGCGGGATATTAAAATTTAGATTAAAAAATCGGGATGTCGAGGTTTTGAACCCTCAACACTCAGCGCAGTAGAAAGTGGTATGGCGACCGCTTAAATCGCTACGCCATCAGTGCAGTGGATTAACCATACACCATCACCATAAAGATGTAATTTAACCATCGATATTAAATTTGAACAACCGTTTCATTCGCACAATCCCCACTAGATGGCGCTTATTCACTTTAGTCTCAGTTAAACTCTGACGTATTTTCTTTATAACTTATTAATATTAAGTACTATTTATTAACTAAATTTAAATTTGAATTATAATTACTTATTATACGATACGGCCCAATTTGTTACTTATTTTTTTTTTTTGTATTATTCTTCATTATATTTTTAAGTATAAAATTTAAAAAAACAAAATATATCTATATCTTTTTTTAAAGATATCTATTTATCAGATCTACATTAAAAACAAAGTATGTTATATAAACGAAATAGTTCACTAGCATTTGTCCACGGCTCCGCCCGCGTGTATGTCAATTTTCGCGGTAAATATGTCCTTAGTCAAAAATCTAAGTATTGGAGATACTGTCAAATTTCATTAAAATCGATGCAACGACTTAGCCGTGCAATCGTAACAAACAGACAGACAGACAAACTTCTTTCGAATTAACAATATTCGTATGGATTACATTAAAACGAATTAACATAAGATAAACATTTTTGTTATACCTTTGGCTTATTGAGGTGAATGACCTACGAAACGCTCAGCTGATGCGAGTTACGGAACCGCGCATGCGTGAACATAAACAGTTTGTCGTAAAACTAGTACTAACATAAATAAGTGAATTACAAACGCAATAACATAAACTATTACATGAATGAAATAAGCAACTTGTCACTCTATTTTTAGTGTTCCGTCCTCATGAGAAATAAGGTATCTAAGGCAAACAGAATGGTTTCTATTGAAGCTTTAACAACAGATCTCTACTAATATTATAAACTGCGGAGTTTGTGAGGTTTAACACGCTAATCTCAGGAACCGCTGATCCGATTAAAATAAATATTTCAGTGTTATATAGCCCATTTGTCAAGGAAGGCTATAGGCTATATATCATCATCACGCTAATACCAATAGGAGCGGAGCACCACCAGATGTATTTTACCCGACTACGGCTAAGCCAAGGTAAGCTAGTTTTGGCATGTATGTTTATGTTCGTAGCGCCTAAACTACTGAACCGATTTTAATTAATGAGGTATCAATAGAATCGGTATAAAAGCCTGAGTGACATAAGCTATGTAAATTATAGGTTTTAGTGTGTGAGAGAAAGAGAGAGAGAGAGGGGGGAGGGGGAGAGAGCGAGAGCAAACAAGCAGACGAACACTTGATGGTAGGTAGGTGCCCTCTAGAATAGTGACGAAGACACGTTAGTAAAATTAGTTACTTTTTATCGTCTGTCAAAACGAAAACTTTGTATGAATAATGTACCAAAGACAAACTTGTGACGTCACTGTTTTACACTAATCAATTGTAAGTTTTCTATTAACATTCAACAACGATTGGATATTGCGACTTGGCTACGGGGACTTGCTCATATGTAAAACTGCCTCGGTCTAGCGGTTGACTTAAACGACTGCCAATCAAGAGGTCTCGGGTTCCAATCCCGGGTCAGGCTAAAAGTGTTCCTGAGTTTTTCTGATTACAAAAATACTTAATAACAACTGGGAGTTTGGAAGTTGGGGTCTGAACCCCCGTGCCTCAGAGAGCCCGTCAAGCTGTCGGTCCTGCACCTGATCTCTCCCCGGTCGTGTCGGTTAACCGTCCCATCGGAATATGAGAGAGAGGAAACAGAGAGTGCACCTGTGTTTGCTCACACACTTGTGCACTATAATATCTTCTGCGTAGTTGGTCTCGATTAAGACTGGCCGCCGTGGCCGTAATCGGCTAGGAGTACATCATATGTAAAAGCATGGTTAATAGATAATAGAATTAAATAAAGAAAATACGTAAAATCATTTTGCTACAGTACTCTTTTAAAATTTCTGTGTTAATTCTTTATTAAGAGAACTTATGTGCCCGGTTCACACTTCAACGTTTTAACGATTACAAAAGCAAGAATATTCGACATATGGATACAAATAAATAAAGAGCTCTAGAGCTATAATTAACATTTTTAACACGTGACCAATGCTTAAATAATAAATTTTATTAACAATAGTCTACTCATATGCAGTTGCACAATAGTTTATGTAATGCCAAACAAATGTTTTCAAGCCCAAGTTATTTTAACAATTATGTAAGTTAATTCAACGATGTGCAGACTACTTTAAATAATACATATTCATTTAAAATTTGAATAGGAATTTTAATATTTATTTTAAAATATATTATCAATTACGAACAATATTGTTTTTTTTACTCTGGGTCATCTTCATTACATAGTATTTAATAAAGTCGCTTCCGTTGTTTGTTCGCTTAGATCTTTTAAACCACTCAACTGATTTTAATGCGCTTTTCAGTGATAAATAGAGCGATTCAAGAGGAAGGGGTATATCAGTGAAGTATTAATAATTTTTTTTTCAATAACGGGAGAAAAATAATTATTTTCAGAGATTCCATTGCGTGCCCTATCATTAACGGTTAAAGTTTCACAAAAGTTAAAGCAATATGAGACGCAGACGAGTTTGCGCGGATCAATTCACACAACACACAGTAAAAAAACCTCTTTAATATGCTTATTAACCGACTTCAAAAAAGGAGGACGTTCTCGAATCGACTGTATTTTTTTCAATGTTTGTTACCTCACAACTTTCGACTGGGTAAACCGACTTTGACGATTCTTATTTTGAAGTTGGTGCTTCCCGTGCGGTCCCATTTCAATTTGATCCAGTTCTTGAAGTCGGTTTTTTTTGTTGTGAAAATTTGTGATTATACTGTAAACAAATTTCAAATCATTTTTCCATTCATTTATTTCATTTAAAATAAGATTATTTACTTTTTGATTTAGTCTCCCATTCCATTGTGTTTTAATTGTTAACTATATATTTTAAGGTGTATATTAAAAAGAGATGGTATTAATGTATTTTTCCTTTAGATGGCAGCTTTAGACAGACCGAGACGTGTAAAAATATTACCTATTTAAAAAGATATTATGGATTACTGATGATTGTTACTTTCGATGTAGCTATAAACAACTTAAGATATATATGTTCATGTAAATATATTTACGTAATGCGGCAAAATAGAAAATGAATAAAAATGCACTAGTAATCGCTCTTCCAATCTGAGATTAAAATTCAATCTAAGATTAAAATTTTATGCTATAAAACTGTGTTTAATATAAAACTTATATATATTTAATATAGACTATAGACTATTACCAGTAACTTTTTATGCAGATAATTGTATAAGTATCTTGTGCGCAGCTAAATCCAAAACTTTTATTAACCCTACTAATAATGGCAGAAAAAATGGATAGATCCCTCTCAGATACTAGCATTGACTTGATTGGATCTGACTCGAAAACACCACCTCATTATGTTTTTCAACGAACAAAGAGAGGTAGGGGTGATATGGAGGACCTTGGTAAACAATTGGATGAGTTTAGGCTTGA
The DNA here is from genome assembly GCA_916048165.1 of Spilarctia lutea. Taxonomy (NCBI): domain Eukaryota; kingdom Metazoa; phylum Arthropoda; class Insecta; order Lepidoptera; family Erebidae; genus Spilarctia; species Spilarctia lutea. Next base: position 18,907,817 of record OU696471.1, on the reverse strand, counting down.
AATTCGTAAAATGATAACATTATTCTTAGATAAACAGGGCAATGAGATTCAACAAATGACTAATACATTGAAGGATATACAACAGTCAAACCATAACATAGAAAACTCAATTACTTACCTAACTGCGCAAAACGAGGAGTTCAAAACTAAAATTCACCAGTTGGAAAACCAGTCTAAGGAAGATAAGAAATATATTACTGTTTTGGAAAATAAAGTTGAAGATATGCTTATTGGGGGTCGTAAAACAAAATTTGTAATAAAAAATGTGCCAAGAAGGAACAATGAAAATAAAGAAGACTTAATAGAAATGATCTTGTGCCTCTCCCGTAACTTAAATTTTAATATTACTAAATATGATGTGAAGGACATTTACAGAGTACGTGGGAAAAACTATGCTCAACAAAATACTCCTATTGTTGTAGAAACTAGCTCCACTCTTCTGAAGACTGAAATTTTGAAAATGGGTAAGACGTTTAATATTAGGGACAAAACTAAACTATGCTGTAAACATTTAGGACTCAAAACCTCAGAAGATACTCCTATCTTCCTATCAGAGCATTTAACTCCAAAAGCATCACGCCTACACTTCCTTGCCCGCGACTTAACCAAGTCGGGAGCTTATAAATTTTGCTGGACTGCGTACGGCAGAGTTTATATAAGGAAGGATGAAGCCTCTCCAACCATCATTGTAACTTGCGAGGAGCAAATACATCAGCTTCTTGTTAAAGCGTGACTACTTACCTATAGGTGTTCACGTTACTTGTTACAAATATTTAATTTGTTACTATTTATCAGTGGTTTGAAATTGTCTTTAATTTGTATTATTTTTAGTTGCGTTTGCCTGCAATGTGCTTATGTTGCTTTAGCTTTTTTTATTATTTATGTAAACTTTTACCTATACACAATTCATTTCTACAGTTGCATACTCGCCACACACTTACAATTTAAACTAATAGTTTACTTATTTTTTACACAGGGAATGTCTCCAAATATGTGCTTATATCCTGAAGTATCATATGGTATAAATTCACTACGTTTTTATTTTTACACGAATATTATTTACACATTAATTCTATTCATTTACACTCTAAATGGGTGACACTTTAATAACTGTAAATGATATAGACAATATCGAGATTGCCCGTACCGTCGAATGTGACATTTCAGAGTTAACTAAACATGTTCACATTAACAAAAATGATCTCACTATCACTTCACAAAACATAAGGAGCGTATACCGCAACTATGACGACTTTATGCTCACCCTCTCGACACTTACCTTCGAGACTGATATTATCATACTGACGGAGTGTAGGCTTAATGCTCTTAAACCTATTCCACAATTGTTAAAATATCAGTCTTTCCTCACGTCACGTCAGCTTAACCAGAGTGATGGAGTGGTTGTATACATAAAAAAATGCTTAAAACCAAAAGTAAAAGAAATCGAGCTATCTCAAGCATCTTGTCTTCAGTTAGACATACTCAATAATGTAGTACTATGTATATACCGGTCCCCTTCTAATACTAACACTGATAACTTTGTGAACTCGCTTAGCGCTCACTTAGACACACTAAATTCATATAAAAATATAATCATAGCGGGGGACATAAATATCAATATTAAACCTAAAGACTCAGAAACGAGTAGTGAGCATAATACTAGAAATAATTACCTTAATATGTTGTCATTGCATGGTATACTACCAGGACATACACTACCTACTAGAGAGAGGAATTGCCTGGATCATTTTATGTTAAAAATACAAAGGAAGAAAATATCACCATTTATTGCTATATTGCACACTTCAATCACTGACCACTACACCACCTTTCTGTCTCTAAGTAAATTAAAAAACATTCACATTCCTAATAAAACTACTACTATTCTAGATTACGACCAGGCTTTAAAAGATTTACAACAACAAAATCTATCTGAACTACTCTTCTGCAATGACCCCAACTTACTGACAAACCTTCTCATTAATACATTAATCAACACCATAAAAAATAACACTACTATCTTAAAAGTACCAAACAGTAAGCGGATAATTAAACCGTGGATTACCACTGGAATTCTACGTTGTATAAGAAATCGTAATAACCTACAGAAACAAGCTAGACTTAACCCACACAATGATATCCTCAAAATAACCTATACTAGATATAGGAATCATTGCAATTATTTAATAAAAAAATTAAAGCGTAAATATGAAAGAGATTTGCTTAAAAATTCAGTTACGAACAGTAAATTGCTCTGGCATAATATAAAAAATCTAACTTACTCTAATAAATGTAAAAATCATAGTTCTGAAATACTAAACATAAAGACATCGGCTCATGAGTCAGTAAACTTTATAAATAGTCACTTTGCAAATATTGGTACACAGCTGGCTCAAGACATTCAGCTTACATTTAACATTGATAATCAATTAGATAACTTACCATCTCAAAAAAATACATTTGTCCTTCTAGACACTGACCATAGGGAAGTCGATGGGGCGTTGATGAGCCTTAAGTCTGATAGTGCCCCTGGCTGGGACAATATCCCCACAAAATTCTTAAAATTTGCTAGGGTTGTAGTTGTTCCCGTAATTACCCATTTGACTAATCTTTGCTTCCAAAAAGGTGTTTTTCCGGATCTTTTAAAACGATCAATTATCACCCCGGTACACAAAGGAGGGAGTAGAGACGATGCGAATAATTATAGACCTATATCAATTCTACCAAGCATATCAAAAATTATAGAAAAATTTATTAATCATAGAATAACACAGTATTTAAATAAATTCAATATTTTATCTAATTCACAATTCGGTTTTAGGCAAAAATTATCTACTGAGGATGCAGTTATTGCTTTGAGTACTTTAGTAACAGAACAACTTGACTCTGGAAATAAATGTTTAACTGTATTCTTAGACCTCAAGAAGGCTTTTGACACCGTTTCTATCCCTGTTCTAATTAAAAAATTGGAAAAGGTTGGGATACGAGAAACTGCACTCAACTTACTGACGGATTATCTCTCGCAGAGAATACAGAGGGTTAGGGTTGGAGAATTTACCAGTGATCAGGCGGGGGTATCATTTGGTGTTCCACAGGGCAGTGTGTTAGGCCCAACACTCTTTCTCATATACGTAAATGACCTCTGTAACATAAGCATTGATGGTGCTAAGGTCTTCTGCTATGCTGATGATACTGCGATAGTTTTCTCGGGAAGTTCTTGGCTTGATGTGAAATTGAAGGCTGAAATGGGAATGGCCAAAGTGGCTAGTTGGCTAAACAATAATTTACTAACGCTTAATACAACTAAAACTATCTTTATGTGTTTTAGTATCAGCAAACGCTGCTGTGTACGCCTAGTGGAGATTTCGACTTAAGAGTTCATGTATGCGGTAACACCAATAATGAACATTGTTCCTGTTCGCTCATTAAACGAGTAGTGCAAACAAGGTACCTAGGAGTGACGATTGATCAACGCTTATCTTGGTATCCTCATCTTGATCAAGTAACGAATAGACTTAGGAGATTGAGCTGGATATTTAAAACTCTCAGATATATTGTACCAAAGAAACTAAATACAACTGGTACTGGCGACCCAAATAGAAATATTTTAAACGAGATCTACGTTGCTCTGGTTCAGTCTGTCCTAATATATTGCATCCCCGTTTGGGGTGGAGCTGCCAAAACTCATTTTATTAATGTTGAACGCGCCCAACGGGCCCTAATTAAGATCATGTATTTTAAGAACTTAAGATACCCTACTGAAAACCTTTTTCTGATTAGTGATTTGCTGTCTGTAAGAAAACTGTACGTAATCCAAACTGCTTTAAGAATACATAAAATTTTGAAATATGACTTGACCAAAACATCTCAAAGAAGGAAAGACCTAATTGCACAAATCCCACGAACAAAAACAGTATTTGCCGGGAGACAATACAATAAGCGATCGGCTATGCTTTATAATAAAATTAATAATAAAGTATACATATACTCAAAAAAACAATATGACTGTAAAAAAACTTTAATAGATTGGATAAAATCACTAACTTATGATAACACGGAAGCACTCTTGGAGCACATTGTATGAGTAGCTGATGAGTAGTGGAAACAATCATATACTACACCACATCCACAGATATTAACACCAAACACAGCTCACACGCATATAAGTGAATTCAATAATACTGATCATTTTGCTTAGTAAGTACATACCTAACACTAAAAACACCCTTGCGAAGTACGTTCTTAAATTTGTAAAAATACTTTTTGTACTACATTTGTACCACATTTTAATAAAGTGGTGTATCACGGGTGTGTGATAATTCATGCATCTGTGCCTACTTCTTGTTTGATTTTGTTGCTGTTTGTGTTATATTATGTATTTGTATTGCTTTGCTATGGAAGAGCGGAGCTTCCTAACACAGGCATTACTTGCTTAAAGGGAAGCTCCAAACACTAAACATTTAATGTAAACTTTTGAAGCAATAAAGTATTTTGTATTTTGTATTAACAAAATATCTGTCTGTTGTTGTGTTTCTATGATATATTTTATGATTTACAATTTCCAGAATTCCCAAAGGACTACGTTCTGGTTACAGATTATAATATGGTCAGTTTAAAAATACGCAAAATATGGGTTTGTTTGTCTTACTTAGACAAAAGTTTCCTAAACTTTTAGAATGCACAACACGTTTCACCCAAAATCTATATCTCTAAACAAAATAATAGCATTCAGACTTCATTCAGTCGGCGCGTGGGAACAAAGCCTGGGGTCAGGCGTGTACCGGCACACCTGACGGACACATGTTCTAACGGTCGACCTGGTTCAGGGTTCGATTCTAAGCACGTTGCTTGTGCGCAGGAATCCGTAATACCAAGGAATGCCAACGGCAAATTGCTTGATAGACATAATCGGGGTACGGCCGAAACTATGTCAGTCGTAACGGCTAATGCATATCTGCGCAATTTTATGCAATATTTAATGATAGTTTTTACGCATTTATATCGAAATGTGTGCAATACATTGATTGGCTGTGGTTTGTAGATAGCTCTAATAAAGTAGGTTCATTGTGAGGACATAATTGTTAATGGAAAAGGGTATGTGACTTATTTTGGATGACTAAGGTGGTAATTGAGTTTTGATTAGTAAGCCTGCATGTCTTGCACATACAGTGTTAAAGGATGATCGATAAAAGTACGTAATATTACCATTATGATCCTGTTCCTTTAGGATCAGGACATTATGATTCATCCTATGGATGTCGTAAGGGCGGACTATGAAACTAAAGTACGTAGCACAAGAGCATTATAAAGAAACAAATTCTATAGCAATAATTCTTGCACTGGCTAGCGTGGTGTAGTGGGCTAAAACCTCATTTCTAAGAATAGGCATATATAAATATTTAGGATGATGCTAATTAATGTGGAAATAATGGAAAAGGATATCCGATTTGCACAGCTGAGATGCTAATTACATCTGACGAATGAGTTTGCATGTCTCACTCCGATGTTATCAAAGAAGGATTGATAAAAAATACCATCGAACATTTAATAAGTGTTAAGGTTCTAAAGGATAAGGTTAAATGTTGTGTTAGAAATATAAAAACCTGATATCTGATAGAAGTTAGTACTGACAGGAAATTTACCTAGTGAATATTGATTTGTACTATGTGTGTATTACGTACTAACTTTGAGTTGTTGGTAAATTACTTACACAATGTAGCTAGCTTACACAATCTATACTAATATTATAAAGCTGAAGAGTTTGTTTGTTTGTTTGTTTAAACGCGCTAATCTGAGGAACCACTGGTCCGATTTGAAAAATTCTTTCAGCGTTGGATAGGCCATTTATCGAGAAAGGCTATAGGCTATATATCATCACGCTGATACTAATAGGAGCAGAGCACCAATGAAGAATGTATCAAAAACGGGGGAAATTTTTTTCGCTACGGGCAATAGAAGACGCAAACGAGGTTGCGTGGGTCAGCTAGTGTACATATACTCGTATGTAACAAGCTGAACTCCGCAGTGCTACCCGCGGTACGACAATAACCGCTACAACGTCGTGAGGCCAAACTAAATCTTTATAAATTGTAGCCTCTGTGTTATTCTGATGTATAAACTATGTTATTGTAAAGTTTCATCAACATCCACTTGATAGATGTTGCGTGAAAGAGTAACAAAACATACATCCATATTTACAAACTTTCGCGTCTAAAATATAAGTAGGATATATGTAAATCAGGCCTAATATTTCGTTCTGAAGATTTGTGTGTGGGTATAACACAGTTATAGTAACAATAACAGTTGAAAGTTATAAGTTTACGACATTACATCAATATCTAACAATTCTAAGTTAGGTGTAAATTGATATGAATCATGAGGTGTGAAGATGTGTTTATATTTGTGGTGCTATAGTCATAAGTTGTCGTCAATAGATAATATTTAAAATGGGTTACAGTTGAAAGTGTAGTTTGTTTACAGAAAGAACTTATGAAATATTTTATTGTTATTGAAATTTTACGATTATTTAGATACGTCATTTTTTCAAATCTTCAATGAGACCTTCAAGTGGCAACTAGTGGAAGAAGCCAGAAATTTAGTCAAGGTTTTATTTTACTAAGCTACTCCTTATATTATTGGAAATGGAAACCTTGTCAAGATCGGTCAATCCGTTCCAGAGATTAGCCAGAACAAACAGAGACAGGCAAAATGTAGAAATTACAAACAATTATTTCTATTTTATTTGGTATTTATAAATTATTATAACACTATTGATCAAATTAGATCTACTACTTAGAATGGGTGTACATGTTATTTTAGGGATCTTGTTTGATTTTTAGCTTAGCACCGATTTCAGGTTTGAAAAAGCTAAAAATTATTTAAAATTTTAGGAAGGTATATATAACACATTATTTATTGACTGCCTCGGTGGCGCGGTGGTAGCGTATGCGACAGCTGTGGTCTCGGGTTCAATTCCCGGGTCGGACCAAATGTTTGTATGATCTGCAAGTATTTGTTTCCAAGTTCCAAGTTTCTATGAATCATAAGTATGTATGTATTTACAAAAAAGATGCCTAGTACCTATAATACAGGCTCTGCTTAGCTTGGGACTAGACGGCGTTTTGTGTTAGATGTCCAAAAAAATATTTATTATAATACTCTTTTATTTAAATTATAAGGTAACTAGCTGTCCGGGCAAACGTTGCTTTGCCATAAAAGGGAATATATAAAAATAGGGGTTGATCGTAGAGGATTGAAAATCTAGGGTTGTATGTATTTTCTAATGCTGCATCATAAAAAAATAGAAATTAAAAATTTTGACAAAAAAAAAAAAAAAAATTTAGGGGTGGACTATCCCTAACATTTAGGGGGATGAAAAATAGATAAGAACCGATTCTCATAGATACCGGATAATCACAAAAAATTTCATCAAAATCGGTCGAGCCGTTTCGGAGGAGTTCGATTACGCACCAACACGACACGAGAATTTTATATAATAGATTATGTGTAGACAGCAAACCAGCCAAATTAAAAGTAATTTTGTTTTACCTTTTTGAGTGTTTCTTTGCATATACTCATAGTTTTCGTTTGATATTGTTTGAAGTCGGTTTAATAGAGCATGTGAAAACCTGCTACACGTAATAAAATACATCAGAAAAAAACCTGTTTAAACTATGCTTCTATTTAGCTATCTTTAAAATAAAAATTGTTTTATTTTTATTGAACAACTTCGCAACTTTCTGACCTAACAACCTTTGGATGGACAAATCGACAAAACATAGCAAAATAATAGTTTTTGCATCTAAAGTGCTGATAAAACAGATATTCTGAATTGTAAAGAATCATGTCGTACTTTATTATGTAGGTATGGCATTATTTATATATGTAATTTGACATTATGAAAACAAAACAATCAAAACTCAATGCACTATAAGTTATGGTCTTAATTCGGCAACCAGGCTGACTTCTAGTATGGTAAATACGACCTTTTCTCTTCAAATGTTTGTCTAATATGCAATTGTTCCGAGTAGATAATATATTCGTATATGGTAAACCGACATTTACAAATATAATGAACATATGTAAATAATGCAACATTCAGCAACTGGTCCCCACTGTTTAGCTTATTTACATGTATAATTATACGTTGTGGACACACAATGTAAAGCCATACCATATGTACCTACTAGGTGACCCACGCAACCTCGTTTGCAACTCCTATCGCCCGTAGCGTGATAATTTTCCCCGTTTTTTAAACATTCTTCATTGCTGCACCGCTCCTATTGGTATTAGCGTGATGATATATAGCCTATAGCCTTCCTCGATAAATGGACTATCCAACACTGAAAGAATTTTTCAAATCGGACCAGTGGTTCCTGAGATTAGCGCGTTCAAACAAACAAACTTTAAATATATATAATATTAGCATAGATTGAGTTTAGATATTGAAGTTCTCCGACTTTCTGATTAATTTCTAAGACCTGGTTAATGTCTAATGTGTAAGTGTACTTTATTTGAAATCTAGATTATGTGCGTAGTTTTTTGAAATTAATTTCGGACGGCTGACATACAAGGCCATCTATTGTGCAGAATTTAAACAATAAAAGCTAAATTGACTAAAATAAGACTTAAATACTTCGATATATATAAAACACCTATTTACCGAATCAAACATTTGCAGATCATACAAACATTTCGAAAGAACCAACGAACCCAAGACAGACAGTTCAGCACCGTTTAATACTTATTTAGTGTATTTATGAAAGTTATGGTGTTCTCCTAGCCGATTACGGCCACGGCGGCCAGTCTCAACAGAGACCAGCCAACTACGCAGGAGATATCATAGTGCACAAGTGTGTGCGCAAACAGGTGCACTCTCTCTCATAATCCGATGGGATGGCTAACGGACACGACCGGGGCGAGATCAGGTGCGAGACAGCTTTACGTGCTCTCCGAGGCCCGGGGGTTCAACCCCAACTTCCAAACTCCGAGCTGTTACTAAGTGTTTCTATAATCAGAAAAACTCTACAACACTTTTGGTCCAACCCGGGATTTGAACTCGAGACCTCTTGATAGCAGTCGCATACGTCAACCGCTAGACTAATGAAAGTTATAGAAAGAGATCGATCAGGCTTGACCGGGGCGGTACTACCCTCGCACAGAAGATTAACGTAAAATGACCGTAAAAAAAAACTGGGAAGTGTCAATATAAGCAAGTGCCTGAATATAATTATTTCAGAAACGTCAGAACCGAATATTCAGTCTCATATTTGATTACGTTACATACGTGTGAACTAACAAAAAAGAAACATCTTTGTTCTTTATGTGATTTAAGTAATTATTAAGAATATAATTTAAAAAGAATTAGAAGACCTGGTTGCAACTTATTCTCATATTAAAAGTTAAATTGCGCACATTCATGATCTATTTTTTAAGGAAAAGTAATTTTAAACGAAACAAAAAAGGCAGTTTACGGAAATACTTAAGAATTTGCATCACTCAAGTTGCGTTAAATCTTTTCATAAATAAATATATAAATCTATTTTAGTTTTATAAAAGTTCTTGTATTACTTGTTGATTTTACTAACATATTATCTTTTAATCATTAGGCTAATGTCAATAACATAACGTAACTTTTATCATATTATATATATATACTTATTTATAATGATTTAAGACTGAAGTGTTTGTTTGTTTACTAATCTCAGGAAGTACTGTTCCGATTTCGAATATTCTTTCAGTTAGATAGTCCAGTTATAGAGGAAGACTGTAGATTATATATCACGCTACGACCAAAAGGAGCGTAGTAACTATATAATAGAAAATGTTGCCAAATTGGTGGAAAAATATTCTTTTTGACAGCTTCTGAAGTTGCATGAGCAAGTAAGATAGTCCTAGATTAGTAGCTAACGTACTATTTTGTTATAACGATCAGTTTCATCACTACCTAACTGACATTAACTACAATATTATATTTTTGCACAATTTACCAATAATAATATTTTTTATCCTACTAATCCTACTACTATTATAAAGGCGAAAGTTTGTAAGTATGGATGTATGTATGTATGGATGTTTGTTACTCTTTCACGTAAAAACTACTGAATGGATTTGAATGAAACTTTACCACAATATAGCTTATACATCAGAATAACACATAGGCTACTATTTATAAAGATATAGCTTCGCCTCGCGGCGTTGCCCGCAGTTATCATCGTACCGCGGGTAGCACCGCGGGGTTCAGCTAGTATTTATATATAAATGCGAAAGTTTGTAAGGATGTGTGTGTTTGTTACCCTTTCACGCAAAGAGTACTGAACGGATTTGCATGACACTTTGCAGTAATATAGCTTAGATATCGGAATAACATAATAATTTAAAATTTATAGAGGTTTTTTATAATTTGGTTATAATATCACGATAACTGTCAAGTAAGTCGGAAAAAAATCAGCCCTCTGAGAGATATATTGGCGTGCGCTACCCAAATCGTTGGAGTTACACAAAGATAACTACGGTAGGATTATTCGTCTTAAATAGTTCTATATAAAAGTTTTTATGTGGAAGTCACTATGACCAAAATCCATACATACACCAGACATCCAAAACAATCCATCCATAAAAAGGCATATTTTAGAATATTTATGATGAAGTATGTGATGAATGAATGCAGATAAACTTTGTCTTTTACACTAAGTAATTTGGACGAATAGTTTAAAAGTTATCACGATAAGATTGAGCCGAATGAAGCGTCATTAAAAGCCTACTATGAGAGAGTAGTGCGGGGGAAACAGGGGCGGAGGGGTAGCAAATGCATTGCCAACGTTAAATGTTAGTATAGATGCGAAAGTAATTAGTTTTTTTTTACATTTTTACGGCTAAACGGCCTCACCGATTTTAATTAAATTTACTATAGAGTACTTTGATTCTTAAAACATTGCATTGGCTACGAATTACCACGATAACCGATATACACGCGAGCAGAGCCGTAGGCAAAAACTAGGATCCCAATAAAATCGATCATTAAGCAACGCACAACGAGAAACTTCTAACTTCCTCGATAAAGAAACGAATTATTATTTTCAAATCGCGTTACAAATAACAATCTATTGTATCGAGAGATGGATTTAAATATCGAATGGTTTCACACAGTGCCATCAAAATAGGAACGAGTTGAATTTATGGTACATTACATTTCAATATAATTTACACGGATACGGAAGAGAACTTTATTGTAAAGGCTGTATATTGCGCTATCGTCGGAATGTTTTCTCATTATTATTAAAAAAAAAGTGATTGTCTATGTAGTAGACATTCGATAGAATTACAGAAAAAAAAATTCGACGGTAGAAGTTACGAATTCAATTGTTTTTTTACATAGTAAGATAAAAGTGGAGATTGGACTCATAATTTTATAACAAGCGAAATGCATGACCTGAACGCGAGAGCAAAATTGCGTGACTATCTTTCAAGTGCTCTTCTTCAAAATACCTTATTTTAAAGAAGGGTTTAGGTTTCCGGTAACCACAGACACTCGGTGAAAAGAAACAAAACGAGCCATGACAACAAACATGACATGCTAATAATGGGCTTGTTGGTCTAGTAATCAGTGACCGTGTCTGATGAGCCGGAGGTGTGGGTGTGGGTTCGATTCCCAACCAGGACAAATCTTTGTATCTTTTGTTCTGTGTCTGGGTGTTATATATCTAAAATATGAATGTATTTAGAAATATATGAGCATGTTTATCAACAGTCTGGTTGCAACAGTATAGGCTTTATCTAATTTAGGGTCAGACGGCCTTTTGTAAGATATTTGAGTATATTAATATTAATAGCTGACTCCCACAAACTCCTCTGTGTTTTCTGTTGCCCGTAGCATGATGATAAAACTGCCTCGGTGGTGTAGTGGTAGCGTATGCGACTGCTAAGCATGAGGTCTCGGGTTCGATTCCCGGGTCGGACCAAATGTTTCTATAATCTGCAAATATTTGTTTCGAAGTTTGGGTGTTTTCTATGTATAATATGTACGTATTTACGAAAAAAAAGTATATAAGTATTTATATCGGTTGTCTAGTAGGTACCCATAACACAAGCTCTGCTTAGCTTGGGACTACATGGCGTTGTGGGAAAATAAAAAAAAGTGAACGAATTTGTCGTGTTTCGTTGGTGAGTACGAGACCGGAGGCCCAACGATGCAAAATCATCACAAGGTCGCCATGGTGTGGGTCACCATCTGCATTCGCAATGAGTATGGTGACTACCACTCTTGGATTCTGCTTTTGCTTTCCATCAGGCAGAGTAGAGTCATTTTGGCAGGCATATACATAAATCGGTTATAGTGAGACATGCTGTCGTGGACTTTTTTAGATCTTTTAAAGGGAAACCATTCTTTCGTATATAGTTTTTGCGAAAATTTAAACGTTTACGCAGCGCACGCAATGGAAACTCTTGAAAGTAATATATTTTCCTCCGTTTTTGCAACACATATCTTTGATACTCCGCTCCTTTTGGTCGGAGCGTGATGATAGCCTGTAGCCTTCCTCAATAACTGGGCCATGTAACAGTGCAATAATTTTTCTAATCTGATTAGTACTTACTGAGATTAGTGCGTTTAACCAAACAATCAAACTCTTCAGTTTAACAAAATAATTACTATATGGACGACGTATCTTGGCGAGTCTGAACATAGGCTCTGTGAACTTGAGCGCATGTACACTCGTGAATATAATTGTTATTGTCAGTGTTTTTTTAAAACAATGTACGAATAAAATTTCCATAAAACAGTGACGAATTAGTACAAATTAAAAAAATATCAAAAAAGTTATTGCGCCACCTTCTGCGCGAAGTTCGGACTCGCTAAAATACTCGTACGTCGGCCGTATAGTATAGATTCTGGGATCGTTTGGATCCATGAGCTTAATACAGATTCCAACACTCTTTAGTATAGCATCATACAGATGTAAGGCATTCAGCAGACTGCGAGATTTGTCTCGTTAGGTAGGATTTTAGAGCCGGAGACCCATACCCCAACCCCTTCCCCCATCCTTTTTCCCATCCCCCAAAGGTCGGCAACGCACTTGTGACGCCTTTGGTGTTGCGGGTGTCCATGGGCGGCGGTATTCGCTTACCATCAGGTGATACGTCTGCTCGTTTGCCCACTATTCAATAAAAAAAAAAAAGTTTGTTTGTAAATTACATACTTTCCTTTATTATACTCTCCTGTGTTTGTGACTGACATAATCTACATTTTGAAACAATCACAACTTGTATTATTAAAGAAAATAAACAACAAAACAATGAAAATTATTATTAGGTACGGAGGAATTCGATTACAGTTCAATTTTATTGTTTGTAATCGAAAGTTTGATTTTATATTTGTACCATTTGTAACGGTTGACCTGTATTCGATTACCTACAGTTTATTATAGAAAATATGAAATAACTGTGATATTGGAAATCAGTGTTTTTAGTCACAGTTCTTAATATTTAAGTGTAACGGTGCGTGTACGAACTACGAGGTATGTTTTAACAAACAAAAAACGACTTTAAAAACTGACCAGATTGAAATGAGACCACTTGCGAAGCACCAACTTTCAAATAAAAAATAATCATTAAAATCGGTTCACCCAGTTGAAAGTACCTGAGGTTACAAACACAAAAAAAACAGTCGAATTGAGAACCTCCCCCTTTTTTGAAGTCGATTAAAAATGCATACATTCCTATCGTGCCGCAGGGAAAGGCACTTTGTTATTGCTCTTTTAGCAAACTTAAATTTAAACGAAAGTAAAAAAATCAAATACCTGGCTTTATAAACAAAAAAAAAATTATTGATATACAAAATTATACTGGAATGTTGTAATCATCCGTAAATTTTGATTACGAACTTATTAGGTTTTTTGATTATTATAAAAAACATTCAAGAATTCTATTTTCAAACTCGTCTGTTAATAAACCAGGCTCAATGAGAGGGATGCACTTACAACAATACGTATAATTACGGACAAAGAGCCTTGCTTTGTTATGCCTTACACAGATGTTTACCAGTGCCAATAAAGTTCCATATAACTTATGGTAATGCTTATATTTAATGTAGGTAAATGTTCGTAGTAAATACAGTTGTTCTTGATTGTTTTAAGCTCTTGAAGCTAGTAAAATCAGATGTGTGTGACGCTCATTTTTTTTATAAAAGAATTAGTCGAGTCGGTAACATCCCACCGAATTGTGAATCTAAACCATTCTTGAATCCTCAGGAATAGACACAATTTTCGTAGTGTTAGTTACTCTTTTAGCCGCGCAGCATTTTTAGCTAGAGGAAAATCTCATGGGTTCGCGTCACCGACATGTTTGATGTTAATAATTTAAACATTATGAAATTTCAAATTTCACAAATAACATTCTATGTTATATTTTTACTTCTATCGGCAGTCCTTATGACTGCAATTTTCTTTTTATTAAAATGGGTTCATCCGTTTAGGAGGAGTTTAGTCATATATACACGCACATTAGATTTATATATAAAGACTAGCTGACCGACGCAACCTCGTTTGCGTCTTTTATTGCCCGTAGCGAAAAATTTTCCCCCTATCTTACGGAACCCTATTTTTTTCCAAAATAAAATATAGCCTATAGATTTACCATAGCAGCGCCATCTATTGATTACTTACTCAACCCAGTCGAAAGGTATCGACATCTGTTAGAATCATTTTGAGTTAACAGATAATTGTGACTGTCAAATAATAACAGACAAATAATTATCAATAAATTAAAATTGCGACCATAATTTGAGATTTAAACTATTCTATCTCTCAAGTTGGATCGAACTACACATAGTTTGCGAATTTTATTATAATCGGTTAAGTGGTTTAGGAGTCCATTGAGGACAAACATTGTGACACGAGATTTATATATATTAAGATGGGCGGGAACAAAATGTCCATGTCTCGGAGAACAAATTTCAAAATCAAATCAAAATTTATAGGATTCTGCAGTTCAAACTTGATTAGATTCATGGACATTCGGTTTACTATACAGGCATTGCTTGTTAGATTTGAAAGAACAAAACAAACTTTCCTTAAATTATTAAAAGTTTGAGGACGTGTTACTTCGCAAGCGTCTTATATACGAGTACAGTTTTCAGACATGCGAACTACGTATAAAGGGAGGCAATATTAACAGCGTCCTCTATATTCAATATCGTGGGGAATTCGTTGTTAGTTTATGTTGTTACAAAGCAAATTAGGTTTTGGAATCCGAGACAATAAGGCCTAATTACTAGACACGGGACAAGACGCAAATTTCCGGGACAATTTCGAATTTCCCGGCAATCTGGCAACCCTACACAACAATCAACAGATTGAAACAATTGTCTCATAAGGCAGGATTTTGACAAAAAGTTCAAATGTGTTCTCCTTTTCTTTGAGTGCCACTGACATAATCACAACTGATATAATGTCAAAACTGCCTCGGTGGTGCAGTGGTAGCGTATGCGACTGATGTACTTGAGGTCTCGGGTTCGATTCCGGAGTGGGACCGGATGTTTGTATGAACTGTAAATATTTGTTTCGGAGTTTGAGTGTATGTATGTAAGTATGTATTTATATCAGTTGTCTAGTACCCATAACACAAGCTCTGCTTAGCTTGGAACTAGATGGCGTTGTGTGTTAGATGTCCCAAATATTTACTGATTTATAATCTAAATTTTTAAACAATTTAGAATTTTGTATTGTTATTATTATCCTGTTCTAACTTTGAACGAGTTGTATACAATACCTTCTGAACAAATACACACATCTAAACAGTTATAAAGTAAGTGCTTATGAGTGAAAGAAAATTTTACACACACTTTCCAACACTTAATGTCGGCTCGTAAAACAACACTACATAAAGTAGATTTTAAAAATATTTTCATTAGGATTGTACGTAAATGAACTTTCAAGCGGAAGTCTTAGTCTTATGTATATAGAAATAGTAATATGTATTGTAGCATCACATCAATCTTTTAGGTTCATTATATTATGCCGAATAAATTTCTAGTACATAACGATACGATAACTAGTACATGAATATACTAATTAATGAATATAATACAGGTATTGGTGGTAACTGTGTCGTATTTTTTTCCGCTACCAACTTGTTTTTTATAAGACAACAAAGTGTCGCGAGGAACTTTCGTACGTGAAACGGACACAAGGAATACCTAGATTCAGGACCACAATTTGTGAATCATTCAAAGTGTTGTCCCATATGGAATTTGAGGTGACAACACTTGGCGCAGTAGAAAGCGGCGTGACAACCGCTTAAGTCACTGGGCCAACTGTGCAGTCAAGTACCCGTTACAATGGCCTCAGATTTAGGGTGCGTAAGGCACCGACGAGAGAGGCTTATGTCCAACAGTGGACTGCAACGGGCTGATGATGATGATGATGAAGGGACTGACGATTTAACGTGCTCTCCTAGACACGGAGGGGTCTTCTAGAGTGAAAACTATTCACCCATCTTTAGACAATAATAGTTTTTAAAGTCTGCTAAGCTTGAGGTCTCGAGTTCGATTCCCGGGTCGCACCAAAAGTTTGTATGACCTGCAAATATTTGTTTCAGAGTTTGGGTGTTTTCTATGTATAATATGTATGCATTTACAAAAAAAGTATTTAAGTATTTATATCAGTTGTCTAGTACCCATAACACAAGCTTTGCTTAGTTTGGGACTAGATGGCGTTGTGTGTTAGATGTCCGAAATATTTATTTATTTATTTATATTAATTACTTCATTACGTTGTTGGTGTAGCAATATGGTAGTGTATGGGTAGACTTGGCTTGGGTCCAAGGATTAATTAAATTAGCCGGCCGTTTCCTAACCTGTCGCGATTTCCATTTGGAAATGAACAAACTGTTATTCTATTGCTCTTCATGCAAATATGTTATAAAAATGGTAAAAAATACAATTATGGACCCTATCAGGCTTGTAAGAGACGGGGAGACAAACTTCTTAGCACTCCATGGATTCACCCTAATTCACCGTGCGGGTGCCGCGTCCATCGTGTGGCAGAAGGAGAAACTCAAAGCAGTTCCCAGGACTTACTCTACACTGGTGTAGGTTTAAGGAGGCCCCCTTTAAGATGCGCATCAACGCTCACCTTCACTGCTCATTGTATTTTAACATTAAAGACGCAATACATCCGTACTTCCGTACTAATATTATAAATGCAAAAGTCTGTCTGTTACACTTTTATAGCTAAATCGAATTCAATGAAATTTAAACATAGGTTACTCTTTATCGCTACAACCGACATACACGCGGGCGGAGCCGCGGATAAAAGCTATTTAGTAATTATAATATGACATAATATATTCGGAAATCTAACATACAACGCCATCTAGTCCGAAACATAGCAGAGCTTGTATTATGGGTACAATACATACATATAAATAGGTACATTTACATATCTATATCTATATATACTCGTATACTAATAATGAAGCTGAAGAGCTAATAATAATTTGTTTGTTTGTTTGAACGCGCTAATCTCAGGAAGGGAGGTCCGATTTGAAAAATTCTTTCGGTGTTGGATAGTCCATTTATCGAGAAAGGCTATAGGGTATATATCATCACGCTACTACTAATAGGAGCGGAGCACCAATAAAGAATGTTTCAAAAACGGGGGAAAATTTTCACGCTACGGGCAATACAAGACGCAAACGAGGTTGCGTGGGTCAGCTAGTATAGGTATACGTATGAACATAAATGCGGTACTAGCTGTGTAGCAATAGAATGTTCAATAAACATTTGAACCCACATTTGTGTCTACATCGCACGTTTGACATTTACAAAATTCCAAACACTGGTACCTACTACATACACACCTTTAACTAAAATAATAACCTAACTCTTCATATTCTGAACCATGAAAACACATAGTTATAGTCCGGTCAATTTAGACCAAAAATTGATAGTGAAGGTACATAAATTCCCAACAAGCTGAAAATGAGTAAAATTGATCAAAACATAATTATAAACAATATCTGAAAGTTCCCCATCATTCCCGTGTGAGGAAAAAAAAATATTCAAGGTCAAAGGTAAAAAACTTTTTAAGTTAAACGGTTTTATGTTAAAAAAACATGCATTGCAATGTTTAAGATAAATGTACTAAAAACCAAAAAAATAATAAAATAGGTACAGTCGTGGGAATTATAAACATATGCATAGACTAGACTAAAATAAAACCTCCTAAAATTTCTACTTTCTACTAAAATTTCCTTTATAAGTAATAGAATAATTGAATATAATTAGGAATGAACGTAACTATTGTGACCGAGAAGTACTGATCATTCGTTTCACTACATATAAATCTGATAACATCCGAAAAATAATGCTAAATATTTTAATTCACACCAAAGCTGAAGAATAACCAATTGATACTATCATCTATACCCACCGCCATAAAGACACGTATTCATATCCATTAAAATATAAAAATAAAGAAGTCTATAATAAACACTGAATTAAAAGTGTGAGCGATGACTATCTTTTAAGATGGCTGTTTACAACACATTCATGCGCGAAGGCGGCCATTAAAACCTGTACAATAAATAGCAAAGGCATTAATATAATTATGATGGTTGTATACGGAATTTGAAATGTTTTTTTTTTCTGTGAACGTTTAATGCGAAAGTTCGAGAGTGGCGACGCGTTACCATAGCATGCGTCGCCACGTTTTATGATAGTTGAAGATACGTACATCTGTTGTTTTAATTCCTAAAATAGTAATTAAAGTTCTACATTCTTAAACAAATTGGCGGGAATGTTAATGCTATTTTCTAATTACAAAGAAATCTGCCGGGAGATCGTTTTTTGTTTTTTCGAAAGACGGTCCCCATTTCATGTCATTTACATTTTATATATTTTTTATCATTAAATTCATCACGACGACGACGACTTGAAGACTTGAAAACTTAGAATTGAAGACTATAAATACTTGACATTGGCAGAAATAGCTGATCCGAGTGATCCGGCTGGTTGCCATTTCATCAAAAGAAGAAGAAGAAGTAATCTGCCATCTTCATTAAATTCAGGTTTTATTTTTTTGTGTTTTTATTTTTATGTACACTGTCACAAGACGTATCTATTGACACCACTCAGATAAAATTACGACATGCCCTTTAGGGTCTAGGGCGTGCCAAAGAAATATAATTACCTACACTCGAAAACACTCCTTCTTTCGCAGTCGGGTAAAACTATAAACTACTAGTGCCAAGAATGATACAATATCCCTTAACCTACTATAGAACTATTTGTAAGCGTTTCTTTTCTTATAACTTCCCTTTTGCAAAGCTAAGTATAGACCAAACGCACGAAGTGTGAAAAATTGAGGAATAAATAAATCAAACGTTGACACACTTAAATTAAATACATTTGATTGAAAACACATTGCTAATACGTTTAAAAAAAACATACATCAGCACTTACCCAGCTGTCAAATGAAGAAATAACGTCAAAATAAAAAAAAATGGCACAAAAATTGCAGAATTCAGATCTCACATATCGACAAAATTATGGCTTTGATGACTTGACCAGCCACCAGTATATTATACTAGCTGACCCACGCAACCTCGTTTGCGTCTTATATTGCCCGTAGTGTGAAAATTTCCCCCTGTTTTTGAAACATTCTTCATTGGTGCTCCGCTCCTATTAGTAGTAGCGTGATGATATATAGCCTATAGCCTTCCTCGATAAATGGACTATTCAACACTGAAAGAATTTTTCAAAACGAACCAGCGGTTCCTGAGATTAACGCGTTCAAACAAACAAACAAACTCTTTAGTTTTATTATTAGTATAGATTTCTTTTTAAACTTTTAAGAAATTGATGTCGTGAGGATAGGTCATAAGTCTATTTATTTTCTACATTTATTCATTGAATCTCGTACAATTAGTACTTTAAGTTTGTAACTAAAATGTAGTTAAGATTAACAATCTAAAGTTGTACATGTATTTTATTGCAGTATGACGGTCAATGGGGCCAAAAAGTTCTGGAGTGGCAACCATGTAATGGAAGACAGAGCGTGGGTAGGCCCCTACAAGGTGGTTCGACCACTACGACTTCTTGAAGGTCCCGGGACCGAACCGACCAACCGACCGGCTGTAGTGGGGAACCTTGGAGAGTAATTTGGTTGTGGACGGTTTTGTAACAATTGTATCTTAAGGATTATAGACAATTGTATAAGAGTAACTACGACGAATATGTACGAACACGTAAAATTTCGTTCGCCTTCATTCGTCTGGCCTGCACATAACTTTACACGAAAGACCCTTTTGTTAAAAAAAAGCTTCGCATACCCTCTCACATCTCAGACAGTTTATAATTAGATCGGAATCATCGTTTTAATGTTTTGAATAACATTCAAACGATATTGGTGAAATAAGGTACGAAATATATAATTCTTTTAAACATAGAATAAAACTGAAGGGAGACCCAATGATACAGAAGCATCACTAGGCCGCCATGTTGGTCACTATGCTACATTATTGCATTATCTGCATTCGCAATGAGTATGGTGACCAACATTCTTTGCTTCTGCTTAAGCTTTCCATCAGGCTGTGTAGAGTCATATTGACAGGGCCACATATAAAAGAAAGACCAGTGCAATTTGTTCGAAACGACACTCATTAGTTACCTAACCAAAAAAATATTATACTTTTCAGATCAAACGAGTCCTTATTAACATAAAATCTAAAATATGTAGTTTTAAATATACATATACTATAACAAAACACATTTTTTTGTTATTTCGTAACAAACCTCTTTGATGGTAAGAAATTACGTATGTTTTAATTGATTATTCGTAAACATATAATATTAACAAAACAATACCTATAGTAATTTTGCAGTTAAAAAGGCAAAATTTAGAAATGCTTCCTTAAATAAATAAAACGCAATGCTATGGTGCAATTGATGCAAGAACAATTACTAGTTTGCGTAACTAAAGTTCAAATAGCAATATTCACTATTTAAAAATCGAAAGTAAGCAAATTGGGCAAAGATAATTGCTAACCAAAGAGGTAGCTAGCGATTGTTTATGGTTGTTATTGTGTGTATTGTTTATCATGTATGTAATTACTATACACGTTTTTTATTTCGTATGGTTTGAAAGTCTTGCTCAATAGTTGTCTTTGGTTTAACAGAGATTTTAGAAATATGTTGTATTTAGTTGGATTATAGTTAGGCAAATCATTGGGATTCATTTTTTCAATCATTTAGCGTGTCTTAGAATGGAGACCGCGTCTTGGCAAACGTAGTGTGGGACGCCCTCTGGCCAGATGGCGGGACGACTTGCGTAGGAGGGCTGGCAGCGACTGGATGCAAAAAGCAACAGACCGGGCTCTGTGGTGTTCCTTGGGAGAGGCTTATGTCCAGCAGTGGACTGTAACAGGCTGATGATGATGATGATGATGAAATCATTGGGTGTTCATTTTTCGTGTTTTTCTTATATATTAATGGTTTGTACGTAATTATAACTACTGTAAAATAATGATTACATATTTTTACCTATATTAGCTAAATGTATGATATTTTATTAAGAAAAAATAAACTTGTAAAAGTAACCGCGACACGTTTTTAAATTGACTGGTTTGTTTGGTCCAACACCTTTTGGTCCTTTTAAAAGTTAAACCTACATAAGAGACGAAACGCATGTCGGTCTTTTGCTGATTTCAAAGTTAACTTGATGCATTCTACAGCTTTAAGACTTCATCTTCTATTTACTTTATTAAAATGTTTGAACTTTTTAGATTAAGAATATTTTTTTATACTTTTCTATTAAACTATACTCTCGGCATGAATGGGCCGGCTCGACAGAAATGATACCACGGCCTTACAGAAAACCGGTGTAAAACAGCGCTGGCGCTGTGTTTACTATGTGAGTGAGGATACCGGAGGCCCACATCCCAACCTCTCCCTCCATCCTCCTCCCCATCTTCCAAAGGCCGGCAACGCCCTTGTGACACCTCAGGTGTTACGGGTGTAAAAGAAAACTATGTACCCAAGTTACGTACGCCCGTAAAATTAATTGAAGTGTAGGCAGTTCGTGGCATTCAGCAAGATATAAGATTTAAGATCAAGATAATAGTGATCTCATCAGCACAAATTGTTCTTATGTAACATTCACGAATAGGAATACATATGTACCTAGATACATATGTATTCGAACATTTACAACGTATATCTCTTTTTGTTAACTTAACATAAGAGAAAGGAAGCTGTTTAATGTATTTTTCTACTTTTTTATTGATACATACATATATCAGTTTTCACCATATATTTTAAATTCTAAACCAGCTAAGGATATGTGCAAATGCAAAAATATTTTTACAGTTTTATCTTTTATTTACTTTTGTCCAAATTTTAGGTAATAAAAATCATCTAGATATCATCGCAACCGCGTTGTTTTACCGGTCTGAGACCGACCGCTATTCGGTCATGGTTGGGAGAACGCTTACGGTTTGACGTCGACACAACCCTCCTCTCATATCTCTGCACGTTTTACTTATCATTAAAGCACATTCAGAGGGTTAACGAGGCAGACAGGATAAAGTTTAATGTATAATTTCACACGAATACGAAAAGGAAATGGTCTGAAGGGGTACTTCTTGCATGATTTATAATATTATTTCATTCGGAAATAAATAACATTAAAATGTTTTTCGTTGGCGCGTAACTTGAAAATGGAATCATAGAGTTGGGATGTTTATCTTTTTAAATGTTACTAAACAGTTCGAAAAAGGTTTGTAGAGATATAAAAATCAAGAGAGTTAGCCACTAAATGGGGACAAATGAAAAAAAAAAAACGAAAATTCAATGTTGCCAGTATAAAAATACGTAAGAGGTAGACTGTTAAAGGCTGTTGATAATGATGATGGCGATAAATCAGTTGACTAGAAAACTAAAAAAAAACCATTACTGTATTTATTGACTGCCTCGGTGGCGCAGTGGTAGTGAATGCGATTGCTGTGCTTAAGGTCTCGGGTTCAAATCCTGGGTCGGACCAAATGTTTGTGTAATCTACAAATATTTGTTTCGGAGTTTGGGTGTTTCCTATGTATAATATATATGTATGTACAAAAAAAAGTGTGTATGTATTAATATCAGTTGTCTAGTACCCATAACACAAGTTCTGCTTAGCTTGGGACTAGATGACGTTGTGTGTTAGATGTCCGAAATATTTATTTATCTAGAACATAGAGTAACACCACAGATCACTCCCAGGGAACACACAAAGTCAGTGTGAAAGCATTTGTGATTGAAAAACAAGTTTGTATTCAGTGTCACGTGAATCTAGTCGAATTGAATTCACCTTGAATCGATCAGTAAGTCAATCATGTGCGCTTGCGCACTCCGCCTTTGAAATGCGTCAAACGCTTTAATTACTGGATGTGGACGATTCGTTTCGATAAATGTTTTAATCACTTTGTTGTAGTTGAGAGGCTATCATAGCACACGATAGCTTATGGACGGAAAACATAGTTCACGATCAATATAAAAATAAAATGTAAATACATAAATATTTTTGTGATAAACACGATACATATATAAATCTTTCTCTATAATCACTTTTACTTTTTATCTATTACTGAAAACTGCAATAAAATTAATAATAATATTAAATATTCCGGATATCTAACACGCAACGCCATCTGGTCCCAAGCTAAGCAGTGCTTGTGTTATGGGTACTAGACAACTGATATAAATACATACATTTATTTTGTAAACACATACATATTATACATAGAAAACACCCAAACTCCGAAACAAATGTTTGTAGATCACACAAACATTTGGTCCGACCCAGGATTTGAACCCTAGACCTCAAGCACAGCAGTCGCATTCACTACCACTGCGCCACCGAGGCAGTCATAATTAGTTAAGTAGTTTAAAATATCTAAGCGAACAAACAGCGGAAGTTACTTAATTTTATACCATCGTATATAAAGACGGATCGCTATTATAACCTACCTCATTATAAATATTATAAATAAAAACATATAATGAGATTAGACTAATCCTTACTGGAAACAAACAAATAATTAAGGCTGCGGCAGACGGCGGAAGTAATAGACGCTTTGTTAGTGTGACATTCTCTATGTAAAGTATCACCCGTCGGAAATATCTGTGCACCCGATTGGAATGCGCTTCACCTCTCGCTTACCCACGCATCGCCCCACCTTCGCCTATCTAGTACCGTTGTCAACGCAAGCGTCGACACACGTGTATTATTCTTGCTTTCGTAATCTCATTCTTGTTAATTGTTTCTTTGTTCAATGAAAGATTAACTCTCTAGTTTACATGACGTCATTCAGCCAGGTTCGTATATATTTCCAACGGGTAGTAGAAGATTAGGAATCTGCATGTAGCGTCACCGTTCTGCTCCACTCGCTGTCTGCCCCAGTTGTAATACTATTATTAAATAACAGTAGTACAATAGGAGTTCCTGCCGCAGCCTACGATGTTGAAGTGAAAACTTCTTTAAGTGTTTAGAGCAACTTTCGAGTGAAGAAAATTCAAGGAACTCGCGTCATCGTCACCGAATGCTTTCAATGAGGTGTAATTTTTTTTTTATGGCGCGCTTTATTTAATGAGCAAAGAGGTTCATTTCAGGTGAGCTTAGACAACTGTTTGTTTTTAGTTTTCATTTCTGTCGGCAGTCCTCATGACGGCTTGGTATTTTACCGGTGTGAGTGAGGGTACCGGAGGCCCACACCCTACCCTTCCCCCATCCCTCTACCCTTCCCCCATCCCTCTTCCCATTCCCCCAAAGGCCGGCAACGCACTTGTGACGCCTCTGGTGTTGCGGGTGTCCATGGGCGGTGGTAATCGCTTACCATCAGGCGATACGTCTGCTCGTTTGCCTCCTATTCCATAAAAAAAAACATTTGCAAAAAAAGATAAATTGAAGTAAAAATAAAAAATTGTAATTTGCCTCGAGTAACTTCGAATAATAAATGAATGTAAATAAAGGAAGTATGTGAATGTACGTGGAATGTCGTAACAAAGTGATGATATACAGCTTGGCCAATAAAAACTAAAAAGATAGTTAATAGAGAACAGTATCACGTACACGAATGAAAGTATGATTGATGAAAACTTAATAATATTGTTTTTGTTCGTAACAGTAGTTATGCAATTTGCAATAAACAACACTTGTTTTAAAGATGTTTGATTTATATTATTACTCGTTTATACTTTGATACATGTTTCTGTACCTATCTTAGATGATGATTTCGAGAAATAAAAATAAGGTACTTTTGGTGGCATAAATAAATAATAACCTTCTCAAAACTTATTATACGAAACTGTAATTTATTAGAAATTAGTTGTAGGTTTCGTATTCGCCGCCTATTTGCTTTATGACAGCTGTTTAACAACTTTTTTTTTCTTTTTAAAAAGACTTCTGCGGGAGAGAAAGATCTTTACAGCCGGGTCTTTACAGTGTAATATGAAGTTGCTTCCGCTGTCTGTTCGCTTAGATCTTCTAAATTATTCAACGGATGGCATGCAGTTTTCAGCAATAGATAGAGTGATTCAAAAGGAAGATTTTTATATGTAATACACGCATATTACACATAGTACATTATAGATTAGATTACATATTAGATTTACAAAGATTTCCAAGCGAAGTCGGGCCGGGTCGCTAGTTAGAAATAAACTAAAGAGACTAAGAACGACAATTTGTGGATACATACATACAAAGTGTAGTTATGAACTTACTTTGTAAAATATCACATCCTACTAATATTATAAACGCGAAAGTTTGTGAGTATGTAAGTGAGTATGTTTGTTATTCTTTCAAGCAAAACCTATGGATTTTGATGAAAATTTACACGGGGTACAGCTAGTAATTAATAAGGATTAAAAAAAGACCAAAAAATAAGAACCGAGTTCTCATGTTTTTGCTTGCAAACCTTTGTGATCATTTGCATTTTTTTATCTTACCATGTTAAAATTGGCCGAATGCCGAAATTCATAATACTAAATTGTTTAGCCAAATAACAGTCAGACTTTGACATTTAAAATCTGACAGAATTACGATTGGGTAAAATATTGTTTGGATCATCGCATTTGCATAAAAAGGTAGCAAGCAAGAGCAATATTTATAATACAAAGCAAGTAATACAGTTTCAATGAAAATAATTTTCCTAATGCATCAATAATAAACTGTATTTCCAAATGGCGTCGCGTGCCATTCGATTGACGTGTAATATTGGAATTGCGTACCTACCTACAGTTAGACACAGCATAGCCCAAGGAATTTCACCATTGCGAGCATAATTTGTTTTTTTTATGCAAATGGAGGCAAACGAGCTGACGTATCGTCTGATGGTAAGCGATTACCGCCGCCCATGGACACCGCAACACCAGAAGCGTCACAAGTGCGTTGCCGGCCTTTGAGGGAAAGGGAAGAGGATAGGGAAGGGTTGGGGTATGGGACACTGCGCTGGGAGGGGTCCGGTCGTGTTAATAACAGCAGTTCCCGGACTTCACCGATCACCCCACCGGGGTTTGCAGTGAGGCGGTGTGTCGGAATCGGAACGATTAAAACCACTCGGTGTGCCACTCTGCGCCTCTGAAGGGAGGGGTCCGGGAACTGCTGTTATTAACACGACCGGACCCAGTGTTTTGTCCTGCGCTCCACTCCCGGAGTGCAACCCGACGTTTTTTTTCATGACAGCTGTTTAACAACTTTTTTTTCTTTTTAAAAAGACTTCTGCGGGAGAGAAAGATCTTTACAGCCGGGTCTTTACAGTGTAATATGAAGTTGCTTCCGCTGTCTGTTCGCTTAGATCTTCTAAATTACTCAACGGATTTTAATGCAGTTTAGCAATAGTTCAGCAATAGATAGAGTGATTCAAAAGGAAGGTTTTATATGTAATACATGCATATTACACCCAGTGCAGGCAATACGAGAATTACAAAGAAATAAATCCTTTGAATCGCGGGCGACTTCATAAACATACGTTAAACGAACAGAAAGAACACCCAGACTCAGAACAACAACTTGTAGATCACACAAAGTGTTGTTATGAACTTACACATAATCCTACTAATATTATAAACGCGAAAGTTTGTAAGTATGGATGGATGGATGTTTGTTACTCTTTCACGCAAAAACTACTAAATGAATTTTAATGAAACTTTACAACAATATAAATGGGTCCGGTCGTGTTAATATCAGCAGTTCCCGGACCCCTCCCTTCTCAGGCGCAGAGTTGGCACACCGTGTGGTTTTAGTCGGTTCGATTCTGACACACCGCCCCGCCGCATACCCCGGTGGGGGGTGACGCACCGAGGGGGTTTTCAAAGGTTAAAAAAAACACACGTTAAAAAAAAAATGGGACCCTGCGCTGGGAGGGGTCCGGTCGTGTTAATAACAGCAGTTCCCGGACATCACCGGTCACCCCACCGGGGTTTGTAGCGAGGCGGTGTGTCGGAATCGGAACGACTAAAATCACTCGGTGTGCCACTCTGCGCCTGTGAAGGGAGGGGTCCGGGAACTGCTGTTATTAACACAACCGGACCCAGTGTTGTCCTGCGCAGTTTGCTCCCTTAAAAGGCTCTTACGATACCCACGAGATGAACAGCGGTGGAGACACTCTACTTTCTTAAAACGTCTTATACTACATAATTCTAGCTTCTATAGAAACTTAAAGATTATTTTTACAAAAAATAACCTTGATCCAAATATTCGGTCAAATGTCTAAGTGCTTATAACGAGAAACACGATACTAACTAGGTACTATTGTAAAGTCAAGCTGGAATTCATAATATTCGTGTTGATCAAACGATCGTGTATCGTAGTGTTGGACAAAGCTAATGTTGTGTCCGCATCCGCGTTGTCGATTGTTGATACCAGGAAGTTTGCTGTTACTCCACAGACCATAGACATATTATTCATACGACCTGTCAAATTTGCAAAGAGTATGGTTCTGTCATCCGGCTAAAATGTTATTTTGTGCGGAGCAGTCTACAAGTTAATAACAAATTACCGGTCTATACCGAATAAGGCGGTGAATATGATTTAACATTCGTAATTTACTACATATTTGGCGATAGTAAAACATTCTTTGATAGTAAGATCATAGACACGCAATTACTTCTATCAACATAGGTTTGATTTTTATAAATTGTGGCGCATATGGACGGCGTGTTAGTATAATACTTCGTCTACATTAAGACCTAATAAACAAATTAAAATAACATTTCTAGCTGTTTCTATTGCGACGATTTTAAAAAGCAATATCCTACGTATTTGATAGTGTGTAATATTTAATTCATAATCTAAATCAATCTTTTTTGCCGGTGTAAATGATCCCATTTATCATTGCTACAACGTAATTGCAGTCAATGGATCTCTCTAACAGCCGATTTAAAAATCGAATGTTAGCCGTAGCTAATCAAGGATGACGGTTGCAGCTGCGTTCAGGTATTCGTTGAGAAATCACCGCGGTTTGAATAATTTATACAACTTAGAACGTCAACGCGTCTATCACTCAGTCAATGAGCGTATTATGAGTGTTACTTGTGAATATTAACTTTGTAACTAACCAACAAAGTATTGAAAATTATGAACAGTGTGTTCAGGTGTTGAGAAACCAACTGTGTTTAATCATGTTACATATACGTTATTAATCACATTTTTGATTTTTAATGAATAAAATCATGTATGTGATTAATAACGTATCAAGAGTGACTTAATAGTCACTCTCATCCTGAATATACAGTTGGAAATCGCCAGCTATAATTTTAATTCACTCATGTTATACGGGGTAATAGATTGCCGTAGACTGGGCTCTTTCATATTTGTAACAAAATGCTTACTCAACAATATTTTAACCAACCTTGATATAAATATTATGATGTGTTGTCTAAATTCATGCCGCTTTTAGTCTAGTAAACTTTGCCAGCATATCCTTACAAGGATCTGTTAGACGAGCGGAAATAGGAAGTATTGTCGCCACTAAAATATTTTCAACTACGCAAAATGTTTCCATATTAAAAAATTACGCCTAACTAGAACTTCTGTCAACGTCAATACATAAAATACCAAGTATTTTTGAGAATACCTTCATGCTTTCGCGATTTAGTAAAAAGTATTTTATACAAAACATACAAACAAAGATACGGCCTCAAAGGATGTAGAACCGGTTCGAGACAAGTAATGGCAACTGATTCGTGATACCGCTCGCTCGGTATGCGAGGAATGCCGACGGGCATTGCTAGTCGCTTTTTTTTAACACAACTGCATTTTAAGATAACATTTTTATTCTCTAACTATTGGGTTGGTCTACTTAATAATAGATTGCAGTTCACTTTTCAATATTTGACGATTGAACTTAGATATTCTGTACAACTAGAAATTTGTAATTTCTGAAATTATATTTTAAAAACAAAAGATCCAGTTCCCTTAAAACATTTTTAATTTACATTAGTTAAAAGAAATTTTAATAAGAATATATTTTGTAAGTAAGGGTACGAATATGTACACAATAACAATATTGGTTGTTGATTCGTCACAAACATGGCTGGACAATGCTCCCTTTATCAATCACTGTTAAATAATTAACACAGCAATTAATAAATCGATTAATTCACTACTTGCCTAATAGCCTCTGCTTCCGATTCGACATTTATAATCACAAACATATCACAGCACTACCGTAATACACCCGCGAAACTTACATTGCATTCGATTTTTGAAGTTTAAATTTCGAATTATGGTTAGAGACAAAAGGCGAGCGTTCCTAGTCATACCTCGCGTCCGACTCATAAAAGTAAATGGTAGTACTTTAGTGATGTGAATCACTTGACTCTATTAATATGCGTGGCGAGTGACCGCATGTCAAGAGCAAGGCTTGACTGTTTGTACACTCGCGATTAGACGACCGTCACTAATAGTATGTTATGTAAATCTTTGAGTTTGGAATGTTCAGAATATTCATGTTTTTCATGACATATTTTTAAATTATATAATTTTTTGTGTATGATACTATTAGCGTGTATGTTCGCGTGTTTATATTTAATTATGTGAAAAAGAAGTTTTGGCTAAAGTTGACCAGAATAACTGTGTGAATTTTTATACAATAAGAATTGTCACATGATTTCACTTAATTTATCAACATTGAGTTCGGTCTCAAAATTATTATAGTGTGAAAAAAATAAACAATATTTTTATAAAAAAAAAATTGTATGAACGGATAGCGTAGGGGTTTAAGTGGTAACCTCGGGCACTTTCTATTGTGTTGAGTGTTGTGTGTTCAAACCACACATATGACAATACTTTTACAACACAAATTGTTGTTTTGAGTCTCTGTGTTCGTTGTGTTTGTTTCATATATGTGTGTAGTCGCCCACGACAGAAGAATATTCCTAGTGCGGGAATTGTCTTTGTAAAAAACGTCACATATACAAACTCATACGAGGCGCTCATAGCCCAGTTGCACTCGATGATTGGAAACAATTACCGAGGGTAAGCAATGTCGGCGCGGTCAGTACCTGGATGGACGACCGCTGGCGGCATGTTACCGTGAGTGTCTCCGTGATTTGGAGATCACGTTAAGCAGTAGGTCTCGGTTGTTATCATAGTATAAACAATCGTGAAGCTTAGTTGGAGCCCTTTGGGCGGATTAAAAACATCCAACGGTAAGATTACGTAGCCACAACGTTGTCTAGTCAGTCCCCAATCCGCATTTGGCCAGCGTGGGGACGTATGGTCTTAACCCTCTCCTGAGAGGAGACCCGAGCCCAGCAGTGGGACGTTATGGGTTGTTGATGATGATACAAACTGTCCGTGCGGTGACTAAATCAAATGTCAATAACCCTATTCATGCTACACTGTAAAGGCAACAGCACAATCAAGAGAAGTCAAACTTAAAACAAAGCTTATGTAAATCAACCCATCTGGCCAGCGTGATAGAAGATAGAAGAGGCATATAACCACCAGTGGACTGTGATGTACAAGCGCTACCAACATTCAAAGCAACTGACAGACATCTTACACGTATAATTTACTTCCATAACTCAACGAAATAAAAAGAAAAGATGGCGATGCAGTTACTGAGTTTCCTGATTCGTAACACTTCACAGTAAGATGCTCGCTAAATAACCGCAAGGCCTCGGCACAGTCACGTACTTCTCATTATTAATATTATACCAGATAATAATACATATTTACTTTGATATTTTTGAACATATGCATCCTGCAACGTAAAAAATTGGGTTGTTCCGTGTACGTCTCGCCTATTTGGCCGATATTAAAACAGTTTCCGCATTCGTCCCGGTGTACGGTGTTAAATTTATGGCCTATTTCGCCTTAATTTAATTTTACTTTCTTTCACACTTAAAACAGTGAAGTATTAGTTCAAAAGTGAGTTATTCTGGTATGATCCCATATTTTTTTTTATTTTTTTTTTTATATAGGGGGCAAACGAGCAGACGTATCGCCTGGTGGTAAGCGATTACCACCGCCCATGGACACCCGCAACACCGGAGGACGACGAAGGACTAACTGCCTTTTAGGAAGGAGTACGCTCTTTTCTTGATGGTTTGAAGGTTTCCATATATTGATCCGTTACCAAATAATTATCATCTTCAGTCTATGCGTCTTATTTGCATGTACTCTTACTCTTAGTAGATTTGTTTTTTATTTTATTTTATTAAGTCTCTCGTGAAGGGCTCGAATTAATAATAAAATGGTATTCTGACGCTTTAAAAAAATAATTACAATCAACAACAGGAAACGTAGTAATCGGAATTAAATCTATATATATAAAAATTAAACCCGTTTTCCGTTGTCACGACATAGAATGAAAACGGTTTGACCGATTTGGCTGATTTTTTTTTGTAGTTTTCTAATACTCTGTACTGTTCTTACGGAAAAAGATATTAAGAAAATCTCTCAGAAAGATTGAAAAATATACATTTAATTTTGCATATTTTAATAAAAGCACGTTACGAATGTCAACGTCATTCAATTTAAAACAAAAAACTCTGTGGTGATCTATGATCTATCTATGGTACGGATACATAAGATAGGTCAGCTATACAAATAAAGTAGTGCATCAAATTTACGCTAAGGCGGTACGAAGTTCGCCGGGTTAACTAGTAAATAATAAATAAATATTTCGGACATCTAATCACAACGATATCTAAGCAGAGCTTGTGTTATGGGTACTAGACAACTGATATGAATACATATATACTTTTTTTTGTAAATACATACATATTATACATAGAAAACACCCAAACTTGGAAACAAATATTTGTAGATCACACAAATACTTGGCTCGACCGGAGTGATATCACGGCCTCAACGCACTTGTGACGCCTCTGGTGTTGCGTTCATCACGTTATACGTATGCTCGCTTGCCCCCTTTTTTGCCAATACTTTTGAAAAGGTTATTCGCAGTGTTTGTAATTATTACTTCAATAAACTTTATTTCATTAATAGGCCCTATAATAATTATAATATGAAGTAATGAAATCGAAATATAACATATAATATACCGAACTCTTTAGATGTGCATGTGTAACCTCATTTTTTTGTAATGTCACACGGTTCATTGATCTCACTTTCTCTTTTCAACCTCACAAAACTTTCAGTAATTTGTAGTGGTACATATTATAACGAAACCTTGTTGTTCTTAATGTTAATTTAAGATAATCCATATACGTATATAGAATAGGATTGAGAATAGAATACACTATTTACAAGAGTATGTAAGTACTATTACAGTATAATACATGCCAAAAGACCAAAAAGTCTTTAGCCTACTCTAAGGTTTAATAAATTTGTATGTACGAGTATATCCTTTATCTATTTGTCTATGAATTACGTTCGATATTTAAAAAAAAGTTCTTAGATATATGTAAGGTGGAAAAAAAACCTGTTTTAAAACTGCAAATGTCACATTTAGTTTGCTACTGTAATACGATGTTTAGGAGAATCACTGCCTTGAGAAAACATTGTTTTGTCGTTCGTATTAGACCATTGAACGGCTCATGACCTGTTCATAAGTGGTTGTTGGCTCTCATGGATGCAATGTCAAGTAAGCTTATTAGGTTGTAAAGTATAACCATATATGTAATGGGTTAAAAGTTGTAAATTGATGTTCTTCTAGCCGATAACGACCACGGCGGCCAGTCTTAACGAGGACCAGCCAACTACGCAGGAGATATTATAGTGCACAAGTGTGTGCGCAAACATAGGTGCAGTCTCTCTTCCCTCTCTCTCATAACCCGATGGGAATCGAACCCGAGACCTCTTTGGTCTAGCGGTTAACGTATGCTACTGCCAATCAACAAGTTTCGTAAGTTGTAAATTATATGAGATACAACGTCATCTAGTCCCAAACTTAGCAGAACTTGTATTATAAATACTAGAAAACTAATAGAAATACGTGTATACTGTTTTTGTTAATATACAGGTACATATTATACATAAAAAACACCAAAACTCCGTAATAATTATTTGCAGATCAAATTATAAACAGTCGCATACGATACGGCTGCACTCGGGGCAGTCAAAAGTTAATATTTACAGAAATAAATAAAAATCTTTAACAAACTAGCCAAAAATACGTTATCGAAATATTAATATTTTTGAAAGATACACGTGAATCGATGTATTTTAAAGATCACGCCTCATATTCGTATCTTAAATATTGTAGGTATGTGGAAGTCACGAATAATTAAAAATTAGCATTCTCAAATACTTGATATTAAGTTTATATATAAAAGGCGAATGAAATCGCAGCATCCTCACAGAACAATTTCGATTTCTTTCGCATATAGACTTGTTGGAACAAGTCTACAACATTTTTATGGTAACATGCCAACGAGATCGCCCACATCTTAGACTTGTAAGGCAATACGCCTTTAAATATTTAGTTAGATATTGACATACACTGCATGGTATACTTTATTAGCGGATTAAAATACCTGTAGTCAGATATTAGAGCCATGCTGATTTTAATACGGACGTACCAGCTCGATAGGGGCGGTACTATCCACTTAAAAAAAACCTACCTAAAATGATAGTATTCGTGTTGCCATGTTTAGTTGGTGACTGGATGCAGAAACATATCAATAGGCCGACATAGTGTGTGGCACCATGCTGAATTGTTGTATTGTCTGCATGGTGACCCCTACTCTTGGATTCTGCTTATGTTTTACATCGGACAGAGAGATAGACAGGGAGAGAGACTAAAGATCTTCGTCCAGCGGTTGACCATGCGACTGCCAATCAAGAGGTTCGGGTTCGAAACCCGGGTCGGGCCAAAAGTGTTATTGAGTTTTTCTGATTATAGAAATACTTAATAATAGCTCGGAGTTTGGCAGTTGGGGTCTGAACCCCCGTGCCTCGGAGAGCACGTAAAAGCCGTCGGTCCTGCGCCTGGTCTTTTCCCGGTCGTGTCGGTTAACCGTCCCATCCGATTATGAGGGAGAGGGAACAGAGAGTGCACCTGTTTTTGCGCACACACTCGTGGACTATAATATCTCCTGCATAGTTGGCTGGTCTCTGTTGAGACTGACCACCGTGGCCCTAATCGGCTAGAAGAACATTATCAGTACGATACATAATTTCATGAATATGGTATGATCATCATCAGCCTATCGCAGTCCACTGTTGGATATAGGCCTCCCCAATTGCACGCCACTTGGTTCGATCCTCGACTTCTCGCATCCAGCTCCTGCCGGCTGTTATTATGAAATACCACAACATATTCCAATGTACGTCACGCTAATGTTGAGTGTCACTAGCAAGTGAAAGTTAGACCGAATAGATTATCTATAACTATCTCTAATCACTCATGTAGCCTGTCACTCGTGTTTATAGAATATCAAATGACTACAAACTTGAATTACGGCTATTCTGTTTGGTGACTGGTTAAGACTGTCAAGTCTTACTACCCCTGTGATTTAATCTCTTGCTTCACTAAGGAGGGAAGTGAACTTATTATGTTTCCAACTCCTCCAGCTTTCTTCTAATTAATTTCGTTATAATAAGTCGATGTGTGATGTGTGTGTGGATTAGTTCCATATTATTAGTTGGATTGGTTTAGTTGGTTGGCAGTCCATCACTGTACGCTTTTCTAGGAATTCTCTACCTCGCATAACAAAACTGTGGAATGAACTGTCGCCTGCAGTATTCCCGGACCAATACGACCTTCAAACCTTCAAGAAAAGAGCGTACTACTTAAAAGGCCGGCAAAGCACTTGTGACGCCTCTGATGTTGCGAATGCTCCATCAGGCAATACGCCAGCTCGTTTGCCCATCTTTCCATAAATATATATGTATATAGGTACAAAAAAAATAAAAAATTAAAATATATAAATATATGCACCTGGTTGCCAAACGACGCATGACAACAGAATTGTTAAAAGAAGGAAGAAGGTGTAATTGGGCAAAACATTATTTCTGTAGAGAGACATATGTCCATCAAGTGTGTTGATGATAATGATAAGACTTGATTACAGTAAGTTTAATACACAAATTAGCTCTGTCGTCATAATCACTTGCGTCTAGAAGCCGTTAGCTTTTAAAGATTAGCGCGTCATTTGTCAATCTCGGTAAATGAGTTGTATTGCTCGCGTAAAAGTTATTTTTGTCATCTCAGCGAACTTTTCGTTCTCTGGTCGCATAAATTACTCTGATTCTAAATGTGGAATCAAGGCCCTATTTATTTAGCCCTAGCGAATAATGAGTACTTTTCTTTTTGGATCAAAATGTGTCCTTTCTGTATTAATGACATTCTAATCGCATGATGTCCAATGCATGTAATTTAACTAAAAGTCTAAACTTAACAAACAAAGAAACTTACATTTGCTCCTACAATGTAAGTTTCTTATACTTTTATTTGTGTTTTCTATGTATAATATGTATGTATTTACAAAAAAAAGTATATAAGTATTTATATCACTTGTCTAGTACCCATAACACAAGCTCTGCTTAGCTTGGGACTAGATGGCGTTGTGTGTTAGATGTCCGGAATATTTATTTATTATATTTATTTATATTTATTTTTATCTTAGCTATATTTTCTTTAATTAAACATTTTTAGTTATAGGAAAAAGGCATTTATAAAAGCCACTTTGCTTTGATCACAATGAGATTATAAATAAATAAATAAATAAATATGCCGGACATTTAGCACACAACGCCATCTAGTCCCAAGCTAAGCAGAGCTTGTGTTATGGGTACTAGACAACTGATATAAATACTTATATACTTTTTTTTTGTAAATACATACATATTATACATAGAAAACACTCAAACTCCGAAACAAATATTTGCAGATCATACAAACATTTGGTCCGACCCGGGAATCGAACCCGAGACCTCAAGCTTAGCAGTCGCATACGCTACCACTACGCCACCGATTATTAAGACAAACCCTTTAAGAAAAACCAGACACTGACCTTGTATTGATTGAATCATTTTAGGAATGTTATATAAGTATGTAGGTATCTTTGTGATCATTGTCTATGCGTTAACTTTTCATTTTTTCATGATGAAAGTTTACACACGTATTGTCAAGTGTTCAGAAACAAAATTGAAGGAGATTTCATCTAAATAATCACAAATTTTATCACAAAAACAACCCACTTTAAGAACTGGACCTGCACCAGCTTTCAAATAAAAAATAATCATCAAAATTGGTTCACCCAGTCGAAAGTTATGAGATAAAAAAAAACTGTCGAATTGATAACCTTCTCCTTTTTTGAAGTCAGTTGATAGAATAATAACTTTAAGGGAACCACATATATATACATATACAATATAAAACAAGTAGGAAAAATTACCACGTAACAATAAGTCTTTATTCACACATAACGTGAATATACAGGTGTCACCAAGGTTCCAACTCACTTATAGTTGGCAAAGAAAAGCGCATTACTCAATATTTTACGTCTTACATTAATTAGAAAACACATTGCATAATAGAAAGAAAATTATTCTAGAAAACTCAGTACGGGCATGTCGGAACCGTCACGGTACATGCACACAATACTGCTGGGAATCTTTGTTGAGAAACTGTAGATGATCGCAGGCAGTACAGTTAATCTTATATGTACTTTTTATTTCACACTGTTGTCTTGCTCAAAAATCTCGCTGCAATGTTTAATAGTCTATGGCTGGGTATATGCATCAACATCAACAACCCATAACGTCCCACTGCTGGGCTCGGTTTTTCTCTCAGGAGAGGGTTAAGGCCGTAAGTCCACGCTGGCCAAGTGCGGGTTGGGGACTGGTAATACAACGTTGTGGCTACGTCATCTTACCGTTGGATGTTTTTAATCCGCACAAAGGGCTCCAACAAAGCTTCACGACTGTTATACTATGATAGCCACCGGGACCGACTGCTCAACGTGACCTCCGAATCACGGAGACGCTCATGGTAACCTGCCACCAGCGGTCACCCATCCAAATACTGACCGCGCCGACGTTGCTTACCCTCGGTAATTGTTTCTAATCGCCGAGTGCAACTGGGCTATGAGCGCCTCTACCATACCACGCTGGTCAGATGTGTTGGTATAGGATTTAATTCAAGATGTATTTCTCTTTGCAGTTCTGTTATCCTGCGCAGTTTGCTCCTTAAGGAGGTTTTTACAAGGTCACGGAATGAATAGTAGTCCTCATTCTTAGCCCTCCGTCACCACACGAATATTTAACACAACGTTGTAGTATGACTAAGTACATTCATCTCTTATCTCCTTATCAATATTTTAGAGATGTCATCCATCTTTTGTCACGAAACTCGTCATGAAATTTTCCTGTTGAAAATATTTCGTCAGTTTGTCATGGCTAGTGAAGTTTTATACACATGGTATGAAATCTAAAATTGATATACATTTCAATCGATCTAATTTTTTTAAGGAATAGGTAGATATCTGCATAGAGATCACATAGAGACTAAGGTATAACAGTTATAAATGCTACAAAGTGCTTGCGCCCTTTTCTAGACAGAAAAGGAGCATCAGGGCTCCTACACAGAAGAGGGCCATCTACAAATCGAACGTAGCCCGAAGTACATTGAGGTTCCAGGGATTTCCTTTCGAGGGTGTGTCTGGGTCCCTGGCTTCTAGTACTCGAGACCGTGTGCGATTTTAAGTCGGTTCACGTCCAACATAGCCACCGGTCGGTGGCATCCGATTTACCGTGGGAGAGCTATGCTTCGGCATGAATGGGTCGGCTCGACCGGAGTGATACCACGGCCTCACAGAAAACCGGTGTGAAATAGCGTTTGCGCTGTGTTTCACCGAGTGAGTGAGGATACCGGAGGCCCATACCCCATCCCCTTTCCCATCCCCCAAAGGTCGGCAGCGCACTTGTGACGCCTTTGGTGTTGCGGGTGTCCATTGGCGGCAGTAATCGCTTACCATCAGGTGATACGCCTGCTAGTTTGACCACAATTCAATAAAAAATAAAAAATTACGACCTAGTAAATATTTATAACATCACATTTTATAACAAAAACACACAATAGTGTATTAATAAGACTATAAAATTACCTAAAATACTAGTAAATCACATTACAGCCAACGTTGGATGTTTTAATTTTAATACTTTACTACGAAAATACCTTTTCAGACAGTTGTGAGTTGATAGAACTGAATGGTAAACGGTAATGGTAAAACTTTTATTATGTGAATTGACCTTCTGGTTGTACCTACTTTATTCTATGATTGTCTGTTTGTCTACTGTGTAGTAAATCCTGATTGTTGAGTGACCTGTCGGTCCGAATACTCATCTAAAAAAGTCAATAAGTATCTGAAAGATATTTTGATCAGTACAAACATTCAGATACGTAATAAATATCTACTCTATAGAAACAAGAGTGTTAATAAACATACTACATATACTATTAAAGTTTATTCTACTATTAAACATACAGACTTTGCTTAGTTCAGAGAAAACGACCGCGTAAACGTTATCTCGAGTCGAGTTATAGTTTATTTGATCTTAAAAACGTAACTAGTATTCAAGTGTTATTTTCAAATAATACTGCAACACAAATATAAATTAAAAGTAACCGCCCACTGTTCCGTATCAAGCTAACACTAAATAATATTACTTTGATGTTTGCCACGTGCAAAACAGTTAGGTATAGGTTTATTGCTGACGCCCACGATTAAATTATGTATCTCCTCTCGTGTATTCGAGATATAAACTGAATCGAATCAAAGGATCTTATCGAGAAAATGATAATGTTGAATGATTGATTTATTTTTCTCTATATAATTTGATTGAAGAATAAATAATAACGAGTGGACATAGCCTGAATATTATAAATTCGAAAGTAACTCTGTCTCTTACGCTTACACGGCTAAAACGCTTAACATAGACATACCTTACGCGGCACGGCGTCATATGGCGAGACGAGAACAAAAGCTAGTTCTTTTTATAAATTTAAGAACAATACACAATAAATCTATACCTAAAGTAAAGTATAATATTTATATGTATAAGTATATTGTTAATGACAGGATATCGTTAACATATTTTTCTCCGTTCTACGTCGAAAAAAAAGTAAAAAGGAAATAAGTGCAAGTAAAAGAGTGGAAGGAAGTCTTAGCTGCCGGTAACATCAAGTTAATAGGAAAATATGCAAGTATTAACTCTTACTATCTATCTTTATATATATGTTTATAAAAAGAAGATACAGAACCGTTTTGAACACAAAGTGTTCAGTTCATATAGTTTATTTAGGTTTTTTTAATATGTATCAATCGGGTTAGGCATCGAATAATCGTAATTTTTAAGCGCAATCAAGAAAACTTGCTCGGAAACTTGAAATTAAATACAACTTTGATATTCATAAACGTAATTCTGTGACCCAAATGAATACATTTTATTGATCTGTTAATGGCAAACTTGTATCTTGTAATGTTCGCATTTTGCTCATGTTCGAAAAGGCCATGAATATGCTTCATTCACTTACTGAGACGAGTGAAGGAGCGGCCGACGATATTTATAGAAAACCGTTATTCTACAACGATGTGCAGAAACCTGTGGTTTTATAATCGCAGAAATATGTAAGCGTAGAACTAGTTTTAAAACAACGCTTCCAGGTTTAAACGATTATGGTCTTCATGGACCTGGTAAGGCTTTTCGTTGATACAAGTTGTTTACATATTTTTAAACTCCTTTTTGAAAGCAACATGCTTGTACAAGGAGGATTTGATGCATTAGCATACTGAAGTGGATTTAATCTTCAAGGTCTAGATTACGCTATCACCTTAAATAGGTGATACTTTCCTCTTGTAGAGGATTATAATTATCAAATTTATACATCATATTTACTTCTTTATTATTTTTATACTTTTAATTCGTCTGTCTGTACGGTAAAGAGGTATCATTTCGACTGTTTAGAGTCCCATGGCCGGTAAGCAGAAAATATCACCATAAGTGTACTGAGGCGGTGCAATTTGAAACAATGTTGACTCACCTTCGTGAAGAACTAGTTACAGTAGAATACAGGACTGAGAACTAACTACAAACTAATTGAAGTCTAAACGGTAGATGGCCCTCGAGGTTTGATTGGCAGGATGAATATAATAGAAACTTGAAATTTACACTTGTTTGCGGGTCCTAAAACCGAAACCAACAAGAAACCATCATATCATCTTGGCTACTACTACGAACCTATTAGAACATCATTTATTGAAATTGTTACAGTAGTTTAGGCACTACAGAACATACATAGATTGGCAAAAAAATAACCGTTCCCTTTGGCTTTGACGTGGTCAGGTAAGAAATAATGAAAACGAACAGTTTCATTGACGCCTACACACGAGACTTTCTAGCGACGTCATGTTAATTCGCCAATTCTCAGTTTATATGTCTATCTCCATTCAAACAAAGGCCTGTGTATGCTTCATGTAATTAGTCGAAAGTAGGCCAAATCAATACATTGTGCAGGTACCCTGAGTTCGCGCTCAGTTGCCTTCAAATATCTTGAAGGTTTTTGGAAGCGACTCGTTTTTAATATCCGTCGTAAAACCGGTCTAGTGTGAGATGGTCTGTTTTCAGATGTAACGGTCGAGATGCGCGGGAATCAAACCGTTTTGTTATTTCATGTATTTGGCTGGTATTTCCTGGGTATATTTTAGCAGCAAAATAACACATTTCATGAGATTAGCCTAGATATTGATGGTTTTAAGATGCTGTTAGTCTTATTTATAAGAAAAGCTAAACAGAAAAGTATTAATACATATCGTTCTAATATCGTTATTTAAAGTAATAAGATAATTTCTGTTAATAAATTAATTGGATCTTAATCAAAATGCACTTTGTGTTAGTGCAAGTCTAAGTTAATCAACTTATTTGACAAATATATTTGTCAATATGTGACAGATTATCACCGATCGATGTTTAATTCAATTTAATGTATAATATTATCTATACAAATCTATATAAATAAATAAAATTGGAGTAGGTATCTGTTTGTTATATCAAAATAACAGTTTTTACTAAATGCGTATGTAATATATACCAAAATATATATTTTTGTAAATTTTTGTCTATCTGTCTGTTTGTTCCGGCTAATCTCTGGAGCGGCTGAACCGATTTTGACGGGACTTTCACTGGCAAATGGTTGATAAATAAAGAGTGACTTAGGCTGATTTTTTGGACTAGCTTGTTCGCCCCGCTGCCATTACCCGGGGTTACCGTTGTACCGCGGGGCTCAGCTAGGATATAATACTCGTAGTATAGTTTTAAAGTTACACCAATCAACAAATATTTTTTATAAGACTTAGGAACTTAGAGAACAGGCTTGTTTTTAAGTTGTAAATCTTAATTTTCAAATTTCAAGTTAGATTTTAAAATTTCTTTCAACACTTGATATCTCAAAGCATAGACGCAATTACCATTTGTCGTGATATTCGAGGATTTTCCTCCTAAGACCCGAATCCCTTTTTAATAGGCACCATTTTAGTCGGTTCAATTCAGACATACCTATGACATGACGCTATTTCACACCGGTTTTCTGTAAAACCGGTGTGAAATAGCGTTTGCGCTGTGTTTCACCGAGTGAGTGAGGATACCGGAGGCCCATACCCCAACCCCTCCCCCCCATCCCCCCATCTCCTTTCCCATCCCCCAAAGGTCGGCAACGCACTTGTGACGCCTTTGGTGTTGCGGGTGTCCATGGGCGGCGGTAATCGCTTACCATCAGGTGATACGTCTGCTCGTTTGCCCACTTTACAATAAAAAAAAAAAACTGACAAATAAGGGTTACCACATCAGAAAAAAATTCAGCAGTGGCTTTAATAAACTCATATAAAGGTATTTCGAGACAAATGTGGACTAGATTTAGATATTCAGATAAGTTTGCACGTATGTCTACATTTCCTTGAAAATGCATGCGTAAATTAAAATTACTTATTATATCAAACCCAGATTAGATAAATACATTTCGCAGTATTTAGATATTAGGATAGCCGTTGCGGGCGTGATTTTGTAAGTTATTTGATAAATGTACGCAATAACGTCTCTTGGCGTCATTTAACATTGCTTCAGTGTCGTTAGCACATATATCTATATGACTGCC
This sequence comes from Spilarctia lutea, assembly GCA_916048165.1. Classification (NCBI taxonomy): domain Eukaryota; kingdom Metazoa; phylum Arthropoda; class Insecta; order Lepidoptera; family Erebidae; genus Spilarctia; species Spilarctia lutea. The sequence continues at coordinate 18,865,220 of OU696471.1, read as the reverse complement.
TCTGTGGCGCAGTGGTAGCGTTTGTGACTGCTGTTCTTGAGGTCGATTCCTGGGTCGGACCAAATGTTTGTATGATCTACAAATATTTGTTTCGGAGTTTGGATGTTTTCTATGTAGAATATGTCTATTTACAAAAAAAAAAGTATATATGTATTTATATCAGTTATCTAGTACCCATAACACAAGCTCTGCTTAGCTTGGGGCTAGATGGCGTTGTGTATAAGATGTCCGAAATATTTATTTATTATTTATTATCTATACTAAATATTATAAAGCTGAAGAGTTTGTTTGTTTGAATGCGCTAATCTCATGAACCGCTGGCTCGATTTGAAAAATTATTTCAGTGTTGGATAGTCCGTTTATAGAGGAAGGCTATATATATCATGATACTAATACTAATAGGAGAGGATGACCAATGAAGAATGTTTTAAAAACGGGGGAAAATTTTCACGCTACGGGCAATAGAAGACGCAAACGAGGTTGCGAGGATCAGCTAGTAATAATATAACAGCCTTTTACTGTTCACTGCTGGTCATAGGGTTTCCTTCCTTAAAAAATAAGTCTAGGCCACTATAACCACACTTTTATTTTTGACGAATTAAAAGGCGAAAAGTATAAATTGCGAAAAGTTGACTGGTAGCATAGGAACATATGAATTGCTATCTTACACCTGCCTTGGTCCAGCACTGGACGGCGGCAGGTTTATGCTGAATAGGCAATAATCGGTTAACAAAAGGTAGACTCCGTGGGAGAGCTATGCTTCGGCATGAATGGGTCGGCTCGACCGGAGTGATACCACGGCCTCACAGAAAACCGGTGTGAAATAGCGTTTGCGCTGTGTTTCACCGAGTGAGTGAGGATACCGGAGGCCCATACCCCATCCCCTCCCCCCATCCCCTTTCCCATCCCCCAAAGGTCGGCAACGCACTTGTGACGCCTTTAATGTTGCGGGTGTCCATGGGCGGCGGTAATCGCTTACCATCTGGTGATACGTCTGCTCGTTTGCCCAATATTCAATAAAAAAAAAGACTGATGGACTGAGTGACCGGATTGAAGTCATTGTGATACATTTAAAGCTTATAGTGGAGGATCGAGAGCAGTCATGTAGGTTAGGAAAGAAGAGCGCATCAGTAAGCTCCAAAACGCTGTTGGATAAGTTTATACCTATCTCCTATACATAATATATACATTCTGAATAATCGCATATAACATATAAAGTCTTATAGTTTTTTTGACGTCTCTAACTTATTAATAAATAATAATGTATTTTATTGCAAATTAATAGTATCCAAGTACATTTAAAATATGTTTTGAGTAAGTCGTAATTAGCGAAATATTGTAATTTGCAACAAGTTTTATAAGTTCAATAACTTATGACTAATGAACGGTACACATAAATATTCTAAACCATGTTAATTACCGAACGGAAACTTGCCATAAAGAGCAATAGATTTTTTAACGAAACATGCCCACTATTCGAATTTCAAAATAACAAATCAATGAAATCGTGATTCTAGTGAATCGAATAATCAAGACTGAACGTTGACATCCATAAACTAAAATACGAAGGATAGACTTACTAGTCTATTCCCCGGTTTGTATTAATATTATACGTGTTATAGTTCATTAATGTTAGTTATTTTAAATTTATTTATCTGGCGATTTAGATACTTAACTGGATTGTTTTTTAGCTAAATTATTAACTCTAAGTACAAACCTATTTATTAGTTATGTCAGTTATTGTCATTTTGATGAGTAGGTCCTATTTGTTAAGGTCCTAGGTTCGACACCCACGATCTTCGACTTCGTTGTCAGGGCCATGACCCACTAGATCAGTCTCAGTTGACAAAGACACGTTTTTTGGAGGGAATAGTGCCGTTACAATGTGAACGTGAGCTAGTAACAATCCGCAATACCTACTTAGTTGATTTTTTATTTCAAAATATAACCACAAGACAATGCGCCACCACTGCCACCAGTAAATTAATATTGTATTTACATACTTTTAAAAGTTTATCAATACCTAATAGATTTGCCAGCTACGTTATTGCAATCAGAAGAAGCAAGAATAAGGGCAGCTATAGGATAGTCTTGTCAATCTATGTATGTTTGTATCTTCCACCGTAGCGCCTAAATTACTAAACAAATTTTAATGATAATTTAATGTCAATAGATTGGTAATAATAGCCCAGGTGACATAGGTTTTTCTTTTCTTGTTCTCGATACCAATATGTTAGAAATAAAGTAAATAAATAAATATTTCAGACAACTAACACACAACGCCATCTAGTCCCAAGCTAAGCAGAGCTTGTGTTATGGGTACTAGACAACTGATATAAATACTTATATACTTTTTTTTGTAAATACATATACATAGAAAACATCCAAACTCCGAAATAAATATTTGCAGATCATACAAACATTTGGTCCTATCCGGGAATCGAACCCGAGACTTCAAGCACAGGAGGTGCATACGCTACCACTGCTCCACCGAGGCAGTCAAAAACAAAGTTTTGTTTGAAAAGATGGTGCACATGAGTTTCTCACCAGCTCTTCTCATGAATACCCATCGGAGCTGGTACTTGGATTGATTTCAATTTAAACCTTCGAGTTGAATCGAAATCAATCTATGCTCCGGTAATTCAAATCATTTCAATGCATTTAGTATTAGTACCTTTTATCACTGAATTGATTACTTGACTTTTATTTTATATTTTGTTGTTTGTATTTTTGACGCGTTCAAGTGCCTTTTGGGGCCTATGGAAATAAATGATTTGACTTTGACTTTGAAAGTATGTAGTGTTTAATTGATTTCTAATACATAGTCCTCCATATCTGTGTTAAAAATAGTTTAAATTCATATGCGATCGTTTATTAATATATCATTTCACATTGTCTAAACGTTCCTATCACAACTTTGGCTAGTAACTCCAAACAGCTTGGCATTTGTTTTCTAATCTTACGAAGCACAACATTTTATCGAAATCACTAAGATATGAATTAATCTTTGTAAATACATTGTCATTCTACAATTGACTGTATTATAACGTGTATTTTTATATAGTTAATCTATATTTATTGTGAGACTAAAAACACTTTCGATGTAGATTTAATATTAAACGTGTCTGTGCAGTGCAATTCATCGATTAAAAATCTTACATAATTATTCATATTGCTAATCCTAATATTATAAATTCGAAAGTATTAGTAAGTCTGTCTGTTACGCGTTTACGGCTAGATCATTTCAATGTTTGGCATGGGCCGTCCATTAATCACGTGAGGATTGAAAGGGGGAAAGGGGATTTGGCAAAAACCACTAATATCACAAGGGGGACGGGGGGTGTAGTAAGATATCATGTGTATTTGTTTTTTATATTTCTGTCCTGCGTAGTGTACTATGTACTAGTACAATATTTGTTTGTTGCATGATTACACCATTCCTTTAATATTATTCAGTAGTCAAAAATAACGTACAACCTTCTGTCTGAACATTTTTATCATGGTTCTTAAGTTCTGTATTTTAAGATAATATTCACAGATTTTTTTAAAAATTTAAGTGATTTTAACTGGGTTAGTCTAGTAGTGGGTAGTCAAAAAATGTTAAAAATACATCACGTGATTAATGGACGGTCCCCATGGAGATACTTCGTCGATTCTTGAGGATGGCAAAGGGCTAGTCTTTATCGCGATAACAGACACGCTTTAGTATAATATAATGTAGAGCAATTGAAGGAATATTGGGTTTAATTCGTCATTATTACCGTTACGCAAACAGCCATTAAGTAACTATATTTGTTTTTAAATTCCATTCTTTGAAATTCATCCAGTCGGTGCAAGTCGTCAGTGTTCAAGTTTCAGCGTCCATTGACGTCAAATGTTATGCGTAATATTCAAATAAATCATTGGTGTCTGCTATACAAGTGTCATTTTGTACAGATAATTATTTTCTGTTGCGATAATCGTCAAGGTCAAAACAAGGACGTTGACACAATATATTGAAAATATGATCAAAAGTAGTAATTATGTTTACTCGAAATAATTAACTTTTAAAGGAAAATATACTTCGAATCGAAAGAAATCCAATCGTTTCTCCTTTCTTCAAAGGACCATTTAAATGGAGACTTGTATTTTCTTCCTTAAATGTATTTTCGCAAATCGGTTCATAAATGACGGAGTCCTAAGGCATACGGAATATTAAGGACTTCATGTAAGAAAACAAAAGAAAACACACAGGACCACATTCGTATAAGTTTATGGAATCGAATAAAAGCAAGCGACTACAATACGAGGAAAAATAACATTTTGTACTTTTAACTTTGAAAGAAGATATTGGTTCATCATCATCTTCCTAGCCTTTCTTATCCCAAGATACGGCTTTTGCCTGAATATCAGTTTTTCCACGGAGCGACTGGACAGGAGGGTAAACTGAATTCGAACATTAAACTAGTTGTCAGTATATTTGAGGACACTGACTTCCCAGTAACGATTGAGTAGGTATATATATAAAGAGAAGGTATTGTGTGAGGTTTCTTTTCAATGGGGGGCAAATGAGACCCGCATGACCGACATGGACACCCGCAACACTATTACTAGAGGCGTCACAGGTGCATTGCCGGCCTTTGGGGGATGGGGAGAGGGATGGGATAGGGGTTGAGGTATGGCCCTCCGGTATCCTCACTCACTCGGTGAAACATAGCGCAAGCGTTATTTCACACCAGTTTTCTGTGAGGCTGTGGTATCACTCCGGTCGAGCCGCCCTATGCATGCCGAAGTGTGGCTCTCCCACGATAAATATGAGTGTATCTAACACGTCTTACCAATATACCTGTGAGAATTAAATAGTTTATCAAGTGCATACATTGCACTACACAAAAAAACTATACGTTCGATAAAATCAATGGTTTGGTGCCGACGTTAATCTCCAATCTCAAACAATAACACGTGCACTTTATGGAACCAGTAAGGCTTCGTTGCATTGCACATGTTGTGCTGTAAATCTCTACAGTTTTATTTTATGCTCTACCAGTAATTTCATTTGATACTTGAATGAAAGTTATTGAATGACAATTTTTTAAATGCAAGGTATATAAATTTATGAAACTGGGACAATGAATTGGAACAATTAAATGTGTGTCTTTGGATTGTTTGAGTCAATTTGAGTGCAACCTGATCGTAACCTCCGCGTTTTATAGCGTTAATTCATCTATAAATAGTATTTAAAATATACATATATATTTATATTATCATTTAAACTCGTGTATATTCAGTAGTTTTGTTTCTTTTTATTAAAAGTTACGATATACAAAGCCGTCATATAACCTCACTAGCTGACCCACGCAACCTCGTTTTGCGTCTTATATTGCCGGTAGCGTGAAAATTTACCTCCGTTTTTGAAACATTATTCATTGGTGCTCCGCTCCTATTAGTATTAGCATGATGATATATAGCCTATAGACTTCCTCGATAAATAGACTATCCAACACTGAAAGAATTTTTCAAATCGGTCCAACGGTTCCTGAGATTAGCGTTTTCATACATACAAACTCTTCAGCTTTATTATATTAGTATAGATTACGTCGCCTATTCTCAAACGAGATTTAATTACTAAACCTAATTTTTTTTTCTTAGACTTTCTTTAAACCTCCGGTTTCAATTGAATTTTGTTAAAGAAGTGTTGCTTTTCTGAAAGAAACTATGAATGAGGTTATAATGATCTCGATCATAGTACCTACCATAAGTTTATGTATAAAATGGTGATTCAAGAATTTCTAGACCGCTTAAATACACTCTAATGTGAACGGTATGAATTATGATGCTACAGTTTCCAATCATCATGATAAGCAATTTTAAGCCTTAAATAAATATCATTAAGAACTTTCTTTTACTAGATAGTTTGGTTTTCGCTCCACATGTAAAAAATGGTCATTTGCCCGTATTTTAGAAACTTTGTACCTATTAAATCAACAACCACAATATTGCAAGTCGTCATACTTTCAATACTGCTTTCAATCACATTTACTTACGCACATACCTTCGAGTCGAAAGATGTCTTCATACTATATGGGCTGACTCTAGATGACTTTCAAGACCAACGTTAAATAATAGATTGAGTGTCTAGTCTACAAAACGATATTAGGTTTTTTTTTTATTATATAGGGGGCAAACGAGCAAACGTATCACCTGATGGTAAGCGATTACCGCCGCCCATGGACACCCGCAACACCAGAGGCGTCACAAGTGCGTTGCCGGCCTTTTAGGAAGGAGTACGCTCTTTTCTTGAAAGTTTGAAGGTCGCAATGGTCCGGGAACACTGCAGGCGACAGCTCATTCCACAGCTTTGCTGTGCGTGGCAGAAAATTTCGGGAAAATCGCACAGTTGTGGACTGCCAACCATCTAAATGATGGGGATGAAATTTCTGTCGCGTAGGACGATGGCGGTACATACACACACAATTTCATCAATAGTAAATTCCCTTTCATTGTTTTCCTGTTGAAGTTTGGATTAAAGCTTTTCAACAGCAGTGTAGTCACTGGACAAAACTATGCAGTTGTTTAATATTTCCCTATGTACGATAATAAGCAAACGAAAACTATAATAACCGAAATACTTTGCTAAAGAAAGGTCAATCTTTCAATAAGCATTACAATTGGTGTGATGGAATATTTGTTGGCCTTACTTAAGGACCTCATATGAACTATTACAATACATAGCTCGACCGTTTATCTGAGTCCTCGCCTGCGCGGTAACAGGGGCGCGGGGGTATGACGACAAAGGGGACTGAGACAGGTGCGGGCGGCGGGGGCGCTTAGTGAGATACACACGAGATGAAATGCGCCAAGATAGTTCCTAAGATATGTGACGTCATAGTAAAGAAATAGTGATTTATTAAAGTAGGCGAGGACTCAGATAAACGGTCGGCCTATAATTACTTACGTTTATAGCATGATTATACCATTCCTTTCATAATATTTTTATACCAGTCAAAAAAACTACCTACCTTTATGTCTAGTCTCTAGTCTAAATTATAAAGCCTTTATTACTGTTTGGTTTTGTTTTGACTTCATTTCCTCAGCCACAACTATTTGTTGTTGCAACTAAAACTATTTCTTCGAATCCCGCTTAATTACAATGATTTGTACAAAACCTCCGTGGGCTAGGTCCAATCAGATTACATTTTTCCACGGCTATTTAAACTTATGAAACCTTGAATTATATATCTCACGAAATATACATCATAGCGATTGTTAAACTAATACAAAATCAGATATTACGTAAACAGTCACTGACCCGTGAAACTACGAATGAGATAAAAATAACAACATGATTTTTTATATATTCTGTCTTGTTGTTTGATAGTGACTATAAGATATTCACTGGGAGACATGTGGCAGATACACATGTCTTTGAAACCTTGCCCTTTTTTTTAATTGTCATCTAAAGGTCGCCCGAGAAGTGGTGTGTTTCTTGGAATATAACGAGATCTTATTAAGGCTGTCGGAACCATGACGACAGACGACGCGACGGTAGCATGTATTGACGCTTGAAATAGTTTAAGTATTGACATGTCTGATAACTGAAATGTTGCTTCTGGAGACCTATATCGTTTCTGTTGATCGATAAAGTCTCTACTCCTACGGATAGATGCGCATCTTAGAAGTTAATGTTCATCTAATAATTATCTCAAAATTGGTTATAGCAACTGGTTATAACTATGGCTTCAACCATAAGTTTGTATGTCTAGATAGATTGTCCAAGTTGTGAAAGTGTTGAAAAATACGTGTCCAACTGTTAGCTCCTAAACTCTTTTCTGGTTGCAGTTATTGCAGTTGAGTGTGTATTTCAGTGTTGTCAGTGACACTATGAATGTTCAATTTGCACGCATATCAGCAAAATAAAGTCTGCTCGTATAGATCTACACACGAATGATGTAAGAATTCAGCGTTTAGCGAAGTTTTTCATTCGTGAAATTAATGTTGAGTTTCCGAATGGCATCGATTTATATTTCAACACTGTTTGATCTGTTAAAATATGAATCTTGAGAAACTACTATGACAGCAAATCAAATCTAACCTCCAAAAGCTTTGCTGAATTTAGTTTTATAATCGTAAATTCTTTTTTAACAGTTACATAGAGAGACGCACGATTTTTTTTTGTTTAACCTCTAATCGTTCATGTATTAGTCATGTTACAAGCCTTCATACGTCACAATTACAACCAAATTAAACACTTCCTACTGTCGGTATTTCTTCCGAGAAATAATATAACCGTATTCATCATTCATAAGTTACGCTAGTAGTGAAAGGTGTGCGTATCAAGCAAGAAAGCAAGGTAAGTCTAAATATAAGTTATTGATACGTAATCAAGAATAAAATTACTATATATACTTGTAACGCCTCTGGTGTTGCGGATGTCCATGGGCGGCGGTAATCGCTTACCATCAGGCGATACGTCTACTCGTTTGTCCCCTAAATAATAATACATAATAAAATGTTAATAACAAAATATTTGAAGTAGATTTAAGTATAGTATTTTTAAGTACAATAATAATACAGACCAAGGTGGAGAAGACGAGGATCGAACTAAGTAGCGTGCAATTCGATATGCCTATGTTCAGTAGTGGGACAAACATGACAATATTCGGATCCATACCTGTTTAGTTATTATCAATAAATCTTTTGAATACAGTTCAATGTTATTCACATGAGAGAGCCACGCTTTGGCATGAATGGGCCTGCTCGACCGGAGTGATACCACGGCCTCACAGAAAACCGGTATGAATTAGCGCATGCGCTGTGTTTCACCGAGTGCGTGAGGATACGGCCAACGCACTTGTGACGCCTCTGGTATTGCGGGTGTCCATGGGCGGTAATCGCTTACCATCAGGTGATATGTCTATAAGTTGTGATAGGAATAAAATAAGTTCAAACAATTAGTTTCGACGATGTTATTGTTCAAGCTTGTACATGAATCACGACATCTATAATATACTTACATATACTCGTAAATCTTGTAAAAAAACCTACATCATATTACACGATAACAATTTCTGAAAGGTCAATGAACTGTTTTTACCAAAAAAGCAAGTAAGCATAGTATACGAATCTCTCTTCACTTAATTACGGTATTCCTTATTTGTCATTCGCTAGTGGTACGGAGTGACATCCTTTCTCTTCACAAATATCACACAGGTATCATCTAAATACGAATTTAGGCTTTTTGTACTTAATATTCTGAACTCGTTTTGATAGTACGATTTTGACAGATTACGACGAAATAAATTGTGAGAGTACTTACCACACTACTGCATCGCAGTGTTTCGTTTAAAGGGGGTATCAATGACATCAATTGATCGGAGTCGATATAGTTCAAATTAAATGACCATAGATTCAACACACAACGTCGATATTGGACGAATTAGGGATAGTCACATACCTCCGTACTTCGGTGTAACGTTTCGAAGGGAATCTAGCGATGAGTCTTCAAAAATCTCGAGAAAATCATTCAACCCTTTTGTCTTGCTAAAGTTGTACTAGCGAGAGAGCATTGAGACAAAATGAGCATTTATCAAAAGGAAATATATAAACACTAGCAACTACAAGCCTCTACTTCTAAGAGTCGCATTGTGACGTTTTAAAGTTTTTATTATTGCTTTATGAAAACTATTCGATATAAAAAAAATAAAGAAATAGGAAGTTCCATTTACGATGAAACAAATTAATAGATGTACTTATTAGCCAAAAATAACATATTTTCAAGTCAAATCAAAGCAAAAAATAGCATAGCAACAATTCGGCCAATATTTAATTAAAAAGTAAATTGGATACTGAAAACGTTTAAGAGAATATGTCAAGGCTTCAAGATCGAGATTAAAGTGACTCAAGAGCAAAGATTTTTTCTTTTTTTATATTCTCGTAGTATTTCATAATAATACATGAGCAATGTTGAGCGTCAGACTATCAAATCCAATTATTGTAATGTATACTTAACTTTTTTTTTTATTTAGGTGATTTATTCGGTAGTTTTATTTGGTAAATTTTCTAAAAATTACTCAATATACTAGATTTCATGAAAATCGTTGAAGCGGTTTCCGAGCTTCAGATTATATATACAAGAATTGCTCGTTTAAAGTTATTACATATTTCTTCTTCTTCTTAGCGTTTCGACGGCAGACGTATCGTATCTTTAGCGTATCGTGTCGGTGTAATAAAATTTTATCGAAAGGAGCCTCCCCGTTTTGACGTATCATGTGAGCCCCGTACGTCCGGTGCACCCTGGAAACAATCGGCGTATTCCTTGGTCATTGGCGAATCCTTTACCACGATGGTAAACACCAACAGGCCACCCTTAAAGCCGGCCTTGTGTGAAGTCCCTATTACATATATGGAGACAAAAGACGAATGAAAATTTTATTAATAGCAACATTGTTACATTTCATTGATATTGTCATTATTCTCTTGGTAATGCTTTTGTTTTAGTTCCATTCGCACGCGACGTGATATACGATAATTAGTTAGTCCGATATTACAAGTTTGTATATCACACGAGAATATAAACAACTGTTTATTAATAAATGTTTGTTCAGCATTATTATTATACGTGACATAATTGAACACAAGATATAGGGTATTTCATTTATGTGGACTAATCATAGTGGACTTATCCAATTAAACGAGTGGGACTAAGTATAGCCAACATCTTATTAAGTACTTGTTAAATGTCTCAACCTACCTACCAACCCTACTCTCAAGAATATATGCAAGGGTTTATTCAAGGCATTATTCAAATTCAACTAAAATTACAAAAATTAAGTTTGGTAAAGTAATGAGCTAGTTGTAATCCCTGGATCTACTGACCCGTTTTTAGATTTCTTAATGGTGGATGGATGCACACTCTCAATAACTGGAATGGTTGACGCTCTTTAGGAGAGGCCTTCGTTTAACATCCAGATGCCTTTATAATAACAGCAGCTCCCGAGATTTCTTATCTCACACACGCACCGCTCAGTGTGTGGTTTTAGACGGTCCGAATCCTATACACCACCCCGGAGCAAACCCAGGTGGGGTTACATCCCATAAGGTTTCTACACGTAACCAAAGTTCTTCGTTTAACAGTGGACGGCAGCAGGCTGGAGTATAACATGATAAATATCCAGTTTATAATTCTCGTAACTTACCAAGTTTAATGTCCACACTAGTATGAGTCAATAATACATAGCTAGTAATAGTTTTAGATTGTTATACGTAATAATGAACCACTATGTACACGATTGTGAGTTAAATATTATGTAGATATATATATGTTGTGTGTCAAGGGCCATGTCGATATGAACGGAATAAGGTCATACTTGTAAACAAATGATTAATCTCTTCAGTGGCGCTGCTCGAGATAAAAGTCACTCTTGTATTAAAAAGATAAAACCTATCGATACTAATATTATAAAGTAGTGAAGTGGTTTATGAGGTTGTAATCTCTGAAGCTACTGAACCCATTTTGAATATTCATTTACCAATAGACTTATTATTTGTGAGTATCATAGATTATATAACCCAAAACATAGTTACCGCGATATCTGACATACACGCGGGAGGAGTCGCAAGCCAAAGCTAGGTAAAAAACGCTAATATGACGGTTCTTAGGGAAAAAGATGCCGTGAATAGGATAATGAAAATTATTTATAAGTTGATACGTTCGTTCTTTGCATGGCTGTAATTGGACAGAAGTTGTAGAATTTAGAGAACTAAGGAAATTGAGCAATTGATCATGCAATCAAGAAGGTATGACTTGCATGCATCAAATATATTCTCAATAAAATATATATATAAATAAACAAAAATACTGTACAATAATTGGGATTTAGTCCACACGTGTCAGACACTTTCCTTGACAGCTTAAAAATATATAATAAACATTTGAACACTGTTAAAAATGAAATACGCAAAAAAGATAGAAAATAAGAGAACAATGATTGATCAAATAAAAGTACATTTACCTGTTCACGATAATATTAACCGACCTTATTTGTTCTACAATCGAATATATCTCATAGTTACTGACATTTCAAGGTTTGGAATAATCTTAATATGAAGTTGAACTACAAAACATAATAATATTTTTAATAAATCGTTGCATCTCACACACGTTCGACTAAACCAGCGTTGCCAGATTTTATGTCAAATCGGGATTTTGAGACTTTTAAGTAGAAAAGCGGGCTTCTCTCCTCGAAAGCGGGACACACGAGTAAAAAAAACGTATCGTATCTAATCTCAAATTACGACACATGAGTATCCACGAGTGACCTAAAAAAGCACATTCGCAATATTTTTGTTTGAGTTCTACATGCTGCATCATCCCTAATTCGTGAATTGTCTGCCAATTTCATTGATGATCAAGCACTACGACTAACTTACTAACTTCACTTCGTCCTGCCAGTTATCCCCAAAAATTGGGACGAAACCTGTCCCGCGTATCATTATAATATAGATTCAAAAAGCGGGACGTCCCGCCAAAATCGATGTACTACGCTAACTCGAGTAAAAGCCCCTTAAAATAAAGAGAGAAAAAAACCCAGACATAGAAAAACGATTATGCTCATTATACTAATTAGTTATTTGGGTGGAAATTAAACACATGATCTGACTTAGGATCCCTACTACACATTAGACCAATAAGTCTATTACCATTCCATTAACCTTTAGTCACAAAGCCATAAATATTTTACAAAATATTTCAGTAGTAACACCTCATGTGTTTGAGTCAACCGTAACCCAGGGTTACATTAAAACAAAAAATAGTGCTACGTTATTAGAGTTAATCAGTCATGAAACTAAACAAAATGTAGAGAGCACATAAATGTTTTCTACGGTCAATTACACAAAGCAATAAACCTTCGTAAAGACATTGCAAGGTATAGCGGATAATTAACATCAGCTATTAAATATAATGTTCAAATCGTAGTTAAACACTATCTTAATTATTTAAAAAAAAACTGTTTCCTTTAATTTTATTATAACTTTCATACGATTGAATAAGGACCCAGGTCGCATCCCTGTGGTATCCCGGACTTTAGAAGCCAGACTCTGTGAAGTCGGTGTCTCAAGTATGCGATTCACCTACGGATAAGAAATGACCTTTAGGGCGGGGGGACTGGTTGGACCGCATGCTTTGCACTCGAGCTCATATGGAATTTACAACCGATCAACGCCTCTCCAAAGCCGGTACACCGTCATAAAAATCCTTACTCAAAATGTTCCTTTACGTTTTAATTGAAATTTACTTTATTGCAAATCAGGTTATATATAAATCTTTCTTCTTATGTTGCTTTAGTGTGATTAATAAATTTATATTTAGGTACGCGTGCATTTGAAGATTGTAATTGGACCTACTTATGTAACAAGGCCTCAATCCATACACATGCCAAAATCAAAGAATTATCCTTATCTCTTGATAAATAGGGTTCTTATTTAGATTTTAGCATGTTAGTGGATTGGTTCTTTGTTGCATAAGTAGGTCCAATTAAAATGATGATCTCAGTAGATGCAAATTTAGGTATGAAGTAGGTAGACCCTGCAATTATTATTTGGCAGATAATTAATAAGTAATTAAGTTTAAGTAAATTATACTTTACTACACTTCTCAAGTTTATTTTAAGTCAATTATTTATACAGTGAAGGGCATTTTAAGTTCCAAACAAGTTTGTTATTAGCAACTCCAACTGAACTGCAGCTAACGATGTGGGTACATTAATAATGGGTTTAGCTAACTCTCAAGGATTTCTAGATAAATAAATTACAAGGTTCATTAGTAAGACTACTAATTTATTTCCTCTTTATACTGTGTTCACAATCGTTAGTTTTTTAGGGTTCCGTACCCAAAGGATGAAACGGTAACCTATTACTGAGACTCTACTGTCTGTCCGTTTGTCCGTCTATCACCAGGCTAATTTTAAAAGTGAACACCTAATTTCGTTTTCATATACTTAATGAGTTTCAAGTTAGTTTAATATAGAATACACGTTTTGATTCAGTATTTTAACCTATTTCGTATCATAGTTATGTAGTATTATAACATATTTATGGCAATTTAAACTCTTTCTAATTCAAGTCGCAAGCATCGTTTAATTTTTTTTTTATTTGCTAGTTATTACCGAATCTTCTATGGACGTTCCTCAAAATACATAATTTATTTTACGCAATTTAAAAACAAAATTCACACATTCTGGGGCAAAAATGAGACAACTCTTTTTTTTATATTTTTTTTAATGTCACCTAAGCGCTGTAACTCCTATTCATGACAATAGTAATACTTAACTATAGAATAACAGTGTCTACTATAATAAAACGAACGGCTAACAATAATTTAAATATGGTAAGGGTACCTTCTTTCGAAAGAGAGGTTTATGTCCAGCAGTGGACTATTAAAAACTTTTGTAAAAGGGTACTTTCCTAGCAATACTTTCAAATGCCAATTCTGTCCAGTAAACCAAAATTTTAACGAAAAATAACGACTTCAAGAACTGGTCCAAATTCAAATGGAACCCCACACGGGAAGTACTAGCATTCAAATGAAAAAAGTATCATAAAAATCGGCTCACCCAGTTGAAAGTTCTGAACAAACAAAAAAGAAACAGTCGAATTGAAAACCTCCTCCTTTTTGAAGTCAGTTAAAATACTGTTCGCCTTTTATTTTAAATTTTTAGCCGACTACAGCGAAGTCAAAAAGAAGAATTGTTTTGGCAGTCATGTATGTAAGTATACTCCACCGCAACGCTTATACTTCTGAAACGGTTTTAATGAAATAGATGTCAATAAAATTATGGTCCGGGTGGGATAGGCAATTTAAATTTTATCAAAAGTTTTACGTAGTAACTTTCATAAGCTAGTAAGGTAATGAAGACTGACAATTTAAACTGTACGTCACGGTGTAGAAAGGCTTACTGAAACCGATCCGAATATTGTATGAGGCAGGTGTGAATAACCAAGGTAATTCGCATGGAAAATATAGTGGACAAGACGTCACGTTAATCCTGTCACACCTGATAAGCGTTTTTGAACCTTCCGAGATTAAAAAAGAAGAGATTTTAAATTATTAGCACCGGAATCAACATAAAATGAAACTTTTTACCCACCCCACGTAATATTTTCCCCCGGTTTTTTTAACATTCTTCATTAGTGCTCCGCTTCTATTGGTCTTAGCGTGGTGATAGTCTACAGCCTGCCTCGATAAATGGACTATCCAACACTGAAATAATTTTTCAACTCGGACCAGCGGTTTCTGGGATTAGCGCGTTAAAATTAACAAAACTTTCAGCTTTAAAATATTAGTACAGATTTAGACTCAATCAAAAAAGTTCCTTCCTCATTCATTAAAATCGCATCGGTAGCTTAGTTAGTGACTATTTATTAATCTGTGGTTTAGTTTTATTAGCGGTGGAATATACAAACACCGCCTGTCAAAAATATCAACCTTCCTTTTGGCGACGCCGTACTCAGGTAAAATTTAGACAACTGCGTACAACGATTATAAGGGTTATTATGTATAAACAAGATAGGTAATAGAGATAATACGAAGATAACAGCTAATTAGTTGATATCAGTATTCTTACGTATGATATTATGTAAATGAAAACATGAATCAGACGATAATGAAAACTTTCTTAACAATAAAACTCTTGCTATCCATGTTTAAAAACTTACACACCATCAACAATTTTGTGTTGAAATTTTCTGACATTTAATTCCTGTATGTAATTAATTATGTAATTAATACAAAAAAAAAATAGCAGCTCGAAGTTAGGAAGATGGCGGTGTTTCCTGCCTGTGCTTTGGAGAGCACTTTAAGCCGTCGGCCCCGGTTGTCATGGACACCTATGGCAATCGTTATTGGGAAGTCAGTGCCCTCAAATGTACTGACAAATAGAATTCAGTTTACTCTCAGGGTTGCGGAGGTGTGATGCCAGTCGCGCCGTTAAAAAACTGATATTCAGTAAAAGGCTAGGAAGATGATTATGTTTAAATTAATATCGAAAGTATATAAGGCGAAATTCAATAGCAGTTGTAATTCATGTGGCGTCAGAACCTACGATAAACTTAGTACATAAGTCTGTATTAACAACATACTTTCACTGATTCTCTCCAAGACGCTGGTAAGCGTTTAATCTACTATTAATAACCGATCTCTATAATTTTCTTTTAAAATTGAAAGCTTAAGACTGTGTTGAAATCGATCGCTTTGCAAGAATGTATTATGGTAGGTACCTAACATTCTTTTCGAACGTGAGTTTCGAATTAATACTCAGCATTTTAAATTAAAATTTCTATTAAACAAAATGGCGAAAAATATAACCTAAGTTGAAAAAAGATGGGCCTAGAATAGATCCCTTTGGAACTCCGGATTATTGACCCGCTAACAAGTTATTCTATCATTCAAATAAAGATAAATAAAATGAGCTGTGCTGTTTCAAGTTAGGTCTGTTTTAAATGCCTATTCTAGCTATCTACTATCGTCTGGGTTAATAAATAAAAAGCATGAAATCAACATATTTAAATGATATAGCGACAAGATTATTGTAATAACGTAATATAAACACGCACGACGCCGATTGTAACTCAATATTAACTTTGTCATGAATATTAATAGCACTCTGTTTACATTATTTTTTTACAAATTTAAATATTTCTACACAATGTATATCAGCAACTTTCTTTCACAAATAATTTGTCTTTAAAATTGTATTGATTGGATTGATATTTAAATGAGTTTTTGTATAATAAATTGGAAGTGTCTTCAATGACCTTAGGTTACTTACTTCATCGACCAGTTACATCCATTGTTGTCTTATAATGTTAAAGTAATTATTAGTTTCGTTAAGACACTCTTATCTGAGATAAACTAAACAATAAGTTGCTTAAAACAGGCTATTCATACCGTATTGTTCTTGAGCAACAATTTGACAAGTAGGTAATTGGACTGTTTGTCGCTTGCAAATCATGCTGTAAGTCAAATGCAGTCAACAGAACAGTTAAACTAAATAATGATCATCAAGAACTTCCGTAATTCTGTCAATGACAGACAGAAACTGTGGTATTAGTTAAGAAGAAAATTGTCAGTGAACTTTCAACACGATGCGGGTGAGTCAACATCAACACAAAAACATTGCAAATAAACGAAGCCATTTTTTGTACCCTGCCACTCACAGCCGTGGTTCAGTTAGCTGGCAGTGTTTTGGAATAGATTGGGTCAACGACAGATCAGATAGCGATCCAATTATAATAAGGGAAACGAGTTACGAAACCGACAACAGCGTATGCCAACGTAATTGTACACTTTTAAAGTGATCGAGGCAAGGCAGTGACAGAAATGACTTCGTACGTTCATTAAAGTTATATACAAAGCAATCTGCAGTTATTTCAGCATACCAAAACAGCTTGTTTCATCACAGGCCACGGCGCAAGTCACGACTGCGCCGAACATAACGATATGATATTTAGATTACTTTTAAATACACAAAAGGTCTAGGCTAAACGACCGGCACTCACCATTGGTGCCAAAATAGTCATCCTTATCCATTAAATCATGCTGGTAACCATAAGCAGGGAGCCATGCATGGGAGCCTGGTGGCTCAGGCCAATCCGATATCCGGACCTCCTCCATTGGTACATCAACACAACACTGCACTCCACGGGTAAGTTTACACTAAGTTAGCACAATCATGCATGGACTACCTCTTCGTTCGTCCATTAGGTGGTCATTTAGGGCGATAACGGTCGCTGTGCGGCTGTAGATCGGCAGGTGTACGTAAATTTTTAATAAAAACACGCGCGCACGGCGGGGAGCGGCGGCTGACTGGCGCGCGGTCGTGCTGGCGCGCGCGCTGCGATCTCTCCCACCGATATCCAATGCTGTAAAAAAAAATGCAGACGCCATCCTATTGCCGCGCCTCAGCTGTGCTTTTGCCCGATGTCCCATAGAAAGGAAATTGAATCGACAAAATGTAAAACAAGATTTACGAGCTGGGAACCAGTCGTGTAGGTGTCAGGCTAATTTGGTAACAATAATAATAAGACTACATACCTAAAAGGCTTCACTTCGAACCAGTATAGACAGATGTTATAAGTCATTGATCATTGACCTGTAACCTGTTTTATATGTTTTCAAATTAGTATTTCTTCGACGTAACACAAGCTATAAAAGTCACCTATCGCTGTGTCCCAGCAAGTCTAGAAGACACTTTTTGATACAATCAGATACTTGGTCGCTTTAAGTATATCATATTTGTCATTGTAAACAAAGTTGGTAAAATGTTGTATTTTCTATATTCTCTTGCCATAATCTTGTCCTCCTTTAACTTTCTTTATACAAGAATAAAACGTGTTATATTGAAACTCACATACGAGTTATGTATCGATGTTTTAATGTTTAGTTTGACCGATAAACGCCACGCTTATCGTTTTAATTTCACAGCGACCTTTAAAGATGTCCTTGAGGTAGGTGTAATTGCACTTGGGTCCGGTTTGCGTTAATAACAGCGATCCCGGACCCCTCCCTTCTCAGGCGCAGAGTTGGCACACCGTGTGGTTTTAGTCGGTTCGATTCCGACACACCGCCCCGCCGCAAACCCCGGCGGGGTGACGGCCCGAGGGGGTTTCCACACGTAAAAAAAAAAAAAAAAAAAAAAAAAAAAAAAAAAAAAAAAAAAAAAAAAAAAAAAAAGGTGTAATTGCACTTGCCCATACGAACAATAACACATTTTAGTCTTCGTGGCAGTCATGTTTTGAACTCTAAATATACATAACTACATATTCATATATTTATGTATAGATATGTATATTTATTACCAGCTCGAACCCGCGCTGTTATTTGTTACCAACTGTTGTCGTTGTCCTTTACTCATCCTACGAGAATACTCCATTTTTTTGATATAAAAATGTGTTATACTAGACTAAACTCTATCTCTGTAGGAAATTCCAACGTTTATTTATCCGTTTTTGTGAGAAAGAACACCAAAATATGTTACTTTTCGCATTTATAAAACTTGCTTTTGCTGTAAAGGTTCATATGAATCCGTTTAGTAGTGTGTGAAGGAGTAACAAACATCTATACATCCTCACAACTATCGCGTTTATAATATGAGTAGGAATTAGTAGGATAGAAATAGTCAGTTATAAAAACACACACATTATCAGTCATTTAAGTTATATATATATAATACAAGCTGACCCACGCAATCTCGTTTGCGTCTTATTTTGCCAGTAGCGTGAAAATTTTTCCTCGTTTTTGAAACATTCTTCATGGGTGCTCCGCTCCTATTAGTAGTAGCGTGATGATATATAACCTATAGCCTTCCCGATAAATGGACTATCCAACACCGAAAGAATTTTTCAAATCGTACAAGCGGTTCCTGAGATTAGCGTGTTCAAACAAACAAACAAACTCTTCAATTTTATTATTAACTAGCTGACCAACGCAACCTCGTTTGCGTCTTTTATTGCCCATAGCGAAAAAATTTCCCCCGTATAGTGTGTCGCAGACTTTATGTAGATATTTATAAGATCTACGATTAATTAGAACATTTTATGGTTCTATCTTTTATAGTTTACGCAGCGTACGCAAAATAAGTAACTTTTCTGGTTGATTTTTTACACCTTGTGTCCGAAAAACCCTAATATCTTACGGAACCCTATTTTTTTCCAAAATAAAATATAGCCTATGTTACTCGTGGATAATGTAGCTTTCGAATGGTGAAAGAATTTTTAAAATCGGTCCAGTTGTTTTTGAGCCTATTCATTACAAACAAACAAACATACAAACAAAGTTTTCCTCTTTATAATATTGGTATAGATATAGATAGATGAGTATATCTGATCCGGGTATTTTACCTCATAAAAATAATTAGGTCGTTTATATGTAAATTAAATTTATTATTATTACTTATATACTTCTTTATAAATTAATGTAAAATAAGCTACATATATTCAAATGGAACTTTTAAAAATATATCACTCGCAAAACGGTATTGGCATAAATGTTTTAAATGGTTGTCTAGACTAGTAGTCCAGGGTCGATAATTTTTAAAACCAAAAAAAATCATAATAGGATGAAACCCATTAGAAAAGGAGGGAAATATGATAAAAATGAAAGGAAAAATAATTTACGGGCGATCTGAGGTTGGGAAGGGGATGGGGGTGAGTTTTTAAGGGTAAAAAACGGTTTTTCTCTATTTCCGGCAAAAATAAAAGTCCTATCGAAAAAAGTCAAATGGAAAAGTTGTAGATAATAAAAAGATCTAAAACTTTTGTATTTACACTTTTTTCACATAACCTCAAAATTTATGTGAAAATTTCAAAAAACCAAGTTTTTGGTTTTTTATTTGTATCTTTTACAAAAATTTTTTTTTTTTAACGAAATTTTGTGAAAACTTACCTTTTTATGTCCCAAATACGCTGTAATTTATTTGATTAAAAATATTTATTTTTTCACCTTATTTTGAATTAATATCGGAAAAACACCCTAATTTTCAATCGAAAATTCACCCGTCAAAATATCAGCTTTTTTCAAAAAGTTGGTATGGTTTCTGTTCGTTGAAGTCTCTACTTTCCGATGGTGAAAAAAAAAAATATGTTACTATGGTAAATCTTCTCAGAAAACGCAAAAATTAAAAAAAATCTTGAATTCGAAAAATTTTTTTTAATTATTATAAATAATTTTGAGGTATTTATTAAAATTTAGACTTTAATTACACGAAAAACGTTAGATTACATGTGACGTTGTTGTTGATTTATTTAATTCTAATTACATTTATGTCATAGAAAACCTCATTATAGATAAATATAAATGTAAATCGTACTATTAAATGTAGATGCTTTATTCTCATTACGTTATTCATTACAATATTTTTAAACACATTAATCTCATCATTCATAAATACCTTATCTTCAATTCTAATCACTTATCCATAAGTTTTTGTCTTTTTGATGGCATTTCTTCATCGTTAGATTCGTCAAACATCTCCGATTCTAGTAGATCTTCGAAATCTTCATGATTATCACCTTCTTCCTCTCCAACATTATTTCCAGACTGCGTTGGTTCTTCATCCACAATATCTTCTGAATCATTAACTTCCTCATAGGTTTCTTTTTCAATATTGGAGCAATTTTCAGAACCATGACAGTTTGAACACAAATTTGTGCATTTTAAACCATGTTTTCGGCAACCACATTTTAAACTGTTACATCCAGTTTCACAGCTGCAGCAAATTGTTTTGAGCAATATTTCCGGAATTAATTCTTTTTGTGTAAATTTGGGTATAATTCCACGTTGAAATTGCTTCCAGCCCCAATCTGTTGCTGTTAGTTCGTTACCCAACCAAGTTTGAAGCTGATAATATGCCCTGTAACAATGTTGTTCTGCTGCTCCTTCTGTGGGTGGGAGGTTTGCCAAAACGAAAGATGATTTAATTTTTGCCAATTGATATTTTTTAAACCTTAATTGATTCAGTGTAATTTTTTCATTTTTACATTTATAAATAGATTTGATTAGTTGTAACCCATTTTTTTTTATTTCTTCGTTACTTGCATCTTTCTTATAAAAAACATTGGCCAAATTTGACAAATTTTTAGCGTCTAATAATGAATTGACGATACTTTTCTTTCCTTTTCCGGCAAATCCAGATGTTGTATCGCAACCAGATAAACAATGCAGAAATGCAACAATGTTTCTTAAGGATTCATGTTTGAAACTATTAGACGTGAAAAATAGGTCTTTTACATTTCCAGAACCTGGTTTGAGAAAATAAATGTCATGATTATATGAATTTAACTGATTTAAAAGGACCAAAAGATCAATATCTTGGCCCACAACAATTACAGTTTTATTAGTACTTATTGCAACTTTTATCGCGGTTTCAATTATGTCAGCATCAGCATCTTCTTCTACTTGGTTACAGGAAAATCCTCGTGACTGTAATCTTTTCATCAAAGTTTTTATTATTTTATCCTTATTTTTCTCGTTAGATAAAAAATTTTCTTGCAAAAAAGGTATTTTTGTATGATTTTGATAATCGAACTCTGGAATATTGTCTGAGGTTTTTCTACGACTACGTTCTCCTTTTTTAGTTGATGTAGCTGCTGGTACTGTTGTGACACTAACTGATTTTTTAATTTCGGGATACCCATCAAAGACAATATAGCTGCTTACTGCGTAATGTTTTTCAACATAGCGCAAATATTTATTCATTATCTCTTCTACCGTATCATTTTTTTGCCAATTTTTTTTGTTATCAACGTCACATGTAATCTAACGTTTTTCGAGTAATTAAAGTCTAAATTTTAATAAATACCTCAAAATTATTTATAATAATTAAAAAAAATTTTTCGAATTCAAGATTTTTTTAAATTTTTGCGTTTTCTGAGAAGATTTACCATAGTAACATATATTTTTTTTTTCGCCATCGGAAAGTAGAGATTTCAACGAACAGAAACCATACCAACTTTTTGAAAAAAGCTGATATTTTGACGGGTGAATTTTCGATTGAAAATTAGGGTGTTTTTCCGATATTAATTCAAAATAAGGTGAAAAAAATAAATATTTTTAATCAAATAAATTACAGCGTATTTGGGACATAAAAAGGTAAGTTTTAACAAAATTTCGTTAAAAAAAAAAATTATTGTAAAAGATACAAATAAAAAACCAAAAACTTGGTTTTTTGAATTTTTCACATAAATTTTGAGGTTATGTGAAAAAAGTGTAAATACAAAAGTTTTAGATCTTTTTATTATCTACAACTTTTCCATTCGACTTTTTTCGATAGGACTTTTATTTTTGCCGGAAATAGAGAAAAACCGTTTTTTACCCTTAAAAACTCACCCCCATCCCCTTCCCAACCTCAGATCGCCCGTAAATTATTTTTCCTTTCATTTTTATCATATTTCCCTCCTTTTCTAATGGGTTTCATTCTATTATAATTTTATTTCACTTTTCATTATTTTTAAAGGCTTCTACACTGGTCTATAGATTAAAAATCACTTTATTAGAGATTAGTCGAGACGTCAGTGGATCAATTTAGTAACAAAAGTATATTGTATATTTTAACCAAAATTAGAGCAATTTTATATTTATATTTTATTAACAGAAATCTCTTTTTAAATATGTTTTTAAATCGGCCAATTTCCCCGCTACTAGTTTTATGTTTGGTTTGCAGTCCGGTATGCCAGGGGATTTCCCCGCGAAAAAAAGGGTGCCATAGATATAAGGATATTAAATTAAAAACTGAATAATGACGCTATTTGACAGTTTTTTTTTTTTTATTGAATAGTGGGCAAACGAGCAGACGTATCACCTGATGGTAAGCGATTACCGCCGCCCATGGACACCCGCAACATCAAAGGCGCCACAAGTGCGTTGCCGATCTTTGGGGGATGGGAAAGGGGATGGGGAGAGGCGTTGGGGTATGGGCCTCCGGTATCCTCACTCACTCGGTGAAACACAGTGCAAACGCTATTTCACACCGGTTTTCTGTGAGGCCGTGGTATCACTCCGGTCGAGCCGACCCATTCATGCCGAAGCATAGCTCTCCCACGAGCATAGCTCTCCCACTTATTTTTATTGTGGAATTTCTTAACCTAAATGATACCTCTTACGTGTTTAAAAAATTCAGTACAATGGAGAACCTCCTTCTTTTTAAGTCGATTATAAAAATACTTATGTCAGTGAAAATCTTTAAATCAATATAAGGGTTGAAACAGGTCAATGTTCCACTGGCACGGCCTGACTGTTGATAGGCTTCGTATTCATCGACATGCCTCTGCAGACATAAAACAATATCTACGTACAGTTAACAGGACACGGACAGTAATTGGAAGAAAATTAAAAATGTTTCTAGTAATGTATGATTATTTAGGAGACATAAGGAATGTAATCTTTTGAATTAAACAAAGCATTTTCACAGATTGACTGACTGACCTGACTGCACGGTTGGCCGAGTGGTTTCAGCGGTCGCCATGCTGTTTGCTACTGCGCCAAGTGTCTTGGGTTCAAATCCCACGCGGTACAACACTTTGTGTGATCCACGAATTGATGTCCCGAGTCTGGATGTTCTTTGTGTCCGTTTCATGTATGTTTATAAAGTCCCCCACGACACAGGACATTTATTCCTAATGTGGGAGTTGTCTTTTAAAAAAAGAAAAGAAAAAGAAAGAAACAGATTGATGGGTGGAACATAAAAAAAGTTTATTACTCTTATAAAGGTGTCCTGTACACCTGCCTGTTTACTCGTTAGTTATGCTAAGTTTAATCATAGAAGAAATCTGATAAATATTTAATACTAGCTGAACCCCGCGGTGCTACCCGCGGTACGATGATAACTGCGGGCAACGCCGCGAGGCGAAGCTATATCTTTATAAATAGTAGCCTATGTGTTATTCTGATGTATAAGCTATATTGTGGTAAAGTTTCATTCAAATCCATTCAGTAGTTTTTACGTGAAAGAGTAACAAACATCCATACATACATACATCCATACTTACAAACTTTCGCCTTTATAATAGTATATAGTAGGACTAGCTGACCTTCGCAACATTGTTTACGTCTACTATTGCCCGCAGCCTAATAATTTTCCCCCGTTTTTTAAACATTCTTCATTATGACTCCGCTCCTATTAGTAGTAGCGTGATAATATATAGCCTATTGCCTTCCTCGATAAATGGACTATCCAACACTGACATAATTTTTCAAATCGGAGCAGCGGTTCTTGAGATTAACGCGTTCAAACAAACAAACAAAGTCTTTAGCTTTATAATATTAGTATAGATTCTGGCAATTAGTAGTGTCCCGGCAGGCATGATCATCTCGCCTGGTCGGAGGATCTTCCGTTTGTCATGTTGGGACATGCCACGCGTTCCCCCAGAATCTTATTTTTATTAAAAAAATATTTACTTGCTATTTCGTGTTTCAACGTAGTAATTAAATGCATGATTCTACTATCAAGATGTTGACAAAAACAGCATTTCCATTTTAAAAGCTAATGTTCTTATAATGTCTTCGGACCACTCGCTTTCTGTACTGGTTGGTTGCCCATTACCGTTACTGTATCTACGGACATACTGGAACTACATTTCCGTCTTATATTTAATTCCATATATCACTTAGTTAGCCTTTAGTTTATTAGTTAGATATATAATTACGCGAAACAAAATCTTTTTAACCTATTTCACGAAAATTATGCGAATGGAGGAGTATAAAATTTGGCGCAGTTAAAGTTCATACCTACATAATAAAAAAAAATGGTTGGACACCGATCACTGCCTGGGTAACCATTAGTTTTAAAAAGTACAAAACATTATTGATATTATATACGAGTAGTTATGACTTACGAGTGATACCTTACACATTTCACAATTAGAATATTTATTTTATCATCTTTACGCAGTATAAAATAAAATCGCTTTCCGATCTCGTACTCGTACGTTACGATCTTGAAAACTACGCAAAATAATGTTAAATCAAATTTTCATCGATAGACAAAGTGGTTCTAGAGAGAAAGGTTTAAAACATTACACACACGCGAAGCTATGGTTGCTAGTAATAATAATATTAAACTATTGACAATAGGATTAAGAGCATTGGCTGTAGCATTTTTCTACGTTCTACATCCTTCAGGATTGCGTAGATACTCATAAAACATTGGAAATGTTTGTTCTGTGTTATCCTGTAACTGAAGAAACCACTATAATGAAAGTTTAATTAAACATGTGCATATATTGCTGTAACTCTTTTTATTACCTGAAGCATAAATTGTTGTATTCGATGGTTCTTATTTAGAAACTTTTAGGTCTGGAAACGATACATTTTAAAAGTCGTTTTCAATACCGACGAGGTCATGAAAACTTATCCAAACTCTTCTAAAAATGGATATAAGTCATAGCTTGTATTCATTGTGACATCATTAAATAAATCAAGATAATTTTCGACACGATTTTGTTGACTACATAACACATATTTTTACGAGCTCTTTCATAGATTCAGCGCAATAGAACTGCTACTTATTTCTTGTGGGACGTGCAACCGCAAATGTCATCTGTTTACAAATAAAACATAAAAAATTTAAAGGTTACTGGGTAATATGGATAATAATCTGGAAGCACTTTTTACTAATGTGGTAAAAGTGTACTTTAACGTGACCTTATGAGAACACGAAATTGTAATTTATAATGCGAACTTTCATACAGTAATGTTTTGAAGAAAAAGTACAGATTTAAAGATTAAAGATTGTACAGATTAAATAGTTTGCAATTGAGTCCACATGCGGAATCGTAAACATTTACGAAGTATAAAAACTAATTTAATATTGAAATATGACATTACAATGCATAGGTTAGTGCTATTTCGAATATTCGAGGTCACACGAGACGCCCGTTAGGTATGCCCTAAAAAATAAGCTTTACAATATAATACCAAAGATTTCCATAATTTTTCCGTGGGAGAGCCACGCTTCGGCATGAATGGGCCGGCTCGACCGGAGTGATACCACGGCCTCACAGAAAACCGGTGTGAAATAGCGCTTGCGCTGTGTTTCACCGAGTGAGTGAGGATACCGGAGGCCCATACCCCATCCCCTCCCTCATCCCTCTCCCCAACCCCCAAAGGCTGGCAACGCACTTGTGACGCCTCTGGTGTTGCGGGTGTCCATGGGCGGCGGTAATCGCTTACCATCAGGCAATACGTCTGCTCGTTTGCCCCCTATTCTATATAAAAAAATACTGATGTTATTTTACTGCATACATACAATATTACAATATGGCTTGTCTGAGCGCAGCTAGAACACAATTATATGACTAAATAGACATATTCTTCCCAGACAGACTAATCTAAATGTCACACCAGAATACAAGAGTGTACTTATACTAATTATTATTACAAAATACTAAACGTGTGTTACTTGTAAAATTGGCACTCAATCTTGTTGAGCGTGTTTGTAATTTATCTGTGTGTTAATAGGTCTCGTACTGTTTACTACTTTGCCAAAGGCCAACTAAAATATATGTTAGAATGTAATTGATAACCAAATACATTAATGTTCACTGTATACAGGTAAGATGGAGCCTAAAGAGTGCCAAAACTATTAATCTTTAGGTTTAAACATTGTAATATTCTTTATATTTAATTTAATTTTTGGTTAATGAGGTACACCCGTGGCGCCAGACGAGGCAGAAACTAGAAGAAACAAAACTAGTTCGGCATTGTCGAAATACACATGTTAGAAAAATCGTAACTTATAAAAGTGTTTTTTTAATAAAACACAAAATTGAAAATGTATTAAATCATGAACGAAGAAAATACGCTTCGGCAGTATGTCACAAAAGAAACTACGATTATGATGCATTATACCAGCGTTTTCACACAATAGTGTGCGTAGATAGTTCTGGCACCGCGCCAATGAAAACATTTTATATTACAGGTTCGTGGTGTTTCTGTTTTAAATACCTAAATACTATCAACATACCAAAAGAACAACATAAAGTAAAATCGATAACACATTTTTTATTTATTTATTGTTTCCAATATACATTTTTATACATTTACAGACACAGTGATGAAAACTGCTTCACGAAGACCTCGCAGGATCTATCTGGGTGGCAGTGAGTCGCTAAAAGCTATGTAATTAAATAAAACTATGTAATTCAATAAAACAAAACAAAATAAAATACAAAACAAATCAACACTTGCAGACTTAATCCATGCTACTCATGAAATGAAACATGCAACTGGATATATTTCTTCATTCTCTACAGATTTCTTGCCGAATCTTGTATATAAGAATGACATTTGGAAGCCGAACAACTAGAGTCATTAATGTAACGTTTTGAAACTGCCTGTAAAAGTCTACAAAAAAAAAGAAAATTTGAATTTGCTTCACTCTCTCATTGAAGCGGCATGAGCATGGCTCTCGTTGCTTAATGCATTATTTACCTCTGTAAAGTTATTAAGAAAGTAATATATGTTGTACTGCATTCGTAGTTATAAATACATCTACGCTTGATAATTTAATTACGGATTGAAATCAGTTTATTAGTATTGGAGGAAAGTTTTAAGTATGAGTCGACATTAATAATGAAAGATAGTTTACAGACTTAATAGTTTTACAGAATTATTATCGCTAAGTAATATTAGGAAGCAAGTGTGATGTTTGATTTTATATCTAACCGTGGAGCAATACGACAGGTAGTCGCCATACGTATATGTGTGCGTTCCTCTCTGTCAAAATATAAGCCCTATAGTCGTTCCAATACTTTATTTAACTTTTGACAGATCACGCACATAAAGATTTGTAATAATTTTTGATACAATGTACTACAGATAATACTGTACTTTATGGGCGGGCTCCGCCTACTTAGGGATGTGTCATTCGTAATTAATGACCACAGACTATAAAAACGGTTTTGAAATAAATCGATTATCGATTATATTAATAAAACATACAATAAAATTATTGTGATTATATTTTATATCAAATCACGTAAAAAGCTTTATTATTTTGCATTAAAATGCCCTAAATGTCTCTGTTTCAATGCATAAATAATTTGCGTAATGAAAACAGTTCCATCGTACTCGTACCTAGTAATGGGATCGAATGTATTCGCCGCAAATTAATGAATCTAAAATAATTGTTTAGACTTACTATAGTTGGTTCAAATAAAAACTACCTGCAGTACCTACTTGTAATGAACAGGTACAAAATGTTGAAATTCGTAGTAATTTACGGATTAAAAATAAAACAACCAAAAGAGGTACTGTAATACTAATTTTAATTATAAAGAATCGTCTTCTTCGTATGACCAGGAATCATCATCACTTGAGTTCTCAGTAATATTGATTATCATTTCTTGGATAGATAAATTGTCGAATGCAACATCCCGATCCCAATCCGACATTATCACCTTCTTTGTTTTTTCTACAACATTCGCCCAGTTTTCTGGAGTTACTTTTTCACACGCATTTTTCAGTAAATTCAGCATTTTTCTTGCGGTGAAAGGAGGAGTTGTATTGTTCCTCGCAGCATATCCTTTAACTTGTGCCCAGATCATTTCAATTGCATTATATTAGCAGTGATATGGGGGAATTCTGAGGACGGTATGCCCATGCTCTGCTGCCATTTCATCTATGACGTATCGTTTTGGCAGCTTCTTTGTTTTTAATATCTTTACTAACTCTACTTTTAGTAGGGACTCATTCACCTCTTCGCCATTGTCACGGAGCCAGTTTATAATTTCATGTTTTTTGTTGGCCTGTGTTGGTATTTTATTAATTTGACGAGAGTGATAAGGTGCATTATCAATAAATATTATTGATGGCTCTTCGAGTGATGTAAGCATTTCTCTGAACCACTTTTCATACACGTTCGAATTCATCTCCTCATGATAATCTCCTGTTTTCTGGGATTTAAAAGCTAATAGAGCGCCTGGCACAAATCCTTTTACTGTTCCTGCATGACAAATAATCAGTCGTTCGCCTTTTCCCATTGGTACTGTAGAAGTGGAGCCAACGGTGTTGTCAGTCCAAGTTTTTGACAGCGTATGATTCGCATTGAGCCAAGTTTCATCTGTGAAAACAACATTCGACCAATCTTCCAATTTTTTTGCTTGTCTTAAAAAATCGCATCTATACAAAGCAATATCATTGCGTTCCATTAAAATTTTTCGTTTGTCACATTTTTGGAATAACATTCCAATGTCTTTCAATACCTTTGTCAGAGAAGATTTTTGACCACGGAACAAACCACTATTTCGAAGAGATTGTGTTAGTTTTTTTAATGTTGGAATCTCTTTTCTTTGGTAATAGTCGTATATATGACGACGAATAGCATCAGCGTCAAAATTGTCAACGGCTGTAACTTTACTAGGCGGACGTTTTTTCTTAGGTGTAGATAGCTTATTCTGTTCCATGCCACTGCTGCCGTAGCCTTCTTTTGTTATTTTTGCCACTGTTGGAGCACTAATACCTAATGCTGCTGCAACACGGTCTCTAACTTGAGTCACTGGTATAAGAGGCCCACCATTACGGCTTTCCTTTTCAAAGTATTCACGAAGTCGCAAGACAAACTCTCTTGTTTGTCCTTTGAGTACTTTCTTTTTTGGCATTTTGACAGTAACGAAGGCAGGAACGATACGCTCAACTCAACCAAACGTGAGAATTCACAAATAAATCAATACGGAGGAATATAAATACTCAACTATATTGAAGGTTACTCATTGAAATACTGTAGATTATTTTAAAATAGACATAGAGAGATTTAATAAAGATCATCAATAGTTTAACAAATACAATATTAACCACTGAATTACAACACAATACAATAATACATTTTGAAAATTCAGTCCCTTTTATATATTTTTTCATGACATAGAACCGTCATATTTGAACAACATTCTTTTAATCCATTTCTTCTTTATTTTGACAAAGGAGGTCGCACATTGAAACACATAGAAATATGAAGTACGAAATTATCTATAAAATAATGAGTTTGTTAAATCGATTAAAACTTCTTAATGCATAAAATCGATCGATGAAAGAAATCGAATAGGTAACGGGTCAGGGTATCACTATTTGCCCCCCAACTGTATCCCTACGTTGTCGTCGTGGCGGGGCTTGCGTGGGTCAATGATCTCTGGGGCTATGCCGGTAGAGCCACTCATGCCGGATTGGCCCAGAAGGAGACTCCAGACTAAACAGGATACCTGACGGAGTCTAATTTTAGACTGCCGTGACGTTGACGTGCAGACGTCATGCCGCGCTCTAAGCGTCCCTCTGATCTAGCAGAAGGCGTATTAGAGAGCGAGTAGCTTTTAGAGGATTCGGTATTCTTCAGCTCATCAGAAGAGACTGGACGAGTGAAGGTAGGAGCCGGAATGGAATCCAGGAGCGGATAAACTCACTGCTCTCGCTAGGGCCAACAGGCGCTAGCGTTGTCGCCGGTGAGGGAGGGTTAGCCACCCTCTCGCATTTCGGAACCAACAGAGTCTCAACAACGACCCGACTGGTGGCTCCAGGAGGGTATGCTGAGAACCTGTTGGCCGAAGGGCTTGCCTTAATTGGCCGGCCCATGACAAGGACAGTCTATAAAACCCGACAGTAAAGTCGTTAAAACCTGTGGATACCGGCCGACCTCTGCAGTATATAGGCTTATCCGGGTGCAGGGGGCACCGCCCGGATGGACTTTATTTCCCCCATACTCGTGGGATTACAAATGAATTGCAACTCAAACCTAAATGAAACAACGGACGGATTTATATCAAACAACGAAACTGGCAATGAAAAAGGACTTTTGGAACGAAGAGAAAAGGCGAGCGAGGGGGTGGAACGGCGGTTGCGACAGCGGTCGCAATCGTCTAGAACTATTTCCAGGCCTTCCACTCCACTTTCTTTGGATGGGAGGGACCGAACTGAGGAGAGCGATAGTTCAGCCTCCATGAGATGTGAGAGGGAAAAACTTCCGCAGTCTAGGAAGCGCGGGATCTTGCGGTCCGATACTGAGGACGGATCTGGCCTTATGGCAAAACGAGCACACAGTGAGCCGGATGCAGAGCCTAAAAACCGTAGCTCAGAAGAGGTTAGCGCCCACATGCTGCGAAGTCTGGCTGATGTGGAAGAAATCCTGGACAAACCTCGCAGTACAAAGGCGGAAATAATGAGCTCCATACGCCGAGTTCTGCAGACTCTGCAGAGCGGTGTTAAGGAGCTCTGCAATCAGGCGGTGTCACGCGAGCGTGAGCTTGCGAACCAATTAAAGGATCTCCAACAAGAAATCCAATCCCTCAGCCGTGCGAAGGCGACGGCGCCATCTTCAGCCGTACCGATCACAAAGGTGCCAAGAAAGATCCCAACGCCTCCATCAACTTCGAGAACCAAGCCGACAAGCGATACCGCGGGAACTGTACCAGTAGCTCACCCGGTAAGAAAGAACCACCCGGACTGGGAGCAAATTGAGGTCATCATGAATAGAGAGTTTGCTCGATTCCAGTCCGGGCTTTTAGATAGGTTTTTCCCTGAAAGAGGTGCCAGACCTCCTCTAGGTCAGGGGCGGTCTACGGCGACATATGTGGCCGCTGCTAAAGCGGGGTTCACAACCCAGCTAGCAGCTAGGGCAGCCAGGCCAGCAGCAGCGTCAACAACAGTGCCTCAAAAGGCCATCCAGGGGAAAGGAAAGGGAAAGGGAAAGGGAAAGGGAAAGTCGACGACTAATCCAGCCCAAACTCTAACCTCAACCCAAGTTTCGACCCTGGCTGACTCTGCGCAGCCTCCATCGGAGGGGGGCTGGTTGGTAGTCGGGAATAAGAAGAGGCGGAAGGCTGCCAAAAAGGCTGCAGCCGACGCCGCTGCGATAGGAGCGCCGAGGAGACTCCGCATCCCCCGTTCTGCGGCCGTTGTCGTTACCCTGACAGCGGAGGCAGTGGAGAGGGGCTTGGGGTACGCTGATGTCTTGGCGAAAGTCAAGGCTAAGGTAAACCTCAAGGCTCTCGAGATACCGGGCGTCCGGTGTAAAAATACACGCACAGGAGCCCGACTACTCGAGATCCCCGGTGCCACCAGTGGCCCCAAAGCCGACGCCCTTGCGGCTAAGATAAGAGACTCGCTGGATGCAGCTGACGTTCGAGTGTCCAGGCCCATAAAATGCGCTGAAGTACGCATTACGGGTTTGGACGACTCTGTCTCAGCGGACGAGCTTAGGCTCGCTGTGAGGGAGGCTGGAGGCTGCCCTCTGGAAAACGTAAAGGTCGGAGCTATACGCTTCGGCTTCAGTGGACAGAGGGCAACGGTTGTCAGCTGCCCTATTGCGGCGGCCCAAAAGGTCGCTGAGGGGCGTACCCTTTTAGTTGGAGGTTTCCTGAGGGCGCAGGCACGTCTCCTGCAGTCCCGACCGGCCAGATGCTACCGGTGCCTGTCGGTGGGTCATGTGGGCGTAGAGTGCACGGCGGACATCACCGTTGGTGATCTCTGCTTCCGCTGTGGCCAACCCGGTCACAAGGCAGGTAGCTGCAACGCACCGCTGCGGTGCTTTAGGTGCGCAGCGGGGGGCAAATCTGCCGACCATAGGGTTGGCAGTAAAGCCTGCGCTCTGTCAGGACTAAAGCTGGGAGGTAGGCCTTCTAGCTACCCTCCGGAGGGTGCAAAGGGTGCCGCCAGTTCGCGGCAAGGTTCGCGGCGGAATGCGGAGATGGAAATCCAATAATGGATTCACATCTTCGCATCCTCCAGGCGAATGTGGGCCACGGTGCTGTCGCTCAGGATCTTCTGCTCCAGAGCATGGCACAGTGGTCCATTCACATTGCCGCTGTTGCCGAGCCATACACCCATCGGTTTCTGGGGTCTGCCTGGGTTACCGACTTAGATGGCTCGGCAGCACTGGTGCACGGCACCGCTGCTGGCACCCCTCCCTTTGCTGTGGTTGCAAGGGAACGGGGTTGCATAGCGGCAGTGGTTGGGGATATAGCGGTCGTGGCCGCTTATTTCACGCCGAACCGAGACATAACTGAGTATGAGCAATGGCTTACTCAGTTGGCCGTCGTTGTTGACGCCTGTCGCCCTCATCCGGTTCTTGTGCTCGGGGACTTCAATGCCTGGTCGGAGGCCTGGGGTTCCCGTCGCACGAACCCGAGGGGTAGGGCACTGGAGAACTGGGCTGGAAGATTCGGTCTAGTTGTCCTGAATCGGGGTTCCGTACCCACATTCGTGACGGTGAGGGGCAGTTCGATTGTGGATATCTCGTTCGCCTGCCCCTCGCTGGCGAACCGTATTCGGGACTGGCGCGTCGTTGTGGGAGAGGAGACAGGTTCGGATCACCGATACGTTCGGTTTGAGGTCTCCGCTCCCGCGGATGGCGTGCCGGCTGGACCGATTCCACCTGAGCCGCGTTGGGCGCTCAAGCACTTGAATCGGGAGCTCCTCCTAGAAGCCGCCATCGTACAGGCCTGGGCTCCTACGCCGGAAGGGCCTGTCGATGTAAATGCCGAGGCAGAATGGTTTCGGGAGGCAATGACCCGCGTCTGCGATGCGGCGATGCCTAGGGTTAAACCCAATACTGCGAGGCGCCGGGTCTACTGGTGGTCGCCGGAGATCGCTAGGCTACGACAAGCCTGCGTGACCGCGCGCCGTCGGTGGTCCCGGTTCCGCAGAAGGCGTCGCCGTCCTGAAGATGCGGTCACCCGAGAGGCGGAGCTGTTGGTGGAATACAGGGGTGCCAAGAGGACCCTTCAGGCAGCGATAAAGAGGGCCAAGAGCGAGGCCCGCTGCGAGTTGCTGGAGACACTGGAGCGGGATCCATGGGGGCGCCCTTACCGCATGGTTAGGGGCAAGATGCGCCCGTGGGCCCCGCCGTTGACCCGGTGTCTTCAGCCAGATCTGCTTGAGGTGGTCGTCGGCACCTTGTTTCCATCGCGTTTGGTGGAGCACACTCCACCACAGATGGCTCCGCCTACGGTGCCTGAGGCGCCTAACGTGGATAATGACGACGTGCCTGAGGTCACTCGGGCAGAACTAGCGCTGGCGGTGCAACGGTTAAAAGCTAAAAGCACCGCCCCAGGACCCGATGGCATTCCAAGCCGAGCGTGGGTCCTGGCTCTAGACGATGAGGCGCCGGCTCTCGAGCCCCGACTGAGAGGGTTGTTCAGCGCATGTTTCGAACAGGGCCAGTTTCCGACATTGTGGAAGACGGGGAAACTGGTCCTCATCCGAAAGGAGGGGCGCCCGGCGGACTCACCATCCGCCTACCGGCCCATAGTGTTGCTTGACGAGGTGTGCAAACTCTTTGAAAGAGTGATTGCATGGCGCCTCGTCAAGCACCTCTTCAGAGTAGGGCCGGATCTGGCGGACAACCAGTACGGTTTCCGTCAGGGGCGCTCCACCGTGGATGCGATCATGCGCGTGAAGGCCCTGGCGGAGGCAGCAGTTTCCCGGGGTGAAGTGGTGTTGGCGGTGTCCTTAGACATCGCCAACGCGTTCAATACTTTGCCCTGGAGTTGCGTCAGGGAGGCACTTGTGTATCACCGAGTGCCTCCCTACCTCCGCCGTATAGTTGGGGCATATTTGTCGGAGAGAGCCGTTATCTACCCGAGTAGGACCGGTCTCGGTCGACGAGAAATGTCGTGCGGTGTCCCGCAGGGGTCGGTCTTAGGTCCGCTCCTGTGGAACATTGGCTACGACTGGGTGCTCCGCGGTGCATTCTTAGATAGTATCGCCGTCACGTGTTATGCGGATGACACGCTTGTGACGGCGACTGGCGGGACGCACCGTGAGGCAACCCTGAGGGCCACGGCCGGGGTTGCCCAAGTCGTCGAACGAATCCGGCGGCTGGGTCTCGAGGTGGCTCTGCACAAATCCGAGGCTTTGTTTTTTCACGGGCCTCGGAGCAAGCCACCTGATCGACTCAGCCTCATAGTAGGAGGCACTCGCATCGGCATCGAGCCCTCTATGAGGTATTTGGGGCTCGTACTCGACGGCCGATGGGACTTCGGATACCACTTCCGAAGTCTGGTCCCCAAGCTGGTTGGCGCAGCGCATGCATTGGCACGGTTGCTGCCAAACATGAGGGGGCCCGATGACTCCTGCAGGAGACTCTACGCGGGGGTTGTGCGGTCCATGGCCCTTTATGGGTCCCCAGTGTGGGCGGAGGCCCTGAAGGCCAGCACTATAGCGCTATTGCGGCGACCGCAACGGGTGCTGGCCATCAGGATCATAAGGGGGTACCGTACGATCTCTTTTGAGGCGGCAAGTCTCCTGGCCGGAACTCCACCATGGGACCTGGAGGCGAGAGCCCTTGCGGCCCTTTACCAGTGGCGCAAGGAGGCGCGGGAGTTGGGTAGGAGTCCTGAGACTCGAGAAATCGAAGATCAGAAAGCCCAACTCCGCCAGGTCCTTGTGGAGGAATGGAAGGAACGACTTGGGCAACCGAGCGCTGGGCACGCCGTTATTGCGGCGGTAAGGCCCGTTATGGAGGATTGGCTCGAGAGGCATCACGGGAGCCTCTCATACCGGCTGACGCAGGTGATCACCGGAAAAGGATGTTTCGGAGATCACCTGTGTTTGATCCGCAAAGAGCCAACGCCTGAGTGCCACCACTGCGATGGCCAGACCGTGGACACGGCGCTCCACACGCTGGCAGGATGTCCGGCGTGGGACGAGCCAAGGCGTGATCTCGTGGCGGCCATCGGGGTGGGGGTTCTCTCGCTCGGTAACATGATTGCGGCCATGTTGCGGAGCGAGAGCGCGTGGAACTCTGCCGTCTCTTTCTGCGAGCAAGTTATGCTTGCGAAGGAGATGGCGGAGCGGGACCGGGAGAGGTTTAGAACTCTCCCTGCCCGCCAGGCCCGGGAACGGGCCAGGTACCGCAGACGACTCAGGCGGCGGAGATCGCTAAACGATCTCCGTCCTCCATAAGCGCATGCCTGAGGGTGACAGGTGAGGCCACCAGTCACCTTAGCAGAAGCAGGCCGGGGTGGCGGCGCGAGCTCTGTAAAGTGCTCGCGCCTCTCTTATAGTATAGGAATGTTTGGGTTCCTACACGGGAGGGGGCCACCTACAAACAATGGGTGGCCCGAGGTACGTCGGGGTTTCAGGGATTTCCTTCCGAGGGTGCACCTGGTTCCCCGGCTTCTAGTACCCCAGACGGTGTGCGGTTTTGGTCGGTTCGAGTCCGACATAACCACAAGTGGTATCCGAGGGGATTTCCGCACAAAAAAAAAAAAAAAAAAAAAAGGGTATCACTATTTGATTAAGTATTAGAGCTGTCAAAAGTTAAATAAACTATTGGAACGACTATAGTGGTTGCAATACACTGTTATGACAGAATGAGTTATTGTGTGCGTGAAATTGTGAATGTTTTGTTTAAATTGTTATGTGTGAGTTCGTGGCGACAGGCGATTGTTTTTGTATGTGAGTCAAAATAATTGTATATGTGTGAACATTTCCCCTTTTTTTGGAACGAAGTTCCTTATGGCGCGTTGTGTAAGGGGGCTAGACGGAAAAATTGTCACGACACAATTTGTTGACACGACACAATTTGTTGTCACGACACAATTTGTTGTCACGACACGACGACGACACACACAGATATTTTCGTTTCGTCTTTCTATTTCGAACTTCGTTCCATCCGGGTGTCCCTTGACACCTCTCAAGTTTTTTTCCTCCATGCGGAAATCCCCTCGCGAATCCTACTGGTGGCATATCGGACTTGAATCGACTAAAACCGCACGCCGTCTTGGGTAATAGGAGCCGGGGAACCAGGTGCACCCTAGTAAGGAAAACCCTGGAACCCCGACGTACCTCGGGCCCCCGATTGTGTGGGAACCCCGATGTTCCCTTTACTGTCCCCTAGGGTGCGCACGATCTGTGTGAACATGTTCCCTCGCAAAATATGACAGACTATTTTGAATAGGGAAAAGACTCTATGGCTTTTCTCCTCTGGTCAGCCAGAACTATTCTATATATCTAACTATACACATATATATATATATATATATATAAAACTATAACTGTATATTTAGGTAAATGACAAAAAGTATGACAAAATTAAGATGTATATATTTTTTAAAGTTTCTTAAGGAATCTCTCTAAATTTGACCTTGACCGCGAAAAGATATCTTGAAGAGATTCCAAGAAAAATACAGGTGATCCATTTATGTGGTATAAAATATTCATGTTAGTGTTGGAGCACGATTCGATTTATAAGAAGGTCAATCTATAAACTAAATTGATAACAGCTGTACGATTCTGTTCCATTCTTGCAAGATATCTAGTCGTTTCTGTGCATCTAAAATAACAATTCAAAAAGGCGAAATTTTGCTGAAGAACATATTTGTATATTAATATACACTATTCGCTGATGCATATAGGCAAGAACGACGTGTATGGACGTACATGATGGCTATTGCATGTGCAGTCTGGCGAGACTTAGAAACTTTCTCTGACATATGTACCTAAAATTGCTGATTATTTTCTTCCACAGTGGTATGTAACATTAGCAGAAATCTATACTAATATTATAAAGCTGAAGAGTTTGTTTGTTTGAACGCGCTAATCTCAGGAACCACTGTGCAGATTTGAAAAAATCTTTTAGTGTTGGATAGTCCATTACAGGCATTATATGCAGCTATAGGCTATACAGAATGGAGCCCCAATGAAGAATGTTTAAAAAAGGGGGGGAAATTATTACGCTACGGGCAATAGTAGATGTAAACGAGGTTGCGAGGGTCAGCTAGTATTAAATTTTTTTGGATTTCTTCTATGATTAAACTTACGAGCTAACGAGCAAACAAGCAGGTATAAGGGACACGTTTATAAGAGTAATAAACTTTTTTTTATGTTTCACCCACCAATCTGTGAAAATGCTTTATTTTAATACAAATATTAGAAAAAATATTTCAGTGTTGGATAGTCCATTTATCGAGGAAGGCTATATGCTATATATCATCACCCTAATACCAATAGGAGTGGAGCACCAATGAAGATTGTTTCTAAAACGGGGGAAAATTTACACGCTACAAGCAATAGAAGTCGCAAACGAGGTTGCGTGGGTTAGCTAGTATGTTAATACGGTGTTAGAATTAACATGGCAATTATAGGTACTCGTTCAAGGGAACCATAAATGTTAAGCATTTAAATTGTAGTACCGAACACAAAGTATTCACTAGAGCGCAGAGGTAAATAAAATTGTTTGGAAATTGGATTTAATTGTTCACATATATGTACTTATTATAAACGTTCCTATTTTGGGAACCAAACTATTTTTAATATTAAAACGGTAGTCTATCTCCTCTATTGGATCTTTTAAAATACATTTAATTGTTAGTTAACTTTCTGTCTTTAATCTATACATTTAATATATAGTTTGTTTGAACGCGTTAAACTCAGGAACCGCTGGTCCGATTTGAAAAAGTTTTCAGTTATGCATAGTCCATTTATCAAGGAAGGCTATAGGCTATATATCATCACGCTAATAGGAGCAGAGCACGAATGAAGAATGTTTCAAAAATGGGGGAAAATTTTCACGCTATGGGCAATAAAAGACGCAAACGAGATTGCGTGGGTCAGCTAGTAATTAATAAGCTTCGGGGTCATAATTACACCTACCACTAGGCTGCTGCATTGAAACATGGGATTTTTTTTTGCGGACACAGCGACTATGTAAGAGCTAAGATAGTTTTTCTGATAGTCTAATCATAAAACCAAACTCTATTTCAACATGAAAATTTTGAAAGTTAAATAATTCCAATGCTATTGACGTAACTATTTATTACTCACCAAACCACAATTTTAATTCATGAAATATTTATTATTTAATGACGTACCGAATTAGTGGGTAATCTTATTAATACTTAAAGCACAAACTGTCTAGGTACAAGTGTAATAAACCCGTAAATGAGTTGGCTTTACATAGGTAAGCCTAGATACTTTGCGGTCGCGAATCACGCGGGAAAGTATTAGCGGCCTATTCTGATATTTATAAAGACAGGTTCAATACTATATCATGTTAGTATGATATTTGAAACGATTGTTTTTTAATATACTCGTATTATATCCATCCGTAAGGTGATTTATGCGCTTATGTGTTCTACTACAAGTTTAAGTACCTATAGCGAATAATAGAGAGAGTTGTGCTAATTTCTTTAAAGGATAAAACTGTTAATGAGGCTATGAGGCCACCTTACAAAGATCCAAAGTTTCCGAGACATCTATAGCTATGAACGTGCTATAGTA
Source organism: Spilarctia lutea (assembly GCA_916048165.1). Classification (NCBI taxonomy): domain Eukaryota; kingdom Metazoa; phylum Arthropoda; class Insecta; order Lepidoptera; family Erebidae; genus Spilarctia; species Spilarctia lutea. Next base: position 18,825,481 of record OU696471.1, on the reverse strand, counting down.
GCAATGGGCTGGCATAAGAGATCATGGCCGCTGGAGCAAAATTTGTCTTAGAGAGGAGACCACAAATCAGTCTACGAAAATTGCCGCGTTGCTAGATATATTTTTATTTAAATTGGGATTTTGAAACGTTTTAGTAAAAAAAAGTGGATTTCTTTCGCCGATAGCGGTACACAGTAAAAAAAGATATTTAATCTTTACGACATATGAATGTATGAGGACTAAAAAAGGTCGTTCTCAATATTCTCAGTATAGGATTTGGATTGGACTTTTGAAGAAAGGACCATAGTATTGAGTCGGTCGGTTTGATAATTCGACATTGACAAGTATTAAAAACAATTTGAACGTTCCGTTATAGGTAGTATCTAGTCAGTTTTCTTTTAATATTTAAAGTATTTAATTTAGGGCAAACTGCTTCTTATTATTATCTTTAAATTGATACACTAGCCAATAGTGTATTATATATAAACTAATAACCAATAATATATAAATCATACTTGTTAGATATGATGTGTTTAATATAATTAGCTGTGTAACACAGAACAATAATTTCGACAATGCAGAAACGTAACTGAGAACAGACTTGTGAGTTGAGATTAGATATTGAAACTAGTTTCAACTGAGTAGAACTCAAAACGCCTTCTATAATAAGAGCGACGCTTGAGATTCGATCATAACTTGCAACTCGATTCAGCTGATCGGAGATCAAACGATACCTACTTGAGACGCCTTCTGTAATACGGGCCTTAAATTTAGTAATATTTAATTCTTGATATATGCTTGAAAATTATGATATATAAATACGAGTATGAATGTACATAAGCTGAACTAAGTAAAAAAATACAGCTGACGTTATACTGCGGTCCGTTTTGGATTCCATGACTACAATTAACGATTCGTCCATCAATTTAACTTATAACGTGCATACTTAGAAAAAAATAATGATAGAAGTTTACCTAACTTCGATACTTTCTTACATCACCACTTTCTCAATAACCTGGTTAGACAAATAATCCAAATGGATTTATATCTACATATATATTCGTATATAAAACTGTTTAGCATACAATACTAGCATTCAAAGTTGACCGGTTGGAAGTTGAGTTTTCTCTGTCCCGCTTCACGCTATTCAAGCATTCCTTGGACACCTTGCCTGTCAATGACACCACTTGTTGCCAATTTCATCCTGGTCAAAGTGAATCACTGTGATCACCGACTTGTACGAGGCACTCTGAACATAAACTTCAAGCTAGAACTCATGAGAAAAGTAAAAGCACTGTTGGGGTTTCAAAGATGCAGTTATATATACAAGGTTATGTTATATAAACAAGAATAACTTATAAAACCAAAACAAAAGAGGTTGGAGATCTCAGAGTAGGTATCTATTAAGTTCCTAGTAGTATTAGTATAGTAGTATTAAGCTCCTTTAGTATTTTGTTTTTTATAAAAGTTACCTTATTCCTAGCACCGTTTTGTTAGGCGTATTTTATTTTATCCCATATGGTGAATGTTGTATGTACATGTAATAGGCATGCATGCTTAGATAATATTGTTTTATATTTTTTTTTTTAAAGTGTATCGTATGTGTGCTGTTGTTATACCTAAATAAATTCGAAACGGAATCAAGAAACATTCAAATATTTTAGGTTGAAATCAGACCTACGATTTTAGTCGTAGATGTGAGTTATTTTCGTTAAGTAATGAGTATATCAGAACACCGGTATTTGCTTTCTTACTAATACATACATTATACATGCATAGTAGGAATCAGTGGGGCGATTAAAAGGGTGTTCAATGAACCATTACCTAATGTGTCCTCACAAAAAAATATAGCCGAGCGATAAAAAATTATTCCCTCTGAGGATTGTATACAACATGGTAACTTAGTAACACTACATTTTTTTTATTATATAGGGGTTAAACGAGCTGACGTATCGCCTGATGATAAGCGATTACCGCCGCCCATGGACACCCGTAACACCAGAGGCGTTACAAGTGCGTTGCCGGCCTTTTAGGAAGGAGTACGCTCTTTTCTTGAAGGTTTGAAGGTCGTATTGGTCTGGGAACACCGCAGGCGACAGCTCACTCGTGACCCGATAGAGTTATTGGCGAACATACATTTTTAAGGCTTTTGACCAGATCAAAAAGAAAATTCAACAACACACAAACATTATCCAAATATTCACTGTTTCTAAAAATTTTAAGCTAAAAGCGAGTTTTCTGTAAAGATCTTTCTGTACCATATCTGTAAGCTAGTAGAAACTCACTGATTTTTCAGCACGGTTGGGTCGGCCCGACCATGGCGGTACTACCCTCCCACAGAAGACCAAACTAACGTAGCAGCATTCGTGCTGGCCCAATGATATAATAGCATCTTAATAGGCCGCTATATGGTCACCATTAAATTTTTTTTTTCTTTTTTCCTAGTTAGACACGCGAAATGCTGAATTATTGCATTGACTGCATTCGCATCGCACCATGCTCTTGCTTACCATCAGGCAGAGAAAGGTCACTTTGGCAGGTTAGTACATAAAAATATATGGAAATATTATTATTGAAGTGAAAACTTCTTTAGCGGCGCTGTGTACTTTTTTGGAATGGGTAAAAATGTATAAACTCGCGTCAGGGCGTCAGGTCACGTGTCCTGATCGAAAAAATTCGTAAGACGGATGTTTATTGTTAACAGCGCCATCTACCGATATACTTTGGTAGCATTCGTTTTTCTAGATAGTGGTCCTTTCTCAATATGATTTTATATACTTAAAGTTAATATTTCAGTATCTTAAAGTGATTTAAAATAAATTCAAATAACGATTTTCTACTTACACAAAACTTTTTGTAAATCAAAAAGATTGTTTACAATTTTTTTGAAAACAGCGACATCTATTAGAGTATCAAATCTTTACTTCCATTTACTACTTACAATCATAATAATTTTAAGTTCTTTTTATTGCACACTATTAAAAAAAGCATAGGTGTTCATTTCAGGTAAGTTAAAACAACCGTTTGTTTATAGTTATGAGTTTTCACTTCTGTCGGCAGTGCTTATGACTGCTTTGTGTTTTTTTATTTTTTAATGAATAGTGTGCAAACGAGCAGACGCATCACCTGATGGTAAGCGATTACCGCCGCCCATGGAAACCCGCAATACCAAAAGCGTCAAAAGCGCGTTGCCGACCTTTGGGGGATGGGGAGAGGGAATGGGGGAAGGGGTTGGGGTATGGGCCTCTGGTATACTCACTCACTCGGTGAAACACAGTGCAAGAGCTATTTCACACCGGTTTTCTGTTTTCTAAAGCGCATAAATTAAATATGTAAATATATTAACTTATATATTTTTAGCTTTCTAATATGTTTTGCACATTTCTCCGAACTGTCAACAAATACTTACGTCTCACTTATCGAGTTGATGTGGAATGTGACAGAATAAGTCTGTCGACGAGAGCGTTTACGTTATGTCGTAAGGCTTCCGAATGGTGTTGGAAAAACTTACTGACGGGAAATGAGAACATTATTACTACTTTTGTCACATCCATACTATAAATAAACTTAATAAGTTACTAAAATTTGAATCTCTATGGCCGAACTGCGGTCACTTTAAACTCATAAACAAACTAGGCTAACTCTAAATCGTAAATAAAGAAACTTAGTTATACATAACTAGATATGACATATTACGATTGATTTAACTGCACCTAGATACCAAAATATTTGTAATGAGCAAGATAAGAGAACAAATAATTATCGTTTGTTCTGTGTGACATGAAATAAAATGCTAAGGAATCTTTCTATTAAAATCTTTCGAATCTTCCTTGCCATTACATCCGTGTAAATAATTGATAACAAAAAAAAGTAATTTTAAAACTATAATCCAATTACGTAAAACCTTTTTATTAAAAAATGAAAAGCCTATGTCACCGGGGACGTTCCTCAGAATCGATTGACACCTCGTTTATTAAAATCGATTTAATAGTTTAGACACTACTGTGGAATATACAAAACTATAACCCTTCCTTTTGTTTGGATAAAAAGATTCAACAAACTTACTCATGAATTATAATAATATTTTATTTTACGGGTAAAATAAATTCTCCTCTAGTACCTCCTCTAATACTTCTATACTATTCGATTAAAATACTTGTTAAGTATCTATTAGATTGTTTTCCGCTATCCTTATACCTACTTATAAATATCATCAACAGCTTTTAAAAGCTTATTTCCGTAGAACAGTTTATGGCCCACTTAATTATACAAGCTCTTTTGTTTCACAAGACTGTTATATATCACGTTCGAACAGTATTGGTGTTGCATCGTAGTCATGTTTATTTTGAATATTAAATGTAAATCGTTATCAGGTTGAATAAAATTTCATTCAGACAAACAAGTGACAGCAAAAAGTATTACCTTCTGACGCAGTCGGGTAATCATTGAACTTAATACAAGAATATCTCAGATACGAGATTGACAAAATGAATAAGGAAAATGCTACAAGTGAAAATAATTTGAATATTATCCGATTATATTAAACAATAACGTCACATTACATCAATCACAGATTTATTTTCGATGAGACTAAATTTATTTCTTCGCGTTATTAGAAGTCTGTTCAAATATTTGAAGCAGAATAAGCGAAGGCCATAAATCTTATTGTATGACGGAGCTGGGCCACTTTCACGTCGTGTGATTCGAATTCACCAGCTAACAGTTGTCAAAGTGTCAGATTTAATAGAGAGCTCTAAAACAATGGTGGTTTCACTTTTGTTGGTGCTTTCGACGGTGATGTTATAACCGACTTTAAAATCGAAATATAAGGCTTTCTACAAACTGTACTTTCTTGTACATCTATCAAACTGAGAAATTATTTAGAGTTATGTCAAATTTAAACTTAAGACAGGCTACTTCAGAATTACTATTTTAAAGTTTATTGGACTTGCCAGTAAGGTGTACCTAGAGAGATAGTTTTTTGTTTTTTCGAAAGACGGTCCCCATTTCATATCATCCACATTTTATTTATTTTTTATCATTAATTTCATCACGACGAAGACTTGACTTAGAATTGAAGACTATAAATACTTGACATAGGCAGAAATAGCTGATCCGGCTGGTTGCCATCTCATCAAAAGAAGATGTACCTATCTATAACCATATCTACAGTGATTATTGTGTTACTTTTTTATTAGGTGTTATATAGGTAAAAAGGTTTTAATAAAAATTAAGTGGGTAGTATTATGAGGACTGTAGAGGCATGAACGGTTTCCATTCCCAAACTTTGTTTAAATTATCCTCTCGGCATATACTTGTTGGGAACGGCAAGTTCGATTTACCGGCATGTAACCCTAGCTATTACAAATCAATGCAGATATATAAAAGTTCAGCGTCTATTTGCAATTTTAAATTAACAGCCTTTCACCAAATGCCTATGTATATTTTTTGTCTATCCGTTTATTTGATCCCGGTAATCTCTGGAATGGCGGGAAGATAGCTGATGTTATTTGGAGGAACGTATTTATTACAAGGCATACTTTTATTTAAAAAAAAAGGTAGGGTTACGTGACTATAAAATTAAAACCCAATGTAGTGAACCACAATAGCGGGAAGCAACTAGTCAACCAACATACTCGTAATTTAACACTTATCAACTTCTCAATATGAAGCCAATTCTCCAATCTTTAATTACCCAAAGTCCCGGTTATCGGCAATAGACTTGCTTCCTATTGTGGTCTGGTGGCTAATTCGCTTTAAGCCAAATGTGTCTATGTAATACGCTTATGGATAACGCTTATATAAGGTGCTAGAATTCTAAATAGACTCAGTCGGTTATAGAATGGGTATTTATGATGAGTATTATGTTTTTATGACGGAGGAGTATTTTGTAAATCATTACATGGAGTAAAATTAAGTCGCTTAGGTTTTTGAACGCCCATATATTTATCTTTGAAACTACGCAACGAATTTTGATGTAGTTTGTACCAATACAAGATTGATTCACGAAGAAAGTTCATATTTTTGATTTGTATTAGTTTACACAACACCATCTAGACCCAAGCTAAGCAGAGCTTGTGTTATGGGTACTAGAATACTGATATAAATATTTATATTCTTTTTTTTGTAAATACATATATGTTATAAATAGAAAACACCCAAACTCCGAAACAAATATTTGCAGATCATACAAACATTTGGTCCGACCCGGGAATCGAACCCGAGACCTCAAGCTTAGCTACGCTACCACTACGCCACCGAGGCAGTCTTTGTTTATTCCGTTCGGGTTGCTTTTCTACTATAATTTAGGTTTCGTACATCTGTACGCGTTCTCAAGTATATCTGCGATTTTATTTTAGCTTAAGTTCTTTTAAATGGGAGTTTAAACCTAATTGTTATTTTGTGGTCATAGTGAATTTTCTGTACAATACGCAATACGGTATACCACAAGAGAGAGTTAATGAAATGGACGAGGAAAGCCGTTATTACATACTTCGTTTAATGTATATCAAATGAATTATGCATTAAATAAATCTAATGTATTGTTCTCTTCCTGAATAACAGAGAAACACTACAACAACGTTTGGTAGAAAATTTAGTGAGTGCAATTTCTCTTGCTTTTTTACTTCCAGGTGATTGTTGAAAAATGTTACTAAACAATTTAATCATTTAAATTCTACTTAATATTTACTTATAATTTTAATCATTAAAATAAATGTTTCACCAACTGATTCCAATTTTAAGTGACTTGAAAACAGGAGGAGGTTATCAATTCGACTGTATTTTGTTTGTTTGTTATCTTATAACTTTCGACTGGCTAAAGCGATTTTGATAAATATTTTTTTATTTGAAAGCTGGTGCTTACCGTGTGGGCCCATTTAAATTTGGTCCAGTTGTTGAAGTCGGTTTTTTTTTAATTATTATATAAATAATGATATTTTCCCAGGACCACCACCTATGGTAAATGAGTGAAAGGTTTGGAAATAGAGCCTTAATTTAACCACAAAAATAACACTGAAAAACTCATTCTCAAATTAATCAAGTAGGTGCCATTATTAAAAATAACGTAAGCAGTTTTTTCAACTAACTATCAATCCACACAGCACGAACGTGTGGAAGCTTTATGAATTTTAAAAGGTATATAGTTTTAATTGAATAGAGAATCACCATTATGTCTCGTTCATTGTTATTTCAATACACAACCAACACACCGCGTGACTCTATAAATCGATTTCGGTGTTTCAAGATCGATTAATTTAGTCACTATTAAAGTATTTAGTACACAACAGAGCAACTGAATTATAAATATACATTGGGCCTTTGACGATCCTTTACTAAAACTACTCTAAAAGCTCCAAAAACATACAAAGTACACTTCTTAAATTTATTGGAATAGGTAAAAAAAATGTGTATGTTATGCAGGCATTGACTTATGGTTAACGTTTACGGAGAATGTTTCCTTATCAGAGCATTTCAAATACATCAATTATTAAATGGCTTTATTGTCGTTATGACGGCCAGCGTACCACGCAATTCGTTTAGCGGGAAAGTTATTTGCATTTCTTTTAAATCGCTTACCACCGGCGCCATACTAATCCAATCCATGTGACATTACTTAAGAGAAAGGACGTTCGATATTCGAACAAACACAATATTTCGTTTTAACTCCCGCCTTATCTTACGACGTGTTGACAGCTGTCTAAAGATAGCCAGAAAACAATACAAGACTTTAAAAATATCTGAATCTTGATATGAAGATAAGGCGAAGTGTCTATGAGGTTCCGTATAAATGATATTGCAATATTAGTGTTCGTTATATAAAACAGAAATAGACACAACAAACAAATGTTACCTGTCGTTTATTCCATCTGTCAGCGACAACCATACTTTTCTTTTTTTGAAGTGGCTACGTTATGATATTTCATTTAAAAAGTACTTGCATTGTCGTACTAGTAGAAAGTGGTTTTTTTTTTAATTTTTATTTCGTGAACCACAGCCAAAATCGAAAGATTTTTGATATTTGGTTTTTATAATTAACAATTACAAAAATTATGTCTAACAGCCAAACTGCCATTATTTAGTTATTTTGAATGTTTTAGGAGAGACTTACAGACATATAACACTGTTGTATTATTACAATCAAATAATCGTATTGCTAATTACAAGTATATGCAAATAGGTGCTCTGGAGAAAACGGTAGGACTTAAAACCGATAGCTAGAGGTGTCAGACAGGGATGTATATTCTTCTATTCAACTTATATTCAGAGGGTATTCTTACAGAGATACTACACAGTACTACAAGTAAACAAGAAAGTGGCCTTTTTTGGACACATACAAAGGGACACTCGACACTCGTGATCGCGAGGGATATCGTTTGCTGACCTCCTAACTTCATTTTGAAGATGGCACCCCATTATGATTATAAGTAGTACACATTTAATACAAACACATAAAAACTAAAACATAATTATCTATTTTCCTCTGAAATTGTATTATGAGTAATGACGTGATGAGTTTAAAATATAACTACTACTGCAATTTTTATTATTTTTTGGCAAAGTGACCCTGCCTGATGGAAAGCATGAGCAGAATCCTAGATTTGTGGTGACCCACACTATGGCGGTCTATTGAGATGCGTCTGTATCATTGAGCCTCCGGTCTTGCACTCTCCAACGCAACTCACACATGCACACATTTGTAAGCTTCTTGATCGGCTCAGTAGTTCTGAGGTTTTCAAATAATACTACTTGCTTACATTACATAACTGTCCCGTTGGTCTAGCGGTTGAAGTATGCGATTGCCGATCAAGAGGTCTCGCGTTTTAATCCCGGGTCGGGCTAAAAGTGTTATTGAGTTTTTCTGATTATATAGTTTGGATTGGAAGTTAGGGTCTGAGCGCTCGTGCCTCTGAGAGCACGTAAAGCTTTATGTCCTGCGCCTGATCTCTTTCTGATCGTGTCGGTTAACCGTCTCATCGGATTTTGAGAGAGAGGGAACTCAGAGTACAGCTATGTTTGCGCACACGTTTGTGCGCCATAATATCTCCTGTGTAGTTGGCTGCTCTCCGTTGAGACTGGCCGCCGTGGCCCTTCCCTTGCTTACAGTACACAATGAAAATTAAAAGACAATCATTTCTAATGTTTTTTTTTTGTTTTTGACAGGGTTTGTTTCTTGTTTTCTTTCTTTTTCCAGTGCTGTTGTTCTGCGTGGTTTGCTACATATTCTTAATAATCCGTCACCACACTAACTGTGGCATTCTTAGTACTCCTAACGTATATAAATAAAAATGAATCATTAAAATGTATGTACGCGCATAACTTCTGATCGACTGCACCAAATTGGATAATTCAAAGAGAAGAAAAAAAAAGTCTCCTCCTTTGAAAAAAGTCCTCCTCCTTCGAAGTCAGTCAAACATGAAAGGAAATCTGGAAAAAAAATTGTGGTACGAAGTTCGCCGGGTCAGCTAGTACCTACATAAAAACTCGTGAGCAAGTTTCCACTTACATAGACATTATCTTACTGTTTTAAAATAGCATAAGAGTTAATATATCGATCGTGGGAGAGCCGCGCTTCGGCATGAATTCGCCGGCTCGACCGGAGTGATACCACGGCCTCACAGAAAACCGGTGTGAAATAGCGCTTGCGCTGTGTTTCACCGAGTGAGTGAGGATACCGGAGGCCCATACCCCAACCCCTCCCTCATTCCCCCTCCCCATCCCCAAAGGTCGGCAACGCGCTTGTGACGCCTCTGGTGTTGCGGGTGTCTATGGGCGGCGATAATCGCTTACCATCAGGTGATACGCCTGCTCGTTTGCCACCTATTACATGAAAATATATATATATATATATATATAGAAAGTTCTGACCTGATTCTTTATTGACAATGACATTGTATTTTATTATTTGATTACACGTTTAATTATAAATTAATAATCTAAAATGATTACTATACTTTAAATGGATGGTGAAAGTTGAATTACTTTTTATAATGTATCTAAGAATCTATGGTCAATTTAGAAAATAAACCGATTTCACGTTCTTTACTTGAAAATTATTTTTGTTCCATATTGTTCTTAACAAGTGGCTTAGAAGCATTGGATTATCCGCAAACCTTATATTTCCTTCCACATTGAATATAAACATCCTGTGTTTTTTTTATGTATTTCTCCGCCAAAATGACTCTACTCGGCCTGATGGAAAGCATAAACAGAATCCAAGAGTGGTGGTCACCACACTCATTGCGAATGCAGACAATGCAACAATGCAGCATGGTGACCCACACCATGGCGGCCTAGTGATGCATCTGTATCATTTTGCCTTCCCCCAACGAAACACGACAGCACGAACGCTGTCATTTTACGTTGATTTTCTGTACGAGAATAGTACCGCTCCAGTGGAGTCAGCACCTTATTGCTGAAACCAGCGCGGCTCTACTATCTTGTAAATAACCTTGTTGGTACCGGTGGGACTTTACAAACATATATGAATCGATTCCCACCCACGACAAATGTTTGTGTGATGAACACGAACATTTATGTTGTGTTTGGATGTAATTTCTTTATAATAAGTAGGTATGTCTTAAGAAACATGTAAGCATATTATTAGGAGTTTGGTTACAGGCTTTGCCTAATTTGGGACCAGACAGTCGTGTGTGAGGTTTTTAAAAAGAATTATTTATTACAATAATAAATAAAGTTTATCTAAAAGTAAAATTCCAAAAGTATTTTTATGAACATGTGTATATTATATTGGTGTGTAATCCAATTCAAATACGCTTGAATTGCAATAAAATTTATGTATGCAATTACGATTTCACATTACATTTATATGATCCACTTCATCGTTCTGAAAACATCGATTCCGATAAGTTATCATGTTAGGATGTCGTGACAGATGGCAGTATAAATCACAATTATCTTTTCATATAGATGATCTCATTCTTCTGATGCAAAGTTGGCTGTTTATTGACCGATGTGTGAAAATATCTCACGATTTATCTAAGGAGATAAATTAAAAGATTTGAAAATTGTTATTTACAGTCTCCTGAAGAACTGCCGACCGTTAATCTAAACATTGGGATAGCCAACAGGAAAATTCGAATCCTATATGTAGGATATACTACTACTTCGTTACTTGGGGAACTTTAAGTCTTTGAAGTGATAACTCGGTTTATGGGATATACCACTTCGTTACGTAACGCGTTACGGCGCCAGTCTCAGTGTCTTACTTCCTTTTCTCTCACTCTTACGACAGCGGTAGGCAGGCTCCTCTCTCACTCTAATCTACAGTGATACTCGGTAGGTTTAAGATTCAACACTGGCACTAAATAGGTGCAAATATTTCTTAGAAGAGTTACAATATTAGAAATTCGAAATTATTCGAATCTTATTTGTAGGATATTTGTCACTTTGGGAACTGTAAGATTTTTCTAGCCACTGGCTTACTAGTGACCTTGTCGTAATCAAGCCGCAGGAGATCACGAGTTCAACACCCACCTAGGACAAATATTGTATAAAGACCACGATTATTTGTTCTGTGTCTGATCGTTACTTATCTTTTTATTTAGAAAATATAAATATTTTTATCAGTTGTATCAATGGTAACCGAACTTTACAATAATACAGATTCGTCCTAGTTTGAGATCTGACTGCAGTGATGTGTTGTTTTAACCCCTGACTCAAAAAGAGGGGTTTTATAAGTTTGACGTCGAAGTCTGTCTGGTGCATCGTAGCTCTCACACCGATGGACTGATTTCGATGTGGTTTTTTTCATTTGAAAGACAGTTTCCTTGCGGTGGGTCTTAGCTATGTTTGATCGATATCGGTTCAGCAGTGTAAGAGTAGCAGCTCTTTTCAAAATGATGTAAGGTATTTTGGTGTATGATTACTCGATTAAGTGCTTGAGTAGGGGGTTTTTTAAATTTAATATTTTAGCTTGTTATTATTATTGTCTTTAATTCGATCTGTACAGCGAATTCTCAAAAATGACAGATTTTCCGTATCAATAAATAGGCTATCATAAAATAAGTTAAACGGTTTTATAGAAAATAATATACTAAAAGCTAAAAAATAATTCGGTAGGTCCCAGGTTCCAGTCATCACACTCTCTCCTGCATCAGTCTATGGCATTGATCAGACAAAAAAAAATTAACCATTGGGCGTAGTGGGAAGGGTGGATCGTCTGGTGTTAAGTGACTACCGCCGTTCACTTTATATTTTTCTTAGGACCATTATGTATATGTCCAGCAGATGACTATTAAAGGCTTTAGAAATTGATTAAATGACTAGATACTTACATTTTTGACACGCTTTCATTAGCCTCACCTGTTTATTCGTTTTCATTTTTTAAATAGTTTATCATGACCTCCTTGCCAAGCCTTTTGATATTCATTAGTTCTGGAAAAGTGCCTTAATTAACTATCGAAGTTAAGAGCGATTAATGAAGCAGGTTTATTGATAATGCGCGTTAGCGGCGGAAATGAAAATTTAATCTCAATCCAGATCTTTGCATTTGAAAAGTCATGTTTGTTATTTAATTACCGTATTGCACTGAGATCTCAAACAAGCATGTTAAAGGGATTACTTCAGTACCAAGAAATTATATTTGAAACAACGTCGGTTCTCATGCATCCTGTTTTATTTGAAAATGGTATGCGAATACCATCTGTACTCAAATTAGGTAAAGCCCCTGTGGGGGAACGGGTATCATGTCCCTCAAACACAAAGGGAGGATCCTCCGACCAGGCGAGGTGATCATGCCTGGCGGGCCACTGCCCAACAGTTGATGTTGGGATGTTGTACATATGATAATCGGCGCGAGAACTTCTTGTGCGCGATTCAGGATTGGTAGTTACTCCGTGTAGTGCGTTACTTCGTAGTTGAGTGTATCTTCGGTAGATGGCGCTGTAGTAGGTTACTGTTGTGTTGTATGTGGAAGTCGCCACACCTCTTTTAAATAATCCAACAACTGATAAAAATACTTTTCTGTAACTTCTTATTTTCGAGAGCAAGAAATCTGTGACAGGAATACGAAAATTTAGGACCACATTATCAGTGGATCTGATGATGATACCTGATAACAGCAGGTTTAACAAATAAATAGTTACCTAAATCGATCATAGTACCATAACTAATCGAAGACCATCTAAAAAGAGTTAAAGAATAAATAATTTCCTACTTCAAACCTTCTAGAAAAGAGCGTACTCCTTATAAGGCCGACAACACACTTGTAACGCCTCTGGTGTTGCGGGTGTCCATGGGCGGCGGTAATCGCTTACCATTAGGCTAAACGTCTGTTCGTTTGCCCCCTATACAATAAAAAAAAATCTTACTATACATATTTAAATCAGAAACATCTGGTACAAAAATAATGCGCTTTGAATGTTGTCCATGTTGTAACCCATCAAAATATTTACTAAAATTGCCACAAGTGTGCTCTAAAACTTACTAAATGAGGGTATCTTAATGACTCTATAAACTGTGGTTGCGACACCAAAAAATCGGGAGCGTCTTTGTCACAGATTTTGCGCAAGCGCATTCTATGTAGTAGCCATGGTGCCCCAAATTGATAAAGTAGAACAGAAGCACAGATTATATAAAATACAATGGCCTATTTCATCTCTTGTGATAAGATTAATTTTTAGTGTTATTAAAGCTTCTCTCAGTATGTTTCTAGAACAGATAATTATTCTTTGATATAAATGATTGAATGTTATGTTTCTATCGGCGTTTAAATTTATGTATGATTATAAAGTTCGAGTTTGATAATCCAATTTTTATCACAGCACAATAGCCGTGAATTTTAAGTGTCGAATCGTTATCTTAATTATCAAAGATTTGATTCGTAATTAGACTGTAGTTAAACAAATACATACAATATTGACGGCCACATTCATTCAAGTACTCAAAATAATTCAAACTCAAACTCAAACTCAAATCATTTATTTCCTTAGGCCCCAAAAGGCACTTGAACACGTCAAAAATACAAACATAAAAACATAAAACAAAACTCCTAATACTAAATGCACTGAGATGATTTGAATTACCGGAGCTTAGATTGATTTCGATTCAACTCAAAGGTTTAAATTGAAATCAATCCAAGTACCAGCTCCGATGGGTATTGCATTCATGAGAAGAGCTGGTGAGAAACTCATGTGCACCATCTTTTCAGATAATTCATACAAAGCTTGTTTGTTTTTGACAACAATATTTCTATGTGCAAGTTAAGGCAACCAAAACACAAAGGCTAGAAAGCGGTCTAATAAGATATTAAAGCTAGGAAAAAAAATTTTTGTCTAATAAAATAATAAAATTAGTCCATAGCATATAAGGTTGCAATCACTTACACATCAAGGAGTAAAAGCAATGTGTGCATACATACTGGTCCCAGAGAAAAAGAAAAAAAACGTTTAAAATGTAATAAAATAATAAATACAAATTATTTAAGCTCCAAAAATGTAAACACAGATCGCCTCAACTTAACAAAGTTCAAATGTCAGGTAATAAATGCAGAATAAGATGTCAAGAATTAATTACAATCCAATAAATTATTTCACTTTCACTTACATCCAAGGCACTGCATCAGTCAAGAAATCGTTTATCGTATAATAGCCCCTCTCCACAAGACGACTCTTAACGGCACTCTTGAACTTTTGTAGGGGTAAGTTCAAGATTTCGACAGGAATTTTGTTATAAAAGCGCACACCAAGTCCTTCAAATGAATTGTGGACTTTGTTAAGGCGATAATGTTGGCCTACTAATTTGTGCTTATTCCTTGTGTTTAGTGAATGATGATCACTTTTGCAACTATATTTATCTATGTTTTTTCGTACAAACATAATATTAGCAAATATATATTGAGATGCAACTGTTAAAATACCTATTTCCTTAAATCGTTCTTTCAGAGAATCTCGAACTTTAAGTTTGTAAATCGCACGAATTGCCCGTTTTTGAATTACAAAAATGGTTTGAATATCAGCTGCCTTGCCCCATAGTAGAATACCATATGACATGACACTGTGAAAATAACTAAAATAAACTATTCGCGCAGTTTCAATATTAGTTAACTGGCGAACTTTCCAAACAGCGAATGCCGCGGAGCTCAGTTTCCCTGCTAGATACGATATATGGGCGCCCCACTGAAGCTTATGATCCAAGGTTATTCCTAGAAACATAGTTGACTCTACGAGATCAATCATTTCATTATTTATTGTATTAATGTTCGTGTTGAGTTTCTTAACATTAGGCAAAGTGAACTTTATACATTTAGTTTTATTCGAGTTCAATAGTAAGTTGTTGCTTGTAAACCAATCTTGGACTAGTGTAAGTGATCTGTTAATATCATCAAAACTATTCTGATTACGATCAACTTTAAAAACAAGCGAAGTGTCATCTGCAAAAAGTACTACATCACAGAAATTTTGCACAAAGAAAGGTAAATCATTAATATACACTAGAAAGAGAAAAGGACCGAGAATTGAGCCCTGTGGCACGCCCATTGAGACAGGTAATCCGGAGGACCTAATTCCATTTATATCCACTTGTTGAACTCTGTCTCCAAGGTACGAGGCAACCAGATCAAGTGCAGTATCCCTAATGCCATAGTGCCTGAGTTTTCGCAAAAGCGTTTGATGTTCAACGCAGTCAAATGCTTTGGATAAGTCACAGAAAACGCCAATAGCATCTTGCGCGTTTTCCCAGGCACTAAATATATGTTTTATAAGTGTTGAACCAGCATCAATGGTTGAGCGATCCTTTCTGAAACCATACTGCTCTTTATGAAATAAATTATTAATATTAAAATGAGTTTCTAACTGCTGAAGAATAAGTTTTTCAAAGACTTTACTGACTGCTGGCAAGATTGAGATGGGTCTAAAATTACCTGGATCGCTCTTAGACCCACACTTGAATAATGGTATCAACTTACTATGTTTCATTAAATCCGGAAATACACCATTTTCTACACACTTATTAAATATTACAGCTAAATGTAGTGCTATATCAATAATTATATTTTGCAATAATTTGACAGAAATACCCCACAAGTCGGTTGATTTCTTTGAATTGAGCGACTTGAAAGTTTTCACCACATCATTAGGGCTTATAAACTGAAACTTGAACATGACATCACACTCTTTCACGCTGCCCCTGGCCAAGGATTCAGCTGTGACTGAGCAGGAATCCAAAGAACTGGTAGTATCAACTGGTATCTTTGCAAAATAATTGTTAAAAGTTTCAGCCAAACCCCGATTATCTTTAATAATATTGTTGTTAACAACTAATTCTAACCTATCATCCTGCGGTTTAGACCGCCCTGATTCAGTATTTATTACAGTCCAAGTAGTTTTTATTTTATTATCAGACTGTTTAATTTTGTTACTTAGAAAAATTGATTTAGCTACCAAACAAACCTTTTTAAATATTTTGGAATAATTTCTAACATATTGTACAAAAACAGGATCAAAATTATACTGTTTCATGCCATATAGTTCATACATATTATCTCTACTTTTGTAAATTCCAGGAGTTGCCCAGTCACAGAATCTAGTATTCACATTTTTAGTGAAAGTTTTCTCTTTAAAAATTAAATCATATTCTAGTTTAATTAAATGAAATAAATTCCCGTATAAGACATCCGGATTATCCTCACTGAAATCTATGTTGGTAACCTTATCTGCAATATTTTCATTAAAGCATTTCAGGCGGTTAGAAGTCATCGGCCTGCATGTGATTTTCGTTGCTTTAACTACTTCATCTTTAGGATAAATGACCATTTGCCCACAGTGGTCAGATCTCAAGTGACTAAATATTGCTTTACTAAGATATTCACAGTTGCTAAATACATTATCTAGACATGTTGCAGAATGTGATGTAATTCTGGTTGGCTCAAAGAATACGTGCTCCAGATTAAATGATTTGAATAAGCTTATTAACCTAGTGCAGCCCACTGACTGCTGAAGTAGGTCCACATTAAAATCGCCACATACAACTAAATTCCTATTACCAGTACTCAAACGCCTTAAAACATCTTCCATAACTGTCTCAAATATAGTAATATCACTGTGTGGAGGTCTATATACACATACTATAATATAATGCTTTAATTCAATGCAAGACAGTTCAGCAGTGCGTTCAATAGATAACTTCACAATGTCTCTTCGTTCCTTACATTTTAGTGTCTTATTAACAATTATCATCGATCCACCATGTATGGCTTTCTTCCTATTAAATGCACTCATAACTAAATAATTGTCATTAATATACAATGACTCATGATTCCTTAACCAATGTTCAGTGATACACATAATCTGTACCTTATGTTCTATTAAAAACAAATCTAACTCAAGTTCTTTGCCGGATAAGCCCTGGAAATTTTGAAGAAATAACCTAATACTACTGGCCTGCCTATCCTTTGTCCTAAGTCCTAGTTTAAATTGTTTGATGTATCAACACTACATCTAATCACCTCATGACTTAGACTATGGTCTGATACCATATCAGTGCATGGGTTGTCATTGTTCTGCTCAATAGAAGCAGATCTGTTAGTTGCCAAGTTCCTGGCAATGATATCAATAATAAACCCCATCCCATACCAGGAATAACTACTGTGTCGCGGGATCTTTACAAACACAAAGAACATCCAGACTTAGCAATTTGTGGATCGGACTCACTACGCTCAGTGTAGTAGAAACCAGTGAGATAATCTCTTAAACCACTACATCGTCGAAGCAGCCTAATACACATTTCTGAGTCAAATACATTATAACAAATATATAATGCAATAAATGGTTATCTAACTTTCAAATTCATTGAAATAAACGCTGCGTAGTTAGATAATGAAAGAGAAAGTGAAAAACTGCTTGTATCGAGCTCTAGATAAAGGAGAAATGAAAATTAACAATATGTAATAGTAACTGATCTTATAAGTAACAACAAAGTTATAAAAAAATGAATATTAAGAAAGAGGTAAATAAAAGAGCAGTATTTAATCCATCCTACTTCATAGTAATATTGTAATGATGTATAAAACCACAGGTAAAAAACCACCACACAAAAATACAGAGGAACAACCCTTCTCCAACTTCAAGATTCTAAATGAGGGCACTCAAAGCCGGCAAAAGCATTTGTGTCGCTGGAATTCTTGATATTCAGAACTGACAGTAATCAATTACTATTAAATGACCCGTTTGTCCCTCATACCAAAAGCCTCGGGTTATTCAATCGCCTAAGCATTACTTTTGGAACGAAGTTCCTTATCGCGCGATATGAACGAAAAAACGAAGGGGGCTAGACGGAAATTGTCGCGACATAATTTGTTGTCACGACACTTTTTGTTGTCACGACACTTTTTGCTATTTTAAATTTTATTTGTTATTAGTTTATTTTTCATTGCTTTTAAGCAACCCAGATACTATATATATATATAGATAGATAAGATTTCGAACTTTTATATATACATATCATCATTATCATCATTATCATCACTATTATCATAATCATCATTTCATCATTTTCATCAATTCATCATTTTCATCATTTTCATCATCTTCATCATCTTCATCGTTTTCATCATTTTCATCATTTTCATCACTGTCATCATTTTCATCATTTTCATCATCTTCATCATTTTCATCATTTTCATCAATTCATCATCTTCATCACTTTCATCATTTTCATCATTTTCATCATCTTCATCATTTTCATCATTTTCATCATTTTCATCATTTTCATCACTCATCATTTTCACCATTTTCATCATCTTCATCATTTTCATCATTTTCATCATTTTCATCATTTTCATCACTTTCATCATTTTCATCATTTTCATCATCTTCATCATCTTCATCATAAAACTAGAAATTACGTAAAATATTGAAGTAAATATAATATTTGTATCGTCTTTCTATTTCGAACTTCGTTCCATCCGGGTGTCCCTTGACACCTCTCAAGTTTTCTTTCTTAATTGTTTTATCTGATTTGTGTAAACCCGTTCGTTTTTTTTATATAAAACGTGGTCCATTGGTGTTGTTCATAACCTTACGAAAATATTATCCCTTCACCAGCTTTCTAAATTTCGAAGACACATATAAAATATTGAGGGGATGCCACCGTTTGAACACTTACATCGGCGAAGAGATAGTCCGTGATTGACTGAGTGCACGCAACACCTGATTCGTCACAGCATAGCATTCTCAAGTGGCACGCAAATGCCACGGTGTGCCAAACAATTCGAGATTCGTGACGTGTCAGGTCAGGCCCCATCAAGTGGGCTATGAAATGAGTTGTCTAAATGTGTGCCAGATTTATTGTTATCCACCATGTCAGCCGTTTGTGATATATTTGCCCTATGTATAAGAAAGAAAAAAACATTTAATGAAATTGAATGAAGTTTAGGACCTGTTAAGTTTAAAGAAAAACAAAGCAATCAATAATTAGGGTTTCTTATGAAGAGAATTTGAAAAGATACCAACCTTTCTTATTGTCGTTTGATTTTGTAGGAATATTAACCCACAAATCTATAATTATTAGTTTATGGTAATCATAAACTTTATTTTCTTCTTTATTGGCGCCTGTGTCTCTGATATTGTATCTATCTTGTCTATGGTAATAAACGTTGTTTGAACTATCTATTTTTTCTTTTCTACAGATTTCAAAACCTATTTATTTTGATCTCAAAACATTTACTCAAATCTGAATAAATTGTTATACATAGATATGTAAAAATGTTCAACAATAGAAAAGGTGTGTCGCAAACTGCGGCTGCCGTGGCTGGCGAAATCACTGTTGGAATGGAATACTATGTTCCCTACAGTGAGGTCGCCAGCGCAACGACCCGTCCCTGGTTTAATCGCGAGTGCGCCCATGCTGTTGCGCAAAAGCGATCGGCTTACCGCGCATGGACCAGAGCTCACGCTCGCGGCTGCCCCGACGTTGGTCAACTAAAAGCAGCGTTCAACAAAGCCACAAGGGAATGCAAGAAGGCTTACATTAGAGCGGATGCCCAGCGCATTGCGCGGCTTGGCCAAGAACTCGTCGCACACCCTACGGGTAGCCGAAAGTTCTGGCGATTGGCTAAAGCCGTGCAGTCCAACTTCTGCCAGTCCTCACTACCACCCTTGAAATGCCCCGACGGATCACTCGCCCATCAGCCGCAGGAGAAAGCAAAACTGCTTGTTGATCTCTTTGCGGCTAACTCCCGAATCGACGACCGTGGCAGGCACCCGCCTACCATTCCGACCTGCGACACTACGATGCGGGATATTCGCATCCGGTTGAATGATGTCCGCGCGGAGCTTCGGTCACTCGACGTCCGGAAAGCCAGTGGACCCGATGGCATCCCAGCGGTGGTTCTTAAGAAATGTGCACCAGAGTTGTCTCCGGTATTGACGCGCCTGTATTGCCTGTCTTATTCATCGGGAACTGTCCTGATGGCCTGGAGAGAGGCGAATGTTCAACCCATCCCCAAAAAGGGCGACCGTTCAAACCCGGCAAACTACCGTCCGATAGCCGTCACCTCAATTCTCTGCAAGGTATTTGAAAGGATAATAAACAAACAACTGATTCACTACCTGGAGGATCACTCCGTACTAAACGATCGTCAATATGGTTTTAGACCGAACCGATCCACGGGTGATCTTCTAGCGTATGTGACACACCTTTGGGGCGAAGCTATTGACAGGCATGGGGAATCCTTGGCAATCAGCCTTGACATGGCCAAAGCCTTTGATAGGGTTTGGCACCGTTCGCTTCTCTCCAAGCTACCGGCATACGGTTTACCCCCCAAACTCTGCATCTGGGTTGCCGCATTTCTGCACCAGCGCCGCATTAGAGTCCTTTGCGACGGTGCGGCCTCCGAGTTTCAGCTGATCAACGCTGGAGTACCTCAGGGGTCCGTCCTGTCACCCACGCTGTTTCTTCTGCATATCAATGATATGCTGGCTCTTGCCAATATTCATTGCTATGCAGATGACAGCACAGTTCACGGGCGATATTTTGGACATCCCACAGCTGGGCTAGCAGATATTGATAAAAAACGACGGGAGCTTGTCGCTCAACTCGACCATGACTTGGACCGCATTTCTCAATGGGGCTCTGTGAATCTGGTCGAGTTCAACGCCAAGAAAACACAGGTGTGCGCGTTCTCTGCCAAAAAGTCTCCATTCCTTCCCCTTCCCACTTTTCAGAGCACTCGACTGCCATTACAAGGTAGGCTCGATATCCTGGGCATGGATATCAGCCGCGATCTCAACCCTCGCGAATACGTTGAGAGTGTCACTAGGGTGGCCTCGCGGAAGCTAGGTATCCTTAATAGGGTGAGACGGTTCTTCTCGCCCGAGCATCGGTGTCTGCTTTACAAGACCCAGGTTCGCTCGTGCGTAGAGTACTGTTCTCATCTTTGCGATGGAGCCGCGCAGTATCTGTTCGACGCTCTCGACCGGTTGCAGCGGCGAGCTATCCGCATTGTCGGCAGTCCCCAGACCACCGAGTCCCTTGAGCCACTGCAGTTGCGTAGAGATATCGCCTCTATGGCAGTCCTCTATCGCCTTTATCATGGAGAGTGTTCCGAAGAGCTGTTCCAACTGGTCCCCCCTTCTCCCTTCCTCTACAGGACAACACGTGCCGGTCTTGGATGTCACCGCTTCAGAGTGGTAGACATACGCTCTCGTACTCACCGCTTCGGTTCTTCCTTCCTGTGCCGAGCGGTCAAAACCTGGAACTCACTACCTGCGTACGTGTTTCCCTCCCGCTATGAACCCGGGTCCTTTAAGCGGAGCGTGAAGAAGCATCTCACTAGGCCGCCATAGTGTGGGTCGCCATGCTGCAATGTCCCTATTAGCATTGAGGATGGTGACCACCACTTTTGGATTCTGCTCGTGCTTTCCATCAGGCAGAGCAGAGTCATTTTGGCAGCTAAGACATAAAAAAAAAAAAAAAAAGCAACGTGTACCATAATGTACAAGAGTATTTTAGTAAAATAAAAGTGGTTTTTGCAAAATACTTTCTAGGCCTCAACCTTTACAATTTATCTACATATATGTATTTACATAATGAACTTATCATATTGACAAACTTTTTATCAATATCACCTGATACTTTTACAAGCGATCGATAATAACAAATGCATATCGTGTATACACGATAATAATATTATAAAAAAATTGATAACTGTGTTTCTAAATTGATGCATTTATTTTATTGAATTTCGATAACGGAATGAATAGCCTTACATCCGAGAATTACAAATACAACCAACGCGACGTACAGTACTCGTGAGTCATTTGGAATTATATAGAATACTAGCTGACCCACGCAACCTGGTTTGCGTCTTATATTGCCCGTAGCGTGAAAATTTTCCCCCGTTTTTGAAACATTCTTCATTGGTGCTCCGCTCCTATTAGTAGTAGCGTGATGATATATAGCCTATAGCCTTCTTCAATAAATGGACTATCCATCACTGAAAGAATTTTTCAAGCGGACCAGCGGTTCCTGAGATTAGCGCGGTCAAACAAACAAACTCTTCAGCTTTATTTTTAGTATAGATTAGTATAGAAGATAGGTTGTAACATATAGTATTCCTTGTTGTCGTAGAAGACGGCGCTGGCAATGGTCAAATGTTTTTGACAATTTCCCTTTTCGCACAAAATGTTACCGTCATCAGATCAATTAAGCTTTCCTGTGCATTGTACTACTTATTCTAACCTACTGCGTTTTATAAGCCTTCGGTTCAGTCATTGTTAAGCCCCAATGACCCGTGACAACGACTCGTAACATACAATCGAGACTGACCGACTTGCAATGTTTCCTGGTAGCTGTACTGACGCAATGCACCGGACCGACACCACGCTGGAAACGGCTATTGCTTTGTTTTGACTGTTATAAAACTTCCGCAGATAAATTTTATAGGTGTAAACGCGACGTACACTGAAATATTGTTTTGTAAACGAGTATGTTTACAACCGGCTTTTGGTTTACTACTTTTCTCGATTGTTTGTTCATTCAACTGCGAGAACATGGCAATTAATGTTCTCTAATAGCGTTCTCGAAGAGAAAGTGTAACGTACAAAATATGAAGAGCATAATTTACGCATCAAATTGCTCGCCCAAAGTTACGGATGTCTCGAGTGTGACGGATGATCGTGATGTACGTTTTTAAGACGTATAATAACTTCGACTTCACTCTTTCTTAAGTGGAGACCTCGTCTCGGCAAACGTAGTGTAGGACGTCCACAGGCTAGTTGGAGCGATGATCTGCGCAAGACGGCTGACATAAGCTGGATGCGAGAAGCCGAGGATCGAACCAAGTGGCGCGCAATTGAGAGGCTTAAGTCCAGCTGTGGACTGCGATAGGCTGATGATAATGATTAACTTCGTATAATAAACCGTATGCATCTAAAGCGATGTCTTGAATTTAAAATGAATTAAGTACCTATACGACTTCTTAAGAATTACTTAAGTTAGTGCGTCGAAAAATCGACCAAATTATCTTTCTAAATTCTGTAAATGTTTTTAAATAATTTAATAAACCACTTTGAAGGAAGGTATTCTATAAGTATGTGTATTTACTAAAACCGTGATCTATTCTGAAATCACGCAATCAGGTCTTGAAACAAAAAACGAACAACTAGCGATACAAGACATTATTTTCACCATATATTTATAGAAACTATCTCGTATCCATTAATAAGAGATAAATTCGCAAGTGATAGTAATATACACTCTTTTGCAAAAAAAACGGGCACTTAAGCAAAGAACTATTTTATAGTTACTATTAGTTTGTTTGACAATTTTAGGTATTGTTATCCTCAGAATTTCATAAATTAATTAGGAAGGAATAGGTATCATCAGTTTTATCATAACATTTTGGTTAAATTATTGAGAAATAATGTTTAAGCTCAAAACACTATTATTGTACCTGCTCGCTAAATAAAAATGAAACGCGTTAATTTCTTTGTTTTTCTTGAATACATTAAAAGCAGATAAAAGTTTAGTATTGAGTGTGACCCCCTCTTGCTGAAATCACGGCTTGCATTCGTCTGGGCTTGCTAGCGAGTATATCTTTTATGGTTTCTTGGGGAATACGTTCCCACTCCGCGGTAATCACATTCTTTAGCTCTATGATGGTCTGTGAAGCCGGCTGCACTGATCTCACTCGTCGCTTCAGAACGTCCCAGACATGCTCTATGGGATTAAGGTCCGGACTTCTAGCTGGCCAGTCCAAACGACGAATTCCGACTTCTAGCATATACGCTTCCACATCGCCAGACCGTACTTGTCGTCCATAAGAAATGAGTTTTCGCCAAGAGCGGTTAAAGCGGGTTGTGCATAAGGAATTAGAACTTCCGTTATGTATTGGTGTCCAGTCAGTGTACCATTTTCGATGAAGACTAACTCTGTACGATCCATGGAATTTAATGCCCAAAACATAACAGAGCCCCCTCCATAAGGTGTGATTTCCTCAAAACATGCCTCTGCAAAGCGTTCTCCTCGTCTACGTAGCACTCGCCGACGTCAGTCTTCACCATGCAGAGATATCCTGGCTTCATCGGAGAACAATATCCTATCCCAGTCTTCATGAGTCCGTGACACACAATTTCGAGCGAAGCTAAGCCTGGCAACTCGATGTCCATGGAGTAATTTAGGGCCGCGTGCCGGGCGTTGACTGTGTATATTAGCAGCGAGAAGCCTCCTCCTGACCGTCCATAGACTATTTTGCACATTTCTTACTTCTTCGAGGCTGTTCTTGAGGTCTACATAAAAAGGTTTGCGATTTCTCAACGCTTGACTAAATAGAAAACGATCATCCCGTGGTTCGGTACATGTCTTTCTGCCAGAACCAGGCGTTCTCTTGACGGAACCGGTCTCTTGATAGCGCTGCCAGGTCCTTTGAACTGTCGACCGACTCACATTTAGCCTCTGAGCCACGAAGCATTGGCTGCAACCTTCTTCAAGCAGCGCAATAATTTTGCTCGCTTTTATCACTTTATCTACCATTTTCGAGATTGCTAAACAGCAATAACAATACTTTTAAATGTCAAGGACATCAGATAATTTAATAAAAATTGACAAAAAGTTAATTAGAGTCGATATTAACTATAGGGAATTCGCGCCACAAAATGTAGTTAAAAGTTGTTTTCTTTGAAAACCAGGCTCAGTCAAAAATTTGAATTTGGAATGTACTCTTATAAACATTATGGCACTTTTATAACAGGCCAGTAACATGTTCAAATGATTAAAATCTTTTTGCTACTTTATTTTTTTCACCCAGGAAGAAAATCGAAACTGGGCGTTTTTTTTTGCAAATGAGTGTATATAATTATTTCACAGTTTTAATTCACAGAAAGCAAGTAATGTCACAAGTTTTAAAATACCTTCAATGAACATAAAAAACAAAGAAAAGTACAATATTTCTATTGAAATGTAACAAGGAGCTCAGCACAATGGAGAAGTTAAGTGCAGTAATTAGTATGTGAAAGGCTACTCATGTCACTGTATGTATGGATTGTTATGACATTCACTACTGTGATCGTCTGAACGCCTGGTACTTCTGTTGCAACTATTAACCATAAACGATTTCACACTGAGTGTTCACTTTGTGTTGTAGATAATGTTACTTTCTTTTAATGTTCTTTTTTGTCTTTGTTTTCGCATGTGATTTTAAACTATGTTTACCTGGTACATTGCTATTAATAATAATATGTACTATTTTATTTATTTTTTTGTTTTCAATTCAGAGAAAAAAAAAGATGCACAAGAGAAACTTGGAAAATAGTTGAATTACTTGTTACTGAAGAGCAAAATGGCGGTGAAGAATTTGAAGTGAACGCTACCAATAAAAGAGAGTTATCTGGTCATCAACGAGATTTAAGAAATGTTTTATAAAATCTCGTTCAAAAATTCTAAATATTCTCTTTATGTTTGTAATTATTTGAAATGAAACTTCTTTAGAACCGTTGTGATTTCAAACCGCATGCAACGGAAAAAACGACAGGTAAGAGACACAAATACAAAAAGTAGCCTGTAATTAGTGAGCCAGAGCGAGAGAGGTAGGTACATTAAACTGGATGATACTTTACTTAACTTCATTGTGTATTACAGAGTTCAATTGTACGTATAGCATTCGCGTATAATTATCTCTTCGAGAGTAGCTGCATTATATTCAAAGTCTAGTTACATGCATGTCTTTAAAATGTAAAAATTATCAATACAGTATCATTACAAAACAATTCAACACATCCATACATCTCGTTACGTCAGAAAACTCTCTATTATAACTATGTGTACAAAAACTGACTTCCATGCATGTATAGGAGTGCAGTAGCGTAATTACTGGTGAAATGGTTACATGGCCAGTACAATGGGTATTGTTCGAGCGTCACACAGTCCCAGGAAGCGACGACCGCCTCCTATTGTCTGCTGCCCTGGTACTTCGACCGCTGACAGCTTATCGACCTGCTTGCATTTTTGTTTTTCTTCTAATTAATTTAATTAAATATATGTATTATTTATATTATTGCTAAAAGTATGCGTGTATGTTACACGCATACTTTTTCAGTCAATAGGACAAAAAGTAATAAAATAGAATGTCTGTACATCCCTCATGTAACTGTGACTTCACAAACGCAGTGCAGTTGGAGAAGGGTCTAAGGTTGTCTATTAAAATATATTACAAAATCAATCGGTAGTGCCTTTTAATGCCTATATACCTATGCCTGATATTATTTCTTCAAAAATCTGTTTATAAATTAATAGTTAGTAATAGGCTACGCAACCTACATATAAGCCAGTGTAAGTGCACTACCAAACCACGTGAATGGTACCGAGAACCGATGCACAAGGACTGGAACTCGATAGTATTATGTGCATATGCGACGCAAGGGCGACCAGGCATAAGGAAATCATATGATCGATCCTTAGCAATAGAAATTTGTTAAATGTTGTAAAATGTGAGTAAAATATCAATTGTCTCTGCCATTCCTTATTTACATTGTGGCCATTATGCAGTTTTTTTGCGAAGCAATATATTCATTTAATGTTAATGGCTCACATAAAAGAGACGCTCTCAGTGCTATCTTGGCTCCAATATCCTGCCAAACATAACAGTTATTTTTAGTCGGTGCTTATCTGCAAAATTTCCGAACACACAGTTCGAAGGAAATGTGAACTGTTGGTTATGAAAATCACCTATTTAGATGCCATTTCATAAATAACACCATTATGTTCATGGCAATGTCTAGTCTATTAATTATTAGGTACATATTATTTAATTCATCTACGACTTATTTTAATTATTTTCATTAAATTCAAAAAACATATGCTAAACGCTTTGTCTATAAGACTTTTCTTTTTCTTGAAGCCCTTAAAACCTCGAATATTTCCGAATGCTGGTCATCCTACGAGGGATCATCGCACTCGATTGTCACAACATATCGTCAGATCACCGGCTTGTTTGTAACAGCGGATACTCGATACGTTCGACTTGCACTACTCGATTGTACTATGTTATGCAAATATCGATGGTGTATTTATGATTCATACGTTGTCAAGTAACATGTGTGTTTTGTTTTCTATTTAAATAAACCTACGCTTCAATATCTCATATCGAATACCTTTAAACGAGTAATACTTGAGTATTTACATATAATCTGAAACTCGAAAACGGCTCCAACGATTTTCATGAAATTTTGTGTGCAAGGGGTTTTAAGGGCGATAGCTGGGATTAATGATAAAGAAATTTAACAAAATCAATATCATGCAAGACTCGGTCATCCAGGTACTTCATATTTCGCCTAAGCAACTTTGATACTGAAAAGTGATGAAGTGGTAAAATTACTAGTCCTAACGTGCTTGAAAATTTCGTAACATTCTATTGAATCTGTTTCTTATTTTCATAAGAAAATCATGACGAAGTGAAAGTCGTTTTACATCTAATTTATAATATGAATTCGAAAGTTTCTGAGGATCCTAGGAAACTAATCACAAAAGAACTTCTGAAAAAAGTGAAAGTAAATTGTAATAACAAGAAGTACTCAATAAAACTAATACCTATTTCAAATTAATTCAAAAATAATTCAGGAAGTTCTGAAGTAATAAGCAACAAAAACGTGTAGGTACCCAAATAGAGAAACTCCTTTTTTTAGTTGACTAATACAGAAACAAATTCTCATCAACAGACTGTTGTTAACGACCAATAACGAGATCGTGACGGTTAAGGGTCAACATTTAAAGTAGCACATAATAAGATATTGAAATCAGACTAGTTATAATTTTAGACAGAAACTATTCAACGTCTTCGCTGTTCTTATCACAATATCTACAATTATTTCGATAATCTTCAGTAGTCTTAGTTATTACGTTTGAACGTGTACGACTTATTTTAATTATTTTCATTAAATTCAAAAAACATATGCTAAACGCTTTGTCTATAAGACTTTTCTTTTTCTTGAAGCCCTTAAAACCTCGAATATTTCCGAATGCTGGTCATCCTACGAGGGATCATCGCACTCGATTGTCACAACATATCGTCAGATCACCGGCTTGTTTGTAACAGCGGATACTCGATACGTTCGACTTGCACTACTCGATTGTACTATGTTATGCAAATATCGATGGTGTATTTATGATTCATACGTTGTCAAGTAACATGTGTGTTTTGTTTTCTATTTAAATAAACCTACGCTTCAATATCTCATATCGAATACCTTTAAACGAGTAATACTTGAGTATTTACATATAATCTGAAACTCGAAAACGGCTCCAACGATTTTCATGAAATTTTGTGTGCAAGGGGTTTTAAGGGCGATAGCTGGGATTAATGATAAAGAAATTTAACAAAATCAATATCATGCAAGACTCGGTCATCCAGGTACTTCATATTTCGCCTAAGCAACTTTGATACTGAAAAGTGATGAAGTGGTAAAATTACTAGTCCTAACGTGCTTGAAAATTTCGTAACATTCTATTGAATCTGTTTCTTATTTTCATAAGAAAATCATGACGAAGTGAAAGTCGTTTTACATCTAATTTATAATATGAATTCGAAAGTTTCTGAGGATCCTAGGAAACTAATCACAAAAGAACTTCTGAAAAAAGTGAAAGTAAATTGTAATAACAAGAAGTACTCAATAAAACTAATACCTATTTCAAATTAATTCAAAAATAATTCAGGAAGTTCTGAAGTAATAAGCAACAAAAACGTGTAGGTACCCAAATAGAGAAACTCCTTTTTTTAGTTGACTAATACAGAAACAAATTCTCATCAACAGACTGTTGTTAACGACCAATAACGAGATCGTGACGGTTAAGGGTCAACATTTAAAGTAGCACATAATAAGATATTGAAATCAGACTAGTTATAATTTTAGACAGAAACTATTCAACGTCTTCGCTGTTCTTATCACAATATCTACAATTATTTCGATAATCTTCAGTAGTCTTAGTTATTACGTTTGAACGTGTTCGCCATCTATTGACTAACCATAGTATTTTTATTACAAATATTTTGATTAAATTGTAGATAATAAGCACAATGGTAGTAAATTAAATTCCCTTTAAAATTATATTATCAATTTTCATTTAATTATGGTTCTTGTTGTAGACTTTCACTCTATGTATTCTTTTTAAAGTTCCATAGTGGTAACAGATTTTATTTTTTCTTTTCTTGTGACCAATTCCGCACTAGGAATATTTCTTTGTAGCGATGGGCTTTACATACAACTATGAAATGAACACAAAGAACATCCAGACGCAGAAGAACACATTTGTGGATCACACAAAGTGTTGTCACATGTAGGGTTTGAACCCACAACACTCACCGCAGTAGTACGCGGCGAGGTAAGAGATTTAACCACTACACTGTACGTGCCAATTCGTAATACTTATTGTTTCACCATGCCCATCTGTAACCGTTCCGTCCGTGCGATTCTGTGTCCGATCTATGAACTATGATTGTGTGACAAACTGAAAATTAAAAAAAAACAAAAGAATTTCCTTTAAATTAAGCCCCAACATATTAATTGAATGTGTATTACACCACTCAGAAGAAATGAGGATTATTTTTAGATTCCACAATCCTTTTGCGAACTATTGAGGTATTATGCGCTGTTTTTGTCCTCCCCTTAAGTAATCTATTGCTTTGACCAAAGACCTTCATACCCTGATTAGAATTTCATTATTACATGCATTAAATACCGAAATTAGATCCATTAGCTTAAGAGTACCCAACAGCCGCCCAACTAATAAAACATACCCACTTAGAAAATTATGTGTGAAATATATAATGCAATCAGACAAATATTGCTCATAGGCAGTTGTTATTCGATTAAATCAAATAGTAAACTAAACTGGCAATAAACAACAGAACCCTACACTGCACTGGGCTCGACACACACTTGACAAGTTTTTATTCCAATAGTGTTATGCGCTCTTGACTATGGAAATCGTGAAAATTTTACATCATAACTTTCTACGTACATACACATAATGTTTACTCGTAGTATGAGATTACTTATATGTAACTTGTAATATGTAACTATGTACCTTGTTATAGCTGGGAATGTTGAACTTTAAATAAATAAATAAATATTTCGGACATCTAACACACAATGTTGTCCAGTCCCAAGGTAAGCACCGTTGTTGTACCGCGGATAGCACCGCGGGGTTCAGCTTGTAGGCTATACAAGCAAAAATATTTTTCATTAAAAAGTACTTTTGTAGAATGTCAATTATTTCAAGGATGTGTATAGACGAATTTATCTATGACAGTATTTGCAAAATTATTTATAACTGAACAGTTTATGGAACCATTGTCCAGATTTTAAAAGTCACTTTCACAGCACTAGACCTTTATAAAATCTTTCCTAATGACTCAAAGCTCGTTTGTTAGTCCTGCCATTCTGAGACAGGACTATCCTTTCCACCGTGAGAAATTCGCCATATCTCCGCTTTTAAATAGTACATATTAGATAGAATTGTAGTACATAAGTACTAGTTAATCCACGTAAATTTTGTCTGTGTCTCTTTTCAATCATGCTCGGCTCCAATTGGTCTTAAAATTATGTTAACTGTCCTATTTTAGAACACGTGAAAATCTGTAGCAGTTCATCGAGAGCAAAAAAGTGATACGAGAACTATGTAACATAATAGATTTCAGGGTAGGGTAGGATTCAAAGATTCCATATTCGACGCTCCTTTTGACATCTTCAATCGTAATAACCTGGTACATGATATATTTATTTATTTATTTATTTTAAAACTTCATGCACACATGTACAACGGCGGACTTAATGCCCAAGGCATTCTCTACCAGCCAACCTTTGGGAGATGTGGAAATTTTGTGAGGCAGGTGCATTGTGGTGGAAGTAAAAGGTTGTAATTCCCATCATTATATGGACTTACATAGACTAACAAAGTATAGTGATTCAGAAATCCACATAAGAACTAGAATAGATGCTTATTACTAGCGCACGTTCTATGCGCACGCGCATAGCTAATCGCTGATTGATGGATCACTGAGCGACACTTTTGGATACAATTTATGTGACAGTGTGGAGTCATTACACATTTCAATCTATAACATCATCATTGTCATTTACAGCCTTTAACAGTCTAACCAATGAACGACTTCTCCTTACAAAGGAGATTTGGCCCTACCATGTAAGTAATATCCTTTCTAAAGAGGGCCTATGTCGAACAATAAACTGTTAAGCGCTGTTAATACCACGTTAGTGAGATGGGTTGGTATAGAGCTTGTTTTAAGTTTAGGATTAAAAGATCACTATGTTGTCCGTTTGTCAGTCAAGACCCTTTTTCTCACGAACGCATGGAGGTTCAAAATGAAATTCATATCAATTACTCAGGTCTACTGTTCTTTGGAGATGTGAAAAAATCAAACTTCTAAGCCTAACTAAAAAGATACAAATGTTTATGCTGCAAATTTTCGACACTCGTAAGGCAATCAAAACCTACAGGCTACAGGGTACTTTCCGTGAAGTCAGAATCTTGAAATTTGATACGAAGCAACGTATTATAGCACAAGCCGGTTTTCTTCTTCTTTTGCAGTGTTGTTGTTCTGCGTCTGCCTTATTTGGCCCTTACGACACCCACGAGATGAAATGGGGTGGTAAAACATTCTATTCTTAATCCGTCACCACACGGAGACACAATCCATAACAGATGTTGATAACGGTGGCAGATGTGTCGGATCTTAGTTTTAGAAATCAGATTATAGTATTCTTATACCTTCATATTTATTCCATAGATGAAGGTTAGTGAGTCGGATTTACCGTCAACGGCCAATTCGATTCGTTTGCGATCTTGATCCTATCCATGTATGTGCAATATTCCGATAACTACCGCTATTTTGATTGAGGTAAAGTTACCGAATCACAACTTTACACTGTCAGAAGACACCTAAAAGCAATGCACTTGTGAATGTTAAATACAGGGTCTCATATTATCTTAGAACAGACTCGTTTACCCCTGCACCATGTTTTTTTTTATTATATAGGGATCAAACGAGCAGACGTATCGCCTAAAAGCAAGCGATTACCACTGCCCATGGACGCCCGCAACACCAGAGGCGTAACACGTGGGTTGCCAGCCTTTTAGGAAGGAGTACCTACGCTCTTTTCTTGAAGGTTTGAAGATCGTATTGATCCGGAAAGACCGCAGGCGACAGCTCATTCCACAGTTTTGATGTGCGTGGCAGAGAGTTTCGGGAAAATCGCACAGTTGTGGACTGCTAATCATCTAGATGATGGGGATGAAATTTCTGTCGCGTAGGACGATGGCGGTTAAGATTAACGTGTTCATTGGTTCACCAGGAACATTGTTTTATATGCCAGCTTAACAACTCCATTATAGCTAGAAAACAGAATGAAAAATTAGATAAACTCACATTTAAACCGTTACGTAAAGACAAGCTTTATACAATTACGTTTAACATTAAATTGATTGTAATCTAAACAAACATTAACTCCTTACGAACTCACATTAACTAATTTTGTTCAACACGCTAAACGCCGTTTAAACCACAGGTGTAATTTAACATTATTATGTATAGCAATTGAAAGTACTTTCATAACTGTACTAACAGACAAAAAAGTGTTGATTATGTTCAAAGATTTGTCGAAAAACATGTGCCACTACGTAATATATCAGAAAAGTAGTATACAATCACCAGACTTTACAACGGCGCTTTGTAATACCGTCTCTGACTTAACTGTACAAATAAATCTATGTTTAAGATCCTCTTTGACAACTATGTTTAAAAAAACTAAAGAAAAATGTACAATGTTAACTATGTCGTGACAATATAATTCTACATGTGTAATTTATGATTCTCACAACTTGCACACCTTTTTATTCCAACTTCATAATTAAAAAAAAGTTTTTAATGATTCGAGAAGTAAAGCCTATTAGCCTACTAATATTATAAATACGAAAGCTTGTGAAGATATTTGTTATTCTTTCACGCAAAAACTACTGAATGGATTTTGATGAAACTTTACAGTAGTATAGCTTATACATCAGAATAACATATAGGCTAATATTTGCCACCATACCAAACATACAACAGCTAGTCGTTGCAGATTTACCAAAGACTTTTTCTATTATCAATATATGTTAGGGGTTTGAAAAACTACCGATAAATTGGTGATAGCCGTACTACTTTAGACAAGCAAGTGAAATATCAAGTACCCATAAAATATATCAACTTCTCTGTCGCCCTTAAAAGCATCCTTAAGCAAAAATACAATGAAAAAAAAAGTTTAAGCTATATCAAAAATTGTTAAAAAGTCGAGTGGCTTAAGTTGGCAAAACAAATTTTATTATAGAGTTACCTTGGAATCGAAACAATAATTACTTAAAATTAACGTCTAAACTCGTTTGTTTCTTTTTAAACTATCAGTTACAATCAGTTAACAACAAAATCGTGATTCATGGATTAGAAATAAAATATTTGTTATGATTTTATTTTATTCTTCCACAAAAATAGTATTTTTAAATTCACTGACTTTGTCAGCACGAAACAAATAATTACAATAATCCCTATCACCACTATTGTTGCCGGCTACAAACAATACATTTTAGTGGTTTGTTCCCTATTCAAGACAATACCAGATTATCCATACCTACTTCGCAACGTACATAATAATATTCGATAAGCAATAAGTCTTTAACAGTTTCGACGGGTCTAAAAAACTCAGTGGGGTGGGGTATCATGCCGGTCAATGGGGGTCAAGACTCAAAACTGACTATCCTTAGAGCTTTTATGTACATTGTTATTTATATAATGACAGGTGTACTGTGGAACCCTCTTACAATAAACTATCTTAGCCGTTACTAACTCACAACTGCCTGAGAGAATCGCACCTGGCTCACAATATTATGTAACTTTAGCCCTAAAAATTAACACATTTATTGCAAACTAACCTAATAAAACAATACACAACATATGTGAAGACTAGTTTATCATTCCCTATTTCTTGGCGGATTTAAATATTCGCCAAAGTTTCGAGAACAGAACATGATGGCAGATACTTCAGACGGACCCAAGATGCTAAAGTTGTCCGAGTGGTGATCCACTCACTCATCAGCCCGTTGCAGTCCACTCCTGGATATAGGAACTCTCCCAAGGAACACCACAGAGCCTGGTCTGTTGCTTTTTGCATCCAGTCGCTGTCGGCCCTCTTATGTAATTGTCGTCGTGGTTACCTCACATAAAGATTCTAGGACAAAGGACAGAATTGCATCGTTACTGTACTTAACATTAGTCCCGTTTACTCACCTACATGTAAAGCATAAGACACACATCACATAAACAACATTTAATTAGTCTACTGTTGGACCTGCGCCTCTCTTAGAAAAGAGGTTTAACTTGGTATAGGATTTGTGTGAAATTTTCCATCTTTTTGCTGTTGTCCTGAATAATTTGTTCACCTATGGAATAAATATTATTAATACACTTCATAACGTTAAAATATTGTGCATATTCTTAAATCATTTACGTTTATATTAATCTGGCACCTTTGCTGGATTTGTGTTGAGTCATACTATTATTTAAAAACAACTTAGATTTATAAACTGAATCTACTGCCACGGACAGGCGTAGTGCGTATAGAAACAAATGTTAGCTATTTGTGGAACGCGAAGGTCTTGTGATAATCACTCAGTTTAGTAATTGGCATTCAGAATGTGGAGTATGTTAATAAAACTAAACACCTGCTTAGTTTATTTACCAGATATGCTTAAAAGGCTAATACTACGATGCTTATTATAACAAATGTTTAATACGTGAAGATAGAATATAAAATGTACATAGACTAGAATTTTCTATTTTTTCTAATTTTCCATCGTCCTACGCAACAAATGGTTGGCAGTCCACTACTGTGCGATTTTCCCAAAACTTTCTGCCGCGCACAACAAAACTGTGGAATGAGCTGTCGCCAGCGGTGTTCGCTGACCAATGCGATCTTCAAGAAAAGAGCGTACTCCTTCCTAAAAAGCCGGCAAACGCACTTGTAACGCCTCTGGTGTTGCGGGTGTCCATGGGCGGCGGTAATGGCTTACCATCAGGCGATAGGTCTGCTCGTTTGCCCCATATACAATAAAAAAAAAATTGATCGGTCGCTATCGAGCCTAGGATGTTCTTGGAACTACTAAGGACCAAAAATATCGCTAGTTCAGTAGAACTCATTTATTAACAATTATTTACCAGCTTTGATGGCGACTGTGATAGCGGTTGAATTTCATGGATTACTTTTAATTATCATCAAATATTGGTTTGTTAAGTGACATCATAATGAATTCACCCGTTTGTGAAATTTAACACCACAAACAAACTTTCATATTCAGTCTAATGAAAATCAGTCTACCTTTTCGCAGATTAGCTGGAACAACCAAACAATTTTTTTTATAATGACTCTGGTCTGCCTGATGGAAAGCATAAGCAGAATCCAAGAGTGGTAGTTACCAAACTCATTGCGAATGCAGACAATGCAACAATGCAGCACGGTGACCCACACCATGGTAGCCCAGTGAAGCTTCTGCATCATTGTATTTGTTCTTAAAGCGGCATCGTCTCTGAAAATTTCAACTGTCTAACCATCAAGGTTCATGACATACAGCCTGGTGACAGACAGCAGACAGCGGCGTCTTAGTAATAGGGTCCCGTTTTATCCTTTAGGTACGGAACCCTAACTACAAATCAGAGCAAGATTGATTGAGGTACCATTATAGAGAAGCCATAATATTGTTAGATTAATTTTTAAACCAAGATAAGTAGCAAAGTGAAGGGCACTACTGCAACAACAGATTTGATCGAAGATAATTTACAATATCTCGACCAGTAATACAATGGATAGAAAGTTGATCCAAGGCCGTGCTTCCTGATGAGTAGTCTAGAACTTTACTCTAAAAGTTTTAAGCATTGGCTTACATCGCACCGGTAACCGAGGCACAACCAGAATATTTATTTTCTTCTTTAAAAGGCTTTGCCCAGCTGTGCGTTAGTATAGGCTGTGGCGACTTCCACATACAGCGCAACAGCGATCTACTATAGCGCCATCTACCGCAGACACAGTGAACTACGCAGCAATGTACAACACGAATAAACTACCAATCCTGAATCGCGCAGTAGAAGTTCTCGCGCCGATTTATCATATATACAACATCCCAACATCAACTGTTGGGCAGTGGCCCGCCAGGCATGATCACCTCGCCTGGTCGGAGGATCCTCCCTTTCTGTGGAGGGCATGACACTCGTTCCTCCACAAGACTAAGAAAATAATGTATTTTTGCTATATAACTGTTTTCAACCATCAACATAACTTAAGCTACAGTTATACTAAAAGATGACGAATTGAAGTTTGTTAGAAAATATTTAATTTCGATAAAACCCGTACTACCAAACCGAGTTCAACTATTTATTATTTTATAGCTTAAAACTCGTTCTTTGTATAATAGGGCAAAACCTCATTTCTTATCTTAAAATAACTGTGGTACAATTTCTAAGTACTTAGTCGTTAATTTGTGATTACTGTTCCGCTCTCAATTCGATTGTTACCGTAGACATGGTCCAATTAACGTTTTAATGAAAACTGGCATCAATTGGCTGTTAGCTGCATAGTTGCAGTGTGACCAGGTTTAGAACCTCTATGATATTCCGAAATTTTTTATAAATATTCCAAGTTGCAGTAGCAAATATTGCGAACAGAGAAGATAAAATAAACGGACGATTTTTTACTAATAACTCTAACAATCTCAACAACGGCTAGTATTAATAGCAAACACTATTTTTTTCTGCATCATTTAAATCACAACATCGATTTCAGACGAGAAAAAAACACTTACACCTGTATGGTTTAGAAATATTTTGTAATGGTTATAGAAAAGGCCCCCGTAGTGCACGCTGTAACGATTATTCACTTCCGTTCCTTAACACAAAGGTTATAAATGATTATTTCTTTTTGTTACGAAATCAGAACGATTACGATTTGTTTCTGGACAATTATAATCACAGTTATATTCCGTGTTTCAATCACTTCACAATCGGAGATATTTTGACATCGATTCTCAATAATTATTCGAATTGATAAATTTCTTGATTAAGCTTTCGGTGCGTATTGTTATGTAAAGTTGTTAAGTAATTAACGACTCCCATTATGTAAGTATCAGTTTTGATAGAAGTCTGTTATGGTTTATTTAATTTAATTTATTAAATTATCTATTTATTACAAACTTTATTGTGGGGGAACGGGTGTAATGTTCCACCCAACACAAAGGGAGGATCCTCCGACCAGGCGAGGTGATCATGCCTGGCGGGCTACTGCCCAACAGTTGATGTTGGGATGTTGTATATATGATAATCGGCGCGGGAACTTTATTTGCGCGATTCAGGATTGGTAGTTACTCCGTGTAGTGTAGTTTGTAGGTACAGTGCGTTACTTCGTAGTTCAGTGTATCTTCGGTAGATGGCGCTGTATGTGGAGGTCGCCACATCACTCCCCTCCAAGACTGGAGGTCGATATATGTTGAGTCAGCTGTCTGTGCTCTGATGCGGAGCTTGCCAGTGCCAGGAGTGAGTAGTTCCAGTGAGTCGGAACTGAATGCCGCAAGTTCCAGTGAGTCGGAACTGAATGCCGCTAGTCCCAGTGAGTCGGGGCTGAAGTCCGCTGATCCCAGTGAGTCGGGATCGCATGCGGTGCGCGGTGCT
This sequence comes from Spilarctia lutea, assembly GCA_916048165.1. Lineage (NCBI taxonomy): Eukaryota > Metazoa > Arthropoda > Insecta > Lepidoptera > Erebidae > Spilarctia > Spilarctia lutea. The sequence goes on along the minus strand of OU696471.1, from coordinate 18,787,290 downwards.
GCGGTGAGGTCCCCAGTGAGTCGGGGCGATTGCTGCGTAGTGGCTGGCTGCTGCGTAGACGGGAGAGATGTGCTCTGCTTACATGGACCGTAGGTGCAGTGTGCTGCGCCTAGACGCTGTAGAGGCCGTAGGGGTTACCAGGCTGGAGCGGTCGCGTCCTGCGTGTGGTATATCCCAGTTGCTGGCTGGCTTGAGACTTGCTGTGGGAGTGAACATGATGGTGGCGCGGCTTGAAGGCTGCTTCCAATCACGTCGGGGTCACCACTTTGGGGGAACGGGTATCATGTTCCACCCAACACGAAGGGAGGATCCTCCGACCAGGCGAGGTGATCATGCCTGGCGGGCTACTGCCCAACAGTTGATGTTGGGATGTTGTATATATGATAATCGGCGCGGGAACTTTATTTGCGCGATTCAGGATTGGTAGTTACTCCGTGTAGTGAAGTTTGTAGGTACAGTGCGTTACTTCGTAGTTCAGTGTATCTTCGGTAGATGGCGCTGTATGTGGAGGTCGCCACATTTATGTACTTTTTACGTCTGTACCAAGTCAACCTTAGAGTGGTGGATAAATTTTATAAGGTAGGTGCACATAGGTTACAGATTAAGCAGTAAATGTAACGAATTTAAGGGCATTTCGTTAAGAATGCGATAATGTATCTTCTTTTTTACTTTTGGTAGGTCTCATTGAAAGCGGCAAAATTATGAAGGTCGCTCTCAGAATAAAAAAGTTTAAACTCTCAACGAATTCAAAAAAAGCTGTTTTCAAAGAGAGATTCTTAAAAAAAAATACATTCTAAATTTAAAATTAGTTTCAATCATGTCAATATTGGTATATCTTACCTGAGTCAAACGTTTTGCGGTGACATGCATTTTTTCTAGTAGCTTGACACTATATTCTGACCAAACCTTTTAATGGCATTTAAATTCCGATTCCAAGTACCTCAAACCTGTAATGTTTTTGCTTTCACCAAGTGCCCATTGTTAGTTCTCTATAAATAATGCATGTGCGATTTGATACCGGGGATTGTATCATATTAGCCTTGACTAGGTATATCTATATGTCGCCTTAAGATTGTAAATACCTTTGGATTATAATATACCTAGCGAGATTGTAAACTGTTGAAAGATTGTCAACTGTCACATACTGCTGACAATTTAACGTAATATTTTTGGTTACATTTTAATGTATCGAAGTAAAACCGTTAAATCACAATCTAAATATTTAGTAAAATACATTTTAGTGAAAACTATTTTCGCATTGAACACTTTGTGTGGTCTACAAATTGTTGTTTTGAGTCTGGGTGTTCTTTGTGTCTGTTTCATTTATGTTTGTAAAGTCCCTCGCGTCACAGGATGTATGTTCCTAAATCTTTTAAAGACAGTCATTCAGGCCTGTCTTTAAAAAAATAAAAAAATAGTTTTAGTTTTGTTAAAACATGTCTTTTTTACAGAACATAAATATTTTGAATTCAGAATTTAAATCACATACGTATCCATTCGAATTAATTATCTGTTGAACAAACCAAAATATATAGCAGACGTTAACCTCGAGATGAGGCGAGACTGCGAGACGAACAGAATTAGGCAAGACGGAAAAAATAAACTACATCTACAGACAAAGTGTCTGGATATTTATTTAAAGACAAACTTATAAGGGAGATCAAAACGTTTGGACTCTTGATGCCTTAGATCTCAACTGGCACGATTTATTGCTTCGATTTGTTTTAATACTTTACGTATGTGGCGCTTCGATGGTAGATGAGTAGAGAACAAGAAGAGGCAAGGTTGCAGTCAAGATCTGGCTTAGGGTAAGACTTTTTAAAGTATTTTTCAGTTAGTTATAACTGGTTTGTGGTTAGTATTTAGTTGATACTTGACGTGTTATTTCAAGCCAATTAAAATATGAAACTGAATCGTTGTTGTTATAATTGTTGTGTTGTACGACTTATTTGACTGTCAACGATTAAGTGGCGAGGGACGCACTCAAAAACGCGGGTGAATTTTTAGATATTTCGGGATTTTCATCATTAACAACAGCCTTTAACATTTTTATTGCTGGACATGAGCCCCTTCTTAATAAATCTCTCTCGTGCTTTTCAATTATTCTATATTTTATAATTCGTTTTCGTATGAATATTACAGCAGGCAGATTGGGTGCAGAAGGGGCCATAGTGCATTGACTTTTCTTTTTTTATAGAATAGAGGCAAACGAGCAGACGTATCGCCTGATGGAAAGTGATTACCGCCGCTCATGGACACACGCAACACCAGAGGTGTCACAAGTGCGTTACCGGCCTTTATGGGGAAACGGCGGATGGGTTGGGGTATAGGCCTCTGATATCCTCACTCACTTCATGAAACACAGCGCAAGCGCTGATATTGCGTTGCATTGCATGCATTATAGCTGATTTATTGATATATCTACTGTACATCAGTAAAACATAAACTGCGTCATAATTCTAGCCATGATTTGAAACAAGCTAAGATAAACAGAGTTAGCAATGGATTTATCTTTTATAGCTACTATTTCATAATAGTAATACCAGAAGTGATGAAAATGATATTAGAATTACAATAACAGTTCCGTTTTGTTTGATGTATTAGGTTGTTTAATGTATACAAACAGAAACGTGTAACTTTACATCCAGTAATATTTCCAAAACCTTTAGAAATATGTACAGAAATACTTATTGGTCATCTACACTAATATTATAAAGCTGAAGAGTTTGTTTGTTTGAACGCGCTAATCTCAGGAACCGGTGGTCCGATTTGAAAAAATATTTCAGTGTTGGATAGTCCATTTATCGAGGAAGGCTATAGGCTATAAATCATCACGTTTAGACTAATAGGAGCGGAGCACCAATGAAGAATGTTTCAGAAACGGAAGAAAATTTTCACGCTACGGGCAATAGAAGACGCAAACGAGGTTGCGTGGGTCAGCTAGTTTTTTTTTTTTTTTTTATTGAATAGTGGGCAAACGAGCAGACGTATCACCTGATGGTAAGCGATTACCGCCGCCCATGGACACCCGCAACACCAAAGGCGTCACAAGTGCGTTGCCGACCTTTGGGGGATGGGAAAGGGGATAGAGGGAGGGGTTGGGGTATGGGCCTCCGGTATCCTCACTCACTCGGTGAAACACAGCGCAAACGCTATTTCACACCGGTTTTCTGTGAGGCCGTGGTATCACTCCGGTCGAGCCGACCCATTCATGCCGAAGCATAGCTCTCCCACGGTAACACACAACGCCATCTAGTCCCAAGCTAAGCAGAGCTTGTGTTATGGGTACTAGACAAGTCATACAAAGATCTGGTCCGACCCAGGAATCGAGTCCGAGACCTCAAGTACAGCAATCGCATATGCTACCGCTGCGCTAACGAGACAGTCAAAATCATTTGTTTTATATTCTCTTCAGACCTCAGAAAAATATGTGCTGTTTTTTTATTGTAAATTTGTATCTCGACACCAGATGTCGCCTTAAACTGAAGATAAAGACGAACATAAGTTCACGATTACATCAACAATTAGCTCGCTTCTCAACCGAAACAATTAAGAATATTGTGATAACATGTACAAATACAATAACCAAAGCCAGTGTTCGCACGTTTGACAGTGTTCATTTCACTGAGCAGGTGTTTAGTATAAAAGCCTGTGAGAAAGTACCCACAATTGTGTACTATATATAACTATAGATGCGGTAGTTTCACTAATAAGCACTGTAAACAGTATCTGAGTACGGGTGCGCGTGCACACTAAGCGTATAAGTCAAGTATTTTTTCCCACATGGAATAAGACTTTGTGTGATCCACAAATTGTTGTTCTAAATCAGGGTGTTCTTTGTGTCCGTTTCATGTATGTTTGTAAAGTCCGCCGCGACACAGGAATTATTCCTAGTGCGGGAGACACAAGGACATAACCGTGATTCAATCACTTGTAAAAATAATGAAAGAACTTCCTATTAACCCGACTTAGGGCCGATTTTTCAATGACCAGATAAAACTTATCGGAGAAATAAACTATAAGACGGCACAATTATGGACACTTTATTTGTGAGAGTAAGTGTCTGTAGTAACATGTCCTTATTTTTGCCGTCTTATAGTTTATTTCTCCGATAAGTTTTATCTGGCCATTGAAAAATCGGCCCTTAGTCCTTACTAAGTCAAAAGGAAGAGTGAAAGCTTTGTCAGTGTCATGTTCCACCGTATCGTGTAAGCTACTGAACCACATTGGCTATATAAATTTTATTTAAAGTTGTATGTAGTTAGGTTATAGCTTTTAAACTTTTTCTTTTTGCTTTTTTACTGTTTTCTTGATAAATCAATCGGTAAAATAGTTTCCGAGTAGCGTTCAGTAAAAGCAGTATTAAACCATACAGGACTTTTCAAGATTCAATACTTACAGTGACACTACAAAGAGTCTTGATAAGTTTCAGTGAAATTGGATATATTTTCTGATCTTGGCAATACAACCAAACATTGGCATTTTAACAGACGCACGTTGTACCAGTCACTTGCCGAAAAGGTCGTGCCCGAAAGTAAATGTATCAATTTGTACGAATATTATAAAGCCTAAAGCTAAAGCTTTTTTTGTTGGATAGTCCATTTACCGTGGAAGGCTATAAAACATCACGCTAACACCAATAGGAGCGGAGCCCCAATGAAGAATATTTAAAAAATGGGGGAAAATTATTACGCTACGGGCTATACGTCTACGTATATGAGATTGCGAGGGTCATCGTCATCTAGTCATAAATATTAATTAATAATTGGTTGTAAAACTAATTACCGTGGGAAGACCACACTTCGGCACATTTGAATCAGCTCCACCGAAACGATATCATAATCACGTAGAAAAACGTTATTAAGAAACTTTAGATTGAATGACGTCACTGAAAGCTTCAGAAACTATGCTTCTGGTATTAACATTCCAGGTGTTCAGTCGCTTGTGCGCCTGGTCTGGCAGCAGCATTATGTGTGGCGTGCGAACTTGAATAATTATAACACAGGGTCTAAGTGTAGACAGTTGTTAATTTGTTTCGCTTTAAAGGCTTGATTTACTGAGTCTTTTTTTTATATAACATCATTGGTGAGAGGGTATTCTTGTCTTTTAAATCATCATTTTCCTAACCTTTATTATTCCAAATATTATTTGGAGTCGGCTACTAATTCAACCGGTTCTACTTGAATATCTGACCTCCGAAACCCTGACGGTGAACTGAATTCGAAGATTGAACTAGTTGTCAGTATATTTGAGGGCACTGACTTTGAGGTTTATGGCAACCAAATCCGACGGCTTAACGTGCTCTCTGCGAGGCACGGGCGGGCAACACCGCCATCTTCCATACTCCGTACTGCGATTAAGAATTTCTTGTAAGAAAGATCCAACAGCAGTCTGACTCGAGAATCGAACCCGAGACCTCTTGATCTGCAGTCGCTTACGCTAACCACTAGACCAACGAGGCAGTCTTTATTAAAATTTACTTAACGACTTCTTTATGCCAATTTCAAAATTAGCAATATGTAGCAACAAATTCATACCAATAGATTATACTTTCTAGATAATTCTCCACTTATGTAAAACATCTGACGTCATTACAAAAAATATCATAATTTTCAAGACAATACATCTGTCTATAACAATTTCCTTAAGTATTTACGACAGAGCTTACTGTATCTCAAGACCATTGTATTAATGTAGATAGTGTCACTAAATGTCGCTCAACTTTCTAGATAAAAATATATCATGTTGCGAGCTCATGTTTCTACTTTCATTGAATGAAAATATTACTGTAATCCACTATATATTGATTCAACTTTAAATATGTTTAATAAACTAAGTGAACAACTCAACATTTGAAATCTAAGTTAATAAAAAAGTTATTAAATTAAATTAACACTTTCGCAAAATTTGTTTAGGTATATATTTTTTCTATTTTTTTCAACCTAGTGAGATGCTTTTTCATGCCCTGTTTATAGAATCATAGGGGGAGGGAAACTTCCGCTGTGTAATGAAATTGTTATTTTGTACTTAATAGCAGTTTATTTCTTGTTTATTATACTAAAACAATCCTTATCTTTATTCGTAATCGTTCACCCGTCCCTCACACGATACACTACCGAGAATGTGCGTAAGTACAGAGTATAACGAGAAGGAGAGTGCAGTGAGTTCCAAGTTTTACAACTTGACCGCTCGGCACAGGAAGGAAGAACCGAACTGCTTAGTTCGAGAGTATATGTCAAGCAATTTGAATCGGTGGCTTTCTTGGCCAGCACCCGTGGTGATACTTGTAATTATGTTTACGGCAATAGGTTTTAATTAAGTATATTTCTTTGAATTGCCTTACTTTCCAATCACAACTTGGATATGGTAGTACTAGTGTTAACAATAACATCAAAACAAAGTTCTTTTTCCATGCATGCAACAAATTATTTTGATTTCTATAAAATAAACAGGGCTACATCAATTGATTCATTTGACTCTATTATAATAATCATGACCTACTTTACAATTGGTACTCTATCATTGCGATAATCGATTCTATTGCGATTGCGATGCTTTTAAAATATGACACTTCTTGAAAGTCCACTTAGTAAGATAAACGAAAGTAAAAAAGCATGAAACGGTCTGTATTAGTAGTTGATTGCAGCGCGTTGCAAAACCATGAAAGTGATTTATTGTAGAAATGAAAGTATGTGTTGACGTAATGTAGATAAGGAAAGGCTTATATTAATTTATATAATTTGAAGATATGAGAGAAAAGTTGAAAAATTGTCTTTAATGTACATGCTAGTTAATAGAAAGCTACATACTTGCAGGTGCTTGCTACTTTTAAAGTGAGTGAAATTGATTAAAAACTGTTTTACATTTGTAAGGAAATAATGTAGAGTGTTCTATATAGTGTAAAGTTGAGTAATAAGCAGAAACACTACTACGATTTAATCAAGCTTTTACAGCCCAATACAGTGCTGGTGGTGTAAGCCTCTCCTACTCACGTGCAAGGTGTTTTCCATATCCAATTTATTGATGACGTTTACTGATTCATAAATTGCATTTTCGCAGTTTTACATTACTCGTCAGAATTTGAGTAAACACTCTCAATTCACAACGAGTAATCTCTCATAGGATAGGTCCATACAAATCCAAACAAGATAATCAAACCAACACCAACTTGATTTTAACACCAACTGAATTAGAAGTGGTCTAGTACGACTAGTACCTACTAGAAGATTACACAATACGTTTGTGTTAGGTGTAGAACTATCATAAATAGTTTTGTCATAATAATTTATACCTAATCATGTTTTCTGCATGGATATAAATATAAATGATTCGTTATCGAATGGGTTTTCATTGTAATTTGTAGGGGTTCTTAACAAATCAAATTAAGATCGTTGAGTTTAGATGTATACAGATGTAGTTCAATTGACTACTACTAGTCGATTACAGATTAGAGACGCGAGTAAAACATCGTTAAGAAAGCTATTTGCCTAATGTCTAAGTGGTAAAGTGATTGAGAGTGTGGGAAGTTTATCAAATAGCCATTAGTCGATGTCCATACTTCAATTCAAGGTGAATCATTAAAGTAACATAATGATAGTGAAATTGATGAATAAGGTTGCACCGAAGAGGTAGATAAGTATATGTAGTAAGTACTAGACGTAACAGGTTTGTTCATTATGTGTCATTTTGTAAAATAATGTAAAGTTATCTATGACCTTTATACCTACTGAAGCTACAAAAGAATTAAAAGATTTTTTATTATTTTTTTACATTTCATACGTTTATAAAAAAGAAAGATTGGTATAGTTTCCGACATAACATAGCCACACCCTATTCTTAGCGCCACAGTTAAATATATCACCCGGAACGACTTCCGTTCACTACGTTCACACGACCTGATGGGGAGAATAGATTCACTGGTAGGGCAACACCTGCTTGCACTTTTAACTCAAACAAGCAAAAACAGAAACTTCGAGAATATTCCACGTTCCCACGTAAAAAGGTTATGTGAATAGGTTATTAATTATTCCAACACAGGGCGGCTTTTTAAGTCACGCTCAAATTAATTTGTCTCTTAAAAACATTTTGTTTAATCTTTAATCATTATCCTGATAGTAATGAATACCGTTTGAATTAATATTATATAGTAGGTAAACAAGCTCTACAAGTATTTTTTTATTTGATATCAATATTTAATTTAATTTCAAATTAATTAACCAAACATAGGTATGTGACAGAAATGAAACGTTTCTAACACCTATGTTTGATTAATTAATTGAAAAAGTAATTAAAAAAAACTTAACTTTAATTGTAGCAAAGAATTTAATTCTTTTTGAAATCCCTCAAAAATAACAGTAGAAAATTTTTATGGCCGATGTTAACTTGACTGTAATAAATAACAAAAAAAAATACACAAAATACCTACATCAAATATTTATTTATCACGGCTCTGAAAAAAAAGCCCACCAAATTTTACTAGAATATAGTTGGCAGGTCCTAACAAGCGTTACTTTTTGTATTAAAGTACCTACACAATAACACTCAGCACACGGGTGTAGCCAGGTTTCAGTGTCGGGGGTTTCAAGATAATTAAAAAACCGGCCAAGTGCGAGTCGGACTCGCGCACCGAGAGTTCCCTTCAAAGTTTTAGTGAAGTAGGGATAAACTTAATTTAGTTTAAAATGCAAAGAAGTATATGTTTTTTGTAATGCAACTACAAATTTACATTATTTATTACATCACTTAATGCCAAATTTTATGATTCTACGTCCAACAGAAGCACCCTATAAGTTTCGATTTCCTTGCGAGTGTCAAAATATGCGGCAATACGGTGCATAAAAGGTCGTATCTTTTGATCGCTTCGACTTAGAAGTTTGATTTTGTAACGGCTGCAAGTGACAACAGACCTGAGTATTTGGCTGGCTGGCAACTGGCTTGAAACTTCCACTACTAAAACTCTCACTACTGGTGGTCGTTGGTTTTGGATCTAGTCTTAGTACGGAGTACTGAACCCTATAAATGACTAGAAGAGATCTCCATGCCTTTTTAACCGTAGTAATAATAAAAAAAATACGCGTGGTGTAATGAACATTACAGAAGCAACCTACGGTTTTCTTATAAAATATCCACTACTTTTTTGTATGAATGTATGAAACCTAGAGAACTGGGTTGATAGTAACAAAATCAGTAACTATTGGTGGAAACACTAATTGGAAAAACTAAAAAGAGTGAGGATAACAGGTGAGACCATTTATCACCCTAGCAGAAGCAGACAACCCTTGCCCTTTTCTAAATAGAAAATAATAATTGGGGTTCTGACACATCAACAAACCGTAGGTGGCCCGAGGTAAGTCGGGATTCCAGGGATTTCCTTTCGAGGGTGAACCTGGCTCCCCGGCTTCTAGTACTCAAACCGTCGTGCGGTTTTTAGTTGGTTCGAGTCCGACATAGTCACCAGCCGTTGCTATGATAGGGGAATTCCGCACAAATAAAAATAGAAGGTGGAAAGATGTCTTAAAAGCCTTATTCCGTCATAGTCGGTAGGAAACCGCCTTGGTTCAGAAATAGTTTTGTGCTATTTCTCAAAAAGGGCGGTAATATAGAAAGAATGAAAGAAAAAGTATTTATTTCAACGACATTGCAACACAATAAAATATTAAATGAAATGGTACATAATACAGTATTTAAACATTATCTTAATGCATAGTTAAGAATTTAACATAACTAATCAATGTTATAACAATTTATATATATCTTTACACATATACTGATGCAAAGTTGCGTCGCAGTGCACATTAAAAACAGATGCTGCTCAGCCTAATGCTGCATCATTAAAGATGCAGCGCTGATTTTCAGCAACACCTTGATGATGATTCGTGTGTCCAGAATAGTAGAACCAAAATGAAGATTGGTGTTTCGAAACAAATTTAGTATACCTAGTGTACGAATGTTTCAAATAATTGCCACGGGGTAATTGCAGAATATCGTTTACAATGTCCATTAATTTCGATTTAAGTACCAATTTAAATTAGGATTATATCTGTTGATCCAATAAAAACGCTTTTAAATTTGTCTTGAATGTTAGGGTTGTTTTAAATCTTCGCATAGGTGGAGGCAAGTCATTCCAACATTTTGTTGCCGCGTACTTGAAGCTACCTCTAAACGCTGCTGTGCGATGAGTAGGCACATTCAAGATATGGACTGACGACCTAACAGGATAACAGTAACTATCTTGCAGCCAAAACAATTTATCAAACAGATATTTAGGCTTCTGGCTCCTTACTATTCCAAATAGCATGGTAGCGAAGTGTAACTTTCTTCTAGATGCCATATTGAGAAGTTTATTTTTATTTGTAAATGGCGTAACATGGTTCCAACGCGGTATGTCGAAACAGAAACGAGCACACACATTTTGAATCCGCTGCAGTAACCTTTCCGAACGCTTAAGTAGGCATGGTCCATACACCACGTCACCATAATTGAGTTTTGATAACACTAGTGAATCAACCAGGTTCTTACGCAGGTCAGTGCTGAGAAACTGACGTATTCTGTACAAAATTTTTAAACGGTAAAAACAATTACTCAATATATTATTAACGTGAGATTCAAATTGCAGCTTCGGATCCATGGTTAATCCTAGGTTACGAACCTCGAAAACTCTGTTTATTAGATTTCACTCAATGATGATCTGAGGGTTTGCAGCTGTAATCCTATCTATTTGACTTTCACTGCCCAAAACCATGTACTTGGACTTCAGAGGATTCAAAACTAACGCGTTCCTCCGGGCCCATGAAAATATTCTGTCCAGGTCCTCATTTATTGCTCTTACAGCTGTTAAAGTTGTATCAGGTGTGGGATCGAAAGAAGCGTAAATTTGTATGTCATCAGCATACATGTGGTATTTACAAAATTTTATGCAATTTGTTACATCACCACTGTACAGAATAAACAAAAGAGGGCCCAAAATAGATCCTTGTGGCACCCCACTCGTCACGGGACGAAGGGAAGAAAATATCTTGCCACCATCATCTCCAGTAATCTCCACAAGTTGCGCTCTACTGGACAGATAGCTTTCAAACAATTTCACCGTATCAGCATCAGAGCCGTAGTAGGAAAGCTTGGAAAGCATTAGTGATATATTAATGCAATCAAATGCACGGGAGAAGTCCAATAGGGTTAACAACGTGCCATTCCCCCTATCATGCGCCTCCAAAATGTTATCAACAACATCCAACAAGGCCGTGGAAGTGCTACGTCTTTTACGGAACCCTGACTGAAGTTCCGGCAGCAAATTATTAGTTTCCAGGTATTCACATACTTGTATGTAAACAACTCTCTCCAAAATCTTAGACATACATACTGCTATACAATTATAGAATCATCTCTATTTTCGAGACATATCTATAAGCTATTTTCGAGAGTCATTATGAATCATATGGAACACAGATTGGACGACTTCCAGGCTCCCCAACAGACTGGTTTCCGAAAAGGTTTGAGTACCATAGACCACAGGCTGGCAGGTTAAACCGAAGTCCGAAAAATAACATCTAACTACGTTTGGCTTAAAAAGCTGTTGATTCGATCGAAACTTAGGCTGTGCTTCAGTCTTCCCAGCGGTGGCAAATCGAGTACTGGTACCGGACAAGCAAGAAGTGAGGCAGGAGAACGTAATATCTTCGAACCTACTCACCGGAACTGGAAGACGTCTTTAGATCTTTAGACTTGGTATCAATATTAATGACGAGTGTATCATCCCACTTTTAATTTGCTGATGATACAGTCAATATGGCTGAAAACATGGGAGACCTTACCACAATGCTTGATGGCCTCAGTAGGGTCATAAAGACCCGCTCAAGTTATTGACGTTTTGGTACATATACCTACATAGGTTATAATCGCTACATTTGTGCTTTTTACTCTATAACATTCTTCTCGTCCCAAATACCACAGAGCCTCAGAACAAAAGTTTTTGAGCAGTATCTCGCCAGTGATGATGATGAGCGGGAAATCAAAACACATTTTAGTCTAATGTTTTTAATTTCATTATTCATTTCAATACCTAGCATAGAAACATTTCGGGTTGAGTTTAAACCCCAAATACCCCTTCCTGGCTACACCCGTGACATGACTCAGCAAAATCACTTTGAAAGCAAAGGTAAATTAAAAATACTAGCAGTGACATCTAGTGATCATTATTTAAAGTATTAATGTGTCTACTCCCTAGCAGGTGTCACTATAGATAAAAAATTACACTCTTTTTCAGTTATTTACATTCATTACAATCTTGTCAAATAATCTTAATTAGCTATGTTTAATCAAATGACATGAAAGACTAGCTCTTTGTAATAATAATTACAGGGTTTACTTACCAACTTGTGTTTCTTTTTCGTTTTATAGACTACTCCTGCACTAGGAATAAATTTGTGTCGCGGGGGACTTTATAATTACAACATACATGTAACGGACACAAGGAACACCCACAAGACAGCGGAGTAACGCATTTATTGCAGAGTAAATTAATAAAAATAATTTTACGCAGGTTCAATTCCTTTTTTACTTTCCATAACAAAAAATAAAAATAAAAACAAAGTCTTCATTTTATTAACCACCATGAAAATTGTTACAGTAGTGAGAATAATATAATAAGCTGTTGTTTCTATGCAGTATTAAAATAATTTTTAATTCAACACCTGCATTAGTAACAAACCCCTCCCCTCATCCCCCAAAGGCCGGCAAAGTACGTGTGACGCCACCGGTGTTGCGCGTGTCCAAGGGCGACGGTAATCGCTTACTATCAGGCAATACGTATGTTCGTTTACCACCGACTCAATAAAAAAAATAAAAAAGGAACATATCCTTTACAGTGGGAGACTTTACAGCTCAAAACAGCAATTTGTGGATCACAAAAAGTGTAGTGCCATGTAGGATTTGAACCCACAACACTTCGCGAAGTAGGAAGCGGCCGAAGCGGCATGGCGACCGCTTAAACCACTAGGCCAAAAGTACAGTCGTTGCAGTAGGTCTCCTAGAAGTACTGTATTTTAGAGGATTTGAATTAGCAAAAAGAAAAACAAAAAAAGAACATCACTTTGTAAAATGTTTATTTCCATATATGACAGACTAAAACATTCCTCAGCGATTACAACTCACTCTAAACTTTGCATCACTAACTAATGATATTGGCGTTATTTATAAAGCTTTTATGTTATTACATATTCAATACAATATAATGAACTAGAACCATTGCTAAGCTGTAGATTATACATACAGTGTATGGCTAAATATAAACCCTAAGCACACATGCTACTATATAGTCGCTATTTTTATAGCATGATTACTTCTTACGATGCCTATGTGTGATCAAGTAGCAGATAAGTATTTAATTCAGGCTATGTATATTATTATATGCAATTTTATGTACAGACACTAATCATTATGAGTTTAAGTTATCACAACAAAATGGTTTGCCTAATATTTTATCATACATTTGTAATGATAGTAAAATATTATATTTCAAATAAAGGTATTGAGTATATTATTATATCTATAACAATCATAATATGTCGTTTTTATATTATATATAAGCAAATAATTACTATTATAAATATACATTTTTAGATGTACGAGTATGTATGTATATTTGTGATAAATATATCTTTTATTTATAATGGAGATTATAAAGTTATGTACAATATGACTTTATCGAGAGATCTTTAAAAAATCCATAATCGTTATATTTAAGGCATGTCTATAGAAAGTGTTTGACAATTTGCACAAAAACTATCGAAGTGCTTTTGCTAGGCATCAGTGGACGATTTTCGGCTGTGATGGTGATGTAACAGATATGCCTTATTCAAAACTATTTAAATACAATGTTTGGTTTTTATCCAGTCTCAATTAAATCAATAATGACACTAATGACAGCATAGAGAAGAAGAATTGGGCACCAAAACAAGCTACAGGTAGATTAATTTTGAAGTTATTTTTGACAGTTTATTGTTACTTAACATTTTTTTATTATATGAAATTCCACTGTCTTACCATGAAATTAAATTTAATACTGTCTACATAATTTGCAAATTTGTAATTGATAACAAGATTTATTATTTTACTTTAATGATTTTCTTCGTTAACTATAATTTTAAAAGTTATTTAAGTATAGACATAAGCTATCCTTATATAAATTTTAAACTTATAATTATAATATAGTTGCACTATATTATTTACTAGCTGACAAACGCAACCTAGATTGCGTCTTCTATTGCCCGTAGCGTGAAAATTTTCCCCCGTTTTGAAACATTCTTCATTGGTGCTCCGCTTCTATTAGAATTAGCGTGATCATTTATAGCCTATAGCCTTCTTCGATAAATGGACTATCCAACACTGAAACAATTTTTCAAATCGGACCATCGGTTCCTGCGATTAGCGCGTTCTAACAAACATACAAACCCTTCAGATTTATAATATTAGTACAGATAGCTGCACTTTTTAATTAGGTACTTATGACAAGATTTTGTTCATTTTATTTTATCGCAACAATCTCAATTGGTCATCTCCAATCCCATTTAGTTTAATCTATCTTAATACAGACAGAAAACAGAAGTAAAACGAACATAATAATAAATAATTACATTTAAAATTTACATCTTAATTAAATACATCAAAAAATTATTGTCATACAAATGATATACGCGGCATACATATGGCAATAAGAGAGCCTTACATAAATTATGTGTAAATAAATCTTAATTTCATAACTACAGTTAGAAAATAACTTATAATACATTTCGGTTGCCATATATGACTGCAACAATTTACACACAAAAATTTACGCGGATTAGGTACATTAATTTACGCAAACTATTAAAATTTACGCGCAAGTCTGGAGTAAATTATGCATATATTTACGATGACGTGAACTATGTAGAGTTCATCCTAACAGGTTTTAAATATTTAAAGTAATAAACGCATTGATTGAATTTTTATGTTTTCGTGAATAATAAAAATTAAAAGGGAAGGTACAGAACAACATCTTTTATTTATTTTTGATTCACGAATTTAAATTACACAACACGGTCGGTTGGAAAAAATCTCAAGAAATAATGAACAATTACATTCTTGAATGGATTAACCTCTTTTCATACATTTCTCGATATCTACCTTTTGTTGAAATCATTCAAAGTGCAAAGCATACCAGTGCTAGGTAGCCAAACACGTTAGGATATTCCTGACAGGTTTACCTGTGCAGTTGTACTTTACAGGTAAACCGGAGCGTATATGTTGCACAACTGTGCAGAGATGTCCTCTGCTTAGCTCAAGCTTTCCTGACGGGTGTATGGATAGGTTTAGGGTATACCTGTCAGGTTTGATTGTACCTACAGTTGAACTTTACAGGTAAACCCGAGCGTGTCTGTTGCACAACTGTGCAGAGGTGTCCTCTACTTAGCTCAAGATTACCTGTCGGGTGTATGGATAGGTTTAGGGTATACATGTCAGGTTTGATTGTACCTACAGTTGAACTTTACAGGTAAATCGGAGCTTTTATGTTGCACAACTGTGCAGAGATGTCCTCTACTTAGCTCAAGCTTACCTGACGGGTGTATGGATAGGTTTAGGATATACCTGTCAGGTTTGATTGTACCTACAGTTGAACTTTACAGGTAAACCCGAGCGTGTCTGTTGCACAACTGTGCAGAGGTGTCCTCTACTTAGCTCAAGATTACCTGTCGGGTGTATGGCTAGGTTTAGGATATACCTGTCAGGTTTGATTGTACCTACAGTTGAACTTTACAGGTAAACCCGAGCGTGTCTGTTGCACAACTGTGCAGAGGTGTCTTCTACTTAGCTCAAGATTACCTGTCGGGTGTATGGATAGGTTTAGGGTATACATGTCAGGTTTGATTGTACCTACAGTTGAACTTTACAGGTAAATCGGAGCTTTTATGTTGCACAACTGTGCAGAGATGTCCTCTACTTAGCTCAAGCTTACCTGACGGGTGTATGGATAGGTTTAGGGTATACCTGTCAGGTTTGATTGTACCTACAGTTGAACTTTACAGGTAAACCCGAGCGTGTCTGTTGCACAACTGTGCAGAGATGTTCTCTACTTAGCTCAAGCTTACCTGACGGGTGTATGGCTAGGTTTAGGGCATACCTGTCAGGTTTGATTGTACCTACAGTTGAATTTTACAGGTAAACCGGAGCGTTTGTGTTGCACAACTGTGCAGAGGTGTCCTCTACTCAGCTCAAGTTTACCTGGCGGGTGTAACTGTGCAAGTACACCAAGCCGTGTATAACTAGATATTCATACCATCCGTGTCCATTTAGTGCAATATGCATAGTGTATAGCAGTTTTTACAAACATTTTGTCCATAAATGTAAATACATTCGTACACACAAGCTGTTTCGCTACATTTTTGTGAAAATTACTATTAATATACATTATTTTATAATATTTCACTTACCAAAGATAGCTAGGTACAATAATTATTACATGTTCTTAATATCATTTGTAATACAGGTATACATTTCTAGGACAATCACTTGACATTTTAATATAATAATAAATAACATCCTACCTTCTCAAAACGTTCATAAGTAATCATAAGAAATATGAAAAAATCAATGATATTATAAGTGAAACGTATAGATGATTGATGGAAAACGGATTACATTTTATATCGTACCTAGAACAGTCAGCATTAAGGTCGAATATCGCTTGGCATATTCGTATATATTTTGACAGATACTTTTACTCATGTTAATTTCAAGAAAAGTCTACGAGTACTTTTCGAGAACTTACTATTTCATATCAGAGGGGTAGGCAGAGACAATTTATCTCCACTTCGGTCCTGACACACCGAACTGTTATTGTTTCACTTATAACATTATTGTCCAAAAAATAAAGAATTCATATAATACCAGTCACTTCTTTAGGTCCCAATTCTTTCCTCCTTCAATACGATTCCTACCATCATACATTTTAAATAATAAGAATAAAAAAGCGCAAAATCAAGACTTTCAGAAGATTATTAATTACTGTAGTCCCCGTTCAAAGAAGTTACAAATTTTGTAAAGAACTTCTAAGCTACGTAGTGAAAATTTAATCAATTCCAGTGTACTTAAAGTAACATACGTGTTATAAGCAATTTAAATTGGTCGGGTTATATTAACTAAAGGGGTCTGTGCCTGGTGTGTGTGTGCAATATAAAATGTCTACAAGCTGTCTTCTAATGTTTTGCGGAAAGGGAACGGATTCGGCGTCCATCGCTTGGTACGAAAACATTTGAGATGCTTGTTTTGTTGTTATATTGTATGTTATATACTTGATTAAGAATGTTTATCATCAGTTGAAAGTTGTTTATATTCATATATTACTTACTTATTATGGATCCTGATTATATAATCAAAAAAGCATAGTTTTGTGATTATATTTTCTTATTCAATTTATGATATCCGAAGGTTGAGAAACCCTGTCTTTACAAAATCCATAGCTTCTCGTCATGAGGGCTATATACGGATCCATCGACCGTGAATATCGTAGGTCTTCCTACGATATTAACGATCGAAAATGAGACAAATATACAATTTTAAAATTTAATCAGCTTATCAAAATTAGTACAAATCAATCAAATACAACAGCACTCTACACAAAATACTGATTAGGATCAGACTAACGAAAGAATTCAAAAGACGCGACTCTGTTAGACTTAAAAACTATAAGGGTTTTAATATGGTTACGTTTTTTACTCATATTGGCAGCTATATGGTGAAGTTTCAGTAACCTTTGGTTTGCATAATGTTTTTATTTTTATTTTTTCAAGTTGTCCAAACGGTCAAACAGTGAAGTTTAAAGAAACACCCACGCCTAAGGCCTAGTGTGAGCTTATTTCATGTAAGCGCGTTGGGCATTGCGATTAGTGAAGGATTCAGTGCGGGCCAATCGCAACGCTAAACGTGGTCACTGTAACGATTTAGTTATTGTGAAATAAACTCACACTCTGAGGTCATACGATTAGTTTATTACACTTCGATTCACTCTCGAGGGCAAGCGCGTTTGACGTTACGATTGGTGAAGATACCAGTGCGGGCCAATCGCAGCGCCTAACGTGGTCACCGTGACGATCAAAACTCACACTAGGCCTTCTCAAAAGTACTCATGGTTTAGGTTTCGACAGTGGTTATCAACCATTTAGGCCATTTTAAACTTCACTCAAGACAGTTGTGGAGAAGTTTTTTTTTATTAAAATCGTTCGTTCAACATTACAGGTATACATTCCATTATATACTTCTGTTAATTACAGTGGAAAGCTTTGATTTGTTATGATATGTAATATTGACATTATAATATTATTTCAAAGACTAAATGAAGATACAAATATAACTAAGTACCAAATCGAAATACTGAAAGTCTTCAATAAATATAATATCTATATTACTTAACCTAATCCGGAAGGCACTCTATGTCGCGTACATAATAAATAGTAAAATCATATAAATTCCGAATTAAATACAAATCTAAGAATCAAATAAATGTATGGCAAATGAAATGTACTTAACTAAAATGCAGGACAGTACCTTCCCTTCATAAAAGAGATTCAATCAATATTACTTCAAACATGGAATGATAACGCAAACTCAAATTGGCAGCTCTCTCTACACTGGTTTTCATAACAGCTTAAAGGAAAACCATCATAAGTACGTTGAAAACGGATAAACAATGCGATTTATATTACATTATGACTAGTGTTACGGTGATGTGCACTTCATACAACCTGCGCCACAAGTTTCGTGCTAAAATAAAAAGGAACACACTTTATATATTTACTAACTTGTGTTGTATACTGTTCATAGCTTGTGGCAAAGTATATACAACATACATTTCTAATCACGCCGAAAATAAAAAGAAACAAAAATTATTTTGTTTTTCAAATTAACAGATACGTAGGGTAGTTTTATGTCAACCCATTGAGAGGTTTTTTACAATGGGAACTTCGTGGCTCCTTCGGTTGATTTCTTTGGTGTCTTTGGTCAGATTGGACTCTACAAGCATGGAATGTCTCTTCGCGTTGTGATCTTTCTTCCTCCTGACGACATCAGGGCAGTTGGGTTCGGAGACACGCCTGTCGAGGTTAGCCTGGCTGTTTGTTCCTTGAACGTTCGACAGTGATCCTTGTCTGTTTAATGATGATGCAGGTTGTTCTTGATTTGAATTTGGAAGGTATGTCTGGAACGATGGCCTGTTCTGTGCCGCCTCCATTATGGAACCTAAAGAATACAGTAAAGTTTTAGAACGGCCCTTCCTTGTCACACGAGTAGTCTTATCCCAAACTAGGCAGAGCAAGTGCTATGGTAACCAAACTGCAGATAGACAAACTTATATTTATTTTTTTTTAAAAGACAATTCCCGCGTTAGGAATAGACATCCTGTATCACGGGGGACTTTACAAACCTACATGAAACGGACTCAAAGAACACCCAGACTCAAAACAACAATTTGCGGATCACAAAAAGTATTGTCCGTGTGGGGGATTTGAACCCACAACACTTGGTCCAGTAGAAAGTTGCGTGGCGACTGCTTAAGCCACTAGGGCCTAGTGGCCTAGTGACCAGGCCAACCGTGCAGTATATTTATTTTATGGATATTTTACATTCAGTTATAGAACATATGATCGGGTTCATTACTCAATCATTTGTCCTGGGTAGGAATCAAACCCACAACGTATGACTTAGTAGTTAGGGACGTGGTTTAACGTTACTCATGTTTTAAGTATATCTAAAATTAAGAAGACGAAGGTGAACGAGTAGCTAAAGAGGGCAAGCCTATCTTAGGTACAACTATCTGAATCCATTTCATCCGACTCGGGAACAAAGAAGAAAATAAAGAATAGTACCTGGATGTAATTTTTTTTGGTAAATTTTCTACAAATGATCCAGAACTTGAC
Organism: Spilarctia lutea; assembly: GCA_916048165.1. Lineage (NCBI taxonomy): Eukaryota > Metazoa > Arthropoda > Insecta > Lepidoptera > Erebidae > Spilarctia > Spilarctia lutea. Next base: position 18,767,347 of record OU696471.1, on the reverse strand, counting down.
CTAACACCTATCCAGATTGATTTATTGCCCCCAAAACCCCCTGTTACCCATACTAAATTCCACAAAAATCCATTGGAGCCGTGTTTCAGATTCAAGATCTAATATATAAAATTCTCGTGTCACGGTGTTTGTTATCAAACTCCTTCGAAACGGTTGGACCGATTTTTATGAAATTTTGTGTACATATCAGGTAGGTCTGAGAAGGTTGGAAGGTTTGTATCCCTAAATGATAACGGCGACCCCGCCCTCCCCTATATATTTTATTTTTTATGGCAAAACAACGTTTGCCGGGTTATATAAATTGAAAAAAACGTTTAAAGGTATTAGAAAGATACTGACATATTATTTTTTCTAAGTAAACGGTTTATATCTAAGTAAGTTGATAACTAACTATACAATATAATACTTATTAAACACATAACATACATTAACAAGTTTAAAACAGGCAGGAGTTAGGGTACATTAATATCAAATATATGGTGCATTAATTTATCAACGAGTTCCAAAATGTTCACGATATAAATTACCATAGAGAATATTTAGGATCTATGGTCTCTATTAATAAATATAAATGTTTTCTAATCTTCCAATTTCTTTTTATAAACAAGTGACTAATGACGTGTGTGAGCAGATCAGTGTCAAAATAAATAATTGTATAAAAATCTTTTGTTCCTCTAAAAAAAACATGTAATTTTTTTACTGGATACTTTATCCATTCTGTGTCTTTTCTGTTTATAACAACGTGTTTAAGAATAACATATCGATCAGTTCAGAAAATTTAATAAACATATATAGTTAAAAAAACAAAACCACATTCGCTTTTTGATATTAAGGTCCTGTTTCACAGGTTCCAGATAAGTTACTGATAATTAAAAAGCAATATGTCAGACAAGCTATCCGGAAGTTATCTACAACCGGTGAAACCAGGCCTAAGTGTATTTGGTACTCAATCTACAAAAAATGATTATACGACATGACATAGAAATATCACTACTTTCACAGCAAGCAAAAACGTACATATATACTTATATATGGACACAAATATAAATAAAGCATTCACCTCCACACTGCAAACTTGATATTTCTTGTTAATGACCTACAATGGGGCAAACAAACCATATTATAACATACCAACAGACCTTGAAAAGGTTAAATATGTAGGTTGAGGACATACAGGTACAAGAGGGTAAGTTAAGTGCGATTAATTCAAAGTATTATGTACATACCTCACAATATGAAAATCTTAAAAAAAAACATATTGACGATTTTAGACTACAATGCCTTACCTATAAGTAAGGTAATGGTTAATTTACGAGGTTTCCAAATAATTTCGCCTGAATAATGTTACATTTTAGGCTTTCCACACACCATGCCGGCAGCACAAGCTTCTGGAGAGCGAACAACATAACGGTGAAGCGCATGCCGATGGCTAGTTGCGCGGCAAGCTCGTCGGCATAATCACCCGTCGGCATGGTGTGTAGAAAGTCGTAAAATATAATCTGAATTGTTGCCGGTTATAATTATTATGTTATTATCCTTCCACTATAGCACAAAGGCATCAATAAAAGGTTGAAGTTATTATTGATTTCATACGTGTATCTTCAAAAGTCACAATATTAGATACAAAAAAGTACTAAGACCATCGACACCATTGTGACCACACCATTGTTATAAAACTATATAGTTTAGTACATATATATATACATTATCACATGCCGTTCACAACGCCGTCTAATCCCGAGCTAAGCAAAGCTTGTAATATGGGTACTAGACAACTGATATAAAAACATATGTACTTATTTTTGTATATATAAATATAATACATATTATAAAAAGAAAACACCGAAACTCAGCAATAAATATTTACATTTCATATAAACTTTTGGTCCGACCCGAGAATTAACAGACTTAAAGCACAGCAGTTGGATTTGCTACTAATGTACCATTGTATATATATATATATATATCGTAATGTTCGAAAGCTAAATCTAAAGTAAATGAAAGGAGTTGATGAGTTCTTACCAAGAGTGCGGACGAGCCAGGGAGCCACCGACTGTTTCTGGTTCACCGCCGCCTGAACTTCATTCAAAGCCACCGTCAGCTGATGACTTAGCTCCTATAAGGACAAATTTAATATTTTCAACTGAAATCTCGCATGCAAAATGTGATTAATGAGAAGTTTTGATAGGAACCACCACCATTATGTAAGAAGAGCGATTTAGTTACTTACATATTTAAGTGATAAACGGTATGGTTTTTATAACACACAGGAGATCCGCCCCGACTTAGTGCGACCGGATTTTACACACAGATCTCTTGAAGCACTTTCTATATCAATATAGATAGTGATGCAAGAAGGTTTATATGAAAGATTTAAGCGTATGTATACAGGTAGCGATTTTTTTTTATATATGATCCTGCCACAGTGACTATGTCTGATGGAAAGCTTAAGGATAATGCAGGAGTAGTGGTGACCATATTCATTTTATATTATGTAGAGATATATTTGTTATTGTAATTAGTAGTTCACCCCTTAAAACCACCACCAGTAAAAGAAACGACAGAAATAAAAAGTATAGACCATTTATTTTATTATCATAAATGAAAATGCCTTTTACAGTAACATCTTATCGGTGTTCAAATAATATATTTATTACACTCCAATAACCGATGCTAAGATGGATTTTGACAGATGGGCTAGTGTGAGTTTATTTCAATTCAACTCGATCGTCATAGTGACCGCTCTGACATTACGATTAGCCCACACTGAAATCTTAACCAATCACAACGTCGAACGCGCTCACTATCAAAAGCGAGTTGATACGAAATAATCTCACACTAAAAGGCACAGGATTTCGGCGTCTAGAACCACATGACACAGAGTAAATAGAAGAGTAAAACAAGTATGTCTATGTCGTATACCTGGTTGCTGCATTGTGCCTGTACGTGTGCAAGCTTGACCTGCGCGAGCTCCAGCTCCAGGTCACGAACGCGCTGCCTTAGTCTGGCTTCTGTCTCGCTAGCGCCTTCTTTCTCTTCACCAGATTGCTCTGTCTCTGTAGAAGGTAGTTAGACTATAATACGGAGAAATGTCTGTTGTGCTGTGTCCATTCGCGTTAAGAAAATAATGACGCATCGTTGTCCACTGATCAAGCCCCGCCCCTAAACCAATTAGGTTAAAAAAAATATATTGATACATTGACCGGTTGACTACAGACTTTCGTACGAAACGATTGTGTTCTTTGACCTTTTAAATATTTCATTTAAATGGATATATCGATCGATTAATTTGTAATGTTATATGAGTACTCTGAATTAGGTTATTCCAATGTTACTGTGAAACGTATTGTCAAAAATACTTGAGTTGTGTAAAATACTGTTTGTAAAATGTTAATGTTATATTAGAAAGTAGAAAGAAAAATATATTCATAGGATTTGTGTGTCTGAAAGTGAGAAAATCTATTCATACAATTACTGGGATCAATTAATCAATATTACCTTCTTTGTTATCTTTCTGGGCAAGTTTGGCGCTACAGTTAACGCAGTCCTTGACCGAGTCTTTCATGTTATGAAGCTGCTTGTCCAACCGCGCGCAGATCTCGCGGTAGTCCCGCGACACCGCCGAGTAGTGAGTCGCCCACTTCTGGTTGTCCTCAGATGCTGTGCGTGTCTGTTATACAAACAAGTATATATTAGACGAGATATATTTTAATCTGTTCTATAAAGCTGAATACAGAACGACCGGAGTAGGGATTCAAATCCAACCACTGGATTGGCGAAGAATCGGCTGTCAATCGGATTTAATCTATTTTACCTAGTTATAGTTTAGCAATGTGTGATGTATCCTTTCACATTTAATACATAGTATTTATGCAATCTTACAACGTGTTAAGTTGAAGTGGAGTAATCTGCAAATACAGACATTGAAATAATCTTAGCTGGAATTAAATTTTCAGAAGTCGATCAGTAATCTAGTTTAAATAAACCTCGCTCTAAATATTTATTTACCATAACTTTAACTTATATATGCAGAAGAAAAGGTTAATACATGAACACTATTGACATGAGCGTTGTAACTGACCCACACTGAAACCTTGACCAATGGTAACGCCGAACGTGCTCCCCGTCGGTTGCCAAAACTAATTGATAAGAAGCAAACTCACACTAGGCCCCGGTTGTAAAGTGAATATTAATTACATCATACTTACATCTGCCAGTTGTAATTCAAGCGCCTCCTTTTCTTGTTGTAATTGAGTATTAATGACCTTGAGCTTCTCCAACTCTACATTAATTTTCTCTTTTTCAGCTGATTCTAGAACAAATAAAATTACTCATTAAAATTTGTAAATACTATATAATAAATAATATATAAATAAATAAATATTCCGGACATCTAACACACAACGCCATCTAGTCCCAAGCTAAGCAGAGCTTGTGTTATGGGTACTAGACAACTGATATAAATACTTATATACTTTTTTTTGTAAATACATACATATTATACATAGAATATACATAATATACATATCACCCGGGCCTTTATTACGAATCTATTGACAAAATAATCATTAAAATCAGTTCAGCAATTTAGGCGTTGCTAAAACTATTACCGTTCCATTTAGCTTCGCTGTGGTGTGGTCTGTTAAAATGTAATACAATTCGGTTGGCAGTTTATATTTATACTATTAATATAAAAAAAAATGTATTTCGTTGTCCTTTTTCTTTTACTTTCGCTTAATATTTTGCCTAATAAAACTATTGAAAACTAGCTGAACCCCGCGGTGCTACCCGCGGTACGATGATAACTGCGGGCAACGCCGCGAGGCGAAGCTATATCTTTATAAATAGTAGCCTATGTGTTATTCTGATGTATAAGCTATATTGTGGTAAAGTTTCATTCAAATCCATTCAGTAGTTTTTACGTGAAAGAGTAACAAACATCCATACATACATACATCCATACTTACAAACTTTCGCCTTTATAATAGTAGTAGGATTATGAGATGCTTTGTACCTTTTATAAACTTCTCGTACTCCTGTTGGTACTTGGGAAGACGCTTCACTTTGATGCTGCACGCCAACTTCACAATCTGACGGGATGATTCCTCGGCACGGCATTTCTTTGGTAATGTCACTCTATAAACAAACAACTAAATTGAACACTGGACACTAAAACAGAACACTGAGTAGAATGTATTGTTTGAAACAAGGTGAACAAAGGTCAGCGACGTATTACAAAAAATAAGAAAACTTAAATGGAACTGAACTGGACATAAGAACTAATAAAGAAAAATGGAGTAAGGATATTATAGAGTGGTTTCCGAGGCACGGGAAAAGACAACGAGGAGGTCTAATCAAAAGATGGGAGGATGATTTACTAAAAGGATGAAGATGGTCTGCCAAGGATAAAGATACGTGGAAACGATTGGGGGAGGCCTATGTCGACAGATAACCTGACCTACTTATGCTTATAAGTAATTGGATTTAAGAATACTACTGTTTTAAGAATAGCATGTAACTTAAAAAGGTCAGCGAATAAAGGCTTTTATTATTATTATTATTGTTTCAAACAAAAATAGGAAGGAAGGATTGTCCCATGTTAGAATGGAACTAACAACACTCAACGCAGAAATCATTGTGAAATTCTACAGTTTTACTATCTCTTTAAAGTTTCAAATTGGGGGACTAATGAGACTAATCTTTATATAGTATAAAATGAAATTGCTTCGGCTAACTGTTCGCTTAGATCTTATAAATTACTCAACCGATTTTTGTGCAGTTTTCAGCAATAGATAGAGTGATTCAAGAAAAAGATTACTTTTACAACACCATCATCATCTTCCTAGCCTTTATTATTCCCAAGATTATTTGGGGTCGGGTACTAGTTCAACCGGTTTTACCTGAATATCAGTTTTTACACAAAGCGACTGGCATCTGACCTCCGAAACCCTTAGGGTGAACTGAATTCAAAGGTTGACCTAGTTGTCAGTATATTTGAGGGCACTGACTTCCCAATGACTTGACGTGCTCTCTGAGGCACGGGCGGGAAACACCGCCATCTTCCATACTCCGGGCTGCGATTAAGAATATCTTGTAAGAAAAAACCAACAGTAGTTCGACGTCGCGTACGCTAACTACTAGACCAATTAGGCAGTTCCCTTTACAACTCCAAGCGTGAGTAATACCGCGGGGCGCAACTAGTAATAATTAAATGCGACGCAACAATGAAATTTGGACTCTAGGGAAGAACATATATGACAGTTATTTACCTGAAGTATTTGAGTACTCCTTCAAAGTCGTGTTGCAACAAGTCCTTGCGAGACCTGGAGAGTAGCGCCAGCGCTATTTGGAACAATGTATCGATGCCTTGTAGAAGGAACACGTCCAATATGTGATATACCTGTAAAATAATATTGCTCATTTTAATGCTAAGCAGAGCTTGTGTTATGGGTACTAGACAACTGATATAAATAATTATATACTTTTTTTTAATACAAATAACATTATTATTAAAATATGTGACAGAATAATACAAATTACAAGGTTGCACTAAAATATATAGGTATAACCTTTTCTTAACTTTCATGTATTTAATTTATACGCGACGAGCGACCACTAGTGCTCAGCAGGCGAAATTCGATCTTTTTTTTTTAATTTCTATTTTTATAGCTTCCAGCACTCTACCTCCATATACTATAATGCAAACTATAACTGTGCTAAATTTCATACTTCACAGTTTTTTTTTATTATATTGGGGGCAAACGAGCAGACGTATCGGCTGATGGTAAGCGATTACCGCCGCCCGTAGACACCCGCAACGCCAGAGGCGTTACAAGTGCGTTGTCGGCCTTTCGGGAAGGAGTACGCTCAAATAATTCAGTTCACATAATTTACATAAAAAGTGAGACAAAGTTTTTGCTTTAAGTATAAACATTATAGATTACAAAAGTTTATAATCGCCGAGTACCGATTTTGTATCTTAACGTATAAATAGTGTGCAAATAGGTACCTATTTTTAGTACCAATTCTATATTATCAGACATAATCAGTGTGATAATTAAAAGTTTAACAAATAACCTGCCTATTTAAAAAAAGGTAATATGTGTGTAAGGAACAAAAGAGAGCTTTTAACAGATAGGGGAAACAGTGATCTTACCAAAGGCAAGGGGAACCTCGCGGTGAACACGGTCAGGAACCACTGTGACGCAAACATGTGGGGTTCCACACCCAACTCTTGGAAGTGGACACGCAAATCATTCAGTTGCTCCTAAAACAACATTAAAATATAAATAAACCTCTTTTTACAGCCAGAACAGTGGAAAGAGGTTAATCATCCAATTTTAGAAATTAATTTTATATGACTATTAAAGTATTTAATATCTGTTTACTTCTAAATTTAAATTCTTCGTCTTATAATAATAATAATAAATATTCCAGACATCTAACACATAACGCCGTCTAGTCCCAAGCTAAGCAGAGCTTGTGTAATGGGTACTAGACAACTGATATAAATACTTATTTACTTTTTTTTGTAAATACATACGTATTATAGATAGAAAACACCCAAACTCCGAAACAAACATTTGCAGATCATACAAACATTTGGTCCGACCTGGGAATCAAACCCGAGACCTCAAGCTTAGCAGTCGCATACGCTACCACTACGCCACCTAGGCAGTCTTATCTAAACTCATTCGAGAGATTGCTTTTTTATGGATCTTATAAATATAATAGTAACAGCGTTTAATTATTTTCATAAAAAATCTGTTGCCGAAATATATTTTCAAGCTTTATGTAACATAGATAGTCTTGCAATATAAGATGAAAAGGACAACGGTAGTCAAGATGACCGTCTAAATAATATTCGTGAATTAAAATATAAAGTAGGAAAATAGGATGTTTTTCTTAAGATACGTATCTAAAAGACGTTGTTATGTACATTATATATATATGTCGGAGATTGAAGCGGATTATCATCCATATGACCGTCGGCCATCTTGTATTTGTTAAGAGTCAGTGCGCACGTCCGGCGCAGGCGCGGTTTCGATTGCAAGTGACTGACTTGACAAAACGAACGTTCCACGCACTACTGACAGATACAACATCTGACACTTGACACTGACAGTTGAAATTCTTTAGCATAGACTATTGAACTCGATATTAGTGTAGTGTTATCATATTTAAATAATTACCAGAATAGCGTTTACTTTGAAATCTCTGACATATATATATATATATATATATATATGATGTAAAACCGGTGGTAATAAACGATGTTTACCTCCATTAGTCTATCCAATTGGTGCCATCTCATATAAAGTGATTCAAATCCATCTTTGTACAGTTCGCGTAGGCCGTAACCATACATGAGTTTTACTAACAAACAGAATGCTTGTTCCTCTGGCATCTGAAATAAAAAGGAAATTATATATAGTACTCTTTTTCTTTTATTGAATAGGTGGCAAACGAGCAGACGCATCACCTGATGGTAAGCGATTACCGACGCCCATGGACACCCGCAACACCAAAAGCGTCACAAGTGCGTTGTCGACCTTTGGGGGATGGGGAGAGGGAATGGGGGGAGGGGTTGGGGTATGGGCCTACGGTATCCTCACTCACTCGGTGAAACACAGTGCAAGCGCTATTTCACACCGGTTTTTTGTGAGTAAGTACTCGCTTGGTAAGTTACATTCAGAATAAAATATGCAAAATTATATTTGATATAGTTATTGTACAAATACAGTATTATATTTTAAGACAGCTATATTGTTGTAATAAATCTAATGATGTACAAAGAGTCAATAGATTAAAGATATAAGGAGCAGTCTATGTATATTAAAACTGCAGCTATATATATCTGTTGTGTTGGTCTAAAATTTATAAACGAGCAATTCTTGTATATACATAATCCAAATCCAGGAAACGGCTTTAACGGTTTTTACGAAATTTCGTATGCAGGGATTTCAGGGGCGAAAAATCGATTTAGCTAGGAGACATTTTTTTAAATATCAAATATAAAAATACCAAGCAAGTCTCATCAAGTTACTAGAAATATAAAAATGCATATATTCATAGTCATGAGACACCATATACTCGTATATTGAAAGTCATGAAATCTAACTAGTCACACGACTAGTTTGATTGCACGACTTTCATTGATTTATTGCGGATACATAGGGACCAATGAAATGTACATCTTGAGCACAGTGTGCCTCTTGTCTCTGTTACTTACATGTAGCAGTAATGTGGCAGCCAGGAAACTCAGTCCCTGACAGTATCCCACTTCATGATCGTAAACCGCGTACGCTCTCGCCATACGCAGCAACGAGTCTTGTCCGAGGCCGCCCACTTCGCGGAAGTAGTCGTGTGCTGGGAATGTGCGGGCTATGTCACGCTGGATCACTTGTTCGAATGGACAGTCCTGTAAAATGAATAAGGTTTTTAATATTTATTAGTTTATTTTAGTCACCGGGGCGAAAAACTATTTTCAGATAATGACTCTGATTCTGACTTTTAGGTTGCAGATGTCCATGGACGGCATTATTAAGTACAATCAGATGAACCAGTTAATGTTTCATAATAAACTAGTCACCCAGCCAGGCTTAGTACGGAAATCTACTATAATATGCATATAGTATTTACACGTAAAAAACTTACACTTGAATCATTTTACTTATTGCTTATAACTGAATTAAAGATCATTGAGTTCTTTAAAAGATATAAGCGAGCAAACATCAGAAGCAATTTCATTTTATAATATGTAATGATATTAGAAACATTGTGTTTAAATGTAAACATACATATTGTTACTAAGAAACATTTTTCGCAAACAACGATCGACTAAGTTGATTTTTGAGGTACGGATTAACGAACCTTATTTCGATTAACATAGCGTCGCATATCGATTAGTAGTCGATTGTTGTGAACGCGATTGTTTACAACTAGTTCGCCGGAGGGCGTGAGGTTGGCACGGGGAACGCCCTCGTATGTACGACACTATTCTCGAAAGCGGTAGTAAATGTAAAAATGGGTATAAATACGATCTCTCGCGGGCCGCAATCAGTTCAGTTGGAGCTACAGTGCGATAAACATCGAACGTAATAATATTTTATTTCTACAATACAATAGTGATTAGTAGAATGAGAGGAAAAAAAACAATGATAAGCCCTGTGGTGTGACGTTTCTTCAACAGCGTTTAACAGTCCACTGCTGATATAAATTTACTAAATATTCAAGCTTATACTAACTTTACTAATTAGAGTTCTGTAAGTTTCCATGAGCTTGTCGTTCTGGTCGACGTCGGCGAGTCTCAGCCACACCTCGCCTCGAAGCGCCTCGGGAACACCAACGCGAACCAAGTGGTTCAGCGCTCGCGGTCGAGGACCCGTCCAACTGTACATTGCGTTACATTTTAATAATATATATCACTTACTTTTTGCTTATCTACACTTTACTCTATAAATGGTTAAGACGAAGCATATTATCACAGTGATGCGATTCCAAAAGACCATAGAATATAACTAATTTAAGTTATGAATGACAATAACAAAGGCTAAGTATTTACTTCTTAATAAGGGGTGTTTTTTTAAGCTAGATAGAACTTTAAATTGTAAAAAGTAACACAAAAAATTAAATTTTGATGAAACTTTTTTTTTATTTGTTTCAGTATACTCTGACAAATCATCATGAATAGACTCACGCTTGAACAACGCTACGAAATTATCCAAATTTACTTTGAAAATCAGTCGTCGATTCGCGCAACTTATAGACGACTTCGTCATTTGTATGGCGTACATAATCGTCCATCTGAACAAGCCATTCGTCGAACTGTGGATAGATTTCGTACCACATACTCTCTAGAGGATGCAATAACACCAGCACGTCGAAGGAATGTGCGCAAATTTATCGATTCGTCGTCGGTCGCAGGAATTGGGGCTCTGTCCGTCCACTACGTGGAAAATTTTGCGCAAAGATCTCGGCCTACACCCGTATAAGATCCAGCTGGTGCAGGAATTGAAGCCACGAGACCATTATATGCGTCGTTCTTTCGCCGATTGGGCTCTAGAGCAGTTGGCAACTGACCCGTTGTTTTATCGCAAAATTGTGTTCAGCGATGAGGCGCATTTTTGGCTTAACGGGTTTGTTAATAAGCAAAATTGCCGCATATGGAGTGAGACCAATCCACAACAGACCCTACAGACTCCATTACATCCAGAAAAATGCACCGTATGGTGCGGTTTTCACGCTGGTGGCATCATCGGACCTTATTTCTTCAAAAATGAGGCCGGAGCTCGCGTTACGGTCAATGGAGATCGTTACCGCACCATGATCAATGATTTTTTGTTTGAAAATATGGATGACATTGATCCGGAGGAGATGTGGTTTCAACAGGATGACGCTACGTGCCATACGGCGAACGCAACCATCGACTTATTGAAATCAAAATTTGGCGATAAGTTGATTTCGAGAAATGGACCTGTCAATTGGCCGCCAAGGTCGTGCGATTTGACACCTCTCGATTATTTCCTGTGGGGCTACGTGAAGTCACTGGTTTATGCTGATAAACCAGCAACAATTGACGCCTTGGAGGCCAGCATTGTTCGTGTTATTCGTGACATACGGCCAGCAGTGCCCGAAAAAGTGGCCCAAAATTGGACGTCCAGAATGCACTTCGTCAAGAACAGCCGCGGTGCCCATATGCCCGAAATCATTTTCAAATGTTAATGTCACGTATTGATGTTTCGAATAAAAAAAATTTTGATTACAATTTAATTTTTTGTTATTTTTTACAATTTCAAGTTCTATCGGGCTTAAAAAAACACCCTTTACAATAAAATTAAGTAGTCCATACACACAATGGATCAGTACAACGTCGTTCTGAGTTGTGACTACTACCTTTCTTAATATTTTTGTATAGGTATAAATGGCCTGCCGAAGTAACTCTACTCTGAATAATAAATAGAAAGCCTGAGCAGAATCAAAGAGTAGTGGTACTTTTGATTTGGCTATATACTTCTCTAATTTAAAACCACAAACACTTCACCATTCTCAAAAACGGTTCTTGAAAAATATGTCATGAAAGTACAATTCGAAAATTAAATTTGACAAAATAAATAACGTTTTAATTACCTCCTGAGTACTTGAGCCCAATTGACTAGGACGTCTTCACCACAATCTTTTGACACTTCCCCTGTGCCACTTAAAAGAGGCTCGTCACCATCTGAGTAACAAAAAATCAATTAAACTTCAATGGCACACCTTACCTAATATAACATACATTTTATTTTACAGACATTTCCCGCTCTAGGAATATATCCTAAACCCCTGATCCAGGAGTTGGGGAATTCACAAATACCTCTCGAATGGGCAAAAAGAACATACAGTTTCAGCAATTTGTGAATCACACAAAATGTGGAAAATAAACCACAGTACAGTAGAAACCAATACGAAATACAGTCGAATTAAAATTCTTTTGTTTTTTCACACAACGTCGTCTAGTCCTAAACTAAGCAGAACTTTTACTATTATTATTATAACTTACATATTGTACACAACCTTCGAAACAAATATTTGGAAAAGATACAAACATTTGATCCAACCACTCAGTCAAACACACACAGTCGCTACACTAACGCTATCACAAAATATAAGTTCCGTAAATAAATGTTTTTACGGAGATTTATACTCTTTGCGCTGTAGCATAGTGCGGGTGACAGTTTCAGTAACACTTTATTTCACTCTTGAAAGTTACCGCGATTTTTTAATTATGACTGAGTATTTCAGCTGTACCACATTCGCAATACATTAAATCATTAATAACTGTAGTAAATTAAATTAAACCAAACCAGAATGTTCTAATCTACAAATAAAATCTAATTTAATGAAAAATTAAGCAGTGATATGCGTATGACGTAACGCCATAGAAGTATTTAGTGATGGGATGTACTGCTACGATGGATAGCCGATATTTTTCATAATAAAAACGGTCATTTTTTATTGTTAAAATTGGTCTATAATTATACAACAGAACATTTATATGGTAAGGTTGCTTAAAAGGTTGCTAAGAAAAAATACATTTTATTCGTCCAACTCATATCAGAGTCAGGAACATCTGAATTGTCACTCAATTCATCATATAATTCTGTGACGGATATTATTAACGAACAACAACCTCCCTGGCCTAACTACCCAAAACAGTTTATTTTTGTATGCTTAGACATGGTAATAACAACCAACTCAACAAACAAATAACAGGTACACTGCACACAGTTGTGCAGTGTACCTGTTATTTGTTAATAACACTCTCATTTTCATAACAATATTAAAGAGAACTAGATTTGTGCTGCGAGTATCGTTAGCGATAAAAATGAATTGCATAACGTCACATCCCTTAGTCATGTGGTACTGATAGATGTCAACGTCGTACAGGCAACTGTCACCCGCACCATGCTACAGCGCAACGAGTATAGTTCTGAACGAACCTGAGTCCGGCTCTGAAGGTGAAGGCGGTGCGGGCGCGCTGGATAAAGGCGAAGGCAATAAACTGGACAGAGATAAAGGAAGGTTGAGCCTCGACCGATCCAGTTCATCTGATGTTTCGATGCTCGCCACTTCGTACTGTAGTTGGCCGAGAGCGTCCACCGACTGTAAAAATGTACAAATTTATTTTGTAGATCAACTATATTTATGTGTCAACTACAAATTGAATGAGTCATTGGGAATGGGAGTAGTCCTCCTCATTCGAGTTAAGTCAAAAACATATCGAAATTTCTGTTTTTGTGTGGTTTTAACATGGTAACTAAAAAAACACACTTTAACGAAGTATTGGATTAAAAACTATAAGTTCGCCCAGCCGTTCTAGAGATATTATGTTAGTGAAAAACTGTTGATTTAAAATAATAAACAGACATTTTAAATTCATTTATTTGTATAGATGGCTGATAAGTAAAATTTCGTGGTACATTACATTCGTTATTTATATAAAAAATGTTAATATGAAATTGACAAGTTCTTACCTCTTTTAGGTTAATATAAAACTGTTGTACTAGCGGCCTTTTCGAATAATACCAAAATCTTTCTGTAGGCGGAAATATTTTGACTGGAGTTTCAATGATCAATCTGAAAGAAAGAATAATCTATTATATACGACATTATTAAACAGTTGGTATAAGAAGAGGACTATTCTATTAAAGAAACCATACAGAAAATTTTTGTTATATACTTTCATTGGAGTTATACAATCTTACTAGTAACTTTGTATTATCCGCACAGAATATCTGCGCACCAGGCTGAAATGCGCTTCACTTCGCCTTCACCTATCTAGTACCATTGCCAACACAAGCGCCGACATACGTGTATTATTTTTTGTTAGCCTCGTAATCTCATTCTTTTTTATTGTTTCTCTGTTCAGTGAAATATTAACTCTCTAGTTTGCATGACGTCATTAAGCCAGGTACGCAGATATTTCCGACGGGTTGTACGGATGTTTATTACTTGTTGTATGGATTTAGATATAATTTGGCAGAGACATAAGTTACAATTGAAATTAGCTTTTTTTCGCAGCTCCGTATGGTTTTCGCGTGTAATTCTAACAGACAGGCCGACAGAGTTACTTTGGTATTTATAAATTTAGGATGAATAACACATGATATTAACACAAATAAGCTGAGTGAGGTACCACAACAACCACAAGCAACACTGACGCAGCTGGTATAAATAAAAACCTCACCTCAACGGGTCCGGTATCCCTCTAATGACGAGATCCAATGCGAGTGACATGTAGGCAGGTGCCCCATCCCCACTGGCAACATTGAACGCGGCTAGAGCGGACTCTCCAGCATTCCACAACGCACACACCGAACAACCTGATCCACCTGAGGAGCCGCTAACCTGAAAAACATTAAAAAAAAAAAAATCTCATCATCACCTTCTATAGCAGTCCTTATTCTAATTCTATTTCCAACAGTGAAATATTCACTACTTGAAATTGGCCTTTTTTAGACAGAAGTTTTTGGCCTGCTATAATATGCCATGATGACCAAGCGGGGTCAGTATACGGTATGTTTCAAGTTTTTGTTTCTCTTCACAGTGCTGTCGTTTTGCATATTGTTATTGTAATCGAGTAAAAAATGCAAAACAATCGACATTTACGACACCCATGGGTTGAATAGGAGTACCACACAAATAGAGACAATTTTTGACGTTATAGTTTTGAAATTGTTAACTATATGTCTATGTAACCCATTTGTTTTTATGTATGACCCTGCCGAAATTACTCTACTCTGTCTGATGGAAAGCATAAGTAGAATCCAAGAGTGGTGGTCACCATACTCATTGCGAATGCAACAATGCAGCATGGTGACCCAAACTATTTCGGGCTAGTGATGCCTCTGCCTCATTGGGCCTCCGGTCTCGCACTCACCAACGAAACACGACAGTTTACGTTGATCTTTTTTTTATTATCTAGGGGGCAAACGATCAGACGTATCGCCTGATGGTAAGCGATTACCGCTGCCCATGGACACCCGCAACACCAGAGGCGTCACAAGTGCGTTGCCGGCCTTTTAGGAAGGAGTACGCTGTTTTCTTGGAGGTTTGAAGGTAGTATTGGTCCGAGAACACCGCAGGCGACAGCTTATTCCACAGTTTTGCGGTGCGTGGCAGAAAATTCCGGGAAAATCTGTGTGAGGGTAGTACCGCCCCGGTCAATCCTACCTAACTTGATGAAATGTATATAGTATATTTACCATTTCAAGTAATCTCATATCAGAGTGTCTGACACTCCTCCCGGGAGCGAGAAGAATTCCAAAGCATCGTTCTATGTATAAGGCACCGTTGTATGTTGACTGAAACAATAAAATTGAAACACAAATTAAAATTATTATATCAGGGAAGATGACAGTCGCCTACATTGCGACTATTGCACCATTATCGATACAAGCCTAATATTTGCAATATTTTGTGATAGTATTTATTTTATTACTTAAATTCGCCAACTCTTTGACATATGTCTCCTGCCCATCCTTACATATGGCGCCCAAACTTGGTCTTTGACAGAGGGTCAGAATTCCAAGCTCAAGGTTTGCCAAAGAGCAATAGAACGTAGCATGTTGGGTGTGAAGCGACAGGATCGTATTAAAAACACAGAGCTGCGATCCAAAATGAAAGTCGCGGATGTGGGCAAAAAACTGCCAGATTGAAATGGGATTGGGCCGGACACGTATGTCGGATGAATCCGGACCGGTGGGCCAAGGTCGTCGAACACTGGGTGCCTCAGGGTGGACGCCGACGACGAGGCAGACCCCGTAAAAGATGGCGCGACCATCTTGACGCCTATCGCGAAGACTGGCCGGAGTTAGCTTTAAATAGAGAGAAGTGGCTTGTTGCAGGGGAGGCCTTTGTCCAGCAGTGGGATACAACAGGCTCATAAATAAAAATAAAAAAAAAGAAAATAAATAATGTTTGTCACATAATTTTTTTTCTAATTACCTAAAACGAATTTAATTACTTTGAAGCCGATCTCAAAGCGACAGTGTAATTTTAGACTTCTGAGAATTTTATTTCTTCCTTTATATTATTTTCTTTATACCTGACTCCCGAAATACAGGCTAAGCCTAGTTTGGGAGTCAGTACCAGTACCTATGTATACTGATACACAATCAAACTATCAAGTGTTTTTTATTGCATTGTATGATTTTAAATGTTGAGACTTTGGTGTAAAATAAACATATTATTATTATTATTTGCATCATGGAAGAGACCAAAACACTCATGTTTAATTAAAAATTATCTAAAAGTATTTTTATTTCAGTTAAAACTATTTTTTTTAAATTGATATGCAATAGACTTTTGACGCCTAATTTAGCAGATTTTTCATGTATTTTGTTATTTTAATTTTCGTTTCAATTCAATTTTATGCATTGTAATTAATTTTTACTTAAATTTTTAAATCTATACTAATATTATAAAGCTGAAGAGTTTATTTGTTTGTTTGAACGCGCTTATCTCAAGAACCGCTGGTCCGATTTGAAAAAATATTTCAGTGTTGAATAGTCCATTTATCGAGGAAGGCTATAGGCTATATATGATCACGATAATACTAATAGTAGCGGAGCACCAATGAAGAATCTTTCAAAAAACGGGGAAAATTTTCACGCTACTGGTATTAGAAGACGCAAACGAGGTTGCGTGGGTCAACTAGTAAACTATACAATAATTATTATTATTCTAACTGAACTATTTAATGACTTAATCTTATGTAATCACTCTCACAATTCACCTATTATTATTTATGGAACTAGCTTCAAGCCCTTAATTTGTGTGTCTCTTGTAATTCGTTATTGTATTTAACTTTTGGTGAATCAAATAAATAAATATTTATCTCACCTGTGGATCTTCAGTCTCTGGCTGTACATTATTGGTAACTTGTTTCACGTTGATTGTGACTTGTTTGTCTATGCCACCACGAAGTTTAAAGCCCAGCCTCTCCTTCGGTACATGACTGAATGTGCCCTGTGGAATATGATGACGTAAATAAGTAACTATTTAAGCGTACTCGCTAGCCCTGAAGGATTCAGTACATTTACTTACAAATATTGGTTATGTACAGAGAATGGGTCTTCTTTGAAAAAACTTAACAGGGTTTTATAAATATCTTTGACCTCTTACCACTAAGATTGTCAACAAACAATGAGTAGTAGTGAGTATTGAACTTTGAATAAAGTATTGAGTATTAAACTTTGAATAAAGTATTGAGTATTGAATTTGAATAAAGTATTGAGTATTGAACTTTGAATAAAGTAGTGAGTATTGAACTTTCTCTGTCGATGACAGTAGTGAGTACAAACTTATATTTTTACTTTAAAACACTAATTTTTGACAAAGTTATCCGACACGGAAAATAGAGCGCCCATTCACCAGTACATGATCGTAATATACCAACAATTTCATATTGTTTTTATATAACTTGACTCTCTACAATACCTTTGCGTCAGTCTCCTTAATATCCACAGTGCACTCCAAGACGTGCATTAATTGCATCGGCGGTACAGTGGGGCCGATAGCTTCTGTCAACGAGCCAGTCATGGATGGTGCCGCGCTCAAGTCTCCCACCAAAGATGAGGCCATGGAGCGAGGGATACGTTCAAATGCTTTGGCGAAGCAGCCTGGAGAAAAGGGAGTATATTAGATAAGGAAAGTACCTTTTATACATGCTTGGCTTATTAAACATGAAGTTGATGAAGTTCAAATTGTATTATTAAATAAATAAGGTTGCCAAAAACAAAAATTTCGTTCATTTTCATATTGAAAGTACTCTGGGTATTTTTAAAATTTAAAACGATGTTCCTATCTTATCTTAAATCTTAATCTTAATATATATAAATCTCGTGTCACAATGTTTGTCCTCTCTCTCCTCCTCCTCTCTCCTCCTACTCCTAAACCACTTAACCGATTATAATAAAATTCGCACACCATGTGCAGTTCGATCCAACTTGAGAGATAGGATAGTTTATATCACAATTTACTAATTGGGAAAAAAATATTTCTTTTGAAGAGAAGCAGACGAAGTTGCATAAGTCAGCTAGTCTCAATATATAAAAATATGAGTTAGTTATGCCACTTATAACTCAAAAACGGTTGGACTGATTTTAAAAGTGTTTAATATTCGAATTTGTCTTCACATCTATACTAGAATAACTATTAAGATATTTTAGATATCCACGAAATTCAATTGTGTAGAATATTCACATTTACGAGTATCATGTATGAAACCGAATAAAGAATACAGCTGTGACTAAAAGCAGGGAAAAATCGGATCAATTTTTGTAATGAAAACTTCTTAAGCCAAGTTAAGCACTTTTTGGTAAGGGAAAATCGAGTCGCCTTATCAGACTTCATCGCAATCCTTATGACTGCCAATTATTTTTTATTAACACTTGACAAAGATAACTTGTAAGCAATGTTCCAAAAAAATATAGTCATATTCCCATCATTCCTTAATGTAGCCTAGCTATTCGAGATTGCGAGTCTCGTAGTGTATTGAAATTTCGAACTTCATTACAACGACATATACAACGCATGCTGAATTGCTATACCTATATAACATTTAAATTGAGAAGTGTTCCAAATTGAGACACTTCAATAATTCACAATTCAATAAGTCAATTGTCGTTTTATTCAATTCGTATTGCGTATATAGAAACGTTGTAAATGTAAATAATCTATTTGTTATTCGAGTGATTTGTGAGGCAAAACCTCAGGTTGATAGCCGTATGTGGAGGACCTTTATAGGTCGGCAGATTGTGTTATCGGTGTCAGAGGTCACCATGTGTGATTGTTTTGTGAGTGCATTATTTATATGTATCGTTGAACCAATAGGTCACAAGGATAAATAAATATTTAACACTGACATCGGATTATGCCCTTGAACATGTTCATTAATTTTATCATGTCCCTTATTATACCACTGATTATTCCAAATAACTAAGTTCTATTATATATAATTCTAACCAAATATTTGGAAGAAACCACGATTTTAAATTATTTTTTTATTATATACCTTCTACCTGATGTCAGATCCGATATCAATGTTGTTTTACTTATCCTTTCTTTCTTTGTTAAATATTTTAACTTCTATTTGCTTTAGTAAGACAACTCTAATTCTTTCTCGGCTTTTGTATTTACAGGAATCGTCCTAATTACATCTTCGCAGAGCAGTAGTCTGATTTGCAGGTAGTTTTCTGAGCAGTACGGACCAGATAGCGACATATCCAGATTGAAGATAAAAAAACAGATCAAATTTAACAGTATTTGGATTCACAGCACTTTGAACACACTTCAATATTTGTATTGGTATCAACTCACGGTCGTATCGAATTAAGGGGCGGTAACGACTGTATGCAATTTACATTAGAATACATTGAGCATCAATACAGACGAATATCATCTATGAATACGCATTTCAATTATTTTTCTTTGTATTTCTTTCTTTTTAATATGTAATATATTTAATTCCTTAAATTATCACAAAAAATGATTAAGTAGCTACCTATTCTAAATCACTGTAACTGGGTACTGTTTAAAATACGTTACTGTCGCTTAAAATACTTTCAAAACACTGACAAACAATGATCATACCGAAAGCATAAAATAAATATAAAACTAAAACATTTTGATATATTTAAAAAAGTACAATTATATTGTTACTTTTAATCGCAGTCCTTCAAGGACTTAAAAACCTTTAAAACTCGGAAAAGAAAAAAATAGAAGAACATTATATTTTAAATCACTAGCATAAAACCATTACCTTGAATTTCGAATCCAATATCCAACAATATAAATATATTAAAAAGTAAATAAACCACTGTATTTGTAAAACCGTACTATCAACACAGTCCACACAAAACAACTGCGTTAACTAATAACATAAAAACTAGAACCATTATGATAAAGAACAGTCGTATTCTGTCATTTTTTGACGATATCTAAATATTATTTTACAACGTTTGTTTTGTTTTAAAAGTGAGAGTTAAATATATGAATATGCATGAAGATTATGTAAAGGAATACGGCTCCACGTAAACTGTACTACTATACTAGGTACAATAGATGGTCTTAAATAAAAACGAAAGACACTGACAATCGTCGTCGACAAACAAGAATGAATGAGAATTAATATGTTGGGGGAAAGTCAAGAGAAATTATATATGTGTATCTCTTTCTAAATTTCTAATATATATGACAAATCAAAAATATGTAAAATATATCGATTCTTGCTCATAAGGCAACTGTCCTTGTTAAACGCAACCTTTTAAGCACACGCATGCATTTATTTATGATCAAAACAAGTTATTATAACATCCAAGTTATATTTAATCGTTTTTTTTTTCACATTGTTTAACACACTATATACTTTTCAGTAAAAAGTATTTCTATTTACAAATATAAATTTCTTGTACTCTCACGCAATTTCGAGTCTAAATTCGTAAATATTAGTTAAGTAATTGGCGGAGGTATAAGACTCGCCACTGACACAAAAAAGAACTGTTGACTGATATATATGTATGTATAAGTACAGTATGTTTTATACCTATGTATGTATTTTGCTAATTTATGTATGTCTAATGTATATATTGGATCCGAAGTTATATAACCTATGTGCGCCTACCTCACAAGATTTCTACACCACCCTAAAGGTTGACTGGTAGAGAATGCCCTGGGCATTAAGTCCGCCTATGTACACAAGTGCATAAAGTTATAAATAAATAAATAAATATTTACTATGTCAGAATAAAGGTTTTACTATCTTTCAGTCTACTGACATTAGTAAAACTCTATTGAAAGTTGTATATAAAGCATCAAACAGGAGATATATCGAGCTATTAGAAATAAACAAACGAATAAATATTGCGACCAAGGTCTCGAATCCATGTCACGTCAATCAGGTCATCTAGTGGCCTTGAAACCGCAGACGTTCAAGTACACAGACTTCAGTGACGTAATAGCGTCGTTATTAAAGAAGTATTCATCATTAAACTAGGAAATAGGATGTCAATTGTACTACTACTGTTATTTGAATTTTATTAAAATTAAAAAAAAAAAACTAAGAAACCATTTACATTTTTTTTTATATATGGCGCCTACCAAAATGCCTACCCCTCCTGATGGAAAGCATTAGCAAAATCCAAGGGTGGTCACCGGACTCATTGCGAATGCAGACAATGCAACAATACAGCATGGTGATCCACACCATGGCGACCTAGTGATGCTTCTGCATTATTAGGCATCCGGTCCCGCACTCACCAACGAAACACAAGACCACGAATACTGTCGTACGTTGATCTTCTGTGCGATGTCAAGGGGACCCTGATAAAATGTATGTAGTATATTTACTATTTCAAGTAATCTCATATCTCACACAAGACGCAGGTGATTACGGAGAAGAGATGTTTCAGAGATCAACCGTTTCTACTTTACAATGTTTTTTTTTCATTTATTATTATTATAATAAGAAGGGGTTTAAATCCTTTCCATCCTTACTACAAGTATTAATTATTTGTTTTATTTCTTCATGCCCCGAGCCGTCTCGTTGTCTTCAAATATTATATTTAATTCAATACTATATCGAAACTTGTTTCAGAATAAACTTTGCCAATAGTTATCAATCGATACGAATAAATAAAATTGGAGTGTCTGTTTGTAATATTAAAATAATCACTTTTTACTAAACGTATATGTATGGCTACACGCTACATATACCAAAATAACATGTTTTTTTACAATTTTTGTCTGTCTGTCCGTCTGTTTGTTCCGGCTAATCTCTTGAATAGCTGAACCGATCTGACGGGCTTTTCATTGATAGGTAGCTGATGATATAAGGAGTAACTTAGGCTATTTTTTAAAAAACTAGCTACGCATCGCGGCGTTGCCCGCGGTTTATGTCGTACCGCGGGTAAAACCGCGGGGCTCAGCTAGTACTTAATATAGTCCATCATATTTCATATACCTACAAAGTGCTGATGGCGATTATTACTTTACAATGACCGTATTAATTGTTTTATGATAAACTGTACTTGCGATATAGATAGACGTTTACAGAATATATTTAACTAATTAATTATGGCTTTAAGTTTAATTACAGTTATTATACAACTATTAATCATTATATATAATAATATGTAAAGATCCTTAAGATCAGTTAGTAATGGAAATAACTAGCCACTATGACTAGTACCTGACTCGATAAAATGGATAAATAGAACAGGAGTTGAGTGTTACCAAATCTATTCCACGAAACGGCACGAATATAAATCTATATATAATGAATCCCTTTTTTCCTTGGTCACGGAAGCACGCGTGAACGACTATATCAATTTCTGCAATTCCTTTGGTGTTAGATAGCCCACATAAAGTAGTATTGACCATATAACATAACGCTAAGACCTATACGAGCCGAGCATCAATAAAACAATCTTTCATAAATCGGCATAAATTGCACTTTCTATAAAAAAAACCACATGTTTATAAGAGTCAAAAATTTTCCTCTGGCGATTTTAACCTTTCTGGAGGCCCCGTTGCGACGAGAATTGTTATTTTTATTTTTACCTCCATCAACATCACTGTGATAACATTTTCTAATTTTAAGAATTTATCCGCGTGGTGACGAATTAACAATACAGAGTGTCATCGCCTCAACTCAAGACAACAAACTAGCCAGAACAACGTTAATCTGATGACTGCACGGTTGGCCGAGTGGTGTCAGCGGTCGCGGTACGGCCGCTTGCTACTGCGCCAAGTGTCGTGGGTTCAAATCCCACGCGGTACCTACAACACTTTGTGTGATCCACGAATTGTTGTCCCGAGTCTGAATGTTCTTTGTGTCCGTTTCATGTATGTTTGTAAAGTCCCCCACGACACAGGATGTTTATTCCTAATGTTGGAGTTGTAAAAAAATAAAAAATAAAACAACCTTTCGCCGTCCACTGCTGCACGAGGGTCTCCCCCAAGGAGCGCGAACCATCCCAGTCTTGGGCAGTCCGCATCCATTCGCCACCAGCCGATTTCTTTATATCATCGGTCAATCGTGCCACAGGGCGCCCTAAACTACACTACATTGGCCTTATCGCAATCTCCAAACTAACACATTTCGGCTCCAGGGACCATCGGTTCATCTGACCGGCCCAATTCCACTGCAGCGTACTTATGCCAGTCCCCAACCCGCACTTGGCCAGCGTGGGGATGTATGGCCTTAGGGGAGGGCCCCTGAGAGGAGACCCGAGCCCAGCAATGGGACATTATGGGTTGTTGATGATGATTGATGTACTCCGTGGGATTCGGTAACTCCAGTTCTCTGTCGAATAACCTCATTACGAATTTTATCGTATCGACAACGTCACTTCAAAACAATATAAAACTTGCAACAAATCCTATACCAACACATTTATTTATTTATTTACCAAAAGAGGCTAATGTCCTACAGTGGAACTATTAAAAACTTTTATGAGATGCGTGATAAGTTAAAGAAATGTTTAATAAAAGAAATGAAAAAAAAATATGTTGATTTTTGTACGCCTCATAAACTCAAGAAGTTCTTCAGTGATTGAGCTCAAATTTTGACATGAAATAAAATGTTAATAACTTTTACACAGACTTACTTGTATCAAACGCTCTTAACAAAACAATTACACAAAATCAATTACTTATTTTTTTCTTTTGTTTTTTTTTTAAAAAAGACAACACCCACATTAGGAATAAACATCCTGTGTCGTGGGGGACTTTACAAACATACATGAAACGGACACAAAGAACATCCAGACTCGGGACAACAATTCGTGGATCACACAAAGTGTTGTAGTACCTACCGCGTGGGATTTGAACCCAAGACACTTGGCGCAGTAGCAAGCGGCATGGCGACCGCTGACACCACTCGGCCAACCGTGCAGTCAGTCTTTACACATATTATCTGTTAATTTTTCTATCACACTTCAAATTTTACCTTTTTATATATTTATCTATACTATCGGTATGCGTATACAAACAAACTGTCTTATTCTGCTAAAATGGATTACTTTTATCAACCGCAGTAAAATACATCAGGAAATACTTTGGCAGTTTGTTCAAACAATGTTTAGTATTTAAATATTACTGTTATGTATGTGTGACATTTCACTGCGGTTATTTACAAACGCTTTATGTAAGAGAAACGGAAATATAAACAAGTTTTTGCGTTTCGATCATCGTTAAAGCATGTGTTTCTATAGATACTATAATTTTAGTAGAAATTTTAGTATTAAGAATTTAATGTTGCTTTTTTATAAATACTCGTATCTTTCTTTCTATACCACTAAAGGACCTGTAATTATTACGATGCAAATACGGAACCCTTACAGTGTTGTGATGTCTGTTCTTCAGTCTATGCACACTGTTTCTTATAGACTATTAGTGCTAGAACCGCTGTTTGAAATATATGATTTGCAGTAGCATAGAAGAATCTTATGGATTATTTAAAGTCACTTTAGTACTTTTAAACAGGTGGAAACGGTTGGTTACAGATATCATTAGAAATCGTTTGGTGGTCGAATTCGAATCGTTTCAAATGTTTTATTTACATTCCTCTAATTGGCATTTTATAGACATTTGCAACACGATAAATCAAGATAGATATTAGATCTCTAGAGGTTTATTTACTCGATTTTATATTACTTGGTTATTTTTACATTTCGTTTCAATATTTTGTTTTTCCACACATGCTTAAACTAAAGCAAACTTTTGTTAAACAAATGCGTAAAATAATTCTTCTCCATATTAGTATATTGATATATTAAGAACATTGTATGCCAGGTTCTTCAGTGGCATTGTTTGAACACATTGATAGCAAATAACTCTAGCCTGCTTGAGTGCATATTATTTCCATTATATAAAACTAGCTAACCCACGCAACCTCGTTTCTTATATTACCCGTAGCGTGAAAATTTCCTCCGTTTTTGAAACATTCTTCATTGGTGCTCCGCTCCTATTAGTAGTAGCGTGATGATAAATGGACTATCCAACACTGAAAGAATTTTTCAAATCGGACCAGCGGTTCCTGAGATTAGCGCGTTTAAAAAAATAAACAAACTCTTCAGCTTTATTATTAGTACAGATTAAGTCGCTTCCGATGTTTGCTCTTTTAGATCTTTTAAATTACTCAATAGATTTTAATGCAGTTTTAAGCAACAGACAAAGTGAATCAAGAGGAAGGTTTATATATGTAATACATGCATATTTTAGTAGTGCAATTCCGACAATTTTAAAGACTTCCGTGCGAAGCGGAGTTAGGTCGCTATTAGTACATATTAAAAAATACTCACAATCCAACTAAAAACACTATACACAACTATTACATTCACCAATATTTTTCACCGAAAAATAGCGAGCACAAAAATTTAAATTGCACCACTAAAAAATCTCATTATGATATAGATACATGATACGTATTCAACACTGTAAAGTTATGTAATTCGTGTATTACAAGCGACTTCCGAACGCGAACTGTCCTCGATAATTGAGACTAACCCAGCTAATGTACCGTAACAGCTACAACAAATAATGATTGGTACGGCACGCGAGTTTGTATGCTCAATTAGCTTTCAAATACTAAGTTTTGGTAAGTTTTAATATGAAATAAATAATCGTAATAATAACACTGAGGAAATTTAAGCAAAAGTTAATAAAAATCTATTGTTTTTGGACGTACAAAAACTTCGCCACAAAAGTTCGGACTAAACTAAATTTGAAACAAATTCAAACATCTTTTAAACAGTCTGTAGAATGGGTTTTTTTTTGAGTCACAAGAAATAATATTATTCATAGTTATACATTTAAATAAATTATTATTTTGGACAGAATTACACACAACGCCATCTAGTCCCACGCTAAGCAAAGCTTATGTTATAGGTACTGGACACTCCGAAACAAATATTTGCAGATTATACAAAAACACACAGCATACGCCACCACTGCGCCACAGAGGTGAAATATATATATATTTATGTAAATATTATTTATCTTATACAGGATTACTGGTGAAGTGGACCTTGATTCTTTAAAGGGTTCCAGTAACTAACTAACTTTTATTTAACTGCGTCAGTGGCGCAGTGGTAGTGAATGCGACTGCTGAGCTTGAGGTCTCGGGTTCAAATCCTGGGTCGGACCAAATGTTTGTGTGATCTACAAGTATTTGTTTCGGAGTTTGGGTGTTTTCTATGTATAATATGTATGTATTTACAAAAAAAAAAACAGCATATATGTATTTATATCAGTTGTCTAGTACCCATAACACAAGCTCTGCTTAGCTTGGGACTAGATGGCGTTGTGTGTTAGATGTCCGGAATATTTATTTATTTATTATTTATTTATTTTAATGGAGTTAATTTTGAAATACCAAGCAACCATAATTTTAAGGATTTTTTGCCGAAATTTTGATAACTTTACACATCATGAACTTTTTATTTAAATTGCAAAAGAAATATTTGACTTCTATCTCTTAATTTTTAAATAAATCACAATGTTTCATTAATTTAAAAAATAATAATAAGGACGATGCATGCATATTTGCCAACGGGCTATAAATCAACTCGCAACTACTTGAACGCATATTACATTCGATTAATCCTGTTGTCCAATTAAATCCAATAATAAGTATCTCTTTGCATATTATATCAAGGTAAGAGGTGTTAAGAACGTCTACGGGTTCATATAGGGCTTCGGTTATATTACTTATCAAATACATAATTATTTCGATGGGACTGCACTTGTAATGCTATAAGTTTTATGTTCCTTCAATAACATAAGCTCCTGTGTTCTACTCAAAACAACCCATTGATCCACAAATAACCTCCTCCTGTTATGTCCCTCCCACACCTTTGCATGTGTTCATTCTTTCTACCCCATAACTTGTCCTTCTCTGGAATACTTTTCCCCAATAAATCAGAACGACGACGCCCAGTGACTCGTTCAAGATCTTCTTACCCAAATTTTAGCAAAATCTTCGCAAACATAATATTTTATATATTATAGAATGTTTGTATTTATGTATATGTGTATATGTAAACCAGTATGTACATGTAGATGACCTTCTTAAAACTCTTAACCAAAGTGTAGTTGGAGAGAATGCCTAACGCAATAAGTCCGCCATTGTACTTTAGTGCATAAAGTTATTAGATAAATTAGCAAATAACTTGGTTACTAAGTACTAGACTTTAACTGTCCACTGCTTGAAATACGAATTCTATGGTGATGGGTTAAGAATACGCAGTGTCACAAACCCTATTCATCCCATGAATATCGTAATTGTCAAACTATGCAGGACAACAACACTAAAAAATAGAAGGAATGAAGGCACGCTCTTGTATACTAACTTACATTGTTCCTAAATCATTCTAATAACCGTCGTTTTATAGCAACACTTATGACGTCCCTATACGATTGCATATTTTATGTCAACATATGTATAAAGCCTAAGATGATTTTTTTTTTCATAACTGGTGTTACCAACAACAGTTGAACGTTATTACTAAAACCTTTTGTTATTTGGCAACATTTGCCTTGACATCTTTTTAGAGGTAGAACTTTAAAATTAGTAGGTACGCATTTATTTATTAATAGCTCACCAATAAATGTTTATATCCAATATTTTTGTATAATAGTTAAAATATATATTCCAATTAATAAATTCTATAATAATTGTATACTATAAAATATATCTTTGTGTTATTATTATTATATAGGGGCAAACGAGCAAACGTATCGCCTGGTGGTAAACGATTACCGCCGCCCATGGACACCCGCAACACCGGAGGCGTTACAAGTGCGTTGCCGGCCTTTTAGGAAGGAGTACGCTCTTTTCTTGAAGGTTTGAAGGTCGTATTGGTCCGGGTGTGTAGTAGTGTTACAATTACTTATAAATTTGCTTTCTTTAAAAAAAATCACTTACTTGAAACTTGATTGACAGCTTCAGAAATATGACAACGAAAAACATGGCACCTGTACACGGCTGACTCTTTAGTCTCGCCGTGGGACCATGTGAATGCGAAACAAGAAGCTACTGCTGAGCCAGCAGACCCTCGAGCGTAGAACGATATGCGATTCACAGCGTATCTCGTCATCACACTGTTGGTGTCCGCTTGGTATAGTCTGTGGAATATCACGACCTGTCAATTATGATGTATTTTTTATGATGTATTTCGTAAACGAATAACTTCAACAACTACTAGTACTACAAAACTAGAGTGTTGAGAAGATATTCGTTACTTAACTGATATTTGCAAGTAATAAGTTAAAACTGAACATATTTTTACACTGATATTTCCTAATAAATGAATTTGAAGTAAATAAATTAGACTTTTTTTTACATATATAAATTAGTGTGCATTACTACTTCCTTATTATTAATCTTATAAAGTGGATGAAGAAAATTATTTAAAGGAATCTTTTATCTGTAAAAAATACACAGTGGGGATATTGGCAAGGGTTAGGTGGTTAAATTAAATTGGGATGTGTGGTTAATGGTTGTACTGTGAATGACCAGGATAAGACAACTGGGTGATTGTAGCTCTCAAAAAATATCGTATATTTTTTTAAGTAAGATTTCTAACGGCATTAAGTTTTAACATTCTTTAAAAAAGGAAATTATTAATTGAGCTAATTTGTTATTCTTAGTTATCTCAGAACTCCGTTATTTACGAAACGATCTGAATATTATTTCAAATTTTAAATAGTTTAGCTACTTCAGATTTGATTTCATCCAATTTGAAGGGTAAATTCAGCTCCCAGAAGCGAAAATTAGGCAATAAAGAATACAGTATTAAAAGTCATTATAATGGAGGTGCATTGTAGTCGATGACATTTTTTTTAAATGTAATATCTTAGCTTTACAACATCCGTGAAATCCAGATAATAAAAGTTATAAAAAAAGCTTTACAGAACGGTAAGTACAGGCGACTTTTAGCACTTTATATATTAAATGTTTCTTACACGACAAGTCCTTGCGAGCACACAGGAATCGATATCGACACCGCAATACCATCTCTGCTCTCTGGCATTGAAAAAAGTTCATTCATAATGCGTTGTATGTCGCTCTCGGATTTTGGGTCAGATATATTCTGGGCGCCCAAGTAGCTCACACCACTGAACACTGTGCACTCTTGGTCTACGTCTGAAACTGATAACATGTAATTTAATCATTTGCAGAAATACAATTTGTTAAGCGCACAACAAGATGGCTTACAGAGGACTATGTACAAAAGTGTACTATTAGCTGTTGATAAAATATACAGTAATGGACATAATATGTATTGTTTCGTACCGTGGTTTTCAACTAAGAAAAATATACGGTAAAAGCAGTTAAAATCAAATTTTTTTGACATAAAGTACAGAATAGCTTGCACAGACGTTGCATTTAAAAGATGTAGTTATCGTTAGATTAGACTTATTGTTAATATTGGCTTTGAACTTTTCATGGCTTATCTTCACGTATATTCGTCTTGCGATTTGTTTTCAATACAATATGAAAAAATAGGCGGCCTTTGGGTAGTAACTAGTTTTATTGCCAGCGGCTCCGTGCGCGTGTGTGTCCGTTATCACGACAAATAGTAGCCTATGTCCTTCTCTAAGGTCCAATCTATGTATATACCAAAATTCATTCAAATTGGTTCAGCGGTTTAGCCTTGAAACTGTAGCAGACAGACAGAGTTACTTTCAAATTTATAATATTCGTAGGTATGGATGTATGGAAGTTAATATAAATATCCTCACACTCATCATCCTCGCTGTCAGTTGGCTTCATGTGATCCTGTTTTTCTGTCGGAGACGGTATTGACACATCACTACGTACAGCGCTTTCCATCATTTCGTAGAATTTGGAACCGCCAACCAAGCGGCAAGCCTCCTGAAACAACAAAAATACATTAATATTAGTTCACCTGTTTTAACTGAGTAACAACAATAATACGACACCATTCGAGTGGTTAATGTGCAAATTTCTTTTACGTAAATTTTTCAATTTCATCAAATCGGAGCAACGGATTGCTTTTAAGAAAAAATGCCTTTGTTTAACATCTCATCTCTATCGGAGACACTATTATACATTTAAATCGTAGCTTATAGGACGACAATGCCCTTTATATAAGTATTTTAATGTTATGTTTTTTCTTTCTTTTTATAATAGACTGTATAAAATCGATGTAAACCTACAATTTGCATTACATGATACTTTATAGTTGCAGTCAAATAGCACGGATGTTTTAACTTGTTGGGATTTTATTTCTAAACAGGATAAATACGATTACGATACGAAACTACATATCTATAACTATATTATTTAATGCGAAAGTAACTATGTCTGTCTGTCTGCATTCACGACTAAACAGCTGTACCGATTTCAATTAAATTTGGAACTGAGATTCTTCGATTCTTAAGGAAGGACATAGGCTACCCTTTGCTGCGATAACCGACAAACACACGAGCGGAGCCGCGCGCAAAAGCTAGTATGAGAATATAATGACTGCTCAAATATTAAAAATATTTATACATATTCGAATGTTGGCTCAGAAACTAAACATACGAAGACAGCAGCAGACTACTCAAACAAAGCGTGCACAATCATGCCATTGAGCGCATTATATAAAATAAAGAAACAGCGAAAATAAATTTGAGTTAATGTACCTATCGTCATTGTTGTTAAACGGGCTGTTCACTCCCAAATGTCGTGTTACATAACTATAGGGGATACCGGGTAAGGTGAAGAGGTAACCTACTTCTTTACCTCTTTCATTGTAATACTTATTTAGAACCTACAATATATTTTTACGCATAATAAACTTCTAGCACCAAAAATGGTATAATCTATTATTATCTTCATCCTTACTAAGTTTTTTTGTTACGTTATCGCGTTTAAATCACTGAACCGTTTTAAAAAACTATTTTATCAATATAAAGTTAAATTTTCAGCGAGTTTAAGGTTACTTTTAGCCGATATATAATAAATCCTTTTTCATGTAAATGTTTATTGTTGTTTTACGCCCAACAACGTTTAATCATTCGCTTTCCGTATTCATTTATTATTATTTAACCCGCAAATCACGTGAAAATATTAAAATTATCCTTACATACTTCGATACTTTTACTTGTGTTAACAATTATTTGCTTGCCCGTTTCTACACCCACACATACAAACACTAAATAATACACTTCGTTGGTTAGACCTTGGATTTTGTATTTGAAGTTTTCTACATTATACACATCGACCAATAAATTAATGTACACACTATAATATTAGATAGTACAAAAAAGTGCTCCTTTGTCTGAGTTCACCTTTATATATGTATATCCTTTAAATGACATAGACAAGACACGAATTATACAGAGTATTGAGTTTTTAAACCTAACTGTTACTGGAGTAAAAAAACTGCTAGTCATTAAATCCTACTTAAAATTATAAGATTTAGATATAAGATTCCTTACTTTCAATTTTACGTCTATGTTCTCGATTATTTCTACATTAATGTTAGTGTCAAAGACACAAATATCAGCGGTATATAACAAAACACTATTCCAAACCGGGTCTCAAAAGCAAACCCTAAATAAAAGCTTTGTTACTCATAATTAAAAAAAAAAAATTGTTTTCAATGAAGATGTGGTATTTGTTAGGTAGGTAGCAGAATTAAATAGCTGTTATTTATTTATTTTTATGGAATAGGGGGCAAACAAGCTGACGTATCGCCTGACGGTAAGCGATTACCGCCGCCCATGGACACCCGTCCAATACCAGAGACGTCATAAGCGTGTTGCCGGCCTTTGGGGGGATGAAGTGGGGTATGGGCCTCCGGTATCCTTACTCACTCAGTGAAATAGCGCAAGCGCTGTTTTACACCGGTTTTCTGGGAGGCCGTGGTATCACTTCAGTCGAGTCGGCCCATTCATTTGGTTTAAGTCAGATGTATCTTGATCAGTGCCGTAGTAGTAACAAAGAAAGGAATAGAATGTGCATTGCAATTTTATCTGCTTCTTCTTATTAGTGCTTTTTTTGAAGACCTTACAGTACTCTGTAAGGATTCGTGTAAATAACATTGATACTGATTTTGTATATTTTAGGCTCCAATGTTTAGTAGACGTTGCAGAACTGCTATTATATTAAAAATACATTAACACAATATATTGTTCAAGAATTCAGAATCAGACAGTTTAAGATAGTATACAAGTTTTATTTTTAATTTCTTCTCACACCTCAATCCACCCCCATCCATACATCCAATTCCATTACTTTCCGTACCTACATACATCTTTCAATCACTGCTGAACGTAAGTCTACCTCTAGAAGCGCCAACTAACCCGGTCTTGGGTAGGACACTATAGGCCGACCGTTTATCTGAGACCTCGCCTGCGCGGTAACAGGGGCGCGGGGGAATGACGACAAAGGGAACTGAGACAGGTGCTTGGCGCATTTCATCTCGTGTGTATCTCACTAAGCGCCCCCGCCGCCCGCACCTGTCTCAGTCCCCTTTGTCATCATACCCCGCGCCCCTGTTACCGCGCAGGCGAGGTCTCAGATAAACGGTCGGCCTATAATAACTTTTAAAATGCAAGCGGGGCGTGAAAAAGCATCTCAGTAGACCGCCACGGTCTGGGTTACCATACTGCATTGTCCGCATTCACAATGAGGATGGTGATCACCATTATCCAGACCTCATTTCCATCAGGCCAAGTAGAGTCATTTTGGCAGCTTATTTATGAAAAATATTAAAAAATGCGCTTAACTACATTTAAGTATGTAATGAACTATACTTATTCCTTGTTTGTAAATATTTATTATCCACACTATGTATTACTATAACGGTATATGATAATATTTACATTTTTTTTCTGTTTTACCTAGTTTTAGACACTACCCTACACTTTTTCATAATATTGTTTTTTCTTTCCATCCTATGGTTGCCTGTAAGAGATTGCCTCCGGGTGATAAGGATGCCAATTGTACTTCTCTAATTTTGTTATCCTTGGAATTAATCCGGTGTACAATAAAGAGATCTGTTAATATTAATCTTAATTACCAAAGTGCAACTGGCGCTGTCGTCAATATGTCGTTAGTTACATCAGAGTAAAGTTATACAAAATATAGGTTCTATTTCAATAGTATTTTTTTACACACCCCTGTGTGTCAAAAAATAACTTCACGTAACTTGTAAAGACAAACAACAAAAATAAATAAGTCAGTCATTTGTCCATCGTATTTTATTGTTAGTACCACGACAATATAACTTACTGAACCCCGCGGTGCTACCCGCGGTACGATGATAACTGCGGGCAACGCCGCGAGGCGAAGCTATATCTTTATAAATAGTAGCCTATGTGTTATTCTGATGTATAAGCTATATTGTGGTAAAGTTTCATTCAAATCCATTCAGTAGTTTTTACGTGAAAGAGTAACAAACATCCATACATACATACATCCATACTTACAAACTTTCGCCTTTATAATAGTAGTAGGATTAGGTAAATCTTTTTGATCCGCATTCGTCTATGTCACCAGAATTAATTTACTATGTATCACCAATTTGGAATATTCTTTAAAAATGAAGTGGCTAACAGCGGGTGAGTATACACTGCCTAAGATGTGGATGGATAGCGCTAATTGTTGGGGGAGTAAGCAATTCAAATAATGCAAAATAACATCCAATGACACCAATAAGAAGGCAGAGAAAACTTTGTTTATAATGATTGTGACAATTTAACGAAATAATAAATACCTTTTCCACGACCTGCGAATATATTCCACGTACGAGAGTCATAGTGTATTTAAAAACTTAACAAGCTAAATGTTTAAAAAACTATTAATTTGTTTTCAATTCAAAACTATTGTTTGACATATGTGACGCGAGTGTCCATCACGAAATGAATATTTAACTGGTGATATTCCTCCCTATGAATCATGCGTCCGACCGCAATAAGCATCGCTGTAACCATAAAGCTATAATGTAGGTATATATATATGTATATACAATATTATCAACAACATTACGTAGCTGCACTTGTCTTTATGTTAAAATTGATTAAAAACTAGAACGGACTACTTAAATTTTGAAGATCAATAAAAACTTATATCAAGTTCATATGATTTTTTTAAACGACTTTTTTTTATTAATATACATTTTATATTATTTTTATTTTAAATATCCAAGTATCAAACACAAAAAGTCTTAGCCAAAGTATTTAACAAATACTTTGGCAAAACTTTAACTAGGAAGCGAGAGCTACAAATCAATAATGAAGAATCCTGCACCAATTTTATGTATACCTAACGATTACACAGGAACTTTTATGTCCATAAATAAATGATAAGTTAAGCACTGGGTGAAGACAAAACTGATTAGATATATCTCTCATATCTAACTAACATTCTCTACCATCGAGCCAACCATAAACATGCATAGAACACTTAAATTTTCACATCAAAATTTTCTGAAAATAAATATTAATACACGAACGCCAAAATTAGTCTAAGCTCAACTTCATCTGTTAACAATATTGCCTGTAAGATGCACAACATTTTGCAGCGGATCAACTGGTTCTATTACTTGCTTCTCATATCCGAAATACATTTATATTACAATGTGTTATTGTTAGAGCAGTATAACATCGGAATGAAATACTCGATTTGTCAAATTCTATCTTGTACTTATTCATTTTCAATCTTTTCTAAACATTACTAATAGTTATTTCGTCATAACCAACGCTCACGAGAGTAAAACCGCGAACAAAGCTAGTTTAAATGTAACAAATATAGAAAGTTTGTCGGTTAGTATGACATGATAAAAGAATAATAAACACTTGTATCTTTAAATGTCGCATTTTACCACATTGCTATATTTAGAACCCATACATAAGAAATATTATGAAAGAAAGGCCTTTATTCTGCAGAAGTCCTACAAAGTATTTAATTGAGGAAGTTATGATTAACATTTTACCTTGTAGAATGCGATGATTTTGTAACAATTTTAACTGAAAACGGTCTTCAAATTTACGTGTAATTTCAGTAAACAGTTACTGAAATTTATAAGGTACTGTGACATGAGGTAAATTAATTAAGAACACGTTAAAAGTGTTTGTTAATTTGATTTGATTACGAGTTAGACTGAACGCTAAAACATAGTAACGAATGGAATTCACTTACTCACTTATCAGTTTTATTGAATTCTGTGTATTTCTTACAATCATAGGTTATTCAATTTACATAATATGAATGCCTGACTTATGTAACATATGACGCTGGTAGCCTGAGTATATTAAATATTTTTAATGAAACATCAAAACGCTTTCAAAATAAACATTGTGGAAATTTGCAAAAGATAAGAGGATTTTTGATTTGATATGTAGGTAATTATAATAACAAATAAAACTTTTTATAAGCACATCTTTCACTTTAAAGGAGTCTTTCTGTATATCTATCATACATTATTCTCGTGTTACTTTGTTGCTCACGATGAACTCTCGAACCTATGTAGGTAACTGATAAGTCTTGTTATTAACATCACGCTTAGACCAATAGGAGCCGTGTATAATTGAAAGAGACGCAGACGAAGTTGTGTGGGTCAGATAGTTTCTTATATTTTCATTATTTAACATCTTCGGTTCTAATTGAAAAACGCAATTGGTTTTGGTCTAAGAACACTTAGTGGAACAGACTCTTCCATTTGATCTTTAGCCTGCTTAAATTAGTTTAAGCAAGTTAGATTTGAACATATACATTTGTGTTGCAGGATTATCACAGATCATCTTTCATAAGATTTAAGCAATTTATTATTCGTACTGAAAAAGGTATTTAATGTTTAATTTAGAATTATTCCTTGTAATATTATTAAAAATACATATTTATGATCGCCGTTTCTCTACTCTATGGAATAAAGAAACAAAATAATTATTATGAAAATAGTGTGTGTGGACTACCTACGAAATACATTTTTGATTAAATCAGAAAAACCAAGCATTACAACGATAAAGAATCTATAAAAAAACAACTAATTCTGCACTAGGAATTTGTCCTGGGGTGCAGAGGCATTTAACAAAAAATCGTGAAATGGACGCAAAAAAAAACACCCAAGTCGGCCCATGTGGAAAGCGAGCTGGCAACACTCAGCACAATAGGAAGTAGCAAGATGACCGCTTATACCACTACGTTATTACACACACACTGACATGTTTTTTTAGTTTTAAGCAAACTACCTGTTCCAAACCTTTGGCCAAATAACTTTGTTTCATATCTTTTACAACATTTTGCATCTGTATAGAAAAAACATGTATTGTTCTTATAGGACCAGTATTACCTTCCGCCTCACAACAATCGCTGCCATGTCCTTCGTCTTATTAGTAAACAAACTTATATACATGTACTTATTCACTTGTCACCCAAATCAAGTTCACTGGCACACTGGCATGTTTAGATCACATATTCGTTTTGACAGATTACCTGATAATCTGATGTACATACGATGTACAGAAAATAATTCTGTACTAACCAGAAATATAATCAATTCAAGACTATTACAGTAACATATTGAATTTGTCCAATCCTTTAAATCAGTTTACCTACATCAAATCTAATTTTGTTTTATTATAAATAGATCAATAAAACAAAAGAATTATGTTACGCGAAATTGTATTCTTCATAACAATAAAAACTAGCATAATATTGTTCAGTACAAAGACAACGTTTTGAAATGTATTCATAAAAAATATTTACGCGAGGCGCAAACTGGAGTTGACCGTCCAGGCGCTTGATAACAAGCTTAATGGGTTAACAATGGGCCAACCCGGCCACAATTATCGTTCATAAACACCGATTGCAATATCACGGACACTTGAGTTCGCGACTTAATTATTTTATGCGTATATGCAAACACTACAGATAAATGTTACCTAAAAATTGGAAAAAAAAGTGCTAACCCAAAAATCGTAATAATTTTCAAATGCAGTTCCCATTTCAAAGAATTAATTCTTGTGTTCGTTCGTCGTTCTAATTAACTCACAAACACACACTAGAAATCAGGGTATTTAAAACAATAACATTTTTCTATTATTTACAACGTTCACTTTTCACAACCAACTACAGCAGGTGTTACTCATATAACTGTTAAGGCCTTTATCGTTCTGATCAATGTAAAGGCGTAAAATGACGCCATATGTTTTACGTACATCCAACATATGTACGTCAACGCTGAAATAATATCGACTATAGTAGCTACCTTGTCGAAAACCATTAATTGTAGCAATTACTTGGATAATATTGCAAAACTAGAAGGGAAATAAAGAAATTCTTATGCAATGCAAATTATATCTTTTATTGATTCAAACTACCATGGTCATGATCTAATATTCTGTTTACAATGTCTTCTTAATTACCAGCTTCTGCCAATGCGAGCCGTGGGCAGATGCTAGTCCTGTGTAAATGCTGATTGTCGCGATAAAAAGCCTTTGTCCGTCTCAAAGAATCAAAGCTTCTTCAAGACATATTTCATTTAAAATCGATACAGCGGTGTAGATGTGAAAGCATCAGATACAACACATTCGATTTTTTTTTCCTTGCTATAATTTATTACTGTTTGTCGCTAAAAGGGATGACGTTTTTACTAATACCTGAGGCATGTGCCGTTTTTTTAATACATACTATACTATCCGTGTCCTTTTCTAACAAGAGCACTTTACCCAATATAGAAAAAACATACGTTTATTGACCTCGTCTTGAGCACACGGACCCATCTACCCAATGTGTAAAATTTATTTACAGCCTGCCTTTGTGGTCCAATATTCGAGCTTCATTAGGAGATATAGCTCCTACGTTACGTTATTATACTTATTTAATAATACCGAAGATATTACATAAAATTATTTGCATATCATTAGTAAATTTTGATTTCGCATTTAACAGTTTCAACATTTTGATTGGTGGAAGATGCTAATTCCACACCGTGTTGAAGTATGATCAATGATAGGTGTTTGAGTTTGATTACATTGGTTCCGTGAGATATTTTTGTACCATCTTCAATCGTCTATTTCCGTCTAATCTAGACAGTTTTGAAATACTGTTAAAACTTATTACATATTAACAATGTTTTTAACTGTCTTTATTTATGTATAAGAATTTATTTAGTCACTATTACTCTTTTACGTTTTGTTACTTTGTGCTGTTCTGTTAAATAGTCATTTGATGTCAAACCGAATCGAATTAAAAATCATCTATAAAAGATCTAGAAAAGGTTTGCTTTCGTGAACTGTCGAAACTTCATTGTCATTATTAAGTTAATTAACTACGGTCCAATTTCCACCTCTGTAAAACATCTGTTTCACTGTTGTTCGAAGATATACCATTTATTATATTATTATTAATGAATGTTCTCAAGCAGAGCTTGTGTTATGGGTACTAGAACCCTGATATAAATACATTATATACTCTTTTCATTATCGTTATTATTTTATAAGCAAGATTTAATTTTTATGATACAGATTTCAAACTGAACATTTTTTATAGTATTTCCCTGAAAAAATCAAGTTCAATTGTTCAGTCTGATTTGAAGGTCAAACACGCTCTACATACGTATTCAACAAACCAGTGCCAGTGATTGGAAGGCAACAAACCTCAACCACGTCCATTTTACGAGGAATAAAACTTATCGATAAACGATTAAGCCAATTAATACAGTTCAGAAAATTTCTTACACAGGAGGTATTATACAGCATGTAGATACTTTCTATGAATGTTCCATTTCGTTTTATTGAAGTGCATTGAGCGAATTAATGTTAAAAGCCATTATATTCAGCCATTCAGTGGTTTCAATATCGATTGTTAGAATCGATTATAACGACCGCAACGGCCTGGTTGCTATTGTGGTTATATCTATGATAAATTATGTGTCCGGTGCATCCGTTATAATTATTAATTTTCTTTTTCATAAGGAATATTATGTCTAGAATTCGACGACAAAATCTATTTCTTAGCATTAAATAGATTTATTTACGGTGTAAGTTGACGGGTTCTTTTGTTATATAACAAAAGAATATAATATATAACAATGCCGTTTAGATATTCGTTCAAAAAAAGAGCTTACTGCTGCTCTTGACAGATCAAGATCTTCAAGCAGGTTATAAAGTGATCATGTCGGTATACGCCTCGCAACATACTTCACGGTATCTTTGTATGTAACAAAATATTCATTTGTAGTTATATGGTTGGTAAGGTCAAAGTACTTATTTTTATACAACAAAATCATGACCTAAATACATCCGGTAAACTTCCATGAAAATTTGAACCGGATATTTGTAGTAACCGATACCCAACGTCCAGGATCGTGCATAAACTTCAAACAAAAATTTAGAGTTAACGTTCTGTATTTTATAATTCTACTGTGTAATATTATGTTGCAGATTATTTCAAAATTAAGGAAGAGAATTATTAAATACTAGCTTTTACACGCGGCCCCGTCCGCGTGTTTGGCGGTTATCGTAGCAAAGAGTAGCTTATATCCTTCCTCAAGAATCAAAGTATCTCCATGCCAAATTTCATTGAAATCGGTGCAGCGGTTTGTCAATGTTTGTAATGTAGGTATGGTGGTATGGATGTAAGAATATGTACCAAAAGGAATTCGAGACTAGTTGAGAGAATAAGTTATTGCACTTACAACTAACATTCAGAACCATCATAGGTAACAAATATATATTTACTTATAGTGTACACTTGCAGCCAAAATTTTCCTCTGCCTCAGCACAACATTATCAGACAGCAATACCCATAAATCATTAAAGAGACACAAACAACGTGGTACCCTGTAAAAATAGTAAACTCATTAAAACCCAATCAATGAGTACTTAGATGGTCGGCTCCGAAAATAACTTAATGCCCTTGGCAGGTCATTTGGCGCAAGGGTGAAACATAGCACTTTTACAAACATCGTAACAGTTACGAGTTTGTCAAGTACCAATAGCATAGTGGTGAAGTTTGCCCATGATTAAGAACATAGGGCTGGCAAAGTCCTTTAAAACCTCTTATAGAAAAAAACCTTTTATGTAATAAGTTTATATTTGAAAAGTACTTAACGTCTTACAGAATAGATTCTAGTAATTCAACAAGTACTGAATAAATAATCGGTAAGCGCTTACAATCAGGCGATCCGCTTGCTGGTTTGCCCATGTAATCGAGAAGGAAATGATAAAATGCGAAAGGGCTAAGGATATTAGCTTAAATACAAGCTAGTTGATGACTTGATCCAATTATTTTATGTGCTGTGTATATTACGAGTTATCAGAGTTTCAAGAAAAGAAGTTTATGGACCATCAAGTTTCTGACTCCAACCCCTTGTCATAGCATGTTTAGATTTTAATTGAAATCATGGGTTTGTTCCGAATACGATTTATTTCTAACAGCGTTGGTACAATATATACCATGATGTTAGTAATTGAAATATTTACATAACACATTTAGAGTCTAAATGAGTAATATCGTAGAAAAATAAAACGATAAAATTAAACAAAGTTATTGCGTCATTTAAAAATTATATATCAAAAAGTACTCAACACAATAGGTACAACAGTTGCGCATTTTTTGCGAATAGTTGTACAACGGCGCTCCTAAGCAGCATAAGTAAGTTATTTCAATTTGGCATTACTAATCAAATATTTTGATAACCCTAACTTATGTCTAGATGCTCTCTTATTAGAAGAGAATGTGAAGAATTCAAGAGTTTATTTTAGAAAGTAATTTCTGAATTTATCTTTCAAGAACCTCGAAATATGTATTTTACACGATATCGTAATTTCCCTAGTGATGGTTAAACCTGGATTATACGTAAAAAAGAATGCACATAAAGCGTTTAAATTAATACTTAAAAAGTGCCCACTGAGTTAACCAATTTACTCAATGGTTAGTGTCCCATTTACAGGTTGAACTGTGAAATACATAGCTAAAATAGCTAATGTTACGAAACAATATCGACGTGCGTTCGTTACATTTTATATGTTCTATAAAAACCCAGTGTTTAACGCACTTTGTACGACAAACATAGGCAATATGTAACAGGTATTAATTAATGATAAGGTAATGAACGACTTGAATATGAATTGCACAGTGAGCGTTTAGTGAAACAAGACAACCAAAACAAAAGATCTAAATTGTGAAAATTGCCTACTAATTTAATTATTAATAATATTTTTGGTCGTATTAAAATTAATAGTAAAAAAATTATAAATATATATATTTCTTTGTGGAATTTAGAACACAGTATCACCTGAATTCGAGAGAGACGGAGAGAATTCGAAGAATATTTTTAAGAACGAAACTACGACATATTAATAGCTCAGCAAACTTGACAAACTCTTAACAAACATTCAAGTTTGATTTAGCCCTTACTCAATCAAAACGATCAGCCAAGTGTCCATGCATCATTATTCTAATCTTTATATCTGTTGTTTTATCAATGTTCGATATATATTTTTGTATATTGATAAGAGACATGTTTTAAATTGCATTGATGTATACAGGGTCTGTCGTAAATAATGGATAAGTCGTAAACTGGAGTTGGTCCGGCTATGAGACTATTAGAAAATCGTATCTTTTTGCCAGGGTTTCTAACCGTATGGAAATGGCGTAGACTTTTATGTTTTTTTATAAATTTCGCTACTCTTTGCATTCATTCCGTTGCCATTTCGTTAAATTTAGGTATTTCTGTGTCATTTTTTTTGTATTATAGTCTTGAAGATGTGTATTATTTAGTTTTAGTACTGTTTTAGGCGTTTTTAACGTTGGTCATTTTCAAAATTGTCATTTTAAGATTTTTTATGTTTTTGTTTTACTTAGGGTCAACTTTTGATCATTTACTGTGTAAAAAAAAAGTACGGCGCTATAGCTGCCCATGATCTTAATAAATTATCTAGTATGTGTAGATTCTAAAAAGGTATAACAATGCATACTTCACAAGTAATATTAAGCTACATGAGCGAGATCAATATCAAGGTGAGAAAATATTTTTTTCATGTAATGTTGTAAATGGTTATAAAACTTCGTCAGAATGATTTATTTCTGCCAAGATTCTTTACACAAACACTATGGGGCCACTATTAAGGATATTCAAAGAAAACTAGGTAGTTTTTTGTCAAAAAAATTTCATGCCTCCTCATTTCATAAAGGTGTTTAATTTTAAAATTGATGTGCTCTAATAGTTACATGCGACAAACATGTTACAAGTTTATTCGTAAAAAGGATCATCAGGTAAAAAAATGAACAAAGACAGCAATACAAAGGGTCTCCCCGCGTGAAAAGGACATTGTTACTAGGCACACTGCATGATGCACCGTCCCTTTTACACTCACGATGTGTGAAAAGGTTAGCATGCGTTTAGCTAGGGCGCACTCCTGATACATCTCTCAGTGTGATTTTGACCATCGCATGTGCTCTCGTTTTCATTACTGTCGTCAATTTGTTACTGCTTTCTAATATCGGACTTAGATTTTCTTTGTGATTTGGACTTGTTAACCTGGTGATATTGACAACTCAGCTCTCATTTATGGGCATCGTGTTGTGCTATCGATTGCACGTGTTATTTTGGAAAATTTTGTATATCATGCCTCAACAATACACGCCGGCCGAATACGTAAACATGCATTACATTTATGGTTTCACGCGGGGAGACCCTTTGTATTGCTGTCTTTGTTCATTTTTTTACCTGATGATCCTTTTTACGAATAAACTTGTAACATGTTTGTCGCATGTAACTATTAGAGCACATCAATTTTAAAATTAAACACCTTTATGAAATGAGGAGGCATGAAATTTTTTTGACAAAAAACTACCTAGTTTTCTTTTGAATATCCTTAATAGTGGCCCCATAGTGTTTGTGTAAAGAATCTTGGCACAAATAAATCATTCTGACGAAGTTTTATAACCATTTACAACATTACATGAAAAAAATATTTTCTCACCTTGATATTGATCTCGCTCATGTAGCTTAATATTACTTGTGAAGTATGCATTGTTATACCTTTTTAGAATCTACACATACTAGATAATTTATTAAGATCATGGGCAGCTATAGCGCCGTACTTTTTTTTTACACAGTAAATGATCAAAAGTTGACCCTAAGTAAAACAAAAACATAAAAAATCTTAAAATGACAATTTTGAAAATGACCAACGTTAAAAACGCCTAAAACAGTACTAAAACTAAATAATACACATCTTCAAGACTATAATACAAAAAAAATGACACAGAAATACCTAAATTTAACGAAATGGCAACGGAATGAATGCAAAGAGTAGCGAAATTTATAAAAAAACATAAAAGTCTACGCCATTTCCATACGGTTAGAAACCCTGGCAAAAAGATACGATTTTCTAATAGTCTCATAGCCGGACCAACTCCAGTTTACGACTTATCCATTATTTACGACAGACCCTGTATGTTTTCTGAATCATTGAGCAATGAGTCTAAACATCGTATTTCATAACACATTAGACATTTTATATATATGCCACAACGTCTACTGTAATATTACAAGCATACATTGTAATTTGCGCCGTATTATCCTAATATTTATAGTATCTTCAGAGTTAGGTACAGACATACATAAATTTATCTTAAAAACATTCATCTGCACTCTCACCTTAATCTAATCTAATTTTGAAGGTTTTTAAAATGGTTTTGGTCATATATACTTAATGAGAATAAAACAAAACACTGGGCACGATTGTGATGTTTAGCAAAATGTTTTGCAGAAGAACGAATGATTAGGAT
The DNA here is from genome assembly GCA_916048165.1 of Spilarctia lutea. Taxonomy (NCBI): domain Eukaryota; kingdom Metazoa; phylum Arthropoda; class Insecta; order Lepidoptera; family Erebidae; genus Spilarctia; species Spilarctia lutea. Next base: position 18,723,042 of record OU696471.1, on the reverse strand, counting down.
AGAGTTCTGTTGTATACGATTAATACAAAGTTTATATTTCTCGAGCAGTCGTTGGTCCGAGCTTATTGATTTTATTAGAATAAAAGTTAATTTGTGAAGTTAATTAAATTGTTGTAGTGCAAAAGTAACCCAGAACTACAGATTAAGTCATGATCTGACGGGGATATTAAAAGGTTTCAAAAAGTTAGGTTAGGCTCGTACGAATATTTTATTTAAAAAATTATTCCTACTACCTCGTTCAAAATATGCTATGTATGCTCATAAAATCTATCGCTTTGAAAACTACACGTGTACGTATCACCATAGACAAATATCTAATTATTTTTTAATCTCATTTCACATACCTTATTACTCCTGTACAAGCGACTGGTGTCCGAATAAGTTCACTTACATGTGTGTTTACACTTTTTTGCGCAATCATATTAGGTAATTGCATATCTACTATATCGATGATTTACATCTGAACTTTATCTACAGATAACCAACCCTTGAATATTGTAATTTCGTTATATTATAAATAAACTATCAGATCTCACAGATATTGTTCTGTTCGATGTGTTGTTTTTTGGTGACATAACTACTGATACAACAAGCTTGAAAAAACACTCTGGTTAAAACACAGCAGGTAGTAGCCATAAGTGAGCGTTCCCGTCTGTCAAAGTATAAGCCCAAATGGGCCTATGTGTTACTGTGTTATTTATAAATACGGGTTTTTTTATGTATGCGTAAAATTTGAATGTATTTGTTTAAATTGTTGTGTGAGTTCATAGTGATTGACGATTGTTTTTGTATGTAAGTCTTAATTAAATTGTGTGTAGATCTTACCCCCGCAAAAAATTACAGACTCATCAGAATCATTTTCATCAATCGGAAAAATAAGCGATGGATACTCCCCTCCATTCGGTTGCCCGTGTTGCTATATTGGTTAAAACAAAAAAAAAGTATTTGTAGAACCCGGTTGCAGCGTCAAATACTACGTGATTAAAAAAAAAATTAAGTAGATAAATAATAATAAATAAATATTTCGAATATTTGACACGCAACGCCATCTGGTCCAAAACTAAGCTGAGCTTGTGTTATGGGTACTAGACAACTGATATAAATACATATATACTTTTTTTGTAAATACATAAACATAGATAGAAAACACCGAAACTCCGAAACAAATATTTGCAGATCATATAAATATTTGGTTCGGACCCGGGAATCGAACCCGGGACCTCAAGCACAGCAGTCGCATACGCTACCACTGCACCACAGGGGCCGTTAAGAAAAAATAAATATGGACGGCAGCGCCTGGATCCGGACTGTCCAAGACTAGGATAATCACCGTTTCTCGAGGTAGAGCTTCGTGCAGCTGTGGCCAGTGCTAGACTGATAAAGAGTGGGTCAATCAAATATAAACAAATATGTTTGTATAAAAGTCATTGAAGAGTCCTAGAACTCGACTTCATCGTTCCCTATTGGGGTCAACTTACAACCTACAAATAAATAAAATTGCATAACATAAAGAAATAGAAATCCTAGTAGAACTTTGAACCGTTTCTGAGACATTGAAAATCCTAAACTATATATATATGTTATAGGAATAGTACAGCGACGTCTTTGACTGCCTCGGTGGCGTAGTGGTAGCGTACGCGACTGCTAAGCTTGAGGTCTCGGGTTCATTAGCGGGTCGGACCAAATGTTTGTATGATCTGCAAACATTTGTTTCGGAGTTTGGGTGTTTTCTATGTATAATATTTATGTATTTACAAAAAAAACTTTAAAAGTATTTATATCGTTTGTCTAGAGTACCCATAACACAAGCTCTGCTTAACATGGGACTAGATGGTATTGTGTGTTAGATGTCCGGAATATTTTACTGGTACATACTACTGTTCTTGTTCACACTACAAAAAGTACAAACCAATTATGTAACCTACATAACGAATATGGATAACATAATAAATGTTTGTGTTTATACAAAACAAAGACAGTTTAGATAAAAGTAATAAAATACATGACTTTCTGATTGTATAATTTATGTGGTAAAATCCTGATTAACTTTAAAACCCGATAATGGTGATCGAACATGTGCTAGTCAGGATCACGCAGGACGGGTTCCGTATCATAATCTATACATTTCAATCGTTTACCGGTTACTGTTATTAGTTAGTATCGAGCAAAAAAGGGCAAAAAAATCACGTTTGTTGTATGGTCCCCCTTAAATATTTATTTTATTCTGTTTTTAGTATTTGTTGTTATAGCGGCAACAGAAATACGTTCACGAGATACAGCCTGGTGACAGACAGACGGACGAACGAATGGACAGGCAGACAGTTGGACATAAAAAAATATAGAGATGGGATAGTTGTGGAACATCAGTTAATGACATAGATAATGTGTATATATGACGGTATCGATTGAGTCTAAATAACCATAATTATTAGTTGCGTTGTTGTACATTAAAGGCGCGGCGGATGAGCAAATGGATGGATGGATGGATGGATGGATGGATGGATGGATGGATGGATGGGCGTACAGACAAACAAGTAGACGTACCTCGGAATCTTAGTAATAGGGTCTCATTTTTATCTTTTGGCTACGGAACACTAAAAATAAATACGGGACAGTTGTAAAGCATCAGTCAATGACACAGATAATCTATACTAATATTATAAAGCAAAACAGTTTGTTTGTTTGAACGCGCTAATCTCAGGAACCGATGGTAAGATTTGAAAAATTCTTTCAGTGTTGGATAGTCCATTTATCGAGGAAGGCTATATATCATCACGCTAAGACCAATAGGAGTGGAGCCCCAATGAAGAATGTTTAAAAAAGGGGGGAAATTATTACGCTACGGGCAATAGTAGACGTAAACGAGGTTGCGAGGGTCAGCTAGCATGTGTATATATGACAGTATCAATGGAGTATAAATAACCCATATTATTGGTTGTGTTAATGTACATTTAAGGCGCTGCAGATATAAGGGGCTGGTTGTGGAAGAAGACATGGCGCGAGTTCAAACTTCGCTCATGCTAAAAGTACGCGAATCTATCCTTTTGCACTGATATAGATTTTTTATCAATACAGGTTTTTAGGAAGCACCGTTTCAGTGCGCTTGAAAGTGTTTGATTCCTTTAAGAGGAGCTGACGAGTGCTAAAACCAGCATTACAACTTTCAATCTAGCAGAAGACGTAACAAAATACTGATGTCACATGAGAAATGAATCCATAGCGACGTTAAAATATAGAGTCCCAGTAGTAATTTCGACCATTCTTGTTTTCAAAGTATAAAATCAGGACTGCTATTGGAAATACTTCGATAAGATATCAAGGTTTTTGTGATTCATTGTTGAACACTAAATATTCTAATCATTTCAAATAAAGGTAGCTCTTTATCGTGTACATAATAATATGTATACAACGAGGCGTGTAGAATGCGGCAATTCATTGTTTTAATAGTCTGTTGACAAATAATATTTGGTTGAATATTATTATACGCTTAATGTAGGTGACCTATACGGAGAAGTAAAGTGATCAAATACTAGTTTACTAGTAAATTTGTAATCTAGTAGTTTATCTTAGATATTGGATAAATTAGCTTTGTGTTTAGATACTTCGAGTCAAGTAACCTGCCGTTCGACTGTTTCTTTTATGGAATGGATACCTACGTCTGCTCGTTATCGTATCCATTCCATAAAAAAATGTCGTATCGCCTGATGGTAAGCGATTACCGCCGCCCATGGACACCCAACATCAGAGGCATAAAAAGTGCATTGCCGGCCTTTGGGGGACGAGGAAGGGGCGCTGGCGCTGTTTCACACCGTTTATCTGTGAGGCCGTGGTATCATTCCGGTTGAGCCGGCCAATGCATGCCGAAGCGTTGCTCTCCCACGGTGTTGTTGATATGGTGTGTTATTACTTGTCAGTAGTATCATCAGAGTTCTACCTTTGGTTAGGAAATATCCGCCCTAATGCTATTCGCATTAAAATCAGACTGACGATTATAAGTTAAAATACAGTAAGAAAAGATTTTTGAAAATTTCTGCGCTAAGGGAGTAAAATAAGCTCGTATTAACGGTTGTATGAAACGGTTGCTTGTCATTTTCAATATTAAACACTCGAAATAAAAAACAATCGCAAACGAATCCGCGGGTAATGCTACCTCTTTGCGTAGTTGTCCTTACTATTTGGAGCTATTGTGCGAGTGATAGCTCGCCACCTGTTTCTATCTTGTGCAGTGTGTAGGGCAGCATCGATCGTAGTGCCGAGTCTTTTCCCTCTGCCTTACTCATCATCGTCAGTCTTCCAAGGTTATCGCTTTCTCTCCTCGCAATGTGGTCAAAGTATTCAAGGATTCTGCGGAGGCACAGGACCGAAAGGCGCCCACGGATGTCAAGTTCTTTTAGGATGGGTGCATTAGTACGATGGGCTGTCTAGGGTATTCGTAGTAACTTCCTCCAGCACCACATCTCGAAAGCATCAATGCGTTTGCGGTCGGCGTTTAGCATCTACGTCTCGACACCGTACAGGTATATGGGGAAGATTATGGTAATAGCTTTATTTTTGTCCCTCTAGAGATGTTGCGGTCCTTCCATATCCTACCCATGTCAGACATAGACATAGGGTAATAGCTAATAAGACAATGAAATCTAATAATTGTATTATGTATAGCTTGTACAAAATATTATGTGTATGTTTTTGTTTAATAACAAGCAGACAAGACATAAATAATCACCAACCGGTCTTTGTTTGGGTAGATCATGAAAGATTTATTTTAAGATAACAATCTTTATTACATAGTATAAAAATGGAGTCAATTCCACTGTCTGTTCACTTAGATCTTTTAAAGTATTCAACGGATTTCAATGCACTTGTCAGCAATAGATAGGAGTGATTCAAGAGGAAGGTTTGTATATGTAATACATGCATATTATAGTAGAGGAAATCCGAGAATTTCAAAAGCCGGCCGGCAAATAAAACAATTCGTGTTAATACATTCGTGTGCATTTATTATTTTCGGATTTTATTCCGTGACTGTCATGTTCGTATTCGTCATCATATTATCGTATGGCAAAGACAAGTGCAGTATACATAGACAAGGCAACAACGAACAATTAGTTGGCAATTTTATCAAGGATGGCAAACGTGAAAACAGGTTCCCTGATGGAAGGATCATTCTCAGTAGATCCATTTTTATAAAACAATTATTGATTTAAAAAAAGAATATCACTGAAAGAATATTATGATTTAGAGTTCCTGACTGTTCCCGTCTTGATGAAAAAGATTTTTTATGAATTCAAGTTGGCAAAAGGGAGCCAAAATCAAAAACATTTAATCAAAGTAAAAATAGTTGTATTTGATATATTATTTATTACCTATCCACGTCTTGAAGATATAGCCTAACTCCGGTTTAACCTGCCATATGTACAAGCTCTTCCACAGTTACATTTATTTGAATAGTTATTTACAATAAACACTTAATTTAACATTAAGAATATTTGTATGCTCACGGTCTAAATAACTTATCGTTTTACTTTTGGCTGCCGGACACATATTTATAATGACTTGTAAAATCGATATCGTATTTAACTTTGGAGAGACGATTATAAACTCTTTGGTAATTATTGTATATTGTCTGTAGGAAGTAATATTGACTAGAAATATAATAGTTATGGTAATAAAGGGCATGCAATTTATAAGTATAAGGAATTACGTTAATTATTGTTGTATGAATCTGAAGTGTCTATGTCTCATATATTTCCTGTTTATTCTGTTCTAGCAAGTTTACATTGAAAATACTTATCTAGTATACAGGTAAAAGACATTTCATTTTGTGTTAAAAATTGACTCATCAGCGTTATAAAAAATATTCTGATAGACAGTCAACAATGGACCGTCCGACGCTCCCGCTGACATCGTGTCCACGGCCTTAGGATGCGGCTTACGGTATTCCGCATACCCACCCTTAATTTTACTTATATTTCAACAAAAGCTTTTTGAAAACAGATTGTAGTTGATGTTAGAGTTTTAAAATTTGCCAATGAAACTTTTTTCTTCTGTGTCGCGGACACCTTTAGAAACATGCATAAAACGGACACAAAGAACACATAAGACCCCGCACTAAAATTTGTGAATCTTTTTTTTTTTTTTTTATTGAATAGTGGGCAAACGAGCAGACGTATCACCTGATGGTAAACGATTACCGCCGCCCATGGACACCCGCAACACCAAAGGCGTCACAAGTGCGTTGCCGACCTTTGGGGGATGGGAAAGAGGATGAGGGGATCACAGAAAATATTGGCCCGTGTGAGATTTGAACCCACAATCTTCAGCGCAGTAGAAAAGTGACCACTTAAAACAATACATCATACTTGCAAACAAAATGAGCAAAAAACAAAATGCCAGGCATGTGGTGTAATTTTTAAATTACTATTAAATAAAAAAAGTTTATTTTAAGCAATTTATGAGCCCCTCTAAAGAGTCGCAAGCGAGACCCAAAGAGCAGGGTACAAAGAGCTTTGGAAAAAAACCAGGCGACTATTGGAAAAAAACAGGTAACATTAGGTCCATTTATGTATCCCAATTTTACAACAACTGGGTGATTTTTGGCAAACGGTTACAAAGTATTATGAACTTTATTAACTAATCCATAATATACAATACTTATTGTACATATTACAATGTTATAATACACGACTTTTAAATACGGATTTTGCTGTTAAGTTAACACCAAAATACAAAATTATGAACAATTTAACGTTTAGAATTATGAAAGTCATGCACTGATTGCTTGGAAGAGTGAATTAAATTTTGAAACCTAATTTAAAAGACTTTTGTTGCATTCATTTGTATATATTCGTTGTATACATGGTCAATTTGGAGAATGTTATCAATATGTATAAACTTATTATATGAAAGTATTTCCTTTACATTGCTATAGTATATGTATTATGTTAGGCAAGGCGGTTCAATAAACGATATATTTACTTTGTTATATTTTGAACAACAGCTTTTATCATGGTCACAGCATAATAAATGTGCCGCGAAAGTTATCGCCTCATGGTAAGCAATTACCGCCGCCTATGGACACCCGCAACACTAGAAGCGTCACAAGAGCGTTGCCTGCCTTTGGGGGATGGGGGAGGGTTTGGAGTAAGGGCCACCGGTATCCTCACTCACTCGGTGAAACACAGCGCAGGCGATGTTTCACACCGGTTTTCGGTGAGGCCGTGGTATCACTCCGGTCGAGCCGGAGCCGAGCCATTAATGCCGAAGCGTGGCTCTCCCACACTAAAATATCTTTACCTGCTTTACCCTTTAGGGCGTGATTTCTTCACACGTTCACACTTCAATAGGTAAAAGAACTACAGGTTCGAGAGAATCTTTTGATCAAACTTATTTTTTCTGGCAGAATATTGTCGGTCTGTCAATTTCCTAACGATAATAACCTGCAGTTGCACAATTTGATTCGCGTTCCTTCAAAATCTTTAAAGTGATAAAGTAATTCTAACGAAGAAACCATTTCCTACTAGAAAGTGTTAATTAGATGTAGCAAATAATTACCTACTGTCGGTATTATTACATTGTTAAAACCGTGCAAAAAAAAATTATCCCTAAACTTTTGAGATCGATCGCTTGTTATCGTCATTGTATTGAAAATGATGGTCTTAAACTAAGCTCAGGTGGTCGAAATACCAGTCAATAACAGTGTTCACCCAGATACCCAGATACCCAGTGCTCGGCTAAACAGCTGTCCACGATCCATTTCTTCTAAGTTTATAAACTAGAAGAAAAGAAATGTGACAAGTTAAAAAAAAAAATAGATTTAAGTATATTTGTTTGGTCTGTTTTATGTATGTGTTTAATTGTCATGATATGGTATAAGTCAAATTATAATGGTCATTAATACAAAATCATAATGGTAAAACCTAATGAATGACAATCGAAATTTGACCAGGCGATATCTAGTACTCATTAACGAGACATTCTCAAGTGACGTGATTACCTACAAACGATGTAGTTTTAATTAATTATAAACACTATAATCACTTCGTAATTATTATGTTAATTGATACGGTAGTTGACTATAAATTCAAATTTTAATTATTTTTAATAGACAACAATTAGTAGAAACTGTATATGAATTACTAATTTTGAGTGTCATACTTTTATTATAGGTATATTATTTACTTATAGGGCGTGTTCTAGAGTTGTCGTAATTATAATAGATATTTAAAACGTTGTTTATATGTTAGCTTCAGTATTCAAATGACATCATAAACAAAGGCAAGACAGAAGTCGAAAAGCATGCCTCTCAACTTAGTTTTCCTCCTCCTCTTCTGTGATATTCTCTTTCAGGCAGTCTCTTCTTCTTTTCTTTGGTCATTCTCTACTCTTTTATCCCTCAACTTTCATACATTACCCATCATATAACCATACCAGAATAACTTCTTACCCCACAAGTTATCATCTATTGGCGCTACTTGCAGGCGTCTCTCATTCGTGAATATTTAAATCTTTCTAGGCCTAATATAATAATAATAATGTACTCCTAGCCGATAACGGCCACGAGGTCCAGTCTCAATAGAAACCAGCCAACTACGCAGGAGATATTATAGTGCACAAGTGTGTGCGCAAACACAAGTGCATCCCTTGTTCCCTCTCTCTCATAATCCGACGGGACGTTTAACCGACACGAACGGATAGAGATGGCGCAAGACCGACAGCTTTACGTGTTCTCCGAGACATGAGGGTTCAGACCCTTGAGACCTCTTGATCGGCAGTCCAATACATCAACCGCAAGAAAAACGAGGCAGATAAATATATCATCACACCTCTATTTATTTAATTTTTTTTATTATAAAGCGGGAAAACGAGCAGACGTATCGCCTGATGGTAAGCGATTACCGCCGCCCATGGACACCCGCAACACCAGAGGCGTTACAAGTGCGTTGCCGGCCTTTTAGGAGGGAGGAGTACGCTCTTTTCTTGAAGGTTTGAAGGTCGTATTGGTCTGGGAACACCGCAGGCGACAGCTCATTCCACAGTTTTGCTGTGCGCGGCAGAAAGTTTCGGGAAAATCGCACAGTTGTGGACTGCCAACCATCTAGATAATGGGGATAAAATTTCTGTCGCGTAGGACGATGGCGGAAAGGTAAGAGGTAGGAGGTTTAGGTAAGAGGTTTTGGCCTACTGTACCAAGCTGGTCAAATGGGTAAGTATAGGTTTTATTTCGAGTTTTCATTCTCTTCACAGTACAGTTTGCCCCTTAAACGGCTCATACAACACTAGCGAAATGAATAGTGTTGTGTCCGGCCCCACCAGGAATCTCATTACCATAATATGTAATTGATAAGTTATTATACGCGTTAATAAAAATGAAGATAAAGTTAATAGTCAATATAAAATGTAGTTAGTGTACCAATTAAGTGATAAATAAGTTACCGTACATTTACGCGGTAGAAAACCCGTGCTGCGAGGTTTTAATTGTTTTATTATCTAAATTTTTGATGACATAAAATAGTTTGGTGAATAGACAAAAGTATTATTTGGTGTTTTCCTCACTATACATAAAATTATGGTTTCATGCAACTGTGTCTGTGAGACCTATAATTTTTAAAGTACTAAGTAAAGGATAAAATTGAATTATATATGATAATATGATACTTTACATATTACGTAAGGACACTGAAAATTTTGGTTTCTAGCTTTATTCGCTAGGATTATGATTTGATGATTGAAAAAAACCTAAATACTGTGTTTTTTTTTCTTATGTAAAGCATCTCATGTCGTCTGACCGGCAGTTGGCCATAAGGCATCACTCTGTTATGTCAGTATTTCTACAAAATTCTTTCGATATTACACATCTGTAGTATATACTGCTTTAATTTTTCGTTCAAATGTAATATTAATGCACCAGACACAACCCTCTACTTTCCCTATTCTGTTTTGTCTCCATCCTAAGGTTGCCTGTAAGAGATTGCCTCCGGGCGATAAGGCCGCCAATTGTACCTACTTACTTTAAATTAAGACCTTTATAATTTACCTGGTGTACAATAAAGACATTTTTATTATTTATTATTATTATTATCTGTGGGTAGACAATCGTATCTAAGGTTTACGACTTTTTAGCACATTGAGCGATTATTATATATATATATATATATATATATATATATATATATATATATATATAATAATCGCTATATATATATAATAATCTAATGTATCATCAGAATTCTTCCTTTCTTGTTTGTTCTTCTTAAATGTTTTAAAAAGTAATACATGATTAAAATATCTTCTTCGTGGATCGTAAATGAGACTACTAACTTCTAAACACACAAAGAAATTCTCGTCATGATCCAGCGAGTGCAGGATAGAGACTGCACTACAATTCTTCTTCAATACAATACAGTTCGAAAATTCGAACGCAACTGAGAATATGAATACAAAACATAAAGGTAACCCATAAACGACAGTAGGAAGTCCAGTAAGAAAACACATGGTAAGCAATTACGACAAAGAAATGAACACATTTCTAAGATTTCTATGTTATGAAATATTTACGACTTTGTTTCAGTATTGTTCGAAGGACAGTGAAATTAATGCTTATTGGAATCTAAATAAGGATGAATTTTTTCGCTGTTGAAAGTGGTGGCTATAAAGAGTGTTTTAATACAAGGGTAACAATGTAAACTAAACAACAAATCTAAAAAGGTTCACGGGCAATTTTAGTGTTTACTGTAAACACCAAGGTAGAATACCAAATACATTGGTCCAACCTTTGTGCCTACAGGCAGATCAAGGAGGCCCTCCCGACGATCAACCCCAGATTGTCATGAAAGCTGATGCAACTCAAGAGGCCACTGCTTCGACTTTTAATTGGAGCAATAACTGGTGCACTACTAAACAAACATCTTTTCACTCTAAGTGTAACAGACAGTCTTCTGTGCAGGGCATGCATGGAGAAAGAAGAAACCGCCGCCCATGTCATCATGACATGTCCTGAGGTGGCAAAATACCGGGCGAGACACCTCGGATCACCGAGGTCACTTTCAGAAGTCGTCGGCAACGTGAAGGGTCTGCTAGGCTCCTTGGAAGAACTGGGTTGGCACGAATAATGCCAATCCACCACGCAAAATAGGCGTACTGAACTCGTCGAGTTGCGGAGACCCAGCCCGCGAGTTTCAAGTTCAAGTTTCAAGTAGTGTTTACTGTATTCTGTATTAGTAATATAACTGAAGCACTCACCGGTTCATTTGATGTGTTGTTTTCCACAGCAGCTCCATCAACATCACCCATTTTAACTTCTGGCTCGTTTTCAACCTCAAATATCACGTTGTAAAGGTCTAAATTTTCTGGTACGTTTGCAACAATATTAGCTTCTGGTCTTATGGTCAGTTCTTGGGTGATCAATTGGCTTCTACTTATACGAAGAGAGCTTTGTATTGTGTCTGTTATGGCCTAAAACGAACAATATTTGCAAAAAATAATAATCCATATACAACTTTAAACACAATTTTGTAGTTTCTTGTTATACATAGACCTGCCAAAGAGACTACTCCAGAATCAAAGAGTAGCGGACAATATACTCATTGCAAATTCAGATTATGCAACCATGTAGCATGGTGGCCACACTATGGTAACCTATTGAGAACCTTCTACATCATTAGGTCTCTGGTCTTGTTAAAAACTAGTTAATTATAAGTTTGAACAAAAAAATTGTATGTCATTCAATTTTTAATTTTCATGACAATGATAATACCTTTACCTATAAAGCAATATGTGGATTCAATAAAGGTGATAATGTACTTATCTTTATTTAAATTCTAATTCTTAAGAACTCAATTTATTTTACTGATGGTTGAATTATAAAAGACTAGCTGAACCCCGCAGTGCTACCCGCGGTACGATGATAACTGCGGGCAACGCCGCGAGGCGAAGCTATATCTTTATAAATAGTAGCCTATGTGTTATTCTGATGTATAAGCTATATTGTGGTAAAGTTTCATTCAAATCCATTCAGCAGTTTTTACGTGAAAGAGTAACAAACATCCATACATACATACATCCATACTTACAAACTTTCGCCTTTATAATAGTAGTAGGACTAGTTTTCGCTGCTTTGTTTTGCCGAATTTAATAAAATATATCATATGTGACTTCTACATAGCCTACCTATGTTTCTACATCCAAGAATATACATATTTTCAAAGTTTCATGCTATCATCTTTATAATATTAGTGTGACAAATAGCACAACAACAAAATATCAAATTAGGAATTAAATGTAACAGAATATAGTATATTTAAATTTAATTATAGTCTTTGAACTAAAATATATCACAATTAATACACTACTAATAGTACTTTAACTAACTTTACACAGCAAAAAAAAAAGAAAAGATTTTAATACAGCTGCTAACATAGATTATATGTTAATCACCTTTTCTAATTATTCTAATTAGTCCTAATACAAATATGCACTAGAAAGTATATTATATATATCTATATACTAGCTGACTTATGCAACTTCGTCTGCTTCTCTTCAAAAGAAATATTTTATTCCCAATTAGTAAATTGTGATATAAACTATCCTATCTCTCAAGTTGGATCGAACTGCACATGGTGTGCGAATTTTATTATAATCGGTTAAGTGGTTTAGGAGTCCATTGAGGACAAACATAGTGACACGAGATTTATATATATTAAGATAAGATATATTATTAAAAACTCTTTAGTCTACTATGATCATGTGTTTTATATTCTTTTTTTAAATTTTAACTTGTTAAATAGGATCATGGACATCACTAATTAAAGTAGTATCAAGACTGCTTCTGATTATTAGTTGCAGTTTTAGAAAATATTGCTTTGAAATACCTTACTTTTACAGCCCATTCATATCATACTGTGGAAACAGTACACACACACCTACCATATGAACATTGAAACAAAGACAAGGTCACTCAATTACTCAGTTATATAGAGAGACAGAATCAAGTTACAGAGTAATCAGAGGAACATTCTGCTTGTACAATATCTACAGAATAATCTAATCTTTTACAAAGTAGTAGCATTGTTTATCAGTTTTTAAATGCAGCACACACAACACTATAGATTAGGATAAACTGTCATATGTTTGGGAATTAAATTTGAAAAATAACCATTGCTGAATGAAAATATTAATAATTTGTTATTCATTCTACAATAATACAAAGCCACTTAATATTCTAATAGAGTTCGCAGACCAAACAAAAACTGGTTTGTGTATTTACATTATGCATCTAACTAAAAAAAACAATGACATATAATGCTAGCCTACGAAACATATTCGAGAATGGCATTGTCTCTATTCTTTTTAAGGTTTAAACTGCAATATTATTTTTATAAAGATGAAAACTATGAGTGCACTTACGTCGCTCAAGATGTCTTCCAAATCGAAGCAAACACTTGACGAAAATACGGGCGGCGGTGTAGGTGTACGAGATCGATCAGAATAATACACTACGTCTATCGGGTCCAATACCTGTCTTGTGCTATATTCATTGAACTCCATTACTGCACGCTGTTGGGAAACAGTTAAGTAAAACAATATAATTCACAAACACTGCTGCATTATATGCTAACATTTTTGTATTAAAAACACTATGTTATTGTTAATTCTGAACACATGGTAACGCGATCTTACCCATTGAATTTTAGGTTCTCTTTCGAGAACAAAACATTTTAGCAAGGAACTCTCTTTATTATTATAACATGCAAAAAAATTAAAACGTGCGGTAGGTACCTATTTACCGATTTAGACGAATTGATTATAAAACAAAACGTCAAATTAAAAATGTCAGCCTTAGTGCAAATCCGTTTCACGTAAACTCAAGTCAATAAATAAATTTATTAGACTTTAGTTAATAGGTGATAACATTAAAACTAGTGACGCTTGCGCTAGTAACGACAGACTAACCAAAAATAAAATTATCGGAACAAATACAAAGGGCAAGATTTAAATTTTTTTCCCATGCATATGTTGTTTTGTTTACTATGCATCACAGATTAAAAAGTACCATATTCCACAGATAATACATTATTGCGCTTGAGTGCAATTTATTCATTATATATACAGATTTTTATTTGTCGGCATACCTAAAAGTCAATAACAGGATTATACGTTCATAACAACTGTTTACATTAATTAAATACATATTGATGGTCTCATTTTATGTCAATAATCAATCAATCTCAATGGTGTTTGATGTTTATTCGATTAAAATGAACGCATTACATGTGGACGGGAGTGCACGGTTCAATTGCACATTTATTAATTAATCACACTTTTTGAGTTTGACTTTTATATTTAAATTACGACTAAGAACTTATACAAAAAGTCATTACATTGTGCAATAAATTATAATTTACTCGATACATATGCACAAAGAAGGACTCTTCTTCTTGAATAAATTATATAAGAAGAGTCCTTCTTTAAAACTCTTTTTAGTTGCTTTAAGTCAAGTGAGTGGTACTTACTGGACTTAAAAGGTAACCAAAAAAGGCTTAGTCTGGTTAGACCAAACTACCGAAGTCCAAATCCAACCTTCATAATCTTATTAGAACTCTTGGTGTCCATGAACAGCAGTAGTCGCTTACTCGGGTGATTTCTATAATTCTAATAAACAAACTAACATATATTTAATATTATTATTAATAATTATTTCCGCATTTACCATGGGGAGTGTTCCAAGGAATTGTGCGGATTGATCCCTGCCGCATCTTTCCGCCATTCCGCCGACAGAAATTTCATTCCCATCATCTAGATGGTTGGCAGTCAACAACTGTGCGATTTTCCCGAAATTTTCTGCCACGCACAGCAAAACTGTGGAATGAGCTGTCGCCTGTTGGTGTGGTGTTCCCGGACCAATACGACCTTCAAACCTTCAAGGAAAGAGCGTACGCCTTCCTAAAAGGCCGGCAACGCACTTGTGCCGCCTCTGGTGTTGCGAGTGTCCATGGGCGGCGGTAATCGCTTACCATCAGGTGATACGTCTGCTCGTTTGCCCCTATACAATAAAAAAAATAATAATAAACAGACTTATTTAAAATGATATAGAGTAGCATATTTTTGTTCTTTGTGGCAGCCCAAGATACAAGCTTAGCTTAAATTGGGTGCCAACAGCAATTACTGTATCACTTTGTACAAGCACTTGAATTTGAATAAATTTGAGACTATTTACAAGTAATAAGTTATTTGGAAAATTGTGAAATATATTTTGTTATAGTACACAGTTCGTTGTGTCGCTATCGATGCATCCAAACGCATCATATGTCAAAAGTGGCGTCCGTTTGTAACGTCATGTCGTGTTTAGAATTTTGAAAATATTTATATCTGCTTTTCCGTAAAAAGTGAAAAAGAGTCGACAAACATATATAAAAAGTTATCATAATGGAACATTCTATGAACGAAAGTGAAACACAACAATCCTTTCGATCTCCGCCAAGGAGAAGACGCTCAACATTCTTTGAACGGAGGGATTCCATTAGTAAGTACCAAGTAATGCTACCAAAGAGATTATGGAGAAAAATACATAATTATTATAACTACTAAGGATTCTACTTGGCCTAAATTAAATAGTTTAATGAACTAAATATCTATATGGAAACAGTCTTTCAGGAAGATGAAGTGGTTCATGAGATTCTGACTTATTTATAGAACTCTATCGATAGAATCCCTACTGATGCATATTTTCTTATATTTTCAGTTCCAAATACAATATCAGAGACTATTAATTTCAATAACAAAGACAAAGATGTCAAGGAAAGGCAGAGTCAGGATCTTAATAGGTAAAGTATTTAATTATAATAACAGTCATCATATTTTCTTATATAAAGAAGACTGATATACATTCTACGAATTTTATCAACACTGTCCAACCTAATTTCCAGTGCTGTAAATAGACCTCTCGCATTGTAAGTCACTTCGGTTGACTACTATATTATTTGAATTATATAGTAACTCGCTGAACCCCGCGGTATTAAATGCGATACGACTATAATCGCGGGCAACGCCGCGAGGCGAAGCCAGTATCTTTATAAATTGTAGCCTATGTGCTATTCTGATGTAGAAGCTATATTAATGTGAAATTTAATCAAAATCCATTTAGTAATTTTTGCATGAAAGCAACAAACATACTCACTTACATACTCACAAACTTTTGCGTTTATAATTTTAGTAGGATAGTCGATTGTGTAAAAGCCTGCCTGCCTTGTCCAGCGCTTAGTGTAAGTGACTGCCAATGAAGAGGTCCCAGATTATGCCAAAAGTGTTGTTGGTTTTTCTTACAAAAAGTTCTGAATAACAGGAGTTTGGGGGTGTTACATGCCCTTGCCTTGGTGAGCATGTTAAACCATTGGTTATTAGGAAGTCAGTGCCCTCAAATACAAAGACCACCTTCAAATTCTGGTTGCAGAGGTCAGATGCCAGTCACTCTGTGGAAAAACCAACCCCAAATATAGTCTTATGTATAATAAAGGCTAGGAAGATGATGATGTATGTGTAAAAGACTTGCAACTTGTTGTTAATTAATGATGTATGTTACAACTTACCTATTATTTTGATGGTTTTACAGATATTACGATAAATTGTTGGTAGAAAAAGAAATGTGGAAAAAGGAAGTAAATGAGAGGAGAAACAAATATCATGATCTAAGGCAGTAAGTAGTTGCTAACATAATTTTCAGTCCTTGGTATCAGTTTTCTTTAAAATTTCTTTGCCTATTTTTATCATCAATCTGTTCTTTTTTGAGATAATATAAGAGAGGCTTTGCTAGGTGCAAGAATTTTATGATATTAAATAATTTAATGTATATATAATATAGATAAATGATATTAAGTACCGAATTTTGATTGCGTCAGTGGTACAGTGATAGGATATGCGTCTGCTGTGCTGAGGTTTTGGGTTAGATTTCTGGTTTATATCAAATATTTGAAAGACATGCAAATTTTGTTAACTATACAAACTATATAAAATCAAAAGTATTTATCTCTAATAAATAAGTGTCAGTCATATCGGTTAATCTAGCTTTATTATTATGAACCCTGCTTAGTTTGGGAATCATCATTATGTCAGGTATCTAAAATAAAAATATTTTTGTTTTACAGACAATATCAGATAGCAGTCAAAGCTTCTAGCAGATCAAGAATATCATACTCTGCTCTATCAAACGAAGATATAGAATTTCTGAAAGCCAAACCAAACTTATCCAAACTTGTTGATTCTCAACAAAAGCTCCTCAAAAGTGTATTAGAGGCAAGAGAACTCTTTAGGCGAGCAAGCGAACTAGACGACGTTATATTGACAAACAGTGAAACCATGATTGACGCGGTTACAAATTACATCTTAGAGAATAGTACATTAGATATAGCAGAATGACCAGAAGTTCACAAGTTTACTTTAAATTAATGTATGTAAAGTGTTAATGTAAATAGTCTGTATTTAGAGCTCCTTACATTATAATGCCTTCATATACATAATAAATCACTAACAAGTATGGAAATATTTAGTAATTTTCCAATTTAATATTTAGTATGGCAATACTTGATGGTAAGGTCTCTGTAGTGACAGTACCTTACTAATAGTTGTAAATATATTATCGACTAATTTTGTACATAGTTTTAAAATAAAGAGACTAACTGCAGTTCAAATTGTTTTTTTTTATTGTTGTCTGGTTTCTATATTTATCAACATAAGCTATGTGTCACCCGCCGCCAAAAACCATCATGCAGCCTTCTTCTTATACAGCGACTCGCGACTTCCACATACAGCGGTAAATAAATATATACGGTACTTGACTAAAACCACGTTTTTGTTTTTATTTTACTGATTTTTCCGGGTAATCTATGGAACGGCTAGACCAATTTTGGCGGGACTTTCAATGACAAATGATGAAGATGGGGTGAAGGTGTAAATTAGGTATTTTTTTTAGACTAATTACGGCCCGCGGCTTTATCAGTGGTTGTTGTTCTATAGGTACAATAATGGAACTCTGCTAGTCTATAAAAATGCTCAGATCGATCAATACGACTAATTCTTTTTATACTTTCGTTACGACTCAGAAGTTAAAAACTGTAATGGAGAGAAATATTTATTTTGTTTTAAATAAATATGCTGGACATCTAACACACAACGCCTTCTAGTCCCAAGCTAAGCAGAGCTTGTGTTATGGGTACTAGACAACTGATATAAATACTTATATACTTTTTTTTGTAAATACATACATATTACATATTATACATAGAAACTATTATACATAGAAGTGACTGCACGGTTGGCCGAGTGGTGTCAGCGGTCGCCATGCCGCTTGCTACTGCGCCAAGTGTCGTGGGTTCAAATCCCACGCGGTACCTACAACACTTTGTGTGATCCACGAATTGTTGTCCCGAGTCTGGATGTTCTTTGTGTCCGTTTCATGTATGTTTGTAAAGTCCCCCACGACACAGGATGTTTATTCCTAATGTGGGAGTTGTCTTTTAGAAAAAAAAAAAAAAAAGAAAACACCCAAACTCCGAAATAAATATTTGCAGATCATATAAACATTTAGTCCGACCCGGGATTCGAACCCGAGACCTCAAGCTTAGCAGTCGCATACTACCACTATGCCACCGAGGCAGTCGAGTTTTATTTACTTATTTTTCTTAACTTTGAAGTAGAAAGACTGACTGAATGATCTACATTAATTATTCTTAAATGATCATTATTTAGGCATTTGCCGGTACAGTTTAGTAACCCAAATGAAACATCGAAATAATTTTAAGTAATGAGTAACAATTTTATTTCATTGCAACTTACATTTCATTCATAATACATAAATTCGATTCATTCGGAAATCAACATTAAATCACAACATAAATTATTTCATTCATACATTTTATAGAATTAATATTGTACATTGAATGTTTCTGAAATTCATTGTGTACATAACTAAAATAGTTTTTGAAAATTCAATCAGATAATTGCAGTGTTTAATAACAGTTAGTTTAAGACCGATTGATTTGTAGAAATTATGACATTGCATATTTAATTTTACTGCCGAATCAGCTTTGTGTTCCATTACACATACAAATCAGTGTGTTATAATGCTATAAGCATATTTTTGACTATTGTCAACATTTGCAAGGGGATGGTAGTTAATAAATTCTCCTTGGTTTTAGGAAATATGTCATCTTTCAAGTCACAATGTCATTTATTATTGACTTTCCATTCGGACAATACATATAAACAGATAAGACGTTCATCAAAGTTTACCACATAATCCTTCAAATTGACATATCCAAAAAAGAAAAAAAAAACAATCCCTCATTGTTTAAAAATGGGATCAGTTTTAGCTCTGAATTAAGCTTGGTGCAGAAAAGTCCGTCATAAGAGAAAATTATTAGTCCAAGCAAATTTTAATACAAAATTTGTTTTTAGTTTAATCAGTTTGTATTTCAATCTTAGTCCCATTATTTCATTAAATAAAATCACATAAAATAGTTTAAAAGTAGAATTAATTTCATGATAAAATTCTATTGTAAGTAATTCATAGCTCATTTAAGAGAACAGAGTTATGTACACAATGAATATTTTGGTTATATAAAATTGAGCTGTATCTGGCAGTGGAGGTTCGTTCCTATGAGCGATTTCAGTCTATTGTGATATTAACACAAAACAGAACTATTCATTAGATGTAAATATACTGATTCAATTTCAGAATTAAAATTATTTTGGTAATTATCAATACTGTGTTCGTCACTCAGTTTCTTTTCGGAATATACGATATATGCAATAAATATATACTTCTAACAAATGCATTATGTGATTGAATAAATACACTTATTATTGACATCACAGTTTAAGAAATATATCGATATCCGACATTGCATTAACATGTTTAGGTATTTATTGAACGAGAATCTTACATGATATCAAACTTAAAGCGTTCATATAAATTCTAACGCAACTAAAATATGGACGAAAAATAAGTTATTACAACTTGAAAAATATTATATAAAATTAAAAACTCAATACTCAATTACACTAACACTCTTAAGATATTATAATTCTCTTAAAAACTAGATACAAAATTATTAAAAAATTACCATTTTGTGAATAAATTTAATATTTTTAGTGTACCTTAAATACTGGCTGGAACTCCAGTCCTCTTTTCATGCCATTTGATTATAAAAAGGTTATATAGGTATAGCTATCACACTTTTACTTGTCAACAATTGGTATTGTCTTTGCTTGTGTGGAAAGAGGATTATGAAAGTCATATAACTATTACATAAAAAATGTTTTTTAGCACGATATCAATAATATGATAATTTGTCATCACTTTTCACTACACCTGAATGTAACTCTTAGTGACCTTCTCAAAGTATTTTCATCTCCTCTTCTCTCTATGCATAATATCATAATAATAATATTAGAAAGAATAATAAATATACCAAACATTTGTAACAAGTTGAGTTAGAAATTAATGAGAGACTAAATTGACAGTTGAACAAATTTTTTATTTACTAGTTAATACTTCAATTTGCGCATTATTTACAGAGGTATTAGCCCCTCTAACAACTAGAGGACGAAGGAATATTCTATGTGTGGTTTTTTTCAACAGATTATTAATTTGATTATTAACTTTCACACAATATGCAACACATATAATAATATGAAATGAATTTTTAATATAAAGTAAGAATGTTCTTTATCTAGTAGATATTTAATAGTCATATAGTATTTAATGCAAATTAAACATTGTGTTGAAGGCATAAGTTACAAAATGCGTCTGTCGTGTTACATATTAGTGCTTTCTTTAAGTAATATTATTTGCACGCAAGTTGGCGTACATACGATGTTATTACATTTTAAAAATATTGTATGAGAGGTCACTTAAAAGTTACATGAATCACATTTTTTCATTACTACTATTTCATATTGTTTAAAAATACATTTGTATAAATAATTTATTGCAAAATTGGTGTTGAGATTATACATTTCCTTAAAATTAGAATAAATACAAATACACTATTTAGAATTATTTGGAATAAGACGGGTACAGGACTAGATCATTACAACGTAATATTCCCAGTAAATGTTTGCTAAATAATTTCAAACAGTGAAAGATATGCTCGGTACAAATATTTTATAACTATTAAAATTTTATGGCTACATACTGAAAACATTTATCGCGTTTCATAAGTTGGTATTGTTGGTGTGCTCAGAGGTTTATTTACGGGGTCAATCAGAATAGTAAGACAATCGACCTACAAAATAAACTAAAATATATTTTCAGGTAGGTATTACTTGCGTTTTCATTTTCACTTGCTTATCATCTTAAGAGTGCGTTCAGGAACTTTAATAAGAATACTTAATATTATATTACACTGTACAGAGGGTGCTACGACACTCAACTCAAGTGTTTCGTGTGAAAACTCCTTCTGGTCTGTAATTTCTTGTCTTTGGCAGTCTTGTATTCACGTCGGCATGGGCTGTTTCTTAAGTCTAAAATAGTGTTAATCTTCTCTACTATTTCTTTAGCAACTTCGTGGTCAGCTTCGAAGTCTTGCATTTTGTATGCCGTATTCGAATGGAATATATAGGCATTTTGACCTGCAAATTTTTAATATGCTTTAGAATTTAGGAACAAAAATTTATTATTTGTCTGTTGTGTCAATATCTATAGTAGCTTGGCTAGTACTTCAATTTAGTCATGGTGGAATGAAAATGTCTATTCTCTAGACTATAGAGTATAGTCCATTCGCTTAGATACGGTCGCTTGGATCGCGGCGCCGATCTTTTAGCCTACCCACTATCTAGTTTCTTATCATTTTTTTTTTCTAATACAACTATTTATTTTAACTGAATCAATCCCCTTTCCCATGGCCCAAAGATCGGCAACGCACTTGTGACACCTTTGGTGTTGCGGGTGTCCATGGGCGGCGACAATCGCTTACCATCAGGTGATACGTCTGCTCGTATGCCCACTATTCAATAAAAAAAAATACCAAAATTACTACTGTTTTGAAATAATTGCAATCAGTAGATGACCAGGTGAGCTTATCTAAATAATAAAAGTATTTAATTACCAACCTGTACTAACTCTATCGTTGTAAGTAGCATTATGACTAGGGGAGTAGACTATTCTAAAAGTTGTCCTGTTGCTTCTTGTCTCCAATATTTGACACCACGCCACTGAGTCTATACTGTGGAGGAAGTACTTTGACCTAGACTGAACAGGGAGAAAATAAAAATTATAATTTGCAACTTTGTACTAAAATATTTTTATACACAGTTTTGTACACAATCTTTTGCAAGTTGTGCCATATTGATGCTGTTTTTAAACAGGCGACAACAACTTTAAATTTATATTCTAAGTTCAATTATTGAAGCATTATATAAATATATATTTATTTAAATTTTATGGTATACACATGGAAAAACATTTCAGTAACTAGGAAATAACTTAGAACAAGAAAGGCTAGCTTAACTCATACATGGGTTATCATACATATTAAGAATACGATTCTCGCAGTAGGAATATATCCTGTGTCGTAGGAGACTTCACACACCCAGACGGAAAGAAAAGGACACATAATGGACCGGCATGAATGGGCCGGCTCGACCGGAGTGATACCACGGCCTCACAGAAAACCGGTGTGAAATAGCGCTTGCGCTGTGTTTCACCGAGTGAGTGAGGATACCGGAGGCCCATACCCCAACTCCCCCCCCCCCATTCCCCCATTCCCTCTCCCCAGAAGGTCGGCAACGCACTTGTGACGCTTTTGGTGTTGCGGGTGTCCATGGGCGGCGGTAATCGCTTACCATCAGATGATGCGTCCGCTCGTTTGCCCTTTATTCAATAAAAAAAAATAAAAAAATAATAATACACAAAAGACTTAGAACAACTATTCGTGGAACCACACAAAGTGGTCTCATGTGAGCATCATCCCAAAAAAAGGTAAACCTTAAAAATGACAAATTTTAATATCATTTTAAAAAATGTATAAAAATAAACTTACCCAGAAAGCGTGTTTATGTGTGACAAGAGGTTCTACTTCTATCCGATCTAGAGAGATGCCCAACTGTACCGATGTGTTCGCACGTACTTTGCGTAACAGTATTACTTTGTACGCTTTGTACTGCGGGGCCTCTGTCGCCATTATGTGGGACTGTATCTTGTTTAAGTCTGGCTCTCCTGTAAGGTAAATTATAACTAAATAAATTAAATTGAAATTCGCAGTGATAACATGGTGAATTTTAGTTTTTTTCACTTGTTTCTCTTTCTTAGTTTCGTACCATAATAGTTTTCTCATGGATCCATAAATATATGTATATTATTTTGAGACCAAAACTTGCCAAATCGGTCCAGCCATTTCCTGGTTTGTATAAGACTAATGAATGGCAATTTATTCTGATGTATAAGAAAATATACTTAATCATAAATAAATTATTTTACCTTCATTTAAAGCTTTCAATGCACTTATAACAGCCTCTGATGTAGAACTATCTCCTGTATTAAGTCTTGAAGGGTTCTGATTACTTTGACCTGAATTTTCAGCCTTAGGGAAAACATGAAATGCTCCACTCATACCATCTTCATGTATAGGCATAGGAGCTGGACATAAAGTGGTTTTATTCTTAAGTTCAATAAGACCAAGACATGTGAAGCCAAATTTGGAACAAGGTTCATTGGCATCAAGGCACGGGAAAGCCCAGTCAACCTCTCCATCATCCTCTGCAATGCAAAGTCCATAGTCATGCACGGATCCTAGGGATATGTCTGGATGTTCAATGCTGAAAAAAAATTTAAATTCATTAGTTAATATAAAAAACTTGAGAGGTGTCAAGGGACACCCGGATGGAACGAAGTTCGAAATAGAAAGACGAAACGAAAATATCTACGAAATACGCCGCACGGCTTACAATAGCTTACTGTAGCAAAAAGTGTTTTTACCAGCCTATCGCAGTTCACTGCTAAACTTATTTATTGATATATTTTGTATTTATATTTGATATACATAATTTTAAAAATCATAAATTTACAGCGACATCTATATTATTAATATTAAACTACTGGCAACGACAACTATAACACGTAAATGTAAGTTCAGTTTCTATTCAAAAGATGGCGCTATATATAAAATTGAAAAATGTTTTTCACCAATTCTTTAAAAAATAATAACAATATTTTCTTGTCTTAATAAAAAAATATTAAGACTTCGTTCTCATAACAAAAATAGTGAATCAAGCAATGAAAAATAAACTAATAACAAATATAATTTAAAATAGCAAAAAGTGTCGTGACAACTTTTTCGTATGAATTTTTTCCGTCTAGCCCCCTTTCACAACGCGCGATAAGGAACTTCGTTCCAAAATTCCAACTCATGGTCACATGTTGTTCCATACCTGAGGAACTTTTATTACACTATTAGGTGTTTTATAAACCTTTTATGTTACTGTCTCACTCTCAAGATACAAATTATTTTCATCTTTATCATAATTAGTGTTAGTATAATTTTTTTTTTTTTATGGTTAAAAAAGACAACTCCCGCATTAGGAATATACATCCTGTGTCGCGGGGGACTTAACAAACATACATGTAACGGACACAAAAAACATCCAGATTAAGGACAACATTTTGTGGATCACACAAAGTGATGTCCCACGTGGGATTTGAACCTACGGCACTTGGCGCAGTAGCAAGCGGCGTAGTGACCGCTTAAACCACTAGGCCAACTGTGCTGTCATATATTATAGTTGATAAAATTACCTGTATTTATAGCATGTGAAACCTATTAAATCCTTAATCTTGGCACTGGCAATAACACACACAACTAATGGGTAGTTCTGATGTTTTTCTGGCAACATTGTCATAAATATTTTGAATGACTTAATAGGGAGACCTAACTGTGCTGTACCATCAAACTTGGCGTACTCCAGATATTGACGATGAGGTAGATTCGGACAGTTCTGCAGTTGTTGTGTGAGAAGTGATTTTGCCTTCTCTGGCTTTTTGACATCACATTTTGAAAAAGCTTCTGCTAGTTGATCTGTAGTTAATGGTGATGAATCTTCCCATTTTATTATTTTTATTTTAGCTGCTTTTTTTAATGCCTGCTCCTTTTTGTCTAACCACAGTCCTGTATTAGTTCTATTTCTGTAACACAACAATAAAATATATTTTTTAATAAAATAATATAAATATTGAAAACTCGATCAACCATAAGCAGTATAAGCCAATCGAAATGTTGGGAAACGAAGATATTAGAACCTTTCATAAAAATATTTACCGTTTACAGTTTAAATATTTATTCTCATTAAAAATTATAATACATCACAAATAAAACAAAAAGTATGTGTAAAAGTTGTGAAAGTGTGAAAATGGTTAAATCCAAAACTCTAATAAGAATATGAACATCATACAAACTCTATTAGTCAAATGTCCCTTGAAAAAATATTATTAAACACATTGTGCCTTGAAAAAACATTATTTGATATGCAAATAAGGTTTTGTTGCAGACCATACTTTTAAAGGGACATTTGACAGATAGAGGTCATTGATGTTCCTCGTTGCAAACAGCATCAGTTATATCGGCCTTAAATATTATTCAAAATTCTAAATTTGAAAAAAACAGCAATTGAATACTCACAATATTACCACACTTTCAAACTTAACATCTTGAAATTGGAAGTACATTGTACAGTAATAGTAAAATATCTCAAGTGATAGATTATGGAAGAAGAAAACTCATTACAGTGAGCCCGAAATAAATTTACTACACATCACACTTCAACAGTCTTTAACAGGATATTACTGGACATAGGCCTCTACTTTTTCTTTGCAGTGATGTTGTCCTGTTTGTTCCCTTAGTCGCCTCTTACCACACATACGGGATGAATAAAAGTTCTATAATCTAAATCCATCACCATACAAGACTGTTAGA
The DNA here is from genome assembly GCA_916048165.1 of Spilarctia lutea. NCBI lineage: Eukaryota > Metazoa > Arthropoda > Insecta > Lepidoptera > Erebidae > Spilarctia > Spilarctia lutea. Next base: position 18,697,087 of record OU696471.1, on the reverse strand, counting down.
CAATATCATATTGAAATATAGTCAGTAAAGATATTGTACATAAATAATAAATTAAATAATTGACGAATATCAATGATTTTTGTACCACACCATGGGTATTGAGTGAGTGTGGCAAATTAAAACTTAAATAGTACTCTTTCACAGTTTAATGAGTTCCTACTAAAAGTAAACAACTTTCAAAAAAACATTAGTGTGTAGAATATGTACCTGTCATACCTTCCACCGAAGCCTGGGTCGTTGCGCACATAGCTATCGCATAAGGGATCATCATCCTCACTATCATCCATATCAGGGTAAGGATCAAAACGAGTTATTATTTCTTTCTCTACCTCTTCTTCAGATATATCACCCATGGCGTCTTTACTTTTACTTGGCCCCGGCTGATTTAATCTACCTTCCCTTATCCTCTTTTTCTCTTCAATGGACTTATTTTGAAAGATTTTCGAAAAATCCTCTCCGGCCATAACACTTTCACACAAACCCGTGTCGTCTGTCGCAATAAAGGCATCTCGAATGTTTTTGAGGAGCCAAATTTTGTTATCATACGTAGCCATCACTAAATACAAACTTTTATTAGTTTAAAATCAAATGATCTGTTTTCTTGATAGCGACCCCAAAAATTAAAACACATGTCAAAGTTGCAGTTTCCAAACAAGATGCTTTTCGCGTGATACAAACTGACGTTTTTGTAATTATAACTTTTTTAGCATTAAAGTCTAATAAACCCTAACTTAATGTAGAAAAGATGCTACAAATACTGCAGTTAGTTGTTTTTCAAAATTCCTTTTAAGTGCTGGAACGCAATTAGGCATTTGGTTTAATTAATTGACAGATTGATTTTCAAATATTTTTGGTAGTTATTTGAATAGTTCAGTAAGTTTAGAATAAGCTATTATTTATGAAAATTATTACACTAGTAGATTACAAATGCCAGTGTCCTATAAACCTTTTTAAGGCCTATTACAAAGTTTTTGAAATTCATCCAATAATTAGGCAGTTCTTAGTGGAATTTTATTGTATTGGCTACTAAAAGCAAAGCATAATCCTAGGAAGATCAAAATGTATTTAAATATTAATATTTTTATGAATTTAAAAAAAATTACGGCTTTTCAGTAAAAATATATAGGCTAGAGAGAGAGAGAGACTGACTGAGAGAAAAGAAAACGTGTTTCGTCCTCTGTCTGCCGAATTTCAAGGATTCAAGAAAGATTTGGAATAATAAATCTAAATAACTTGAAATGGACACAAGGAATACAAAGAGACTCATAGTGCCGATTTTAGTTCTTATGTTTTTTAAATGGTTTTTATGTTTGGGACTTTACTGAATGTTTACTTGTAAAGGTCATTATGGTTAATGCTGTTTATATAGTGATCTCAAATTTAGAGCAAAAATAGTTGAATTGTAATTAAATAACTGTCAGTACTGTACAAATTATTGTTGCCAGCTAGAACCCAGAGCCGTAAAACCTAGTGAAAAAATAATGTTATTGCCGGTGCAGGCGGTTGTCATAGTTACTTGTCAACAGTTGTTTGTTTATCTTTGTTTCTATCTATCGAAAAAGTATAGATCAAATTGTTAATAAAGTACCTATCGAAATATTACCTAGTAAAGTAAGCAATAAAGGAAATAATTAGTTGATTGTTAATAACCGGCTTTATACGCACTAATGACATTTGATTAAAGGTTAAGTTTTCTTTTCACCTGGCGTTCCCATAATAATGATATGAATCTTTTAAATTGGATGTTTGTTTCCAATATTAATCGCTGGATTCTGGATATTCATAGCTGAAAACCTTTTAGTATTAATGTTTTAAAGCAATAAGACTTACTTTTTCTGAAGTTGTTGTGATGTGATTATCTCTCATACTCTATACAACTCAGTTGATAAGTAGATTTGATGATCCTCATTCTGCTTAAATCATACATCTAAAAATAGTGTTGGAAGTCTAAATCAAGGCTTTGGCGGCAAAATTTACGAGCTCCCTAGTAAGTCACCAGTGGGTCTAATATGAAGACTATTTGAGCTGGTTGTACTGCAATTTATTCCATTGCATAAGCACTTGTAAAGAAAACTCGGTTTTAGTAAGCCACTAAATATTAAGGATATTGTGTACAAGAAAAAAAACAAATTGTATGTTTAACATTTTATTTTTATATTAGTGAAAAAACAAAAAAATATTATTATTACTAGAGTTTTGGGCACACAATATAATGTTTGTTTAATACAATAATATAATAGTAACTATACTGTAGTAGTTAAATTACTAGTTATCAGAGACATTGTATATAGAAATATATATTGTATCTGCTAGTTATTAATATGTATTTAGTTTTGGCATTGCACTCAATACTCAAAGAAATTTTGTTATATTGTCTTTTTAAGAGTATTATCATTCTAGTGTGAGGTTATATAGTAATCTTATAAGAAAACTTAACACTCTTTAAGTTTCAGAATATACAACAAATATACTCATTAAAGAAAATAAATAATATTGTTGATATCATGCAAAAATATTTTTTTATATATAAAATTTTGTTAAAATCTATTTAGTAGGCAATCACTTTTATTAGCTAATTGAATATTCCTTGTAAATCTACAATATGATACGTTAAGTAATGTCTACGTTAACAATAAATAAATAAATATTTCGGACACCTAACACACAACGCCAACTAGTCCCAAGCTAAGCAGAGCTTGTGTTATGGGTGCTAGACAACTGATATAAATACTTATATACTTTTTTTTTTGTAAATACATACATATTATACATAGAAAACACCCAAACTCCAAAACAAATATTTGCAGATCATACAAACATGTTTGGTCCGATCCAGGAATCGAACCCGAGACCTCAAGCTTAGCAGTCGCATACACTACCACTATGCCACAGAGGCAGTCAAATAAAAAATAGTTATGATCTAGACAATGCTATAGTTGCCCATAGACAACATACAGCGTCTGAGGTCTTGAACACAGTCATAGTAAGAGCGGTAAGGTGGAGACAAGGTGTCATTATAAAGTTTCAGCACATCTATGAACTTCTTCATTGCTTCTCCATATTGGCCATTTTCCAATTCTGCACGACCCAGGCGATACATCATTTCAGTGTCCTGTAACGAAATATGTTTATTTTCTAGGTTTTCATATTTGATGTCAGTGCTAGATACACAAAATGGCTGATGATGAAGGTAATATTTTGAATAACTCTATATTTTGTAGATTTTTGCAAGTCTGTGAATAGCATACCAATATTTGTCAATAGTATAAATAGAACTGTTGTTTAAAGTAATATTTCTTAACAGGCTTTTAAGGTGTGCTTAAATTTTTTTTTTATATCTATTATTATTTGGGGGTTTTTATCCTTTCGGATATGACAACCCCATTGTAACCTTGTGCTTATATTTAAGTACATAGTTCCTTTTTGAAAGATAAATAAACATCCTGTGTCGTGAGGGACTTTACAATCATACATGAAACGGTGACGGTCATACTTTACTGTGGGAGAGCCACGCTTCGGCATTAATGGGACCGGCTCGACCGGAGTAATACCACAGCCTCACAGCAAACCGGCGTGAAATAGCGCTTGCGCTGTGTTTCACCGAGTGAGTCAGGAGACCAGAAGCCCTCCCTCATCCCCCCCCCATCTCCCAAAGGCCGGCAACGCACGTGTGACGCCTCTGGTGTTGCGGGTGTCCATGACCGGCTGTAAACGCTTACCATCAGGCGATACGTATGCTCGTTTTGCCCCTATACCATAAAAAAAATGGACACAAAGAACACCCAGACTCAGACCAATAATTTCAGGATCAAATAGTGTTATCCCATGTAGAATTTGATCCCACAGCCCTTGGCGCAGTAGAAAGCGGCGTGGCAACCGCTTAAACCACTACACAAACCGTGTTCGTTTTGTGTTGGTAAATAATAATAATAATAATAAATATTCCGAGCATCTAACACACAACGCCATCTAGTCCCAAGCTAAGCAGAGCTTGTGTTATGGGTACTAGACAGCTGATATAAATACTTATATACTTTTTTTTTGTAAATACATACATATTATACATAGAAAAAACCCAAACTCCAAAACAAATATTTGCAGATCATACAAACATTTGGTCCGACCCGGGCATCGAACCCGAGACCTCCAGCTTAGCAGTCGCTTACGCTACCACTACGCCACCGAGGCAGAAAATCCTTAATAATATTTTACAAAGTAATACGTTGTTCAATTTTTATCATTCCAGTTCTCGACGAAGAAGAGGAGGCAGTATCAGAGACTCCAGAAGACACTGGTCCTACGGTTAAACCTCTCCCGCCTCCGTTATACGAAGTGCGGCCTGGACTTGGGCAAAAGTAAGCTACTAAATATTAAAAGCACAAATCCTCTTCTTCCAAGAACTTTAGTAATGATGATGCAATGGCTGGTCATTATCCATAAGAAAGTACTGTGTACTTTTTTAGACCAAAATCTGAGTAATTCAAAGCGCAGCCTCTGGAGGCGTTAATCTCTCTGTTCGTTTCTCTCTTATACCTACCATCATCTTCCTAGCCTTTATTATTCCCAATATTTGGGGTCAGCTACCAGTTCAACCGGTTTTACCTGAATATCAGTTTTTACACAGAGCGACTGGCATCTGACCTCCGCAACCCTGAGGGCGAACTGAATTCGAAGGTTGAACTAGTTGTCAGTATATTTGAGGGCACTGACTTCCCAATAACGATTGCCATAGATGTTCATGACAACCGGGACCGACGGCTTAACGTGCTCTCCGAAGCACGGGCAGGAAACACCGCCATCTTCCATACTCCGGGCTGCTATTAGGAATTTCTTGTAGGAAAAACCCAACAGCAGTTTGACCCGGGAATTGAACCCGAGACCTCTTGATTTGCAGTCGCTTACGCTAACCACTAGACCAACGAGGCAGTCTCTCTTATACCTACCATAAGAAAAAATTTTTTTTTTCAAGATTATCTTCGTGCTTTTTCCTATAATGATTTTCACCTAATCTATCCATCTTTTGTTTGGTCACCCTCTGTTCTTTTATCTGTACATTAGACATGTGTATTTCACGATAGTATGTTGATCCTTATCATTTTAACTGACTTCAAAAAAGGTGGAGGTTATCAATTCAACTGTGTTTTGTTTGTTTACGTTTGTTACCTCACAACTTTCGACTGGGTGAACCGATTTTGATGGTTATTTTTTTATTTGAAAGGTGGTGCTTCCTTTGAAAGCTTGGAAAATTGTGGTCCCATTTTAATTTAGTCCACTTCTTGAAATCGGTTGTTATTTTGTTCAAATTTGTGATAATTATATTGGTCTCGTCCTTATTTTTCCCTTTTTGACACTTCCCGAATATAATTACGTAGTGTTATTTATAACTGTGTAATTATTAATACGTATCGTATTTTATTAATACGACCTTCAAACCTTCAGGAAAAGAGCGTACTCCTTTTTAAAAGGCCGGCAACACACTTATAACGCCTATGGTGTTCGGGCGGCGGTAATCGTTTACCAACAGGCGATACGTCTGCTCGTTTGCCCCCTATAAAAAAAAGTGTGTTTCTAGGTCACTGCTGTTGTTAGTGAGCAAGTGGGAGAGATTAGACCGTTGTAGATCGTATTTAAGTATGGGTGTTTGTATCATTTATTGAATTATTAATGAAAATAATCTTTATCTGCTATTAGATTTCAAGCAGCGAATGTTAAGGATATAATTCTGACTACGATGCAGCAACAACTGATGGGTCGGCTGTACCGTGCGGACCAAGCCCCGCAGTGGGCGAAAACAATTGCTAACGGAGTGAGACAGAGAGTACAAGAACTTGAAATGAAAAGGTACGAACTAAACCAATGGGAATAAAATTAGATTAGATCATTTATCTCACAACTATTGTCTAAAATTATAGATGTTGCTTCAAATACATCTCTTCGTCTTCTAAGCCTTTATTATTCCCAAGATTATTTGGGGTCGGCTACTAGTTCAACCGTTTTTACCTGAATATCAGTTTTTCGAAGCTACTGGCATCGGACCTCCGCAACCCTGAGGGTAAACTGAATTCGAAGATTAAACTAGTTGTCAGTATATTTGAGGGCACTGACTTCTCAATAACGATTGCCATAGATGTTCATGACAACCGGGACCGACGGCTTAACGTGCTCTCCGAGGCACGAGCGGGAAATACCGCCATCTTCCACACTTCGAGCTGCTATTAAGAATTTCTTGTATGAAAAACCCAACAGCAGTCCGACCCGGGAATCTAACCGGCAGTTGCTTACGCTAAATACTAGACCAACGAGGCAGTAAGCAGGCTTCAAATACATCTAAAGTATAAATATTCTTACTTCGATGTTTGATGTGGTATACATTGCGGAACTGACATCTAGAACCTTGTATTTGACAACGTATTTTTCATACATGCATAGTCACACCTATTTCCCAGAGGAGTAGGTAGGGACAATGATATAACATAGGCTGCACTAACAGGTTCCTAACAAATTTGGCAAGGTGGGGCGGGAAACTCGAGCAGTGAAGGTGAGCGTTGATGCGCATCTTAAAGGGGGCCTCCTTAAACCTACACCTAGGTCGTAAGTCCTGGGAACTGCTTTGAGTTTCTCCCTCTGCCACACAATGGACCCGGAACCCGCACGGTGAATCCATGGAGTGCTAAGAAGTTTGTCTCTATGGGTCTTAAACCCTCGTCACACGTAAAAGGCAAAATTTATATAAACTTGTTCTTTTTCACAGGTATAAAATTCTAGTACAAACAACATTAATAGAAATGAAGGGTGCTGGAGTTAAATGTGGTCAGCGGTGTATCTGGGATCCGGAGACAGACGACTATGTCGATGAATCGTATAAGAATGATTCTTTATACTGCTATACCATTGTCTATGGAGTTTATATGTATTGATAACAATTTTATTATAGAAGACATGTTTCACTAGGAATATGAGTATATTCAGTGTCCCGGGGACAGACACTCATGTTAAGGGCATAAAGAACATCCTAAATATTGATAACAGTTTTTTATGAAATATAAATTGCACTAGGAATCCTGTGTCTCTCGGGATTTTATATACACATTGTAACGGGTCGAAAAACACCCAGACTCAGTATAACTATCTGTAGATTACACATATGCCCGGTTCCTATATTTAACGAATCGTCATCGTGTAAAAATTTTCTACAACCGACTACGAGTCGTAAATACCGTTCCTCAATTTATTTTATATAGGAACGTTTTTTAGCTTACGCCCCGTATAATATACTACTATTCGTACCTAGAACGGATCGTTTTTCAAATGTAGGAACTGGGCATAAATGGGCTGTAGGAAGCGGTGCGATGACTAGGCCACTCTTGTAGTCAATTGTAATATCTTGAAAACTAGGTTTCTTTAAAAAATGCATGCAAAAAAGCACTTAAATAACTGAGTCTCCTAGTAATGCATATTGTAATGTATTATTTTATGTATTAAGTCTAAACGCGTTTTAAGTTTTTTATCTTCATGCGAATGAGTACTAAGTTGTGTCAATTGTGTTGTAAATAAATGGTTAGCACAGTTTTCATATTGTTTGACTGTTTATAATAAAAAGAAATACCAAAAAGTTGCCGAGCAAGGAGGAAGTGATTTTTTATATTTTTATAATAGTTTATATAAGAACGATAGGTTTTCGATCTACTATAGTATTATACTTTCTACTGTTGCCTTGTGATAATATTCTAGAAGTGTATTTAAAATGTGACATCTGAAGGCTGAGAACCTTTTTTTCGAAGTTAAATAAATATTTCGGACATCACACACAACGCCATGTAGTCCCAAGCTAAGTAGAGCTTGTGTTATGGGTACTAGACAACTGATATAAATACATATATACGTTTTGTTTGTTGTAAATACATACATATTATACATAGAAAACACCCAAACTCCGAAACAAATATTTGCAGATCATACAAATATTTAATCAGACCCGGGAATCGAACCGGAGACCTTGAGCACAGCAGTCGTATACACTGCGCCACAGAGGCAGCCAAGTCAGTCAAGTTAGAATATGTGAAACTTTTCAATCAGTAAGCATTTTATTTTGATAAAACTGTCATTGGTAAAACTAATATACTCCGAACAATATACTAAGTCTGGCCATAAATACTGTTACAATTAAAAATAAACAAAGTATTACTTTATAATTTGGAGTCTGTCATTTTTGTACGATTGTTCATTGTATTTTCTTATGTTCGCGCCAATATTTTTAAAAATTTTGTGATATTCAAATGGAGTGGGGTGATAAAAAGAACCAAAACGCTGTGATTGTATTACATAAAGTAGATATGGAGACAAATACGATTTTTAAAATTAGTCAAATGTTTGTGTACCGGGCTATTGATAGGTACAATCTAACCTCTATTTGTGACAGAAAAAGATCTGGCCGTCCACGTAGTGTTGGTACGAAAATCGTGATCAAAGCAGTAGGGACAGAAATCGAAGAAATCCTGCCTCAAAGCAAAAGATTTTATCTTAGGAGATGAAGATAGCACCTAGAACCAAGTCGCGTAGGTATTTTAAAAGATTACTTTGATCTTGAAGTCTATAAGATACGCACTAGTCATTTCTTATCTGATAATTTGGAAAATAATAGTGTGTTAAAATCAAAACAAGTACCTACTTAAGCGGTACGCAAAGGGAGGTTGGTTATGGATGAGTTTTTTTTACAATTGAGCAATATTTTGATAAACAAAATAACCGTATTTATGCTGAAAGCTTTTAAAGAAGTTTCCCAATCAACATCAAAAGAAGTCAACAGAGTACAACGTGGCCATTATCCGACTTCAGTGATGGTTTAGTGGGGTGTTAGCTATGAAGGAGTGAGCCATTATTTTTTCAAAAAGTATCAAAACATAGGCGTAAGTGTATCAAGATACTATTCTTGAGAAGGTAATGAAGCCCCTGAACAACACCATGTTCATTAACCAAGAATGGTCCTTTTAGCAAAACTCGGCGCCGGATCATAAAGCTCGATCCACCCAATCTTGGTTAGAAACGAACGCTCTCTGGAACGTTCCACTTCATCCGAGCTGAAGACTGGCCGTCATCTAGTCCTGATCTTAGTCCACTGGTCAGTTATAGAGAGTAAGGCTTGCTCTAAACGCCATGAAAACTTGGAATCCCTAAAACAATCCATTGGATACGATTGGTAGTTAATAATTGCGTGCTGCTATTGATTGATTGATTATGATAACTGGCTTCAACGTTTAAAGGACTGTATTGCAGCCAATGGAGACCAATAAGTTTTATATATTTTAAATAATGTATGAAACTTACACACTGTAGTAGTAATAAATGTTACATACTCGTACAATAAGAAAAGGTTGTTTTTCTTTGTAACATATGTATGTATACGGTAGACATTACATTATAATTACATTCAAAACCATTACTATATAAATGATAATAGGTGGTATGAAATGTTTCCGTCTTCAAGATGAAGATGGCAGCACTCGTAAATGAAAACTAGTAAATGTAGTTGTACATCTTTGCATTGTGCATCGCTGATATAAGTGTGTAGAGTTACAAGGAGACGTATTGATTTTTTGCACCCCTTCCATATTTATGAAGCCTATACACGCGCTCACATTGTGCATAATAAATAAACCCAAATTCACCAGAGGGCTTTAACAGCTGGTTTTTTCATTACTAACCTCTCTCGTACTAGCTAACACTCACCGATCCATCCGTATAAACAATTAAATTCCTTCCTTTCGTTACCTTCATTGTTACATACCTGAAGAGTACATTAATATTTCATTTCTATAATTTCATAAGATCTAATTTTGTAATAGTTGATAAAAATAAGGTAGGTATTGAATGCGTCTGCCTGTCTGTCTAAGGTTTAAAGACGTAAGTGTATGTGTACCTACATATATTTTAGTTAAGATAATGAATGCCCTTACCAGGATGTCATACGATTATCCAGCCCAGAACAGGGTTTCGCAAACTATCATGATCTATTGTTTCGATAGATTCATATTAAACTAACCGCCTGCTTCGTTGGTCTAGCGGTTGACGTATGCGACTGCCGATCCAGGGGTCTCGGTTTCGAATCCTGCGTTAACAGTTCGGAATTTGAAAGTTTGGGTCTTGACCCCTGTGCCTCAGAGAGCACGTAAAGCTCTCGGTCCGGCGCCTGATCTCTTACCGATCATGTTGGTTAATTGTCCCATTGGAATATGACAGAGAGTGCACTTGTATTTGGGCACACATTTGTGCACTATAATATCTCCTGCGTAGTTGGCTGGTCTCCGTTGAGACTAGCCGCCTTGGCCGTATTCGGTTAGGAGAACACCCACCTATAATCTAACTCGAAGATATATCTATCTATATCTAAGATGGATTAGCAAATATTATTATGTTTAAAATATTTTGACGTTATACCTAATGTTAGAAGATTTTAACAATTTTATAGAATACTAATTCTATAAAATTGTTAAATACTAGTTACCGCTACTAGGCCCGCGCTGTTACTCTCGGTTGTTGGTGTGTTTTAACAACAATAACAGCTGGTAGGTTATACAGCAGGCCGAAGTTAGTATAAAATAAAATAAGCCATAAATAAATAATAAAGTTACTACTTATGTCATAAGCTATTTGTTAATGAAAGTCCCGTTAAAATAGACAAAAAATTAATAAAATAGCTTTTTTCATGTAGTACCGATTCCTTTTATGCAATTAGTGAAAAGCTGATAGTTATAAATTACGAACTGACACTTCTATTTTATTTATTTATATAAATGTCGTAATAACTAAATAAAACTATCTCGATTTAGATCCATTAAATGGTTGAGCGTGTCACGAAATTCTCATAATTGTTAGCATAACAATTTTAGCAGAATTTGCGAGAATACAAGAATTATTTATATAGCAATATTCGTGTTCACACTAATTTCATTTTCACATGGCATGTTTATGAGCCGTTTTGGATGGCAGATACTAATTTGTTCATTTATTTTAGTGATTTGGTACATTTTTTTATAAATGTGTTCCTGGTTGAGATTTGTAGAAGAGTTATGTAATACGAATTTGGAAGCCGATGCCTTATGTATTATGTTCGAAGTAACACTATACGTATTTTTTTAAATATGGATTTTTAATACAAATATTTTTTCTGGACTTTTTTAATAATCCTATCAAACATTTTACTTGACTATGACAAATAGTTTTTTTGTTGGTTTTCAAAATTGATATCTACTACTAATAATACTTACAATTAAACCCCGCGATGCTACCCGCGGGACGACAATAACCGCAGGCAACGCCGCGAGGCGAAGCTGGTATCTTTATAAATTGTAGCCTATGTGTTATTCTGATGTATAAGCTATATTAGTGTTACGTTTCATCAAAATTCATTCAGTAGTTTTTGCGTGAAAGAGCAACAAATATCCATCTTTCCATCCATACTTACAAACTTTCGCGTTTATACGTTTAATACCTATTATAATATATATATAGTAGGATTTTGGTCCATTGAAATCACCAAGCACCTAATAAATAATTAGATATATTCTTGTAGTTCTTTATTAGTCTTTTTGTTGTTGTACGAATATTTCCGAGAGAGATCTAAATGGTACAAAACAGTTTTTACTTCATCGTACTAATAACGAGGCAATACATACTTTATGAACAAACAAGTGGTTAAGTAAAGGACCTGGCCTACCTTGGGCCTGTTTACAAATCTCATGGCATAATAGGCTCTCTGAACTTACCTGTAGTGCCTTCAGTCCTTTCAGTATGTTAGTGTACTGACCACAAAGGCCGCATTGCACCATGAACTCCTTAGTGTCGTAAGGAACTGCCACCACGTTTGGACATGGGCGGTCCGAGTCGCATCTGTAAGACATGAGCATTTGTATAAATTAAAAAATAAACGGAAGGGAGAGCGATAAGTTATAAATTACACAAAGTCATTTGCCTTTACATCAAATATTTTGTTGACACAAAAACTGTTTATAGAAACATCTGGTATTTTTCATCTACATTAGTTCTCTTTTGTTTCTAATACATAATAAAAAACTATTACTCACTTAAACCTCATATAGTTTTCTGTCATTTCTTCATATAATGGCCAGCTTTGTTCACAAGGAATGCACTTGCAATCAAACCAATATTGATCCTTCAAATCTATCTGTCTCTTTTCCTTCGGAACTGTAGTGAATATTGGACCGTAATTCTCGGATACTTCTTCCCCTTTCTTTATGCTTTTAACGGCACGTACAACAATTTTTGCACCACAAAAATACCTGTAGTTAATAGTTAAGATAAAAGAGTGAACTACATAATATCATTAGCTATGAAAAACTCTTAAAAATACTGTCATTTTACCTGACTACTCCTGGGTCGCAAGAATGATTAAAAAGTGCAAGAGTTGGAAACACAGCTCCAGCTAAAAAGACTGATTTGCCGTCGTGCTTGATAATATTCTTCCCAACTTTCGGTTTAGGACACTGGAGCTCAAACACTTCGTGAGCGTTGAACTTTAAAATTTGAAGATTTTTCAATATTAGACCACCAAACAGTTCTACATCTTCTTTGTACTTGTCATTGATGGCCATAGATTTAAGTTCAGCGATTTCAATACTTGCTTTTCTTGGCTGGCCTTCGAAGTAACCACATAATTCCAGCATTTTCACAAGAAATGCAGTCATCTGTGTTCTATGCAAGAAGTCGTGCTTGGTTCTTTTGTCTTCATGAGAAACAAGATTGTAAATGTTTTTGTAATCTCCAGTTTTATATGTCCCACTTAACTTGTTGTCTAATTCTTTACTAATATTTTTAAAGTACTCCTTTGAGTTCTGCGTGATCATTCTTAATGCTATATGACAAGTTATAGAGCATCCTGATTTCCATATCAAAGGAAGAATATGACACTCGTATCCATGATAAGATTTCTGAGCATAATTTGAACATTTGTCGCTACAGAAAACCACGTTTGGACATTTTGGACACGATACTGGAATTGGACATCTGAAACAGGTTATTTTTGTATTGTTAACACACCATAGCAAGTAAATTAAAATCTTAGTACATAAAAAAACAGGAAAATTCACTTACTTTAAGAAACAGTTCTGACAATGTGTATTGGAATATTCTGCTAGTAACACTCCACTGTGAGGTCTTTCCACTAGTAATATATCCCCGGGATCAATATCTCTCGTGGCTGATGCGTATCTACCTCGAACTTCATCATAGTCTATTTGAATCGCCTCTGAAGCGGCAGGAAATTGAGGATTATGTTTTCCTGATAGTTTCGGAGTTGGTGGTGCCCTTTTTAAAGGTTCAGGATCTTTCGGATTGCCAGCCATAACAAGACCCTTGTTCAAAATTTCCAACATGAGTTTAGAGTCAGTGCGCATCTTTTGTTTCTTGTCGTTATAGAGCTTTGTAGCTTCATCTAGTGCACTTATAGTGTCTCTGTAAAAGCAAATTGTTAAAGCACGGTATAACTTATACACTTTCACAGCAAATTTGAAAAAAATGCTGCTTACTGAAATGCAGTGATGGCCTCGCGATTCCTCTTTAAAATAAGAAGACACCGGGCTTTTCTCTCATAAACCTTGTATCTCAAATGTGGAGGATACTCCAGGGAGAGACATCGTTTGATATCTGCCAGAGTTTGTTCATATTGTTCCAGATGGTTCAGGGCGGCCGACCGGTTGGCCAAAACAATTGAAAGTTCTTCAGCTGTAAAGTATTGCGTTATGTTATGAATTTGCATTGCTTTGTTATGGAAGAGCGGAGCTTCCTAACATAGGCATTACTTACTAAAAGGGAAGCTCCAAACACTTTTTTTTACGTGTGGACACCCCCTCGGACCCTCACCCCGCCGGGCTGTGCGGCGGGGCGAGTATTAAATTGTCTGTCTCAGAAAATACGGACAAAGTCACGAGCAAATTTCTCTTTTTTTAACACAGTACTTTATGACCGCAGGAAGGCGCCACATTGGATTCAGTGACACGTCATATAGCCTATAACGAGCGGACGATCAAGACGCTTCTAACGATACCTCATTTGTCCAGTTCTAATAAGTATTTGAGGAGCTATGAGGGAACAGATGAACATATCATACATATATTTCCTTTGGCTTTGCCGTAGTCGGGTAAAAATGAAGTCATTTTCGTTGTCTGTTCGTTTATATTTTAAACTCCTCAACGGATTTTAATGCAGTTTTCAAATAACCACAGATAAGGTGATTTAAAAGGAACATTTAAATGCGTGTAACATGCATATTATAATATTTTAAATCTGAGAATTTCAAAGACTTCCGTGCTATGCCGGGTCGGGTTGCTAAGTATCTATATAAGAATAAACAGAAAGACTGATTCCCTGACTGAATGATCAACTCAACATTTAAAACCGATATAAGTCGAGATGCATGAAATGTTGCACAAATGTTCCTTAGGTGATGTAGATGATGAGATATAGGTGGGCACTAAGATAGGGTTTTTAAAAATTCCACCCCTAAGTTTGGCAAATGGGCGTTGGAAATTAATTTGAAACTTCGTTATCTTTAGTAGCTACTTAAGTTATCAAACTCATAGTACACGCTCTCTTTGAGAAATTAAAACAATAAGCTGTAAAAATCATTACATTGTCATTGCTGCTCTGGCCGTGTAAAATTTTAAAGTGGGTGGTAAGTACAGCCGGCGAGGGGCGAAGAACTATAAGCATTACTAACATGTGTCGAAAAGCTTAAGAGTTATAAACAAAACATACTTATGTAAATATGTGTACTGGCTAAAGACAGGGCTTGTAGACACATTTTAACCCAATACGTAAAAAGGTAATTGCAAAAATTTTGTTTGTTTTCCTGTAACTATTCCTGCGTAATTATTATTTATTTTAATAGAGATAACTTTTAATGGAGACAACAAACAATACAAAATATTTACGCAAATACGGCACAAACAATAATTATTTTAAATTACCGGGAATCAAAATCTTGGTTAACCTCATACACGTTATGAACTTCTTGCCCGCAAAATGTGGATGCTTCATAGTATAAGGTAACTTTGTATTATATTACTTATAAGTAAGTTACAGGCATATAAATTTACATATTAATTAACTAATGAACTATCTAACTTTTGCGGTTAAAATATGACCGCATTACAGTACTAATATACTTATATATGACACAAATATCTTATGTTTATTACATTTCTTGGGGAAATAATAAAGTTTTAATGAATAATAGAGTTTGGTTTTCCTCTTCATCTCTTATTAGATACTATTATACCTTTAATAATTGGTTATTTTTAGACGTCGGGACTTATTTGTTAAGTAGCAGGTAGGTACTGAAAAGTACCTTTATATTGTAGCGGCTATACACGCTACGGTCTACCGCAAAGGTTCACCTGCGCAGGTGGACCGGAATGTGTGTAGGAATAGACCTGTGCACTTTTTTGAACCTGCGTAGGCAACCGGCGCAAGATCGAAAATCAATTCTTTCGAGTGACACCTGCGCAGGCATATCTGCACAGGTGGACCTTTCCGGTTGACCGTAGCGTGTATGGCTTACTTTACTGGTATCTAATCTAAACTGTAACGTAGAATTTAGAATCATCATCATCCCTATTTATTTCGTAGGAGCCCTAAAAGCTTTAAACAAACCCTATACGTACCAACTTATCTGATAAGCATTGTACTACTACTGGTCTACTAGACCAAGCCTTCCATTCTAAGAAGAAACCGATAACAGTGGACAAGCTGATGTTGGCGACGATCATAATGATTATGATGAATCTAACCGGCGAATGTCAGCTTGCCTTGCCTATTAAAATCACAATTCAATAAGATTATCGTTAACTGTTTACGTCGTGGATTTCACAAATCTTTATTTATTTATTTATACAAGCTTCCTGTAAACATATTGCACAAGGTGGACTTAATGCCACAGGCATTTTCTACCAGTCAAACCTTTGGGTGTTGCAAAACTGTGTGTGGCAGGCGTATTTTAATAAGCAGTAATACGATAGATTAAATTAAGATATATTACAATACTAAGGATTCTACAGATATATAAACATACAATTTATACATAATTAAAAGTATCTAAATTAAATATACATATACATATATACATAAATATGTATACCTATCAATTTACACTTATCAATTATTTTTTTACTTTTTTACCTCTCCTTTTCCATTTAATGAAACTAACAAATTTATTTCAATAACACATCACAACATAAAGAGGTACCTACCATATTTTCTATTTTAAGAATTGAGTACATTTTCAATGTCATATCTTTGCTCGGTCCAGTGGCATGCTGTGATTAAAAATGTGATTAATTAATAGTAATTCATCACTCAAGCCGTTTAAAGATATGAGGTACCTAATTTATTTATGAAGACTTTGTAGTGCTGTTTGTTTTTACAATCAGTTATTATATTAATGTTACATCTATATCTATACTAATAATAAAGCTGAAGAGTTTCTTTGTTTGTTTGAACGCGCTAATCTCAGGAACCGCTGGTCCGATTTGAAAAATTCTTTCAGTTTTGGATAGTCCACTTATCGAGGAAGGCTATAGGCTATATATCATCACGCTACTACTAAAAGGAGCGGAGCACCAATGAAGAATGTTTCAAAAACGGGGGAAAATTTTCACGCTACGGGCAATATACTCGTAAGACGCAAACGAGATTGCGTGGGACAGCTAGTGTTACATGTACAGACAAGATGCATAATTATTATGAAAGACTGCACGTTTGGCCGAGTGGTTTCAGCGGTCGCCATGCCGCTTGCTACTGCGCCAAGTGTCTTGGGTTCAAATCCCACGCGGTACAACACTTTGTGTGATCCACGAATTGTTGTCCCGAGTCTGGATGTTCTTTGTGTCCGTTTCATGTATGTTTGTAAAGTCCCCCACGACACAGGATGTTTATTCCTAATGTGGGAGTTGTCTTTTAAAGAAAAAAAAAAAAAAAAAAAAAAAAAAACACTATGTATTATCACGGTACGACTAAAAGAACCATAAATGCCGATGAGTCTACGGGAAAATGTAAGTTTATAAAATACCTCATACATGTAATCTACACCTAACATTGTTTTGACGTACCACACTTCACCGCTCTAGACTTTATTATCATTTTCCTTGTCTATTAAAACAATTTAATTTCAGTATATGTTATTGAGAAGGGAACATGTCACACAAAATCA
Organism: Spilarctia lutea; assembly: GCA_916048165.1. Classification (NCBI taxonomy): domain Eukaryota; kingdom Metazoa; phylum Arthropoda; class Insecta; order Lepidoptera; family Erebidae; genus Spilarctia; species Spilarctia lutea. The sequence goes on along the minus strand of OU696471.1, from coordinate 18,679,866 downwards.
TTATTTTAATTAATTACAAACAGCGTTAAGTTACTGAAACTAAGAAACCATTGTAGAATTGTAGTAACACACAGTAATAGTTTGTTTACTCAGTCTGACTTTTTATATTGAAGCTAATAGCTATGAACTTACTTTCTTTTTCCGGCATGAAAATCATGCTCTGGCTGTACAATTGCATTGCCTTTGCCCAATCCCCTTTCTGCACCGTTTTGTTCGCTTGATCCTTTAAATCGCGGGCTTTTTCCAAGTCTTTTTTCACTGGAAAGTCGCCGCCTGTCTGACATTTCTGTAAATCGTCTGTTAAATCATAGTTTTTGATGATCGGTAGACTGCACAAGTAGGAGACACGCTTTGTGTTGGATTCTAAATTGGCGAAATTATTTTTCGTCACGTCGTCCAAAGAGTTTGTTATTGTTTCATGGAACTTTTTAAAGAATCCTTCGTTTTCTTGAGACATTTTTTGTTCTTTGGTACACAGACAATTAAAAGCTATTATAATTTTCTTTTAGGTTAGTTGTTGAAAGCCGGCGCACGGTGGACTGTTTCGTCGTTCTATTTTTATATTTGGGACGTCGATTTGTGTTTCACTTCAGACAGTTTCTATTCTAAATTGGGTAGATTATGCGGTGCATTCATTTTAAAATATCTGGGAATATGAGCTTTTAAAAGTAATTCGCTATAGATTTAATTTATATTTACCTAGTTTGCAAAACTTTGAGTCAATCTATTTATTAGATGGAACGTATTAAATGATCTACTGACTGAAGTTGTTATGATTGCATTTAGCTAGAACTATCTCGAAATTATGTCTATTTAGACTGCCTCAGTGGCGTAGTAGTAGCTTATAGCAACTGCTGTGCTTAAGGTCTCGGGTTCGATTCCCGTGTCGGACCAAATGTTTGAATGATCTGCAAATATTTGTATTTATTTATAACAGTTGTATAGTACCCATAGTACTAGATGGTATTGTGTGAATGTGAATTATTTGACTGCCTCGGTGGCGTAGTGGTAGCGTATGCGACTGCTAAGCTTGAGGTCTCGGGTTCGATTCCCGGGTCGGACCAAATGTTTGTATTATCTGCAAATATTTGTTTCGGAGTTTGGGTGTTTTCTATCTATAATATGTATGTATTTACAAAAAAAAAAGTATATAAGTATTTATATCAGTTGTCTAGTACCCATAACACAAGCTCTGCTTAGCTTGGGACTAGATGGCGTTGTGTGTTAGATGTCCGGAATATTTATTTATTTATTTATTTTAATATATTCGTAGAGCAAAACACGTGTTTCCTTGATAAGTGCGAGACTGGAGGCCCAATGATGCAGCAACATCTCAATAGGCACCCATGGTGTGGGTCACCATGCTATGACCCACACCATGTTTCACTGTCTGCATTCTTAATGAGTATAATGACCGCTACTCTTGTATTCAGCTTATCATTTCCATCAGACACAGTAGAATTACTTAGGCAGGTCCCTACTTTGGTCCTATCTAATATATCTAATGGCTTGGATAAGGGAAATCAAGGTAATTTTTTATGGTGTAGGGGCAAACGAGCAGACGCATCGCCTGATGGTAAGCGATTACCGCCGCCCATGGATACCCGCAACACTAGAGGCGTATAGGCGTATGTATATACTTATATGTATACTAGCTGACCGGACAAACGTTGCTTTGCCATAAAAGGGAATATATGGGTGGGTCAATAAAAATCGCGATGGAAAAATAGGGGTTGATCTTAGAGGGTTGAAAATTTAGGGTTGTATGTATTTACTAATGCTGTATCATAAAAAAATAGAAATTAAAAATTTTGTCTAAAAAATAAAAAAAAATTTTTAGGGGTGGACTACCCCTAACATTTAGGGGGATGAAAAATAGATGTTGGCCAATTCTCATAGATACCGGATAAGCACAAAAAATTTCATCAAAATCGGTCAAGCCGTTTCGGAGTAGTTCGATTACGCACCCCGTAACACGAGAATTTTATATATTAGATAATATACATGTAGGTATATTAGTTATTTTGACAACACAGTCTTAACGTAATAAAAGATTAGATTCATTTCTTTGACACTTAGGCACAGTACTAAACACGTATCGTATTATAAAAAAAAAACTATACAGTTTGAACCAGTCAATAACATATATTAAATGCTATTAAAATTTAAACATGAAAATGATCTTCTTCTTCTTCTTCGTCCGGCCTTTTCCCGTTTCTAATCGGGGTCGGCTCTCCTTATCCTTTTTCTCCAGAGACATCTGTTCTGGGTCGTCGTAGGGTCCACCTTATCTTCCTCGAGGTCTTTTTTAATAGTCGACATCCATGTAGATCGGGGTCTGCCACGTCCTCTTGGTCCCGACTCCAGTTGCAGCACCTTTTTGGTCATGTGTTCGTCAGATCGACGCATGACGTGACCGTACCACCTCAAACGCATCTCTTTGAGCTTCTCCGGTATTGGTCTCACTTTGAAGCTGCCTCTGATGTACACATTCGGCACTTTGTCTAGAAGTGAGACGCCTGCGGACCATCTAAGCATTCGCATTTCGTTAACATGCACTTTGTTTACCTGTGCTTTTGTCATTGGCCAGCACTCTGCACCATAGGTCATTGCTGGCCGTACTGCGGTTTTATAGACCTTGCCTTTGATTTTTATTGGCATTTGTGAATCGCAGAGTACACCCGTAAGGTCTCTCCACTTTTGCCAGCCCGTGTTGGTGCGATGCGTAATGTCAGCGTCTATGTTGCCATCGCTAGAGATTAAACTGCCGAGGTATTTGAAGTGGTCAACGGTCTTTAGAGTGGCGTTTTGGAGAGTGATGGTTTGGCTGACGTCGCTGCCTGAGAAATTGCAGTGCATGTGTTCTGTCTTTGTTCTGTTTATCCTCAAGCCAGCGGTTTCCAGAGCCGATCTCCACTTCTCCAAAACTGCTTGCAAAGCCACCAAGTCCTCATCGATCAAGACGATGTCATCTGCGTACAGGATATCCCAAGGTACAGGACGTTGTAGGTTGGCTGTCAGATAGTTCATCACAATGTTAAACAGTAATGGACTAAGTGCCGATCCTTGGTGTACTCCCACCTGCACCTGAAACTCCTCACTTAATCCCACGGGGCATCGTACTTGGGTTGTCGCTCCGGCGTACATATCTCTGATGAGTTCTATGTAACACCCGGGAAGCTTCTGGGAGCGCAATGCTTGCCAAATCAGTGGTCTCGGGACTCGGTCGAATGCCTTTTCGAGGTCGATGAACACCATATGTGTCTTTCATGGATAGGGAGTTAAAAATGTTGGCTGTGTGGTTTTACGGCCGGTTGCCACCTGACGCCAAGACTGTAACCTACTGCGAGACTTGAGAGCCGCCGTTGACCTCTAAAAGGTTCTTCCGCCGCCATCCCTACTGAGTACTCCAGCCCGAGCACCCAGCACACGTTCAACCTCGACTCCGAGTATGTCGAAGAAGTCTGACCGCGGGGTTTGTTGTCGAAGTATCCTTCTCCGGCCTTGTGGTCCGCGGGAGGTATTTTATTTCCCTCCTACCCTATGAGCGTTTTACCTCTCATTGAGCACTCCCCTATCCGCCACCTGGGGACGCGGTCTCTAGGGATTGAGGCTACCCCGAGACTTAAACATGAAAATGATCAATATATGAAAAAGTTTTCCTCGTCGAAGTAAATATATTTCTATATTTACTGCTGTAAACTGACTTATCAGTTTTTTTTTAATACTTATATTAATTAAATTGATTTTCGAGGTATTGCTTTGGCATAGGTGAAATTTGAATGGGACCAAGAGGAAAACGTAAGATTTTGAGATTTTATCAAATAATTAGGTACCTAAATAATTTCATTCATGACTCATGATTCATGAATTTGAATGAATAGTTAGGTATATTGGGAGTAATGACACATAGCAAAATATTCAGCGCTACAAGTGGTCGGGCCTGCTATTAACGTATTGAAGGCGTTTACAGCTAAATTGGTTATATTTTTTACCGTGGGAGAGCCACGCTTCGGCATGAATGGGCCCGACTCGATCGGAGTAATACCACAGCCTCACAGAAAACCGGTGTGAAATAGCGCTTGCGCTATGTTTCACCAAGTGAGTGAGGATACCGAAGGCTCATACACCAAATCGTTCCCCCATCCCCCTCCCCTTCCCCCAAAGGCTGGCAACGCACTTGTGACGCCTCTGGTGTTGCGGGTGTTCATGGGCGGCGGGAATCGGTTACCGTCAGGCGATACGTCTGCTCGCTTGCCCTCCATTCAATAAACAAAAAATAAATAAAACCAGAGGGGTCACAAGTGTGTTGCCGGCCCTTGGGGGATGGGAGGAGAGGATGGGGTATGGTCTCCGGTATCCGCTATATTTCACACTGGTTTTCAGTGAGGCCGTGGTAATTAATAGTAATAATAATAGTAGACACAAAAATATGTGTTAATACTAGGTTAAAACATATATTTACAATATTATTATTTATTGCAAACCATTTTTATTGTAGTCAAGGACATATTCATTTACAACGTGATCATACATTTAAACAGACTTACTAAATCACATTTCACGGAAAACGCATTCCGCATCTACAAAACAAAGTTCAGAGTTAAGACAACTCTCATCCACATTTCCTAGTACTTCTACCTTCTTCGAGTTCAAGAGAAACAGATAAAGCTCGAATCAAAGCATTACGTGGCCTTAAAACAAAGGAATGAGCTTTATTCCCTTGTGTAATGTTATTCACAATAATGTTGTAACTTGTTATTCTTCCATATTCCAGTAATTGCGAGCAATATGCGTCGCATTGAATTGTGATTCATATTTTGATCGAGTCTTAGGTATAGCAATAATAGTATGTATTACTTCTTGCTAATTGGATCTGTGTGTTTGACATCTGCATATGGTTACGGTTATTTTACAAGCTTAAATGGTTATACTTAATGCGGTATTGTTTAAGTAATGAAGTTATGAAAAGTGTTACTTTACGTTGAATATAAATAATATTCACCATATTGTAAACATATTCTACATAATTAAACTGCACGACTGCACGGTTGGCCGAGTGGTGTCAGCGGTCGCCATGCCGCTTGCTACTGCGCCAAGTGTCGTGGGTTCAAATCCCACGCGGTACCTACAACACTTTGTGTGATCCACGAATTGTTGTCCCGAGTCTATATGTTCTTTGTGTCCGTTTCATGTTTGTTTGTAAAGTTCCCCTACGACACAGAATGTTTATTCCTAATGTGGGAGTTGTCTTTTAAAAAAAAAATTAAACGAAATACTTAATTTCGTCAGTCACAAATACGAAATCAAAGATTCCTTATATAACAACTCCGATTTATCATTTACAAGCTGAAGCCCGCGGTGCTACCCGCGATACGACAGTGCCGCGATACATAAATAAACAACAAGCAACGCCGCGAGGCGAAGCTCTATCTTTATAAATTGTAGCCTTTGTGTTATTTTGATGTATAACCTATATTATTGTAAAGTTTCATCAAAATCCATTCAGTAGTTTTTGCGTGAAAGAGTAACAAACATCCATCCATCCATACTTACAAACTTTCACGTTTATAATGTTAGTAGGATTCTATTTTTATAACTTAATAAGTTCAATAAGTATTCCTAACGTTTATTTACATGAACAATACTACTATTAACTTCTTCTATGATTTGTATAGCAATTAAAACTGTAAATAAGTATAAATTAACTGAAACACTGACAAGTAAACAAACACGAAATGACAATGACGTCATTAGCCGTGTCAAAAGCGCACGCAAAATGGGGACGTTTGAACAGCTCTTATTTAATTTTACATTGAAAATTAGTTTGACTATTTTCAAATTTATTTATATTTTTTTATTTTCTAGAGACTTAAATTATCAGATTAAGAAATAAAGGAAACTTGTATATTCCTATTTCGTCAGTCACAAATACGAATTTAAAAATATAACAACTCCGACTTATCTTTTATCCTTTTTTATGACTTAAAAAGTTCAGTATTCCTAACGTTTATTTATGAATTTATTTATATTTTTATTGTATACATACAAAATTATAAAAGAAAACAAAGGATAAGTTAAAAAATATCCAAAAAATGTAAAAATAGGCGGACTTATCGCTCACCGCGATCTCTTTCAGACAACCTTGTTTACATGAGGTACAATGAAAAGGAAAACTGTTTTGCATAGTAACTAATTAATTAATAACATAAACACATAAAAAAAAATACTTGAAGAAGTCGTACTGCACTGGTGAATTTTAGAAACATGATCAGAGCTCCAGTAAACAGCTATAACTATTACTTAGTTACGTAATTTATACGATCAATTTACACTGATTTATTTATGTTTTACAATATATAGTGTACTAGCTGACCTACGCAACCTCGTTTGCGTCTTCTATTACTTACTCGTAGCGTAAAATTTTCCCCCGTTTTTTAAACATTCTTCATTGGTGCTCCGCTCCTATTAGTATTAGCGTGATGATATATAGCCTATAGCCTTCCTCGATAAATGGACTATCGAACACTGAAAAAGATTTCAAATCGGACCCGTGGTTCCTGAGATTATCGCGTTCAAACAAACAAACAAACTCTTCAGCTTTATAATATTAGTATAGATTATATGTTATGGGTTTAAAGCCCAATTGGGATAACAATTTGTGTGATCCACAGATTATTGTTCTAAGTCTGGGTATTCTTTATGTGCGATTCATGTAAGTCCTCTGCGACTGCGACACAGGATGTATGTATTCCTATTGCGGGAGCAGTATTGGAATGAATGTGAAAATGTTTAATATATCATAGTAGCAAGTAGGTATCATTATTTAGAAAATTACCCGAAATTATAAAAAGTTGAATAGTCATATTTATATTACTACCTACATTAATTGGAAACAAAAACTACTCTACCGAAAAGCGTGTGAATCAAACACAATACCGTGTACTAGATGGTTCCATGATAGCTGCATACTTAATATTAGTCTGACGTCATATTCCATTTATGGAAAAGAACCTGGGTATATTTTTTCTATTCTAACATATAATCATTTAGCTAATCTGTGCTGAGATCTTCCGAGAATCGAGGAATCGTAATCTAGAGGTTGTCCGAACCGTTTGTTGTGGCAGATTATTATTTTTATCCTAAACTAGTTGAAACCCGCGGTGTTGCCCGCGATTATTGTCGTAGTCGCGGGACGAAGCTACGAGTAGTATACAAAAGTAGCCTAAGTTACTCGTTATATTATCAGCTACCTATCAGTGGAAATTGATTCAGCGGTTCCAGAAATTAGCCGGAACAAACATACGAACAAAAATTGATATTTCGGTAATGCATTTAGTAAAAAGCGGTTATGTTAATATTACAAACAGACAAAAACATGTAGATATACACGGACATATACCAAAATAATATTTAAAAAAAAATGTTGTCTGTTTGTTCCTGCTAATCTCTGGAACGGCTGGACAGATTTTGACAGGACTATCACTGGTTGGTAGCTGATGGTACGAGGAGTAACTTAGACTACTTTTTTTAGACTAGCTTCGCCCCGTCGTGTTACCCGCAGTTCGACAATAACCGCGTGTATCACAGCGGGGTTCAGCTAGTTTTAAATAAACCAGTTACAATAATGTTAATCTCTACACACATACGAGTATCATTAACAGCCCTTGACAGTTCACTGCAAGACATAGTTTTTTCCTTAGGAACCAGGTTATGGTCTACTACACCGCGGTGGCTGAACGTACAAGGAGTTATTTCAATTGTTCCTTCTCTTAACAGGAGTATTATCCTATGTGGTTATACTTTTTATTTAATTTTAAAAATACTGCGTTTTGTACAATTTAATGAGATCAAAGTCTGTCGCTCATAGTCCAGTTGCACTCGGTGATTAGAAACAATCGGTCAGTACCTGGATGGGTGACCGCGCTGTTAGCATGATACCATGAGCGTCTCCGTGATTCGAAGGTCAGGTTAAGCAGTCGGTCCAGGTTGTTATCATAAGATAAACAGTCATGAAGTTTAGTTGGAGGCAAGGTACGTAGCCACAACGTTGTCTTGCCAGTCCCCAACCCGCACTCGGCCAGCGTGGGAACGTATGGCCTCAACCCTCTCTTGAGGGGAGATCCGAGCCCAGCAGTACGACATTATGGGTTGTTGATGACAGTCCGTAGTATATCACCTGAAAATAGTAATTACAAACATTTTTATTTATGGCTAAGCGGATGTTAATAAAAGGGCAGTCCATAACAGTCTATCTCGAACTTCGATATTACCTACTATTTGAGTTGTGGAGGTCTGAAGGACGTTATTTCAAGTAATCAAATTTCAACCGTATCGTAGTCGACATAGAGCCGATCTCAATTTAGTTTGGGAAAAAATGCGCTGAGGATCTGTATCTTGCTCATGTTATAATTTCCTTGATATTACAATCTTATTAAGATCAGTAAATTTACATATTCTTCTATATTGGCTTAATTTATGTAAATCAGGAGGATGTCAAGGAATGATATTTTGCTAGCTTTTACAGATAGTATATCACACGTTAACTTAAATCTCGTCAATCAAATCAATAGTATTCCTGACGATATATGATCATTTCCATTTTAATCGACTTCAAAAAAGGAGGAGGTACTCATTTCGACTGTTATTTTTTAATGTTTGTTACCACAGAACTTTCGACTGGGTGAACCGATTTTGATGATTATTTTTTTACTATTTAAAGCTTATGCTATCTACTCATTTTGCGTATTTGAAAGGAGAGTATCATAGGTACATATACAGGGAAGAGTAACTCGAGTGTGATAGAACATGTTCACACATCCGCCAATGTTGCGTGTGTAATATACGTAATAATAACATATACTTGTTCACGTATGTCCATTGTGCTGTCAGTGTATTTAATTACTTTAAAAACAGGTATTAGATTCTATGCATGGTTTTCTGAGGTTACTCAGATTCGAATGCAAGATTGAATACTTTTAAAAGACCAAAGAAACCTTTAAATTTTATTGGGTTCAGCGGGTCTTGTCGTCATTCAAATCATATATGTATGTCAAATTTACATGAAGGTTTTTAGCACATTTTCTTGCTTTTGAATCGGATTTTGTAAAATATTTCATCGATGACTCTACACGCGATATAGAGTCCATAAACAACTAATAATAAAATATTTCATTGGTTTTAAATTTTGATTTAATGTTACCATTTTTTAAATTAAAGTAGCCTTGGTTACTCTTTGTAACATCAGCTACCTGCAGTGAAAATACCTTAAAAGTCGGTTCAACCGTTCTAGAAATTAGCCGGAACACACAGACAGACAGGCAAACAAAATTGAAAATTGATTATTTATTCAAGTATCGTGTATACTTTCATATACATTTAGTAAAAGCTGTGAACTTGAAATTACAAACAGATAATGAAATTTTATTTATTTGTAAATATAGGAAGGTAAACGTTCAAACGTGTCACCTGATGGTAAGCAATCACCGCCAAGATCACCTACAACCCAAGAGTCACAAAAACGTTGTCACCTTTTGAGTCCTTTATTTCTAGAATCAGGGTGAAAGAGAGTGAAACCTCACTGACTCTGCGAAAAGCCCCGTAAGAATGTCTTTACATTTCTGTGAAGCAGAAGCGTCTATAGTTCGTAAAGCGCCTGTATGCAAGCATTTCATTACTCTAGCGCCCTTTAGTAAGGCGCCCCTAACACCGTTGCGCCAATGTGCACCGCACACCCTTTACGTTAGGTAAAGACGCCCCTACTGTGAAGTAGTGGTGTTATTTCGGTCCATGATGGCTACCATGGCTACCGTAGGACAGCCACGGTTTCCATTGCGTGGGGTTCCCCGGCGACGGACGCCAGGGGCGATGCCGTTGTGGAGTGGGCGGCTTCGGTGGGCCTCTGTTTGCTGAACAGAGGCGCCACCAACACGTGCGTGCGACAGCAAGGGGGATGGATAGTGGACCTTTCGTTCGCTACCCCTGCTGTTGCCGCACGAGTAAGGAACTGGTGTGTCCTGGATGAGGTTGAGACGCTCTCGGATCACCTGTATATCCGATTTGAGCTCTCCCGGTCCCAGGGCCCCAGTAGGGGTCACGTGGCGCGGCATACCTCCCGCTTTCCGCGGTGGGCAGTTGCCAAACTCGACAGGGACCTGCTAGAGGAGGCGGCCATTATTCAGTCTTGGCTGTCTCCGCGGGCCCCGGCCGAGGAGGTCGACATGGGGGCTGGCCGCTTTCGCACTGCGATTACGCAGGTCTGCGATGCGGCCATGCCCCGCGTTCGGGGTTGTCGACCTCCACGGAACGGGGTCTACTGGTGGTCCCAGGAGTTGGCGGACCTCCGTGCGGCCTGTACTCGTGCCCGGAGGTCCTACACCCGATGCCGGCGGCGACGCCACCGCGTAGACGGGGAGGAGGGCCGGCTTCATGAGGAGTACCGCGAAGCGCGGAAAACTCTGAAGCTGGCCATTTGCCGCGCCAAAGAGGCAAAAAGAAAGGAGATGCTGGAGAGTCTCGATCGTGACCCCTGGGGTCGCCCATATCGTGCGGTGCGACAAAAGCTCCGCACGGCGGGCCCCCCCCTTACCGAGACTCTCCAGCCCAGCTTCCTGCAGCAGGTGGTCGAGGGCCTTTTCCCGCAGCGGGCGGAGCACACGCCCCCGTCGATGGCCTATCCAGTGGCTAGAGACGACGGGGGCATAGAGGACGATATTCCGCCCGTTAGGGAATCGGAGGTAGGGGCGGCTGTTCTGCGGATTCGTTCCAAGAACACCGCCCCTGGGCCGGACGGGGTACCCCCCCGAGTGATGGCCCGAGCCCTCGACCATATGTCGGACCGCCTCAGGGAGGTTTTGGACGCCAGCCTGGCGTCCGGACGCTTCCCTGAGTGCTGGAAATGCGGGAAGCTGGTCCTGTTGCCGAAGCTGGGACGGCCGGCCGATTCGGTCACGGCCTATAGGCCCATCGTGTTGCTGGACGAGGCGGGCAAATTGTTCGAGAGGATTCTCTCAGCCCGCATCGTCCAGCATCTCAGCGAGGTGGGGCCCGACCTGTCGGACGCCCAATTCGGGTTCCGAGAGGGGCGTTCGACGGTCGATGCCGTGATGCGCCTTAGGGCCGTGACCGAAGAGGCGGTTGGCTGTGGCGGCGTGGTGTTGGCGGTGTCCTTGGACATCGCCAACGCCTTTAATAGTCTGCCATTCAGCTGCATCAGGGAAGCACTCCAGTATCATGGGGTGCCAGAGTACCTGAGGCGGCTGGTGGCAGACTATTTGAAGGAGCGTACCGTCGTGTACGAGGATCGAGATGGCGTCTTGAGACGGCGACCCATGTCGTGCGGCGTTCCGCAGGGGTCTGTCCTTGGACCACTCCTGTGGAACGTGGGGTACGACTGGGTCCTTCGTAGTCGTCTGCCCCCCGGGCTGGGCGTAATTTGTTACGCCGATGACACATTGGTCACAGCTCGTGGGGCCAACTTCCAAGAGGCGGCGCGCCTGGCCACCAGGGGTGTTTCTCTGGTGGTTGGGCGCATCGAGGCGCTGGGCTTACGGGTGGCCCTTGACAAGACGGAGGCCCTGCTATTCCATGGGCCCCGTCGTGGTCCACCCCCCGGCGCCTCTATCGAAGTCAACTCGGTCCTCGTACCGGTTCGGGCCCAGATGAGGTATCTGGGCCTGATCCTCGACGGTAGGTGGCTCTTCGACGAGCACTTCCGACAGCTTGCTCCAAAGCTGGTCGGCGCTGCCTCCGCCCTTGGGCGACTCTTGCCCAATCTGGGTGGAGCCAGCGTCGAAACAAGACACCTCTACACGGGGGTGGTCCGGTCGATGGCCCTGTACGGGTCACCGGTGTGGGTCCCGGCTCTGACCGCCCAGAATAAGGCACGCCTCTGGCGGCCTCAGAGGGTATTGGCGGTCAGAGCCATACGCGGATACCGCACCGTGTCGACGGAGGCGGCGTGCGCTTTGGCCGGAACAACCCCGTGGGATTTGGAGGCGGAAGTGCTCGCCGAAGTTTATCGGCGAGCGGCTGAATATCGGGCGGAGAACGGGTATCGTCCTCCGCCCGAAGAGGTACGCGATTGGCGTGAAGCCGCTCGCCGAGCCACGATGGCTCGTTGGTCGTCCCGGCTGGAGGCTCCACGCGCTGGCTTTGCCACCGTGGAGGCGCTCCAGCCGGTCATCCTCGAGTGGGCAGGGCGGCAGCACGGGACTCTTTCCTTCCGACTGACGCAGGTGCTTTCCGGGCACGGTTGCTTCGGGAAGTACCTGCACTCGGTCGCTAGGAGGGAACTGAGTCCCGCCTGCCACCACTGCGACTGCAGTGAGGACTCGGCCCAGCATACGCTGGAGTTCTGCCCCGCCTGGGCGGAGCAGCGCCGGGCCCTCACTGCAGTCATCGGAGGAGATCTGTCGCTACCGGCCATCATACGCTCCATTGCCGGTAGCGACAGTAGTTTTACCGCGGTCGCATCCTTCTGCGAAGACGTAATTTCGCAGAAGGAGGCGGCGGAGAAGGCCCGGGAGGATGATCTCCACTCGGACCATATCCGCCGCCGGCGAACCGGGCGGCGGAGGCGCGCCCATCTGCGCCTCATGCCGCCCTGAGTGTGGCCGCGGATGGACGGGATGGGTTTTCCCGTCCATCCGCTTTAGTGGCCAGCCGCGAAGGGGCGACGCACGCGTGTGCCGTGCGTCGCCTAAATTGAGATTTTACTGGAAGAAGGTGCCCGCTTCAGTGCGGTGCGGCGGTGGGAGGGGTCCGGTTTGCGTTAATAACAGCGATCCCGGACCCCTCCCTTCTCAGGCGCAGAGTTGGCACACCGTGTGGTTTTAGTCGGTTCGATTACGACACACCGCCCCGCCGCAAACCCCGGCGGGGTGACGGCCCGAGGGGGTTTCCACACGTAAAAAAAAGAAAAAAAAAAGGACAGCCACGGTTCGGCATGCATGGGCCGGCTTGACTGGAGTGATACCACGGCTTCACAGAAAACCGCTGTGAAATAGCGCTTGCGCTGTGTTTCACCGAGTGAGTGAGGATACCGGAGGCCCATATCCTAACCCCTCTCCTCATCCATCTTCCCATCCCCCAAAGGTCGGCAACGCACCTGTGACGCCCCCGGTGATGCGGGTGTCCATGGTACCATGGTGGCGGTAATCGCTTACCATCGGGCGAAATGTCGATGCAAGGCTCTGATGGCATAATGATATATATCCGTATGAATTGTGACCTAACACTCACGGTAAAAATATAATATGGTGTTGTAGATGCGCACACGCATCGCCATGGTCAAGGTACAAGTTAGGCAGCGTACTTCCTGTTAATCAGTGGCTCGTAACCTACAAATGGGACACTTTAGCTAAGTAAGTAGCTTAATCATGACTTTGATCTTTTGACTGCCTCGGTGGCGCAGCGTGTGCGACTGCTGAGCTTGAGGTCTAAGTTTCGATTCCCGGGTCGGACCAAATGTTTATATTATCTGCTAATATTTCTTTCAGAGTTTAGGTGTTTTCTATGTATAATATGTATGTATTTACAAAAAAATGTAAATAGGTATGTATTTTTATCAGTTGTCTAGTATCCATAATAAAGGTTGTGCTTAGTTTGGGATTAGATGGCGTTCTGTGTCAGATGTCCGAAATATTTATTGTATCATTATTATTTTTCTATTTTGATCCATACAATCTGATGATTAAAATTAACAGAAGAACTCAGAAAGAAGGTTTTGGTCTACTACACCATAGTTGGTGTAGTAGACCAACCCGTCTGGCTATTAATCCAGACGGGTTTTGCATTGTGTCATATTTTTCGTGTCTTCATCATAAAAAGTTTGACGTTTTTTTTTTCTTATTTTTTTTTTTTCGTCGGGAATGCATTTACGCACTTCGCTAGACCACTGCGGTGGGTTCGCTTCGTGTGGAAATCCTGGCCTCCAAGAAGAAAAAAAAAATAAAAAAAAATAAATAAAAAGTTTTACGTTGAGTCGGCCTTTACGACGCCCACGGGATAAATTAGGTGGGAATGTGTCGTATTATTCCCGATCGATATATCACATGGTCACACGGACGAACAGCTATGAGTATTTAAGTGTAGCTTATTGTTTTTGTAGAAACTCTCTGCTATTATTTTCAGGGAAAAGAATGTATTGTATTCAAAGAGGAGGTTAAATCTAGAAGGCAATTCGAAAGAGCCTTGTCCTGTCCATTCCAGGTTGATAGTAATCGAACTTGTGCCCTTGACCTGCAAATACAGGCAATATACATTGTTTTCCGTTGATATTGTAATTCATTATAATGTAAGTTAAGATAATGTGAGTTTTATCGCTGGAAAAATACATAAATAATTAAAATTATTGTAATAAACATTGCAATTAACTACTTCCAACAATAACTATTGCGGGAAGTACAACAACAAATTGTTGTATGTGTTGTTCCACTTTGATTAAACGTAATATATGTACGATTGATTAAACTCTGTAACGACATCTATACTAATTATAAAATCGAAAATTACTTTGTCTGTCTGTTACGCTTTTACAGATAAACCGCTGCACCGATTTCAATGAAATTTGCCATGGAGATAGTTTGATTCTTCAGGAAGGACATGGCTGCTGCAGATAATTTAAAGAGATAATATATTGTTTGATTGTATTCATATGGCCATTCCATACAGAATTACATACAAATAAATAAAATTGGAGTGTCTGTTTGTAATATTAAAATAACCGCTTTCTACTACATGCATATGAATGTATATACGGTACATATACCAAAATATATATTTTTAACATTTTTGTCTGTCTGTCTGTTTGTTCCGGCTAATCTCTGGAACGGCTGGACCGATTTGGACGGGACTTTCACTGGTAGGTAGCTGATATTACAAGGAGTAACTTAGGCTTACATTTTTTAGACTAGCTTCGCCCCGCGTCGTTACCCACGATACGACAATAACCGCGGGTAACACTGCGAGGTTCAGCTAGTATGAAATAAAAATACATATCTATATACTTTTTTTGTAAACACATACATATTATACATAGAAAACACCCAAAACCTAAAAGAAATATTTGCAGATCATACAAACATTTCAAACCGAGGCAGTCAAAATATCAAAGTCATGATTAAGCTATTTAGCTAAAGTGTAGTAAAGACGGAAAAAACGAACAAGAAAACAAACCACAGCGCTTGTTCGCAGCATTCAACTAACTTTTTTGGACACAAGAACCATTAAATATTTTCCTTCTTCCTAAAATATAATACAAAGGTCTTGATCACGACCTAGTCTTATTGACATGCATCTGAAATGGTTCCTTCCGATTCTTCCTACTGCTAATAATATACTTACTGACTATCAATATTCAAGGCACGTACGGTATTAAGGAATTCCACGTCGAATATTTATTTAAATGATACTTAGTTTTCCTATGCAATGTTCATATTAATTGGCACTATAATATACATAGTTCTACAATCGTCTTAGTATTTTATTGACTGATATGTGTAATGGCGTAGTATGAATTTTTTTTTCAACGAATTTGGGGTAAACGACTTGACGATCGCCTGATTGTAAGCGATTACCGTGGACATATCACAACACCAGTGGCGTCACAAGTACGTTGCTGGCCTTTGGGGAATGGGGGAGGGGATGGGGTATGGGCCTCCGGTATCCTCACTTACTCGGTGAAACACAGCGCAAGCGCTATTTCACATTGGTTTTCTGTTAGGCCGTGGTATCATTCCGGTCGAGCCGGCCCATTCATGCCGAAGCGTGGCTCTCCCACGGTTAAATCAATGAATATTGACAGTTTATACTTTTAAATAGATACGAGACTGGTCAAAAAATTAGCAGACTGTGTGTAACAGAATTCCAATGATAATGATTTATTAGAGATATGGTTGCTTGCTCATAAATATTATTTATATACACTTACTAATTTTTTACAATAATGTTATACCCAATTATTGTTATTTGTTAAAGTAACGCCAATTTAGTGTTTATTTTTGGGGCAGAAGCAATTGCGTCAATGGGCTTTCCGTGGACGTGCTGATAATGGTAATTAGCTACCTACTGACTGACATAGGTTCTTTGGTCTTAATTGTACCTAACCATGTAATTTAGTGGTGGCGACGCAAAAAACATTAGATATTTAAAAAAGTATAGAGTCATAATTACGTCATCTTATAAAAGTAACATACTCACACATAACTTGGCAGAGTTTTACACATTTTCGGATCCACTACAATCTTAGCCTCTCGCCTTTAAAATTGTATGTGGTTATATTTATGTATATGTCATATGTGTATGTGTTATATAGTAGTAGTTAATGTTATATTACATTCTGTATATTGAAGCATTATTTAGTAAATACATTTTATTAAATGTCATTTAGAATTTCCGTGCATCAAGGTTGACTGGAATTAAGTCCGCCTTTGCAACATCTGTGCATAAAGTTTAAATAAAATAAAAACTCATATAGTCTTGTATCAGTATGTTGCTTATTAACTGTTAGCTGTATTACTGTTTAATTCTCTGCTTTTTCTGTTTTTATATATGCTTGGTTCCGTGTGCGTCTCCCTGAATAGGTCAGGAGTGAGACTCCGTGTAATAAAAAAGTAAGGCCGTGTTTTGTCAGAATAGTTTAGGAGTGTTGAAGGAAAGTTTTTCCATTGTAAATAATTTGCTGCCTAGGATGTGTTTTGCAATATACACGCGTACTAATTTAACCAGAGAAAGAACACTTACGTTTCTTTTAGAATTGCCGATATACTGTCTTACCTCGATATATTGTCTTGTTTTCCAATTTGGTAAGAATAAAAGTAAATCCTACTTCCTATAATATTATAAACGCGAAAGTTTGTGAGTATGTAAGAGAGTGTGTTTATTGATCATTCACTCAAAAACTACTGAATGGATTTTGATGAAACTTTACAATAATATAGTATTAAATACAATTTATAAAGATATAGTTTCACCTCGAGGCGTTGCCAGCCGTTATTGTAGTACCGCGGATAGCACCACGGGGTTCAGCTAGTCTATTATATTTCTAACTCATTCAACTTTCTTCTTATTAATAAAATTAATTCGCGGGTCTAAAGATACATTAATTTTCCCTGAGACTTCCCGAGTGTCATAACTCCGCGTGTTTGTGAGTCTTTGCTAGTGATCCTGCTGTACGGGAGTTACAGTAGGAGGCGTGTGGAAGTGATTAGTTCTGTGTATCGTATTCCGTGTTCAAAAAAGGTTTAGTCTTTGTTTTTATTATAGAAACTATTCGCAGTAAAATAATGTCAGTTAAGTACATCGAGGAACGATGATTGACGTAAACTTTTAACTGATTTCGATCTTAAGACCAACATATATACTTCATATGCATGTACCTTTTATATCTCTCGGTCAAATGTGTAGATGACCTCTGGAGGTCACTAATCAAATAGTTGAGTATTCCCACGGCCTCACAGAAAACCGGTGTTAATTAACTTATTCGCTACTTCTCACCGACTTAAGTTACAGGAGCCTCAATCTTCAAAATTTAATTAATATAAATGGCATATACAACCGCTTTATCCTACTCATAATTATGATCAGCCGTTGCAGTACACTGCTGGACATAGGCGTCTCTCAAAACACCGGTAGTTGCCGCCGGTACTATTACGCAAATCGTGTCTATTCTATCCGTGGGAGAGCCACGCTTCGGCATGAATGGGCCGGCTCGACCGGAGTGATACCACGGCGTCTCAGAAAACCGGTGTGAAATAGCGCTTGCGATGTGATTCACCGAGTGAGTGAGGATACCGGCGGCCCATACCCCAACCCCTCCACCCATTCCCTCTCCCTATCCCCCAAAGGTCGGCAACGCGCTTGTGACGCTTTTGGTGTTGCGAGTGTCCATGGGTGGCGGTAATCGCTTACCATCAGGTGATGCGTCTGCTCGTTTGCCCCCTATTCAATAAAAAAAAGAAAAAAATATTTCCTATAAAAATGTAATAATGACTTACTACAGTCGGGATTGGAATCCAGGACTTTAATATCGCAGGTAACAAATGCAACGCCTTAAACCTTAAAATGATACAGAGTTTAATGGAATTTTTTGCACTTTTATAATATTTGAATTAAATTACGTCAGTTACAAGAGGTAATCTTTCTAATTGTAGGTAAACAGATTAAAGAAAAATTCCGTTATTCAAAGTTTATAAACAGAGATGATCGTCTCTAGACGAGATATGGCTAAAGGCAATGCACTTGTCAGTTGAAGTAGGTATACATTTGTATGTACCAGCTGGACGACAAGCATTGTTTTGTTGCGATACATTTCAATATCGGATACGAAAATAGAGGGTGAAAAATAAATAATTATCTGTTCAAATTTATGAAAAACAAGTTCATCAAAATCGATTGAGCTATGTCGGCCCTATCCTGTTAAGATTTGAACTTAATACCTAGTGATCGGTTAATTCTCTTATGAATATAATTATATACTGTCACTTTTATTTATCAGTTCGTAAGTAGTTATTGGCTGAAGATAAATACTAGAAACAGACTGTATTACTGAAATTAATTAAAATTATATTTAACAGAAAGCTTTTTAAACTCACTGCTTCGTTGACCTAGTAGCTAGCGTATGCAACTAACTTCAAGTCAAGTCAAGTCAATCAAAAGATTTCCGAGTCGGGTCAAAGTGATGTATAGTGTTTTTCGTATATGAAATTCTTATTAACCGGCCCGGATTATGAAAAATGGCGGTGTTCCGCCCGTGCCTCGGAGAGTACGTTAAGCCGTCGGTCCCGGTTGCCATGAAACTTGGTAATCGAGTCAGTGCCCTCAAATATACTGACGCTTTTAATTAAAACGAATTTTAATGTTAATCTACCTATATAATTAAAAATTAATCCCCGAAATGTATCCTACGTGCATAATTTCCGATCGACTGCACCAAATTGAATAATTCTTTTTTTGTGTTGTCAGGACACTTTTTTCTTCTTTTCAGAAAATTAGAAAAAAATCACAAAAGGAAACACGACGCTACAAAGCCTGCCGGGTCAGCTAGTACATATTCCAATTAATCCCGGTATATATTATAACCAACATTAAAATTTAACCAGCGATTCTCGGCGCGTTCGAAATCTATTTTCCGTTTCCACATATTATGTCTTTACCTTGTGAATTCCTCGCACGACCTTGCTTTAAGAAAATATTAGTAAGACAAACACGCCCTGATAACAACATTATCACAGCACACGTGACGTCATCGTCTTGTTATCACAAGCTTATCACTTTCACTGCCTTCGTTATGCCAGCTCCCGCCTCAGATTTTAACAATGATCTTGATAACGATAAGTGAATATATAAAACTTGGCGTATCAGAACTATTTATGACTTATTGTCTACATAATATATGTAGGTGACTATTGATATAAATCGATTTGCTACAATTGAATAACTTACGTACAGACCAGTGGGTTGATACCATTAATAAAAAAATCAATCAAAATTCAATTTCTATCTACTTTCAGTCTCACAAATCCATGCTAATACTATAAATTCGTAAGTAGCTCTGTCTGTTACGTTTTCACGGCTAAACCGCTGCACTGATTTCAATGTTTGGCATAGAGTTTAATTCTTGAGGAAGGACATGGCTACTTTATACCGCGAAAACCGACATACGCACTTAGGGTATGTACATAGCGAGTACAGAGAATACTCTATTATGGGAACACTTTCTATACTAGTGTTATAAAAGGTGTTCTCATAGTAGAGTTGTGAACATTAAAGGCATGACTGTAAGATGATTATATAGTATAATGGCCCACGTTGTAATCGAAAGTGAAAATAGTTACTTTGATAGTCATAGTAAGATTTTACAACCGGAATAGCTTTCATGATATTTAATCTTTATTGATTACCTATACTGTGATTTTGAATTTGGTACGAATTTTTAACAAACTAAGGGAGCAAAACACTGTAGGACAACAGTACTGCAAGGAGAAACAAAACTTAAACCCTTAGCCGTCTGGCCTTCCAAGGTAAAGTAGACCAAAAGCCCCTTTCGAAGGTAAAGATTATTTCCATCAGTGAGTCCATTAGACAAGCTGGCTTTCTATAATAATATTTTGTGTAATTGCTGCTTCATCTATACTAATATTATAAAGAGGAAAGATTTGTACCTATTTTTGTATGTTTGTATGTTTGTAATGAATAGGCTCAAAAACTACTGGACCGATTTTAAAAATTCTTTCACCATTCGAAAGCTACATTATCCACGTGTAACATACGCTATATTTTATTTTGGAAAAAAATAGGGTTCCGTAAGATATTTGGGTTTTTCGGACACAAGGTGTAAAAATCAACCAGAAAAGTTACTTATTTTGCGAAAATTTTCATGCTACGGGCTATATAAGACGCAAACGAGGTTGCGTGGGTCAGCTATGTTTTATATACAACGTGTATTTAGTATCAGCATTGCACCCGTGCGAAGCCGGGGCGGGTCGCTAGTTGTTTTATAAAGTTAACGGGGTTTGCCGGCAATACTAAAGTTAAAGATGTATATCAATTTCCTTAGGAATGGTAGTCTGGCTGGTTTCACTTCAGGGTCATCAGTTGTGGAAGATGCAGAAGCTTAAAAAAACACTGTATATTAATTTAGCTTATTTATTTTACAAATATATTGAACGTACAAAACAGTCAATATACAACGTCTTCGTTAAGAAAAAGTTGTCTATATTAATATTATAAAACTGAAGTGTTTGTTTGTTTGAACGCGCTAATCTCAGAAACCGCTGGTCTGATTTCAAAAATCCTTTAAGTGTTAGATAGTACATTTATCGAGGAAGGCTATAGGCTATATATCGCTAACACTAATAGGAGCGGAGCCCTAATGAAGAATGTTTCAAAAACAAGGGAAAATATTCACGCTACGGGCAATAGAAGACGCAAACGAGTTTGCGTGAGTCAGCTAGTCTTTAATAAAAGTGACGGCTTTGTTGAACCGTCGCGTCGTCAAGACGTCCAGCGTAGGTACCGCGCAGGCGACTCAACCGTCACAGTAGATTCAAGAAATCCTATTGTAATGAATGTAATAAAACAATTTGTACAGTTCCTAATGAGCTGTATCCTCTATCGTACATTACAGAACACAATACAACTCAACCCAGTAATGAAGATTCCAACGTTACAAGATGGGTCTTCCGTTGCACAGATTGCATTATAATTGCGCCCGTGCAACTCCAGGAAGCTTCTACGATGGGATGCTGTATTATTCTATATTTAAATGTTTCCACTGTCTTCTGGATCGTTAATTCACCGGTTACTTGATCCTTCTAATGTTTTATTTGTTACTCGAACTAACTAACTTAGTATTTGAAAAGTTGGTATTTTTTTGTTCTTTTTTTAATAATGTGACTGAATGAAATTGTTAAAGAGAGTTTGATGAATTCTGATGTAATTATTTTTATGTTAGTAACTTTAGCGCATGTTGTTGTATCTTTACAAAGTTATTCTAAAGCTAAAGTAGCCTAAGTAAATCCTTATATCATCAGCCATCTTTGTCCCGTGAAAATCGATCCATTGATTCCAGAAATTAGCCGGAACAAACAGACATATAATAGTCAAAAAACGTAAAATTAGTTTTTTGATATAAGTACCCTATATTTTTTCACTAGCTATTGAGCGCTGCTCCGCCCGCGTGTTTGTCGGTTATCGCAGCAAAAAGTAGTCTATGTCCTTCCTCAAGAATCAAAGTATCTCCAAATTTCATTGGAATCGGTGCAGCGGTTTGGCCGTGAAAGCAGAACAGACAGACAGACAGAGTTTCTTTCGCGTTTATAATACAAGTTTGGATGACAGACACTTCAATTTTTATTTATTTGTAGTAAGTTGAAAATATAGCAAGAGATTGTACTGCTATAACGCCTGTGTTTCGTGACAGAAATATACAAAAATCGTTACTTTGACATGTAATCCAAATGATGCTATTAATAAATTCTAGAAGTTGTTTGATAAACATCTCGTGTGATAATGGAACTTTATTAAATTACTCACGCAGTCGTGATCCGAGTCAACCAGTAGCATAATAATGGTTTTAAACCTTATTGTATAACACAACTTTATGGCGCCGTTTTTAGATCCTTAACACAAGATGCGAAGGTGCCGGCAAAGCCACAAATCAAAATGATTTATTTTACAGTAACACTAACTTTGCAAATTTGATATATATACACTACGCGCTGCGTAGAGATGTGGTTTCGCTATGCATCTTCTATCGCATTAAATACGGGGAGTGCTTCGAGAAATTATTCGGACTGATTCCTGCCGCCTCTTTCCGCCATCGTCCTGCGCGACAGCAGTTTCATCCCCATCACTTAGATGGCTGGCAGTCCACAACTGTGCGCTTTTCCCGAAACTTTCTGCCTTGCACTATCAAACTGTAGAATGAACTATAATCTGCAGTATTCCCGGACCAATACGACCTTCAAACCTTCAAGAAAAGAGCTTATTCCTTCTTAAAAGGTCGGCAACGCCTTTGTGACGCGCCTGGTGTAGCGGGTGTCCATGGGGGACAGTAATCGCTTACCATCAGGTACGCCTGCTCATTTGTCCCTATTCAATAAAAAATAATTCGTGATTGACTCCAGACTAGTTGTACAGAAAAGATCGATTATTACTTACGTACGAAGTTACTCGTTCGTTAAAGTGATGCCAGACTGACTACCCCCTTCTATTCTAGTTACCATTTTTTTAAAGTTAAGGTGAAATATAACTAATTCCCATTGCTCTACGTTAGTAGTATTTCGGTAACTGTTTATATACTGTCATATTTGTCAAATTTATCGTCCCTGGGTCGTGTCGTGTATAAAACGGCGCCTAAAGATACAACAATGCTTACATTGTGTTGCTTACTATTTTATTTAATCGTTTACTAGAAATCAATTCAAAATTGTTACATATAATAATGTATATAACTATGTAATTAAAACACATGGCGGTACTCCTATAGTAACATATTTGCAACTCAATTGTTTTATTGTATTTATTTATGCAAAAGGACAAAGGGTCATATGCTGCCTGCCTGATTATAGCCATGACCTTGCTTGAAAACAGAGAAACACCTATAATACCAGAACGATTTATCGTGTGATACCAAAATTGACTACCAAAATCTACATTAATGATATCAAAAGGTTAAATATAAGTTAAGTCGAAATAAGTAAGTCCGGTTTAAATTTGAAACCACCCAACTTCTACACAAAGGATTGCTATGCCATGACGTGTCGTGGCAAGTTAAATTAGATTCACTTTGTGCTATGACTATACGCAATTTAATGCTAGGACATGATTAGTATTTATATATTTAAATTGTACGTACACAATAAATTACCATGGTTGATTACGATGCTGCGTACGATATGCTATAGATTTTGCTACAGATTTTGATGTAGGAAGTAAATTTAAGCTACTGTTAATAAATTCCCATGTCAAGAAGATTTTTTGCGGGATTTTACATTACTAGACATACATTATTTAATAGTCAGTCAGTATTATCTGATGCAAACCACTTAGAGATTAAATTAAATTAACGTATGGCGAAGGTGCTAATTTATATACCAAGTTATAGTTTAAATATTTATTTAAATCGAAAATGGATATAGTAGCAGGATTACAAAAAGTCTTCTATAAGTGTTTCGAGAAGAATTTGTTCATCTTATTACTAACCAAACGATAAAACGACCAACACAGTTCCTAATAAACGATTGCGCTCTGATAAATAAATATGTTACAATACGAACTCGATTATAGATAGGTATACGCGTTATTACAGCTTCTATTGGGTTTAGTCACTATTTTTAAACTTTTCGGATGTTAATAAAATGTCGATGGTCGTCGCTGTCTTCACGGAGCCATAGGATGGAGAGGTCCCTACCTTCAAGATTGCTAAGGCGACGAGAGCTGATATCGTCTCTGACGTACACTCACACTCCGGCCTTAGAGATGAAGGAGTGTTCTAAACCGTACCCAGGATAAGTGAGGTAGGAAGTGTCCGCTGGAGACGATATCTGCGTCTCTGTCAAAAAGAGCAAGGCTGGCTTTGCTGTCTCGAGGTGGTGATGGACAGCATCAAGATTACTATGTAAACTAGCGTGGTAGGGGGTGCCATGATGTTACTGCTCTTACCCCGAGCACGATTAAGCGTAGTTTTGCCCCCCCCCCCTCAATTCGAGGGGCAGCCTGGGCATCCACGCTCAGGCGCGTTGTGTTCTGAGTGTGGACGTCCAGAGAGGGATTCCCCAACGCAAGCGCAGTTGGTACCTTCCTGGGGTAATGTCTGTTTGAACTGCGCCATCATAGGGGGGATTGGGGGATGGGCCTCCAGTATCCTCACTCACTCGGTGAAACACAGCTAAATCGCTGTTTCACACCGGTTTTCTGTGAGGCCGTGGTATCAATCCGGTCGAGCCGGCCCATTCTTGCTGAAGCGCGGCTCTCCCACGGTTCAAGAAGGAAAACAAATAAAACAGTGGTACAATGAACGGCCTTATCGCACTCTCCTATCTCTAATCTAAGAGACAGTCTTCATTTTGTTTTCTTAAAGACATAGGTTGCATTAGGAATATATCCTGTGTCTTTGTGACTTTACAAACATACACGAAACGGACACAAATAACACCCAGATTCAGAACTACAACTTATAGATCACTCAAGATGGTGGGTCCGAACTGTACGAATCCGCAACACTAAGCGCTTAAATCACTATGCTATCTTTGCAATTGATGTATGTGTTTTCGCAGTCTGCAGATGGTTCAAACTGTATAGTATTATTTAGTTCGATGTGTGAATTAAATATCTATGTATTAGTATCATTTAATACCACAGTAGAGTGTACAGAACTATTAAAAAAATTCATCATGACTAATTAGTACATGATGGATGTATGATACTACACAAACGTATTCTCAGATAACACTGTATTTTAATTCAAAATTATTCTATTCACGCACCAATTATCTTTTAAATTACAATGTGATATCTCCTTATTTAGATCGATATCGTCATCAAAACTTCATTTGCACAATATTTATTCTATTAGCAGTAATAGCAGATCGTTTGCGAAGTAAATTATCGAGAAGGAAACTGTAGAAACTCATAACAACTTGATTATAATAATAGCTTTGTAAGATGCTACTTGTATTAGATTATATACTGCAGTCGCGGGTGTATAATTTGCTTGAGGATATGATCACATACTATACTAGTTTAACACCTACATATATATTGTACGTAGGTATATGCAATAAGATAATGGTTATATAATATATGTGGAGTGTGATTCAAATAGCAACTACCGGTTGGTTAATATTCATAAATATTATTTATCAAATTAGATCAGGTCAAGGGTAGTCGTAGTTTTAGCTGTGGGAGAGCCACGCTTCGGCATGAATGGGTCGGCTCGACCGGAGTGATACCACGGCCTCAAACATAACCGGTGTAAAACGACACCTGCGCTGAGTTTCATCGACTGAGTGAGAATATCGGAGGCCCATACCCCAACCCCTCTACTCATCCCTCTTCCCATCCCCCAAAGGCTGGCAACGCACTTGTGTCGCCTCTGGTATTGCGGGTGTTCATGAGCGGCGGTATTCGCTTACCATCAGTCGAATGTATCGACTCGAGTTTGCCAGTAAACCATAAAAAAAGTAAATGCGTAGTAGCGGCGAGGAAGTACCTCTTGTTTCTGTAGCCTCTTTTGTTTCCCGTAGCGTGAAGTTATATAGCATTAAGAAAGTGGTTTACATTAAAAACAGTTATAGTAAGCCAATTTTTAAAGTTAGGCGTATGTTGTCATGGACTTTATTTAAGACCTTTTGAAGAAGAACAATTGTTTAATACAATATTTCTTACACAATATTTTTTACACTTCTTTAGTTGAATGCGCTAATATAGATTAGCGCGTTCAACTAAAGAAGTGAACTAACAAACTCTTCAGCTTTGTTGGAGTGAATTTAAGAATAGTAGAAATGACAATAGGTTGTTCTAATAAAAAAGTTTGACAAGTTCTACATAGTTTAATTTGTCATAAAATAAAGATGATATTAACATTCTTATAATAACCCATCTCGGGATAAAAGTGTATATATGAACCTAGGCATTTTTTTATGGAATAGGGGGCAAACGAGCAGACGCATCACCTGATGGTAAGCGATTTACGCCGCCCATGGAAACCCGCAACACCAGAGGTGTCACAAGTGCGTTGCCGGCCTTTGAGGGATGGAGGGTGGAGTTGGGGTATGGGCCTCCTGTATCTTTTGGAAGGGGTCCGGAGCTGTTCATAACAGCAGTTTCCGGATCTCTCCCTTCTCAGGCGCAGAGTGGCACACCGTGTGGTTTTAGTCGGTACGATTTCGACACACCAACCCAACGCAAATACCTTTGGGGTGACGGCCTGTGGGTGTGTATACACGTTAAAAAAATGGGGCTCCGGTATCTTCACTCAACACAGTGCAGGCATTGTTCCTTTTATATAAAATATGCTTCATAGATTTATAAAGAACGAAGCTTAGAAATATTAAAGGCGGCCACCATCAAATAGGTACAGGAAACCGTACAGTATTAATAATAATTACTTAAGTATCTATTTATAGGTAAAATCTATTATAATCGTTATACTAGTGAACAATAATACTATTATTTCTGATAAATGTGAAGATAATGAACAAAGAGTAATTAATAAAGTCAGTCCACATAATAATACTTTGGCAAACAGACACGAAGCGCCTTTTGTTTTCGATAAAATTTTTAAATTAAGTGAAGTCGAAATAAGCTTGATTTATTTAATTACTGATTAAAAGCACTGATACTGTGATATTGTTATCTTTTAATCGTGACGCTAATTAATTAATGTCTTTTTGTGTCTGTCTGGTATTTTTGACAAAGATATATGTGAGTAGCAATGGGTTATAGATGCATGGTTTTATACAAAGGCGTATCCAGAGGTGCTAATAACGTAGTTATCTCCCTCGGTTAGTTGGTTAATACAATCATTCTCATCTATTTTCCACGGCTTAACTCGCGTGATTACTCATTCCTAATTCAAACTTTGAATGATGACCTTTTGTACAATCTCTCCCTACAAGGGTGTAATTTTAAAAAAGCCTTTCTTAGTAGATGTTTACAACTTAAATAGTATATATCGTCAAACTTTCAAGTTTGTAGGCAGAGCCATTTAGGTAGATTTACAACAACAATTTGTGTAGGTAATTCACAGATTGTTGTTGTAAATCTGGCTGTTCTTTGGTTCCGTTTTATGTACGTTTATCAAGACTCCCGCGTTACAATAGATATAGATTTCTATTCAGCTGAATTAGAAAAAAGAGAAATAACATGAAAATCAGTCAATCAGGGCTATTTTTATTTATGTAGATACATTCAGTATAGAAAAACGGACTGACTGCCTCGTTGGTATAGTGGTTAGCGTGAGCGACTGAGGATCAAGAGGTCTTGGGTTTGATGCCCAGCTTGGACTGCTGTTGGGTATTTCTTACAAGCAGCCCGGTGTATAAAAGATGGCGGTGTTTTCCGCCTGTGCTTTGGAGAGCACGTTAAGCTGTCATTATGTTGTCATGAACATCTATAGCAATCGTTATTGGGAAGTCAGTGCCCTCAAACATACTGACAACTAGTTCAATTTTTGAATTCAGTTCACCTTCTGGGTTGCAGAGGTCCGATGCCAGCCACACCGTGGAAAAACTGATATTTAAGTAAAACCGGTTGAACTAATAGCTCCAAATAATCTTAGGAGGAATAATAAAGGAAGAAGATGAGAGACATTCAATAAAGGAGAAATAGTGGACACAATACGTCTGATCACCGTGACATGGTAGGTAGGTTAATAAACCTACTTTCTAAAGAGAGCCCAATATCCAAAAGTGGACTACGAAAGGCTGTTGATGGTGATTGCTTGAAATAAAAAAAACACAAACAAGAAAAAAAGATTAGTTTGGTCCGATCACAGGTAATTTAAAAAAGGAAAAAAATAGCAATGAATATTCTAAATCTAAACCTAACTAACTATTCAAAAATAAAGCCAAATCAACAAAGAAATTCAATTATCAGCAAAAAAAAAGATGGCAGCAAAAGGAGCGGCAATATAGATATGACGTATCTTTTTGGCAAATGATTTACAAAAACTATGTGACGTGTACCTTATTGTAGTATAATCAGATTTGATTTTATGAATATCAATTATGATATCCGGCCGTTATCGGTAACAAATGTGGATTTAAATTTCGAATGTCCACCAAACTGATAAATAAAGAAGGAGGAATGCATTTTGAATTTCGATGTCAAAATAAATTATCTAAATGATGATGTTTTTGTATCTTAATCGACTATAATTCCAGTGAACTTTAATAAAAATCAATATATTTGATACTAGATTTAATATAAAACATTCTTAGTATGTATGTACTTGTAAACTCTTAGTTACTACAATTTGTGCGGAAGCTGTTTTCTTATTGACATGGTAACGTTGACCAAAAACTACTTTGTGTTATTATTATTAAAATATACTATACTATAAGTTTAAAATATTAAGAGCGATAAGGATATATTGTTAAACTTACAATATTTATAGTTTTTTACTTACTTTGTCAGGTCATCTGATGGATATTTGCACCTTTGAGTGGCTTTCACCACGATGGGGATGGAGATTTTAACTCCGGTAACCTAACTCCGTCAAAATAACCGCAACAACTGCTTAACATCGAATAAAAAACTTAACCTCCGAGGTTGCGTACCTTGCTCGACAAGTTTGAACAATATGTGTCGAAGTACGGCTCTCGCACTGTAATTATTTATTTATTTATTTATTTATTAAAACTTCCTGCAAACATGTTGCACAAGGCGGACTTAATGCCACAGGCATTTTCTTCCAGACAAACCTTTGGGTGTTGCGAAGTTATTTGTGGCAGGTGTGTGTTTATACGTTTATTTATTTGTTTATTTTATTTTTGCGATGGTATAAAATTACTTTTAAGTTCTAGTTTTTGCGTTTTCGCGCGCGTTTCCGTTCATATATCGGTTATCATAGTAAATCTATGGTTGCCTGAAAGAGATTGCTTATGACCGCTCTTTATTTATACACTACATATCTGTCATTTTATGTACTCTCTTGTCACTTTGTTATGGTGTGTAAATAAGAGTTTTCTATCTGTCTATCGAAATAGTAGCCAATGTGTTTTTTTTTTATGAAATACGTGACGCAACACCAGAGACGTCACAAGTGTGTTGCCGCCTTTTTAAGACGAAGTACGCTCTTTTCTTGAAGGTTTGAAGGTCGTATTTGGTACGGGAACACCGCAGGCGACAGTTCATTCCACAGTTTTACTTATGTGTTTTTCTGTCATTTAGACTACATTATATGATACTCCACTAGTGTAATGTACAACAATTTGTTGTAGATTACTGTAAAGTTTCATCAAAATCCGTACAGTACTATTAGCGTGAAAGAGTAACGAACAAAGTAGTAACAAAGTAGTGATGACTAACTTTCACATTTATAATATTAAGAAGAATAGAAATAATTGGTAAGTAGGACTGTAGGATCTTACCAAAGGATCGTTTACACTGAGAACAGATGGAGCGAATGAAACGAAAAAGACTATTTGTCCACTAAACTTTCACACAAACAAACGGTTTGTTTTCGTTCGTTTACAAGTTCGTTGTACTTCAAATTGATAAGGACTCATCACGTCGCGCATAATCCGCTTCTTGGTACAATGGATTTGCTACTTATAATAGATAAACGATTGTATTTATGTGTTATTTAATGATTCCGGGCTTTAATAACGAACCTTTATCAAGGAAAGAAGATGCAGGTCGGACGGACTTTATTTTAAATTGTTTGAGAACTCTGAGGAACGGAAAACATATGAAACACTAACAAAAGCTTTAATTTCAATAAATTTGAATCTAACGTTGAACTCTAGAACTTCGTTACGAGTAGAGATGGGTGACTCAAGGATGAATATGGACTATATTAAATTAAAATTTGAACACTAAATATTTCATAGACATTGTATAATATATCATAGAGTTGCAGTACTGTATTTCAAAATTGAATTGATATAGGTATGTATTTAATGAATGTTATAATCAATTAACCTACGTTTTTATAGGCAAAAAGATACTTGCACTCATGGGACATGGCTAATCGATATATTCGGTGTATAATTACAATTTCCGGCCTTTATTTTCCGTTTTTATTATAAAAGTTGCGATCTCACCTTGAACAAATGCTTTTTTTGTGGTGAGACACAAATCAGCAAAAAACTTCAACGAAATTCTAGACGCCTCTACTGCGTGATTCATTATTTAAAAAAAACCAAACAAAGTTTTTTTTCACTCTAGAATAAAATGTAAAAAATGGTACATGACTAATTTGAAATGAGTATTACACTATTGGGAACGTGCACGACAGTAGCGCCATCTCGCAAACACAACTTTCGGGGCGGTTGTCAAATAATGAATGACAAGTTCGTACTATTTTATAGAAAAATAAAATAAATAAATAACATATAGAAATATTTCTTGATCTTGTTCTAGTGCTTGAGAAAAAGGGTCTTGACAGACAGACGGACGGAAGTGATCATATAAGGACTCAATTTTTTCCTTTTGAGCTACAGAACCCTAAAAAATATATACGATCGAATTGCGAAACCTTCTCCTTTTCTGAAGTCGGTTAAAAATAGTAATTTAATCTAGTTTTAAGGAACTTTTAGCTGTTATATAATTAATAATAGTATAGCTGCCGACCTATACTATTATTAATTATATAACTGCTTGCTGTTCAAGATACCATGGTTGTTTGCTATACAAGAGTGCAAAGTTGCTTTTTAACCGCGTGCTCAATTTTGGTGACCGAGTAAGCGTAGTATTATAAAATTGAAGCACGAGCGTAGCGAGTGTTTCAAAAATTAGAATCCTGAGGATTTAGGTAGCGAGGGAATCAAAAGAGCATGGGGTACTATTATTTTAACCTATGAATATGCATTTATATATTGTATAATAACCTCCACGTAGATAGTATTAGTGATAACGTAAACTGATAATGTAAAATATCATTATTATTTTGCAGTGTAAGTGTATTACAATTTTCAATATTAGGTTTGGAAATATTGTTTACTAATTTAGATAATATCACAGTACTTAAGTAGGCATGCACGCCAATTAACACTAGGCTCGCAAAAACTAGTTTTTTTTAATTGAAAATGGTTTATTTATCACAGTAATTAAAACAAATGAATAAAGTATATCACATACAATAAATATCGTCATAAAATCAAAACATGAAATAAACTTAATCACGAATAATTCCATTTGTTTTTCATTACAAGTTACTGATTAAATTTGCATATAGAAACAAATTAAATATTAATGCAATGCCACATACTATAAAAAAATATAATTTAAAATCTCTAAAAGACGACTCAATCGACTTCAAACATCTTGTTAAGTTTAGAAATTTCTATGATCATTTCCCAACTGCATGATCAGTACCTGGAGATCATACCAAAGACACCAAACAACCCAAGATTAAACGAATGAGCCTAAACTCGATAAGTTATTTATGATTTTCTATGACCATCTTCTCTCTCTATCATCAGAACAATTTATTTATTTTTTATGTATGAAGGGGCAAACGATCAGACGTATCGCCTGATGGTAAGTTATTACTGCCGCCCATGGATACCCGCAACACCAGAGGCGTCACAAGTGCGTTGCCGGCCTATAGGGATGGGGAGAGGGATAGGGGGAGGGGTTGGAATATGGACCGGTATCCTCACTCGGTGAAACACAGCGCAGGCGCTGTTTTACACCGGTTTTCTGGGAGGCCGTGGTATCACTCCGGTCGAGCCGGCCGAAGCGTGGCTCTCCCACGGTTAAATTGTATTGAAGGGGGTTCTAGTTTAGCATCCAAGATTCAGCAAAAGAATGACCCGACTTACTTACGTCTTGCGTTTTAGTTTTTTAATTTTTTTATATCTCAAAGATAAATAAAGAAACCAAAACAAATTAATGTGACCACGTATTGATTTTATCAAAGTGAAATAAATTCTCGGAAAACCAAACATATTTAATGCATCAAAGTTGAATGTGCTAGATAAATTGTAAGTAAGTTTTTAACTTTACCGATTTAATATGTTTTTAGTCACTTATAAGCATAGTTAGTATTTATGTAGGATAAGGCAACACCAAAAAAAGTAGTTTTTATTGCAATTCATTTTGGTAATTGCCATGCATATGATGTGCAAATAAGTAGGTACACTCAGATGTTGTTGCGATCACTTTAAATAATGAACACTAATTTTACAAAGAGGAAAGATTTTATTTTTTGTTTGTTTAATTTAATAGACTCCTGTACTACTAGACCGATTTGAAAAATTCTTTCCTTATTAGCATTTAACATTATCTCTGATGAACGTAGGCTATAGAATATTTTTTTAAACTTAGGGACCCTGTAGCTACCCTTGCGAAGCCGGGGCAGGCAGGATTCTTTCTCTGTTAAGCATATTTATAAATCCTTTTTATAAAATGTAGATATCGCAAAACGTTATTTAAGATTTTTTTACGGTAGCTGTATTATATATCTAAATAATCCAAATCTGAGAAACTGGTTTAAAAGATTTTCAAAAAAATTAAAAAATGATCTAGTTAGGATTCATTTTAGAAAAGTTACCAAGAAAATTTTGACATTCAAGTACTTTTAAATACGATCATTCCATGAAATAGCTAAACTCATCATGCAGTGACGTTTCTAAAGCTCGACCTCGACATACTTAATTACTTTTAGAAAACAACACTAATTAAATATTATTAGATCAATATCATTGTTTGCAATCGAATATTTTGAACGTTAAAATCAAATCACCAAAGATAGGTAATATTATCTTTAATAGACCTTCCTTTGTTCATTAAGTAGTTTATGTGTGTTAAGACTGTACGTAATTGTGTGTGTTTTCTTTTTTTAAAACATAGTTCAAATCGAAGATGAGTTATTCCGAGAATTACAAACGGTTTTCGGTGGGTATGTACTAAATTTTTGATTCATTTTACTCTACTTATTATTTACAACATTCAAAGAACCAAAAGTTTTTATTTTAAGTAGACCTTCTCAGGAACTTTTGCTAATGTTATTCAAATATAATGGAGAAGAGCCGGCAAGAGTGTGGCTGATAGCATTCTAGTACACTTGTGAAGTTGATTAAATCACTAACAGCGAATACGATTACAAGTTTGTTTAACTCCGAAATATATAGGTATTGTAAAACAAGATATTGTTTTAAACTGTCTGTTAAAACTATCTGTTATACAAAAATAACTTTTTCGGAAGTAACTTACATTATTAACATTTAAGTTGACTCCAATATGATTATTATAAATTCTATCTACATACGTAGTAATACATATTATGCTTTAGTATAGTTTACCTGAAATGTATAAACTGAATCTATACAAATAAATAAAATTGTAGTGTCTGTTTGTAATATTAAAATAACCGCTTTCTACTACATGCATATAAATGTATATACGGTACACATACCAAAACATATATTTTTAAAATTTTTGTCTGTCTGTCTGTTTGTTCCGGCTAATCTGAGGAATTACTGGTCCGATTTGAAAAATTCTTTCTGTGTTGGATAGTCCATTTATCGAGGAAGGCAGGCTATATATCATCACGCTACTACTAATAGGAGCGGAGCACCAATGAAGAATGCTTCAAAAACGGGGAGAAAATTTTCACGCCACGGGCAATATAAGACGCAAACGAGGTTGCGTAGGTCAGCTAGTATATTATAAATAGAAAACACCCAAACTCCCAAACAAATATTTGTAGATCATACAAACCTTTTCATTTCATATCATTATGGTTTAATTGTTTTGTATCATTGACTAGAGTAAGTTTACTACCATAAAATCTTTCACATAGTTTTTTAATTTGTAAAATTCTTTATCACCTTGTTACCGGGCTAAATGTATGTTTAAGGTTTTATTAGGTATACAAGATGGCCTTTTTTGAGAGCTGAATTAAGTACCGCACGTTAACCGCAAGAATCATAACATTTTCGAGAAGGTAAGCAGCCCATGTGTCTATTTAGAGTGACAGCTATCTCAATTTTATCAAAATTGATACAACCGTTTGAGCGTGATAAAGTAAGAAATGTTTAAAGTCACACACTCACAAACTTTAAGCTTTTTAATATTAGTGTGATTAACAGAATGTTTGTTACATTGAACTATTATAATAGTACTGGTTTATGTCAGCGACTTCGCGCGCATATTTATCGGTTATCACCACAAAAAGTAGCCTATGTCCTTCTCCCCTTGAAGATCTATCTGTATACCGAGATTTATATAAATCGACTGAGCGGTTTAGTCGTGAAAGCGTAACAGACAGACAGAGTTACTCTCGAATTTATGATATTACTAGCTGAACCCCGCGGTGCTACCCGCGGGACGACATAACCGCGGGCAACACCGCAAAGCAAAGCCAGTATCTTTATAAATTGAAGCCTATGTGTTATTCTGATGTATAATCTATATTATGGGAAGGTTTCATCAAAATCTATTCAGTAGTTTTTGCGTGAAAGAGCAACAAACATACTCACAAACTTTCGCGTTTATAATGTTAGGAAGAAGTATGGATTGGTATAATTTAATTATTTTTATTATTGTACCTGCCAAACCAAATAGTATTATTGTCGCTAAGAAAGATAATGCAACACATTTGTCATGACACTCATAATCGAAAAGTGATAATGATGACTGATATTACGATAATTCATCATACGTTTAACGATGTTCTTATCATTCGTATGTTATTGCCGCGCGTTATTCGTAGCGTCTGAAAGATGCATTGTAAAAATAATATTGAATAGTTTTGATCAACTTTTTTACTGATCCGTTTTATAGTGTGAACTGTTTATAGAGCACTAGATTTTGTCCGCGGCTACGCCTACATGTCTATGTAAACGAAAAAAAAAACCTAGAGTAACCTCTACATTCAATTTCTATCACGCACGTGTTAAATACATATATATTTAGAAAAAAAAAACAAAAAGAATCAGTTTCAATTCTACACTAGGGACTAGGAACTAGAGTATACAGTGTTATAAGTTACTGCAGATAGATATAGAATAGTAATAATAATAACAACATCCAAAAAGATTAACAAAACTAAACCACATCACATCAACAGCTTTTGAGAGTCCACTGCTGGATATTGGCCTCTCAACAGAAAGGTTTTGTAGGAGGTATTATTAAATCCCGAACGTAGAATTTTTTTCTCCTTTTTAATTCATGGTAACCAGCTAATCAGCTATTTCTGCCAATGTCAAGTATTTATAGTCTTTAAATCTTAAGTCTTCGAATCTTCAAGTCTTCGAGTCTTCGAGTGTTCGAGTCTTCAAGTCTTCGAGTTTTCAAGTATTCGAGTCTTCAAACCTTCAAATCTTCGTCGTGATGAAATAAAAAAAATCGTCTTTCGGAAATACAAGAAACTATCTCGTGATGATTTTTTTTAAAAAGAGTTCAAGTGAACGTCTTTCTAGGTGTGACATAATCACTAAAATGTCAGTTAAAATTAAGAAAATATTTATAATCTGTGCGATAACGAAACTAAACTAACTAAACTAAGACAGAGTACATAATCGGTCGGCAACATCTTTTGTTACAAGGCGCTATTAATCTCATCAGATATATAAATACCCCTTCGAGATAATGTCCGACAATGTATACAGTAAGACATCTATTTAAATTTTTTGAGTTTTTATAGTAAATTTTCTACCAGTTAAGTTGAAAATTGTACAGTAATACAAATATTAGGACACTATTTGTTTTAATCCTTATTCAAAGATGCAACCTGGTAGAACACACTAGCTTTTGCGCGCGGCTCCGCCTGCGTGTTTGTCGGTTATGGCATGCCAAATTTCATTGAAATCGCTGCAGCGGTTTGACCATGGAATTGGGACAGACACTTACTTACTTATGCATTTATAATATACGTATGGAAGGTAGGGACTAAATTTATATCTTTTCTTTTTTGTATTTTTATTAAACAAACATTCAAGAAACAAACATAAAGAATACACAGATTCAGAAAAACAATTTGTGGATCAAACGGTGTAGTCCGATGTGGGAATTCAGCGTAGAAGAAAAAGCCGATGTGACCGGGTAAGCCGCTACGTCTTTCGTACAGGCAATGTAAAAATAATTAAATTGCCTTTCCACGATTCATAAATTGATGAATGATGAATAGTACTAATATTATAAACACGGAAGTTTGTGAGTATGTAAGTGTACTCACTTACATACTCACAAACTTGTTTGTTGCTCTTTCACGCAAAAATTACTGAATGGATTTTGATAAACCTTTACAATAATGTAGCCTATGTGTTATTCTGATATATAGTAGGCGCAATTTATAAAGATACAAGCTTCGCCTCGCGGCGTCATCCGCGGTTATTGTAGTATCGCAGGTAGTACCGCAGGGTTCAGCTAGTTACATTCAGAAACAGTAACAATGATGGATAACAGTCGTGAAGCTTACTTGGAGACCTTTGAGGGCCTTAAAAACACCCAACGGCAAGATTACGTGGCCACAACGTTGTCTTGCCAGTTCCCAATCCGCACTCGGCCAGCGTGGGGACGTATGGCACTATGGCCTTAACCCTTGCCCAGCAGTGCGAAATTATGGGTTGTTGATGATGATGATACTTAAATCATTACGGTTTATCATTCAAATCTATCAAGTTTGCTAAATTTGTAAGTTGCAAAAGGAAAATATTTTTCCTATATTGTGTGCAAAATACGAACAAAATCAATGATTGCTATGAAATTAAGTGATAAATACTAAATAGCTATTTTTTATTTTATAATTCGTCTATTACATCAACAACCCATAACATCCCACTTCTGGGCTTGGATCTCCTCTCAGGAGAGGGTTAAGGCCATACCGTTCCCACGCTGGCCACGTGCGGTTTGGAGACGGGCTAGACAACGTTGTGGCTACGTAATCTTGCCGTTGGATGTTTTTAAGCCACCCAAGGCCTCCAACTTAGCTTCCCGACTGTTATTCTATGATAACAACCGGGATCGACTGCTTAAAGTGACCTCCGAATCACGGAGACGCTCATGGTATCATGCCACTAGCGGTCACCCATTCAGGTACTGACCGCGCCATCGTTGCTTACCCTCGGTGCTGGTTTTTAATCACGGAGTGCAACTGGGCTATAAGTGAATCGAATAATTCGTCTATTTAAAAAACTGAATATAACAATTATAGTGTACGCGTACAATCATATATTATGTGTTCTAAAATGTAATACTGGATATAATTATTTGGCAGTTTTTCAAAATAGAAGTTGAAAAAAGTATTTATGAAAAAAACTGTTAATGTTTTATTTTAACAGATCTAAAGGAGGAGAGGCAAAGTAATCTCATATCTATAAAAAGACAGGAGATTTTTTTAATAAGAATTTAAGTTTTAAACATATTTCCTTTAAAAAAAATTAAAATCTGTTTTTTCGATAAGTGGTTTTTGTCTTTTAATTTATCATTACATTATCGAACAATTATCTTTCTGAATATTTTTGAAGTATAGACTGCAATTTGGAATTAGTCATATAAATCGTATTGTTAATCTGACAATAGTACGTTAGTAAACACCATTTTGAATATTGTTGTCAATCCGATTCAGTGTGACTAAAGCCTCCGCGCTCGCCGTACAAATCCAACTGTGGACTTAGCCTTATAGGTTGATCCATCTCAATAAAACGACATGTTTATTCTATAATTTGCCACTTATCACGACAAACCCTGCCAACAATAACGGTCGGGAACAGTTTCACTCAGAGTTCGTACCTCGCGCAGTACACACGTGTACGTAATAATAATACAACGAGTAACTTTCAGTGCGGTTAATATAAATAATAGTTCTACTTATTATTATTAACTGAGTCCGATTCTCGTAGCAAGCGTAGCAGTTGTCTACGAGCGGTCGCGTGCGACGTTCAGTGTGTTCGGGATTTACGAATTTTGTGTCAATTTTCTCTCATTGAAACTTTACAATGGACTCCAAAACTGCACAAAGTGAGTATCTATTTTTATTATTTATTTAATGTATTAATGATATTCTTTTATTGAAAACTTTAAAGCTGTTAATTTGTAAACCATTATTTTTCGGTTTAAACTTCAATCTAAAGTCGATGGGATTAACCAAAAATATTTAGAGAAATTAAACGAAACACGAATTAAATGACATTAAAATATCAATTTCTTATTTTAGTTGCTCATTGTATTTTTTTAATCTTACTGAATTCTTTCGTTTTAAAAGATGAACTAAAATTCCAAAGATAACTATTTGATAAATATACGTTGATTTTTTAAAATTCAGTTTGTATCTCATTGAATATGCCCTGAATACTAATACACCCTCAAAATTAACTCTCTTGGTATATAAATATAATAATGAATGATGAACAAATATAAAAAAATGAATGTCGCGATAGAAACAAGTCCTCCGTTAATTCACTTGATAATAATATTATCTTAAAGAAGTGTGCAAAATTTAAATAAGATCGATTTATAACTTACTAACTTGTGCCAGGTCATTGTCCATTCTCAAGAATCAAAGTCTCTCCATAGCAAACTTCATGAAAATCAGTACAGCAGCTTAGCCGTGAAACTGTTTCAAAATTACTTTCGAATTTGTAATATTAGTATGGATTAACGTCAAATGAATAAATGGTCAGATATTTATTTTATAAAAATATAATAATAACATTAGAATTTTTGATAGAGTGGAGCATCATTATTCAGCATTTTTAAAAATTTGATTTCTTTTAAAAATATTGAGAGGTTTCTCAGGCGATTTTTTGTTTTAGGTATTATTTGCAAGATAAGAGAACTTTAAAGTTTTTGTTTAAATATGGTGATCACTCTCTGAACGCTTAACGGCTGGTTCGAAAATCTATAAAAAAACATGATGGGAGTCCATGTAACGAACTTTGAAGGAAAACTGTAGACTTAATTTGTAAAATGCGCTCAATAGGAAAACTTCGTACATAAATAACGAAATAATAAGCAACGGGTGATCATTATAGGTGACTACGGGACCATATCCTGGGCATGGCCAGTGGCCAGACATGCTCTTTTATATATTATTAATAATAATAAGCCCTTTTTTATTTCCAACAACCTTAAAAAAATACATAATTTATCCTATAGCTATTTAAATACTAGTTATTATCTATTATTAGAACCCCACTTCTGGATATAGGCCTCCTCCAGCTTACCCCATGTTTTTCTGTTTTTTACTTTTTTTCTCCAATCTGTTTCCGCTATTGCCATTATTTCATCAATCCATCTATTCCTGGGGTGACCTTCTTTTTCTTGTTGTACTTTCTATGTTGTTGCTTCTAGTTGATCTGTTGTGCTGATACGTCGCAAATTGACTCTACTCTGCCTGGTAGAAAGTATGAGCCGAATCTAAGAGTAGTGGTCACCATACTCATTGCGAATGCAGACAATGCAATAATGCAGTATGGTTACTAACATCAATTGAGATGCTTCTCCATCAAACATACTATGTAACTGCAAATATCTTCCTTCCACCTATTTTATAGCTATTGTGTTTCATCGTTTGCAATTGTGCTATACCTACAGTATTATAAATAGTGATTAAAAGAATGTAATTAATAAAATACGCACGTAGTTTACGTTCTAGTAAGTACTGTTATTAATTATAGGAAGAAGCAGTTGAACCTTGTATTCCAGGTAGTAATTATAAATAATCGTTTGTTTGTTCAAGAAGGATACTAAGATTAATATTTATGTGTATATGTGTTATATTTGGGTACAGGATAGAAGTGTTTCTGGGACGTATTTATCGAAATATGTGTTCGAATAGGAATATCAGTCTTGTTATTATAAGTTGTCCTGATAGTCGGTACATCCTCTAAAAGTACCGCTGGAAAATTGTCAAGTATTTTAAAATATGTTTTTAATTTGTTGCTAATGAATTACCAATGATGATTATGTTTTGCGGGCCAATCGCTCGAAATCATGATAAATGAAATTGGTCTATGCCCAATCGGCCTTAGCACAGAAATTAAATGCTTCAAGAATGTACTTTGAAATTTTTTAAAATTACAGTCACTACAATGCTGCACAGAATTTCATAAAGGAGAAAATAGTATTTCAATTTTCTAGTTGCTGCTACTTTGAAATTCGAAATATTAGTGAACGAGTATATTAAAAAAACAGTTTCAACACTTTGAAAAACTGTATGAAAAAGTATTTATTTACTGCATTGAAAAAAGTAAAACTAAGGAAATTTATATTTTCGTATGTTACAAAACTTAGTCTTGATCGATTCCTAAAACTGATAAACAATAAAAAAAAAATCAATTTTTTTTTATTGTGTGTGGCCAAATGAACATCAGTAGTAACAATATTATCAAATACATAATTATCATTCTTGTTGACACAAAAAATACTGTAAGAACTACAAGGTACAAAGTATTTTTCGAAAACGTATTTTGAGTTTTCAGAAACTGGATATTAAATATTTTCAGTCTTTTGTTGATTCTTCCTAAAAAAGTTTCCTATCAAAATGATCTACAGTTTATACTGAGATGTTCACAAACTTGAAGGTAGCAAGCACAAGATAATTCATTACTGATTATGAAAACTGTGGGTCTTACATGTTGGCTTCATTTTTATTTTATTTTGATATAGTGCCGCTGCTACCTCTGACCATTTTCGCAAGGATGAAAAGAAGCCTTCCTTTCTTTAAAAGTCTTAATTTTTTGTAATTGATATGAGTAGAGAGAGAATGTTTAATGAACTTTTCAGATTGAAGTTAGTGTGAAAAGTACAAGGTACACGCCTTTATAGTTATATATATCAAATAACTATTATATTTCTTAAAATACACACTAAGACATACCCCAAGGGAGCAATTGGTATGGTGCGTTTTGTAAATAGAGAATTATTTTTGAGAACAAAAGGATATAACATGCCGATATGCCTAATATATACTCGGGTTATTAAGCATTTTACGCGATAATGAATGATATAATTGTAAAGCAATTTTCTTTAATAATTGATTTTTGGATTTGCGAATGCAAGTCACTAATTAATTATCATCGTAATAACTTTTTATCACTTAATTAGATAGTACGGTGCGAAGGTAATCTATCGCTTTAAATACCGAAAATAGGGTTTCACAATATTATTCTGAAACAATCACTTATTCGTATACTTATGTACACAAATGTTATCGATTATTAGTGTACTACTTATTTTTGTTTGCGTTGTTTAAAATACTAGATGCATCACGCTTTGGTACACCAACCAAACTAAACACACCAGCTACAGCATATTCTGGTCGCATTAATTAGGAATGAATAATAAGACAGACACTAAAAAAAATGAAAACCGTTTATGGAGTTCATTTCATATAGAGTCAAAATGTATTCTCACTCGTGTCTAATTTTTAACTGCAAAAAGTATTTTATTTTTACATAGCCCAGTTACTCTCCATAAATCGTAAAAAGCTGAAGCATTTTTGATAAGTAATAATAATATTCTCGGTTTTGTTATATTTTTAGGTAATTACACGTTTCCATCTATACTAATATTATAAAGAAGTAAAGTTTGTGTGTTTGTTAAATTGTAGGCGGTAATCTCGGGATCTACTAAACCGATTTTAAAAATTCTTTCAGTGTTGGATAGTCCATTTATCGAGGAAGGCTATAGGCTATATATCATCACGGTAATACTAATAGGAGCGGAGCACCAATGAAGAATGTTTCAAAAACGGGGAAAATTTTCACGCTACGGGCAATTGAAGACGCAAACGAGGTTGCGTGGGTCAGCTAGTAATTAATGAAAAGAGAAAAAAATATATTTTGCATTTATTAATTAGGGATTTATATGCTTTATAACTGTCTCCTGAAAGGAGACCCGAGCTCAGCGGTGGGACATTATGGGTAGTTAATGATTCTTTATAACCATGTACATGAATTAATCAATGATTATAAGTCCGGTATCCTCACTCACTCGGTGAAACACAGCGCAAGCACTATTTCACACCGGTTTTCGGTGAGGCCGTGGTATCACTCCGGTCGAGCCGATTGATGATTTGTGTTTGTGATAAATAACACTAAAATTTACGTCCAATGGGGTCACATAATCAAACCGATCACGACAGAAATTTTCTTTCTTTACAACTCGTTTTACTATCGATTTAATACTCGATATATTAAATACGATATTAAGCAATATCATTAAATAATTTACAAAAAAAGTACTAGGTATACGTGACTGACGGTACGCTCTAATCAGAATAATATCTCTGTCCGTTGAGCTGGTATTAGCAGTCTAGATTACAAATACACAATAAATACTGACACCTAATAATGATCTTTACTTTATCATATTGATTAAAAATGATTGAACTGCAACCTTGTCCGCATTCTTCATTATATACATTTTCAAATTTTCACAAATTTCCTTCACGAATTTTCCTCTCATTCTGGACAATGGTTATCAAAGGGTGACTACTTAGTGTCTCTTGAGTTTAAGATGTTATAGAGCGGGGATTATCAGGCACCATCTTGACCCGTTACCCGCCTGCTTGATTACCCGTTTTAAGGAGAAAACGATACATGACATGATCCATATGCGCCTGAAAGGAGGTAAGGCTGGCGAATGAAATGTGTTTCTGCCTAAAGTAGTAAAGGTCTGTCAAGGTTTCCGATTTCTCTAATATACCTGAGTTACTAGTAACTGAATTATGTCGAACGGAACTACTTATCTGAAAGTAATTACTTAACATTTTACACAATTAATAAACAGCCAATGAGGTACCTATTAACTTTATAAAATTATCTATTACGACGAAATGTCATACGAATTGTATTTATTTCAATTAAGTTCGTAGTTATATTTCACTTTTGAATACCTTTTTATTAGTAGCGTTTGCAGTTGGATACTTTTCTTAAAAACAAATTGTAACAAATAAACTCACAGTACATGGACAGTATAAAATTTCGATGAATGCTTTATCAGTTAATTGAGTTTGCCTAGCATGAAAACGAATTGAAATCGAACGTTCTGTTTAGACGTATACAACATATACTCGTGTCTACTACAAACATTTAAGTCATTTTCTTTATTCACTATTGTACAGTTAACTATAACATAATTTAAACAAAACTTACGCACTATAATAACCATATGATGCAAGAGTAACACAATGGTTGTTTAAAGAAATACATTTGAAAAATTCTTACGCTTATAATAAATAAGAAAGGAGTTTCAAAATATGTACGCTTTTCTTCTTTTGTTCTGTTTTAGATTTAAATCTGAAATAAGGAACTTAATACCTAAAAAACTTGAATAATTAACTTAATACTATATTAAACACATCGATGTTATCAAAAAAATGTAATGGACCATAAATTATTAATACGGCTACTATTTTTATATCAAAGAAAAGTAAAAAAAACACTTCACTCGTAAACATTCATTCATTTCATTCATTCATTC
Source organism: Spilarctia lutea (assembly GCA_916048165.1). Lineage (NCBI taxonomy): Eukaryota > Metazoa > Arthropoda > Insecta > Lepidoptera > Erebidae > Spilarctia > Spilarctia lutea. Next base: position 18,636,264 of record OU696471.1, on the reverse strand, counting down.
GTTCATTTCTTGACGGCTTAAATCCAAAAGCTGTTTCTATTATGAAATAATATGACATCTGTTTGGGTCTAGAAGTCTATCAAACGAATAATAAGAGATCTCTGATAAAGAACAACGTGGAGTTAACAACCTTAAGGCGATGCTCATTAAAGTACCTACATAATTTCTTCTTAGTGTGGATACAATTTAAAGAGAACAGACTGGATCACGCAAAAGTCATTGATTATTCCGTGCAACTGAATTTAACAGCACACGTCTTTACGCATGTTAGTCACAGTCAGCACGTTGACGTTGTCCCACAGATAAAAAAATTCCCTACACTATTTTGCAGAGTACTTTCTCCTCCAGGAAAATGTGTGATGTGTAGATGTTGAACATTCTACATTTCTGATTAATGTTATTTTTGTTTCTATACATATTACATATTATTCTGACTGCCTCGTTGGCGTAGTGTATGCGACTGCTGTGCTTGAGGTCTCGGGTTCGATTCCCGGGTCGAACAAAATGTTTGTATGATCTGCAAATATTTGTTCCGGAGTTTGGGTGTTTTCTATGTATAATATGTATGTATTTACAAAAAAAAAGTATATATGTATTAATATCAGTTGTCTAGTACCCATAGTACAAGCTCTGCTTAGTTTGGGACTAGATGGCGTTGTGTGTTTAATGTCCGAAATATTTATTATTATTTATTTATTATTATTAAGATTATGAGGAAATGCAACAAGTTCTCACTTGTCTACAATTTGCTCGAATGTTTGTAATGAAAATCTTTTAGAAGACAGCAAATTTATTATGTAATACGCAAACAACAGACGAAAATAACCGCGAAAATATTTTGTTTGGACAAATGTTATTACGTTGCACTTTCGTTTTATTGAGGACATGACCTATATAGAAGCGTAATTTTAGAATTCGTTATATATTATATTGAAGATTTTATTGCTCAACCTAAAATAGCATATTAATTAATTTATATTTTTATTGCGTAAATACAGAAATGAATGAAAAGATAACAAAAGATGAGGTACGAAATATGTAAATGAAACTAATCGATGTTCTTATCACTCACGGCGATCTCTTTCAGGCAACCGTGATACGGATTTTCGGTGTATCTTTGAATGCGATAGGACATATATTTATATGAGCCTATAGTACTATAAAAATATATACTTTATTCTTTAGAGCACACGGTAGCTGACGAGTATAAATATAATTTATAACTACTTTTGTGATACCATAAATTAATGTTTTAGGTATTAACAGTTTTATCGGTACACATAAATATTTACAATAAGACAATAGATTATTCACATGTTCATGATAAAACTAAAATATTTCATAATTATGGCTTTAAAGATTAAATTGAAACATTTTTCGGTTCCAAACTTTTTTTGACAATAGCTGAACGTCATTAAGTTACGGAAATCTTTCCTAAAATTTAACAACCAATATAACATGTACATCATCTTCATCTTCCTAGCCTTTATTATTCCCAATATTATTTGGGGTCGGCTACCAGTTCAACCGATTTTACCTGAATATCAGTTTTTACACAGAGCGACTGGCATCTGACCTCCGCAACCCTGAGGGCGAACTGAATTCGAAGGTTGAACTAGTTGTCAGTATATTTGAGGGCACTGACTTCCCAATAACGATTGCCATAGCTGTTCATGACAACCGGGACCGACGGCTTAACGTGCCCTCCGAAGCACGGGCGGGAAACACTGCCCAATATAACATGTACATATATATATGTATATATCATGTACCTATTTTAAATCACTATCAGTTTGTTAAATATTATGTACGTTTTCACTCACATTGAATTTCGGGGATGCAATAGAATCATAAAATTTGTGGAAGGACTAAAAGACTAAAAGTAGTCTTGGTTTAGTCTCATCTCATCATCATAAATGATAATGAATAATTGAAATGTATGTACCTACGTGCATAACTTGCGAACTACTGCACCAAATTGGATAATTCTTTTTTCTATGTGTTCGTTATTATTAGGACAAAGTTTGTTTAGAACAAAATTAAAAACCTTAAAAGTATTTTTTTCACTATCTGTACGAAACTGAAGCGGGCCTAATTTCTTAGATAAGGTTTTCAGGAATTTTGAAAATATTACCGACAGAAAAATATTAGTGCGAAGTTTGCCGGGTCAGCTTTATAATATCCATATAATTATTACGTAAAGCAAAAAATTTATACGCGAACGGAGTAGTATAACATTTAACACAGTTAAAATTTATATGGAGAAGAAGTGCAGTAAACTAAAATAAATAAAAAAATACACAAGTGAATTTGATCAAATTTCGAGCACCGGGCGACAACTAGTCTTTAGTACATATACTCGACCGTCAGAAAAAAATATAAAGACGTATATAATCTCAACCAAAACGTCTAGCCTCCCGTGAACTTCTCCACAACAACTCTTTCTGTGGTATCAGCGTTCAACGACTTCGACGGTTGCCCACCACCGCCAGTAGACACATACTTTAGTATTTAGCTATGTACAGATACTTACCTAAATAACATTGATTTTAAACCTCGTTTTTAACTAAAGTTGTATTAGGTATATAGTTTGAAGAGTGGTCACACTCAATGAATATACGGGTTTAATTCTACTGGTTACGGTTGCCTAGTCTCAATAATCGGACGAAGAGTGATGGACTGTGACGAATCTTCTCTTGTGTAATGGCATATCACTTGAATAACATACAGGTTTTTTAACAGGTTTGATGGAGACTCATAACATTATTTTGAATTCGTATACATATGTATGTACTACTGAAGGTATCGCTAATTAAATTTTGTTTCCACCACCGACAGTCGAACCAAGAGTTTTTTTGTCAAATCCCAATATGAGATAATTAATTAATTTATTCGTTCTAAAACTGTTACTTACTTGTCTTCTATACATAAGAGTGGAAGAATTGTACATTCTAGGTGTTCCCATATTTAAGAATCCATACTTAATATTTTGAATTCGAAGTCTGTCTGTGAGTTGGTTTTCTGATATGTTTTCAAGGCTAAACTGATGCGCCGATATCAATAAATTTGTCACGTAGATACTTTAATGATTGAGGAAGCACATAGGTTAATTTTTACTTCGATTACCGACATGCATGCAGACGGAACCGCTAGTTTTTTAGAATTTTAAATTTAAAATAATTCTAAGATTTTGTAACATAGAGCAAAATGGTCTGCACAGAGGCTAGTTGTAATAGCACTGCGGATTAAGCGGTTGCCGTGCCAACTGCTGAGTAATTAGCTGTGTGATTTACCGACAGTTATTTTGAGTTTGAAGGTCAGTTCTTGTAATTAAATTCAATAAAGATCCCATAAGAGCCTAGTTTAAATGATTCTAAACACTCGTAGAGAATTAAAAGCCATAAGAGTGCTAAATGACTCAACTATAATAATATTATAAAGCTGAAGAGTTTGTTTGTTTGAACGCGCTAATCTTAGGATCCGCTGGTCTGATTTGAAAAATTCTTTCAGTGTTGGATAGTCCATTTATCGAGGTAGAGTGATATATATCATCACGATAATACTAATAGGAGCGGAGCACCAATGAAGAATGTTTTAAAAACGGGGGAATATTTTGACGCTACGGGCAATTGAAGACGTAAACGAGGTTTTGTGGGTCAGCTAGTTGCCTATATTTGTCGAAGACATGAAGCAAAGTCGAGTTAAGGTTTTTGAAAATACACAGCGCTAAAGACGTCACGAGCTCACTATATAGCATTTTATATTTCCATATTCAGCAATCCTTCTTGTCGACAAGAAACACACAATTGCAAAGAAGACGTTTTCAGAAAATATCCATTTAGAACAAGGGCCCAGGTGTTCAAACTTCTGTAGGGCAAATATTTTTATCGTCCAACTTCGATGCTTGCAAATTATACTAAACGGAATATCTCTTTCACACTTATATTGACACCGAGGTTGAATTTATATTAGTTCAGCTCTTTTTCGCTAGATTGTGCTGAAATATATTTTGCCTGCGTGTAAAAATCGGTACAAACTATTTTACTTCCTTCTAATTGATTTCAAATGTGTAGTGGACGTTTAATCTTACTCCAAAAAAAAAGATATTACTGAAATCGGTTAAAATATGAAAAAACCTTTGACAGAATTGATAGCTGTTGATTCCTAAAACGGTTAAGATAGGTTTTCACCTCACTTTAAAGATATATCTTCAGAAACAAACTTCGAAGTTATCACATCCAGATAGGTAGGTGGCACTCGTGTGTCGTAGACAAATATGGTCTACTTTATGTAGTTTAATCCAGTAGCTCTGAATTGTAAATATTGACTAATGGTAGTTAATAAAGTACGTATATTAGCTTAATCTGTTTAGTCATAACACGAATTTGCTTTGTTCATAATCTTTATACATACCTTCGAAATCTTTAAACAGTCCACTGCTAAACATAAGCGTTATCTTATAAAGGACGTTTTGGCCTACTATAACATGCTGGTCAGAATAGTTGGTATATATGTATGGGTAATGGGTTTGTTTCAAATTTTACTTATCTTAGCAGTGGTGTTATCCTGCGTAAATTGCTCTCTTATGCCCAGTTCCTATATTTGAAAAACGATCCGTTCTAGGTACGAATAGTAGTATATTATACGGGGCGTAAGCTAAAATCGTTCCCATAAAAAATAAATTGAGGATCGGTATTTACGACTCGTAGTCGGTTGTAGAAAATTTTTACACGATGACGATTCGTTAAATATAGGAACCGGGCATTAGTCGCACCTTACGACACCCCCGGGATGAATAGATATTTTTAAGCAGTAGGTACCCTTTGTTTATTATTGTTTGTTTAAAGTTTGGTTGAAAAATGAACCGAACTTTATAGATTTTAGAGCATAAATTGATTTTATTTGTATGCTTCAAGTGCACCAACCCTAAATAAATTTGGGAAATGGGTAGGAAGATGATGAAGCTTCAAGATATTCCAGTGACTTGCATTTGTTAACATTTATTTAGTGTGACAAATTTTGTTTTGTTAATAAATAGAAACTGACTTCCTATTGACACTTTGTCAATGAGAAATGGGTACTAAAATTAATTGTTAGGCTCGTGACTGACTTATTGAACATTATTGTAAATCTCATCTGTTTTATATTGATTTCCAAATAAAAAAATACTATAATTAGGACACTATACCTTTCTTTTAATTGAAGAAATGAGAAAACTCTTCGGATCTCAGACTCCTAGGAGATGCAGGAGCTAGAGTCCTCTGGGAAGAGCCCGGACCATGTTATTTCATGTCATCATGTCTCTAGGATTGACTAATAATATGATTAGTATTCTTGTTAATTTCACTAATTTGAATATTTAAGCTTGCATAGCTTCAATCCTTATTCAGAAAACAGTACTGAATGTGGAGTTTTAGCCCACAAACACTTAATAGCAGTACTGCGATCCAACCATTACCTATACTACCTCCAGTTCAGTGCCCTTATATTTAAAACGCCGCCTATTTTAACAAATCTATTAAGCGGTATGATATCTAACAAAATATTTATTTAATGTATGTATTAAGATATCAGACGATACTTGTATAACTAGGGATATAGATAAACATAATCTTGGTCGTGTGCTCATAGAGGATTTACATTATGTCGAATGTCTGTCACCGGCCTTACATTTCGATATGCTCTTGAACTTTAATTGTATTTAGGTACCAATTGGTTGAATGTATTTGATATGGAATACAATTTATCATGATCTTTTTGATGTGTTCCAAATATTTGATGTTAAGGACACCTACTCGTTATGTAACTTGAATAACTATCCAGTGAATGTAACGTAGTGTGTGATGAATGTAAAATAAGTGAAGAAATCAGTATGGTTCTACTACACTATAGGTAGTACAGCTAAGATGATTTTAGTGCAAACGAGCTGGTGCTATCCTCTCACCGAAGACCAACCCAAAGTTACAGCATTCGGGCTGTCGTGTTTCGTTGAGAAGTGTGAGAACGGAGGCCCAATGATCAGAAGCGTCTCAATAGGCTGCCACACTGCATTGTGGTATTGTCTGCATTTGCAATGAGTGTGGTGATCGCTACTCTTGGATTTTGCTCATGATTTCTATCAGGCCGAGAGAGTCACTTCATAAGGATAAGAAATGAAATGAAAATAGAATAGAAACGTCATCAATTTAGTTAAATTATGTTAATCGGTGTTATTCTGTTGATGTCATTATCAAGAACAAGCGAAGAATTAGAAGTGTTACAAAAGTTGACAACCTCCCCACTTCTCTTATTTATGAAGTGAGGACACAACACGATATAGTGCACGATATAGGATAGAGCGCAACACGAGCCACTTTAATATAGGAATTTTGAAATTAGTAGACCTAATAAATTCAACTCCTATTTCTGAGCAATTCTGTTTTATTAAAGAAATAGATTATAATTTTTGATAACCTTTTAGAAGCACAATTACTACTAGTTGTCTTATGGACTCTCAAGAGAACTATCATGTTGTCATCATTATCATAAACAGTCTCCAGCAGTTAACGGCTGAATTTAGAAAAGAGATCTTTACAGATGAGGTTGTACATTTACGTTTTGTTCTTGTGTTTGATAGTTTAGTTGTAGAAGTTTGATACCATTTTACCCGTTATTTTTACTTTCTGCTTTCTTCTGTCTATAAACGTAAAAAAACAGTCATTCTAAATGCGTTAAGTGAATCAGTTTAATAATAAATAAATAAATATTTCGGACATCTTACACACAACGCCATCTAGTCCCAAGCTAAGTGTAGCTTGTGTTATGGATACTAGATTACTGATATAATTACATATATACTTTTTTTTTGGTTTATACTTACATAGAAAACACCCAAACTCCGAAACAAATATTTGAAGATCATACAAACATTTGGTCCGACCCGGGAATCCAACCCGAGACCTCAAGAACAGCAGTTGCATACGCTACCACTGCGCCACAGAGGCAGTTAAATAAAAATTCTCAAAAGTACTTTAAGGGGCCCGTGACAGCGCCATAACTTGTTCCTCTGGTTTAAATGACCGCCAAAAACTCAAGTAGTTTTTTCAATCAATATATTTGTTACCCGTTTGATATTATCTAATATAACCTTACCAAGCACTCTTATTCGTTCATGATGATCTTGGTAATAATAATAGTAGGAATTTTCACAGGCATTATCAACACATCCAGACATTTTAGACGTACCTAACCAATTCTATGTATTTAACCGACTTCAAAAAAAGAGGAGGTTCTCAATTCGACAGTTTTATTACTTTTATGTTTGTTACCTCATAACTTACGACTGGGTGAACCGATTTTTATGATTGTTTTTTTATTTGAAAGCTGGTGCTTCCCGTGTGGTCACATTTCAATATGGTCCAGTATTTGAAGTCGGTTTTTTTGTTGTTAAAATTTGTCATTATTTATTAATAAATATTGAAAAGGTGTCATATGAAGACCCAAAAAGTTTTTTGTTCAATCGCTAGAGGTCCAGGAAAGATCAAAAGCCAATATCATCGTGAAAGTGTAAATGCCAAAACACCACTTTACTGTCAGATAATTAAAGATGTCGGTTTCACAAGTCTTGTATAGAAAAAAAAAGATATGTCACATAAACATTTATATACATCAACTTGTTATATGGTAGATATATTATTTGAAACTTTATCAGAAGCTAGTAAAACTGGTCCCAATGAGACTATAGCATTTATTCGGGTTATACCACTGTTTATATTCAAAGGCTCATAGGTATTTTATTTTTGCAGTTTATGCCAAGGCTGAATATTTATTTATTTATGATAGTAATATTTTTCAACTGAAGAAAGTCCTATAGCGCCTGACGAAAGTAAACGGCACTTTGTTTACGATGTATAGATTCATTTTCAGCATTTTGCATTTGTTATCATTTTGAAAACAACCTACTTATTGAATTGTAATAATAGATTACTTAAAAAGGCATTACAAAACTAGGAGGTACAATTGGCGGCCTTATCGCACAAAGGCAATCTCTTCCAGGCAACCATGGAACATGTACATATTTTTACCCTTGAAAGTGTTAGTTTAATAACCATGCTTTGGAATAATGAATTTCCCGAACTATATGATAAAAACCATATTTCTTTCAAACACGAATGAATAAAAACGTATAAGGGTGTTATCAGAAATAATGACTGCAAAAATATTATCATCAGTTTTTATAATAATGTACTTGACGTAGAATTTTAGTCGGTATTATAGTAAATTAATGTATTTTGGAAATCCCAAACGTTGACTGCATTGAGTACTTTGACCGCTGCTTCAGAGGTTTAACCGAAATATATTTTTAGATTATCTTGATAAAAACAAATTATACGTGTAAGAACAACTGTGTAAAAACGAGAGCTAAGTAAAAAAATTAAGATTTGCTTGCTAACAAGTTATGTGATAATGACTTAACTAGTTTGCTATTATTTGCTTTACTTAAATTATATTTCGCTCCAGATTTAACTATTACCAAAATAACGTAAGAAAATATAACCGCATAGAAAAAGAAAAAAACTAGAATTTTATTTGCCATCTGTACCGATATTTACAACGAACCAAAAAAAACATTGTCTATGAACGTATATTTACGCAAGAAATTATCTATTAGTCTATGGTTCCACTTCAGGAGTACGTTTAGCTACACCATTAACGAAATGTAGTTTGAAGTGCTATTAAAAGCATCTCTTATCTCAAGCTTTCGTGTTACGGTTACGATAGATAATGGCGAATGGACTACTTTTTAAGTTGAAATAGTTCTAGTGAAATAACTCATTCACAGTTTAGCATAGTTCAGTAAAAATGTAATAACTTTAAGTATTGTTTCGAAAATTTATTTTTTTAAACAAAAGCTAACAAAAAACAACTCATGAAAGCAAAAAGGAGAGTAGGTATAAGTGCTACTAATAAAAAAATATTTTAGACTTCATTGCCAGTACATATGTATGTGTCTACTTTCTAATCTCATCACAAAATTCGATAAGTAGAATAGAATTGAATATACCTGCCACTTATTAGCATTCGATTTCCTCAATTACTATTTACAGGAAATTATAACCCGTAGCAGGTTAATTTAAAAAATACATTTTGCAACATACTTTCAACTGGTACCATTACTTTGGACTGTGAAATTACAGAAATAATCATTGATTTATAGGTATGTTTCTATCTTTAAATGTAGTGGTGGAATGTGGGTGCCTAATACCTAGGAATAGGCACCTCCTCTGCCTATTCCTTTAGCGGATGTAGGCGTGAGTGTATGAGTATGTCTGTGGTGATTTCTTTTTTTTTGTAATGTTTTTATTATTTAAAAAATATAACTTTAATAAACTCAGCAAAACCCTAATTAAAATTTACGATTTTTACTTGTACCGTCAGGACATTTCAAAAATAAAACCTTAACACTTCAAATTTATATTCCCTAAAATTATTTCTTTCTTCAATAGCAAGTATGATTACAGATGTAGAAGCCGGTGTGATCATTGTTACCGCGGAAACCACTGAAGTCACAACGACCGTGCCGGCCCCTGCACGACACAAGGGCATCCCTGCTGGTAAGCGCCATGCATGGCATGAGGAGCTTACACTAAATAGCACTTTATCGTATGGCGTCACTTTCACAAATAACCAATTAGAGGGGTTACGCACTACGCCTGAGCCGAATCTGTGAAACACAGAAATCGTAATAATAAGACACTAAAAGTATCATAGACACATAACCTTGTGAAACATCAGTATTCACAAGATGTTTACAATGTGACAATGAGCAAATGTGTTATATCAATTAGTCTTAAAACAATTCATAATTATAATCGGGCATGCATTAATCATGAATTTAGTTTTTTTTTTCTTTTAAATAAATAATATTTACAGTTATTCATAAAATTTTGACTCTTGAATTGGACTCCTTGAATACATGCAATATTTAATCATTTATTTTCACCAAAATGTCAATTAAAAACAAAACTCTTTCAAATGAAATAATGTGGTGATGAACATTACTCGTCTAGACCTATGTCACTTCTACTGTCTTATTATTACAATTTCTGTGTTTCACAGAATCAAATCCGGTTGATAGGCGCAGTGCGTACCAGCTCTCACTCTTGTTCTTGTAACGTTTTGGTAGTTATTTATTGGTGTACAAATACCCAGTGTAAAGACGAACATGGGTTATCATTTATTCATTTTTCAGGATTGTCTCGTATTTAAACAATGCATTAAAAGCATTGCAAATACATGTCGATTTTCATGTTTAATAAGGGTTAGTAAGTTTATAAGATTGTCTAAAAATTATTGTTAAATGTTTATGATATATCAAAACCCCCTTCCAGTGACGAAGGAGTTCGGTTTGACATGGTAAAATTAAAAAAATTGGTGGTGTATGTGGGATTGTTTTTAGTAAGTGGAACTAAAGATGGGAACCCGGTCGCCGGATGGACTGACGACCTGGGAATCATAGTTGAAGTACACTGCATGCCGTAATGAGGCCTGTGGCGCTCGTGTTAAAGACCCTATGTTGAGCTGTGGACTGTAAGAGGCTGATTGGTTGATACTATAAAGGAATATCTTTTTCTTAATAGTTGATTTGTTATGTACATAGATAATAAAAAAATCCCTTTGAGCTTCTATGGATCATTCGTTATTAGAGCAAATATTTCTGTTTAAATTGGTATTAAACGGCTTTAATCAACGATATTAATACTAGGTTCTGATTTGAAAACCGGCCTCAGAAGCACTACTCTTGAGATACATGGACGTAGTGATTGCAGGTCACGTCATGTCCTTTTGTTTATCAGAATAAATTGTATTTGCAGTTTAATAAAAAAGTTATAGAAATTAATAATTGAAATACTACATATTTGACTTTACTTATTCTTCCGTAAGATATTTAGGTAGGTAGTAAGTTATTCGACATTTTGAATTTAAATTTATATATTCGGATGTTTTCGTCATGAGAATTTCCCAAACAAACAATAAATGAATTATATTATGCATATATAATATATATTGTATTCATATTTAGTATTGTTGTTTCCTCATAGAATATTGTTCCTATAGGTAAATGGCAGTGGTACGAATGATTTGAATTACATCGTTTATATTCTAGGTTTCTGAGAATTAGTATTACTTAGTCCTATAGCTTAACTGGGTGGTGCTCTTAAAATCGCTTACGTAGAACAAATACATGAAACAGATTATTACACCTTATTTTTCCCAAGATGTAAATCAGCCCTGTCTATCACTGAAAATATGCAAAATTGGTTTAGTGGTTTAGGCAAGAAATCGCACAGGCTGTTTGGCAGAAAGTTTTCGAAGACGCTCATTCTAAATTTTTAATTGGCTTACGAGCAGACGTATCACCTGATGGTAAGCGATTATCGCCGCCCATGGACACCCGCAACACCAACGGCGTCACAAGTGCGTTGCCGACCTTTGGGGGATGGGAAAGGGGATGGGGGGAGGGGTTGGGGTATGGGCCTCCGGTATCCTCACTCACTCGGTGAAACACAGCGCAAAGGCTATTTCACACCGGTTTTCTGTGAGGCCGTGGTATCACTCCGGTCGAGCCGACCCATTCATGCCGAAGCATAGCTCTCCCACGGTACCAACCGGTTTTTGGACCAAATAGTTGATTTTGCTTTTAACCCAGTGATATATTTATTTTGAGATAGATTATATATTAGTTTGGCTATTTTCGCTAGAGAGCAATGTCGTTAAAGTTCCTCGGAGTGGTCGATGTAATTCTAACGTCTTGTATTCTTATTTACATAACTGCGTCAATTATTTACGTTAAGTAAATAGCGTTTGTTACAACTTACCTGTTTACAAAACATGAATAAGTACAAATTAATGTGCTGATTTATACTAAAGCTATGCGCCGACGGCATGCGCTCGTGCATTTAAAACAATGATATCACTGGGAAAACGCGATACGTATCACATAATGTTATTAAAATAAAGACGTACCGCCTCACATTACAATTTTAGTTCCGTCGTAACTACATATAACAGTGAGCGAGGCAAAAGCCTTTATAATTTTTAAATTTCGAATATATATATGAAAATATATATTCTCTCCTCAAGTTGCCTTAGCGTGATGCCCTGACACACGATATTACTATACAGATACTCTGGCTATATCTTCGTAGGTCTTTTTCTTTGAGTATTGAGGTATATATATGAAGAATAAGTTGATACTCGAGCCAAAAGACATTCGTCCATTGTCAAACGTTGAGTAATCACAATTTTTTCTGAGCACTACACTTCCTCTTTAGGCAATATAATGAGCTCTAAAAGTTCATATATTTCGAGCCTTAGCATGAGACGAGACTCCTTAAGTTTCTTCTTGCCGCTTTTTCAACGGTCTACGAACTGTCGCGTAAAGTAAAGGACATCGAAACCTCTCCTCGCCCGTAGTCATTTTAACAGGCAACGTATTATATTGTTCTAGTAAATGATAAAAATGTTTTACACGAAATCATTAATTGTAAATCCTCATAGCTGATGATAACATTGATTGATAAATCTCACAAATATGTTGTCCAGTGATCATGGTGATAATATAAATATTGATTTGAAAGAATCGAATAAACGTTTGAAATAATTTTGATGGTACTATCAACCGCCTATAACAGTCCACTGCTCCTTGGAAGGAGGTTTTGGCCTTCTATACTACGCTGGTCAGACGTGGAATAGAAGGCTTTAAGTTTTCCTTCTCTTTGCACCCTTAGTGGCCTCTATCACGCTGAATGTAAGAAGGATGTGCGAGATAATATGTAATTTATAAGACTATTCAGCAAAAGGCCGAAGTCTGGAGGCCAATTCTTGTGATGGAAATTCTGTCAGTATTCGTTCCGGTCAATTTTGATCTCGTAACTGTAATTATACATATTTTCATTGTAAAATAGTCTAGATAGCACTACATCCGGTGCAATTTACGTTTAACATGAAATATAGTGTAATGTTACCTATTTATATTTGAAAACCGTACAAAATCTTAGATTTTATTCATGGCCTGGACAACTGTTTTAAACAAAAAAGGATACTGGAACGCAGGATCAAAAAATCACATGACAATGTGTTTCATATCAATTCTATTTTTAAATATCTAACGAACTTAATACTTTAATCGACGTCGAAGAAGTCAATCTTTATAAATAGACAAGCAAATTGTCGGATCACATTTATCCCACGCGACAATCCACTCAATTTAGTTATACTGGCACATGTTTGTTAACTAAATTTAGTTTGCCACATCCTGTGAGGAGTATAGACCACCACATACGGGATTGCGATTGTTTCCTGGGTGAAGAATACTGAACTATTATTTAACACTTAATTAAATTAAAATAATTTCTTATTCAATTTCATTTCTATTAATATAGGGTGTAATCTTCGGGGTGGGATAACGCAAATAAACTGATACTGTTGTACATATTACTTACGTTATCAAATACATGTTAGGACATGTAAGATGTGAATCTATATACATGATAGATAAAGATTTACAATGTTTAGCTAAAGATACACCATTTCCATTGATAATTATGTACAGTATTTTATGATTTATCATTGAAAAACTAATAGTAATATAACACATTTATTTATAGTTCTATTTTAGTGAAATTTATCATTTATTTTTCAATGACCCGATAGATAGAACTTATTTAAAGCCTATTTATATACATCCAGTTCATTCAACATTGTTTACAACTCAATCGGTTGGTGGAGCTTATATAAAAGTAAGTTGTAAGTAAGGTTGGAGCTATAGCTAAATAAAATCTTATAAAAACAAAGTTTCTACTCTTGCGGGTTGATCAAACTTTGATTTTATTACCTTTTTCGACGGTATTTATAATAAAACTTCGATGAAGTTATTACTCAAAGAGTTCGAATCGCAGTTTTTCCTACAAAAAAAACAATTGCGATTTAAAAATCGAACACTGGCTTGTGTTAAAAAAAAACAACAAATGGGTAAAAACTCAGTGTTGAAGCTATGCGTGGATTATCGTTTCGTCACAGTATTTGGCGCAAGTCAATGTGACAGGCATTTCTAAAGGTTACTCTGATAGCAGCCGGTCGTTAAGACCGTTGTGTTAGATCGGCTATTTTTAGTTTAATCCGGTCACATAAGAACAGTTGATGTTAGATCTTTAACTACTTATTGATCGTTTCCGATACTTTATTACACATTCGACAAATATACGTATTCTGTTTTTGGGACTATTAACTATTATCTATACTAAAATTATAAAGCTGAACAGTTTGTTTGTTTGAACGCACTTATCTCAGGAACCGCTGGTCCGATATGAAAAATTGTTTCAGTGTTCGATAGTCCATTTATCGGGGAAGACTATAGGCTATACATCATCATGCTAATACTAATAGGATCGGAGCAACAACGAATAATGTTTAAAAAACGGGGGAAAATTTTCACGCTACGGGCAATAGGAGACGCAAATGATGTTGCGTGGGTCAGCTAATAAGTTAATAATTTCAAAAGACACCTTAAGAGCAAATGGTTAATTATAAAAGTCCTAAATTAAAATTGCGATTAAAGTACATCTGCTCGCTACCAAGATTAATGACATCATATAATACGTACAGTTAGTTTTTGGTAATTGAAGGCATATGTTTTTTATGAGTAAAACATTTTAAACCGTGGGAGAGCCACGCTTTGGCATGCATGGGCCGGCTCGACCGGAGTGATACCACGGCCTCACAGAAAACCGGTGTGAAACAGCGCCTGCGCTGTATTTCACCGAGTGAGTGAGGATATCGGAGGCCTTACCCCAACCCCTTCCCCTATCCCCTTTCCCCCATCTCCTGCCTCGTCCCCTAAAGGCCGGCAACGCACTTGTAACGGCTCTGGTGTTGCAGGTGTCCATGGGCTGCGGTAATCACTTACCATCAGGCGATACGTGTGCTCGTTTGCCACCTACACCATAAAAAACACGTATTAGTCACCTTTGCTTGCAAAAAGTTTGTGTTTCTATGGTTTTATTCAATCTCTAACATTGAAAACTAGTTTTTGTTACTATCTACAGCGTGAGAATTATTTGTGTTATACAAATTAGCTGATATAGAAATTTTGAAAGTTTGCTAGGAGAAATAATTAATCTACGTATTAATTACGACCAAGACCGTACATAAACGCCTTAATCTTTTCGAGTTTTTGAAACCTGGGTTGCAATGGTTTGATGAGCTTATTACATGTATATTTAGGTATAACACAATGACTCTTTAAGTCAAATCATTCAATAAGCGTTCATAATAAGTAAAACTGGATTATATTATTTTTATAAAGGGTACTTACAAAAGGGCTGTTATTTAAACTAGTTAAAAACTCCCATTTAACGCTCCTTCACTACTTTTAAAATTAGATTGTTACAACGAAACTTTTTAATACGTATTAATCATAGAAACGAAATCAGCTTCCATTGACAATATTTGACAATAGGATAATTGAGTGTGTCGGGGTTCTAGAGATTTTCTTTTGAGGGTGCACCTGATTTCCCGACTTCTAGTATCCGAGACAGTGTGCGGTTTTTAGTCGGTTCGAGTCCGACATAACTACCTGTGGTTTACGAGGGGATTTCCGCACAAAAAAAGGTAGTGGACTGTATCGTAAAAAATATCTAAGTCGTGCTTAAAAGGAATATTACAAAACATTTCGGCAGCTTTTCATTTCTAATATAAATTATATTCAAATAAACATTGTAATATATAGCTCAATTGAGTGGTCTAAAACAGTGACGTCACAACGCTGTATTTAGTACAATATATAATTACACCGTTGCTAATTCGATTTACAAAAGTCCTGCTACACATGTCAGGTTGTTATCTTCGCTAAGTACTACCGCTTGAATTGATACACAACAGAACATAAAAAGTAGGTCAATGCCCCGACTACCTCAAAAAGTGCGTAGGAGTTTATTGCTTGGTTATTTTCAAACACAACATTATGTTTAGTTTATGAAAGTTTACGTGCGTTTGATATGCGTTTAGTTAGTGTCTATGGACAATGTAAACTGAATAATAGCAATCCCCATTTCTTTTCACGTCTGGAACAGTCTATTTGTTAGAACCCATTATTTCTCACACTTAATGTTCCTGAAGTTCAAACAAAAGTTTTGAAGCCCATCGATAAGCTGTAGTATAAGTAAACTAGGCTCTCGTTAATTTTGTAGCAGAGTATTTATTCTATAAAGTCAAAATCACATATATTTTCAATCAATAAGTATTTCAGTACTATACAGCGCGCATTAATTTGTTAAGGTTCAATGTAGGTATTTTTAAAACTAACCAGAATAGTCAAGCGACGTTGCCGCCATCCCACAGTTACCTTTAACGATTTACACACAACCCTGAGTTCCTGAAACTAATCTTTAGTCGATAAGGGTAAAAACCCATACGTGAACCAGAAAGTTGAGTGTCAATCTGTACATAATGTTTATAATTTTTTATTATTCTTAATTTTAGTGCCGGGACTGAGATACTGTTCTGTGTTTATTTTCACACAGTACGCAACAATGAGCTCTTTATTGTTTCACACATCATTATAAATACACACACTAAAATGCGAAGAATTTATATTTATATATTAGTAAACGCGCTATCAAGTGACATAATTATGTTTACATAGCGAAGTGTAGTTTAATTCGTATTGTGGCAATGACATATCACAGTTGGAATGATAATATCAACGTACAACTTCTACGACTACCACTAAATACAGTTCAGTCGCCAGTAGCTAGAAATCCATGTGTGCCATCGCTTGTCCTTGTGAGTCAAATAATGTTACTGTACTGGAAAGTCCACTGCCAAGTGCCAAGAGCTATCGAGCCGCGAGATCGAACAGAAACAAAAATAGCTCTGCAGACGCCAAAATAATTTGATATACTATATTAAACTTTACAACAATGCGAATTGAGTCTTATTTCAACTTTAATTTTGATTACAAGATTAAAAAAATAATCCGTGGCTATATTTCGCTCCGCTTCTTTTTGTATTCTTAGAATGAATTTGCAAGACAGCGCACGAGACGCATGTTTTTTGAGGAAAATTTAAAAGAAACTAATTCCCTTCTAGTATTAAAAAGAAATAGAAACATAAAAAATAAACGTTTAACATTATAGGTTCTATGACTAACAGTGTGGACTAATTAGACTGTGGACTTAGGTAAATGTTTTTGTAGGCGATGCTGCACGAGCACGACTTCAAACGAAGACTCTGTCGGCACTTTAATATTAGAGGCCTCATTCATTTGTGTGCAGTTCTTTAAAATAATAGTCCTTATGCCTAAATTACTTATTATTATTATTATGTACATCTTAGTTAAAATAAGAACCACATTTTTGTAAAAACCATTTACAAAAAGAAAATGTTCTGCCAAGATATCAACATTTAATAGTTTTACTAATTACGTTCTCTTTTTAAACAACGATATTTTTTTATTAAAAGCAGTACGTTATCTATGGTCAACCAAAATTAAATAAAAAAACCAACTGTGTCATGTGCATTTGCAGTGTACAGGAAGCTTCTAATACAAACCTCAGTAATTTGTCATTGTTTTAGTTTTTTAGATGTTCTTTGTTCGTTCGAAATCCAACTCGGCATCGTAATAATATGGTAATGAGAGGGTCAACGGCTGTTATTTGCTTCTCAAATGTTTCATTGTTATAGAAATTGTGATCTTAAACTATTTTTATCTAATTTAGTTTGTATACGACTAATGATGTTTCGTCTACCAGGTGTTACGTAAAATTAATGCATTTCTATTTTAAGAAATAATTATTACTTACTGTAGTCGCTCAAACTTCTCGAGATTTCTCGTCTATGTCATCGAGTGTTTATGCCAATTAAGTAGGTAATTGCCATTCAACCCATGTAGACTGTTACGAAAAATAAGAAGGTAAAAAATAGAGGTTTGCTTGTGAGTTACTAAACATATTTTCGTTTGTGGTGTCTTTTAGCAAAGGATTAAATTAAACAAGTAAAGCTTGGGAAGAGTTCAGTGATAACGATCAAGTGACATTAATTAGGTCAGTTTCAGAGATTTTTGACGTTTCGTAACCACTCTATTATGTTTATACGAAGAAAATGAATTTTGAATTTGGAAAACTATATTGAAAATAAAAATTGGCACAATCCATAAAGTAATTTTTAAAAAAAAAAAACAAAACTTAAAGTATCGGATGAGCCATAAGCAGCTTCACAAAATTTTAAACATATAAATAAACAATGAAGCCTCCACATGTAAAGCTTAAACCTTTTTGGAAAGAATTACCAGTAAAAAGAATTTGAGTAACTATAGGTTATTCCGGAATTTAAGTTTTTTTTTAGATTTACCATATTTAGGAACAAAGCTAATGTGTTAGGCGACTATTTAAAGATGACTACCTATATAAATGCAACAGGCTCTTACGCAAGCAATATCATAATTTAATAACATGACAAAACACAAGCATTCCTCTCGTACACAGCGTATCAGTCAATTTATGAGATGTAATGAGCGTTTGACATGATAATAGCTCAATTTTCCCCGCTATATACAGTAAACAGTAGGATATAAGAGTTGGTATTCTGCGCGTGTCGTGTTTCTCTTGTATGCGCAGATGTATGGTGGACGCCGAATGTTTCATTATTATGGTGGTTGGTGTCAGTTATGAGAGGAAGCGGCGATATAAGCGAATGCTGTAGCGATTTTTACAAAACATACTTTGTAAACCTGTTCTTCACATGTGCTTATTGAAGCAACCCTTGTTTTTCAAGTTATTGTTATTCTTTACATTATTTGATTCGGTGAAATCATCGAGGAATTCATTTTAGAATTTGTTCTTTAAGTCTCGACTGCAATTATTTATAGGATTTTATAATTTCATCATCAGCCTATCGCAGTCCACTGCTGGACATAGGCCTCTCCAATTTCACGCCACTTAGTTCGATCCTCGGCTTCTCGCTTCCAGTGCCTGCCAGCTATCTTGCGCAAATCATCACTCCACCTGGCCTATGGACGTCCTACACTACGTTTGCCGAGACGCGGTCTCCACTCAAGAACTCGTTTACCCCAACGGTTATCGGTTCTGCGGCAAATATGACCAGCCAATGCCACTTCAGCTTGCTAATCCTGTGGGCTATGTCGATGACCTTGGTTCTCTGCCGGATCACCTCGTTTCTAATACGGTCCCTTAGAGAAACGCCGAGCATAGCCCTTTCCATAGCACGCTGAGCGACTTTGAATTTATGGACCAGCCGTACCGTAAGTGTCCACGTTTCGGCTCCGTATGTCATTACGGGTAGGACGCACTCAAGCACGAAGATGAGAAGACCCGACGAAGCTTCCCAAATGCTGCCCAACCCAGTCGGATTCTCCTGTTCACCTCGTCCTCAAAGTTGTTTCTCCCTATCTGCAAAGCCTGCCCGAGGTACACGTATTTTTGAACAACTTCGAGAACGGCACCGTGTACCGCAACCGGTTCCGGTAGTTCATGTTCATTGAACATGGCCTTGCTCTTGTCCAAGTTCATCCGTAGGCTGATGCGTACAGAAGAGTCAGCGAGGTCGTTCAGCATCTGTTGTAGGTCGTGCAGCGTCTCTGCCATGATGACGACGTCGTCTGCAAATCAAATGTTAAACACACATTTATAATTTCAATAGCCTTTTAACAGGATTTTTTAAACTACTTCGAACAGAGTTCCGATACTGTATTTAACGCCTGAAATACGATAGTTTTGTGAATATTACACGAAACTTGCGCACCAAACGCGCATTGTTTGAAAGAATGTTTCTGCTTCTTTAACCGACTTCATTACTTACAAGATTTCTACACAACTCAAAAATTGCTTGGTAGAGAATGCCCAGGGCATTGATTCCGTTGATGTACTGTGAAAGACTACTTGAGGGTGGATTGTAGCTATTATATTTGTATAGAAATGTTAAACACACACACACACTTTTCATTTCTTTTTGCGTTATGATACTTTTTTTTTTAATTATGTGTTATCCAGAAGTGGACTGCGATAGACTGATGATGATGTGTTTTTGAATTAATATTGTCAAACACCATGTAACTCCAAATCTAAAAGCTCAACCTATATAATGGGGGATGGCGTCGGTGTCTGTCACACAGTTTCTTATTAGCTCAGACACCGTCGTTTCACTCTATTTCCGTTTGTGAATTATCAAAAATTATTGTTACCACATATAAGATTAGGTATGAGCTGTTTGAGTAAATAAATATATTATTATTTTCAGTGCACAAAATGCTAAATAGATAAATGAAATGTAACAATCATTCCAGTCGCTCACAACTTGAACCCCACGCCACTCTCAAGGCTGCACACGGCACTACTTCGTTTGACATGCGCTATTCGCTACCACTGCCAACCGTGAAGGTTTAGGTTACTACAACCTGCTACCAATAATCCTCCGATGTCACTATAACAAGGCATCGTTTCCTGTGCTATTTATAGTTTTATGTGAGTAGCTAACTCGTTACTAATAGGAAGGTAGTTAAAACCTTAATTAATATTTATTATATACAAATACAAGCTGACTCACACAACCTCGTTTGCGTCTTATATTGCCCGTAGCGTGAAAATTTCCCCCGTTTTTGAAACATTCTTTATTGGTGCTCCGCTCCTATTAGTAGTAGCGTGAGAATATATAGCTTATAGCCTTCCTCGATAAATGGACTATCCAACACTGAAATAATTTTTCAAATCGGAGCAGCAGTTCCTGAGATTAGCGCGTTCAAACAAACAAACAAACTCTTCAGCTTTATTATTAGTGTAGATATAACACTCATGTCACGATGAATTCCAAAACTTGTATATACTATTAGTAATATTTTACATCTTTATGAGTGGCTTTGCTCGACTGGTTACACTCGCTATACTTACTATACTAAAAGTTATAGCAAATGTTAATCCGATTAGTACTTCCATACAGCGCGATAAACTACAAACAAAAAAGCAGTATTGTAAAAAAAGTCTTAAATTTTATACTGGGTACAGTACCACAGTTAGATTAGATAAGATTATTTATTAAATAATCGATATTATTTAAATTAATATGTACATGTCATACTTACAATGCAACAAACGCAATCTTTATTACATAAATGTTTAATCTACAAATTGCAATGGTTATCGAAAAGGTAGGCCGCACGCGCTCCGTTCATTGTCACGGTCGAGATGGTTCTACTAGTTCACTTTTATTTGTTATAAATAGCTTTATTGGCATAAAAACTATGTTTAAAAATATTCTCCTTCGAAAAAATGAAGGCTTTGTTTTAGTACACTAAGAAAATTGGCGGGAAAACGTGTTTTGGTTAAGAAAGTTGAAACTAACTTGTAAGTTGATGTTGCTTTTCAACTGCTACGAGTTAGGCTCTCTTTCGTAATGCGAAATATCACAAAAAAGCTAAAAGAATAGAGAGAGATCTAAAGATGACGAAACTTAGGCTAAGAAAGCAATCTTAAGGATGTATATTTATTTCGAAGAGAGACTTATATTTTGATCGTAAAGTTAGCATGTAAAAGAAAGTCTAATAACTTAAAAAAGGTGTGTGTGGGCTCACACACCATAAAAGTGAAACTTCCGTAAATCGACAAAATAATGTGATTGACATTTGCTCTCTCGCTCTGGGTCACTAATTACAGGCGACTTTTTGTATTTGTGTCTCTTACCTGTCGGTTTTTCCGTTGTCCGGTTTGAAATCACAACGATTCTAAAGAAGTTTCACTTCAAAAAACAATTTTTAAAGTTGTTAGACTTACTAAACCTTCTTTAAATGAACCTTCGGTCCATTCAAATTTGGCTGAGTGCCCATTCAAGAATACTTGAAAATATTCATTAATCAAATAACCTCTCAATAAATATGAATTTCCTTCCTCTTATTCATATCTTATAAGAATTACTTTTCCTTTACTGTACTTCCTTAGGTTAAGATGATATCTAATCCGCAAGCTAACATATTTAGCATGTGTATGTTGTTCTTGTTTATCATAAGGGAAAGTTTAATGTTCAAATTTCTTTTTTAAGCAACATTGGCACTAACATAACATGGGTATACCAACAACAAGCCGTACGATATTTTTATAGACTGTTACATCCATAAATCATTTACTTGAAATAGAGCTTGTTTAAATAAAATTAATCTAATTGGTGTAAAGGAATTTCTTAAATTCAGAACGTACCAGTCAATTCTATTTGATACCAATTTAAACTCAATATACTTTAACATGCGGCTAATTTGCTTCAATTGACAGTCACCTGACATTTAATTTGACAAGTTAGCGTGTTCCCGCCACTGTCATTGTCAGGGCCGGCCATATTTTCTTCACGTTTGCATATTCAATTACAGCGTCTATTTCAGCAGCATGACGGAAATTTTCACAATATTTTATTGATTTACAGACTGTGCTAATTAATTGAGATTTATTTTAAAAATTATTTGTACATGAACTTGTGACATAATATTTTTTTAGTGGAAAAATGATTATTATGTTTCATAAAAACAAAATCAAGATACATTTCCTTCATATGTTAAAAAAAAATTCAAAATCGATTCCGTAATGTCTATGTAATTTATACTATAAAGCATCGTGTTAAAATTTAAAGATAAGTGCATTTATAATCAATTTGGCAAAACCTATTTATAGTTAATGAATGTAAGTTGCAGCCACAGATTCTAAAAACTTGAACTTGTTTCACTGACCAAATAATTTATAAAAACTCTTAAATAATGCTCTGAATCCAACTATATAGCCCATTCTACAATGTCAGATTTATCTGCAGTATAAGTCAGACAATGGTACAGGAGATGCAGTTTTTACGTGGCCGATACAGTAACTACGACACATTTAAAGGCCATAGACGCAACATGACTCTGCAACTCAGTTATTTATTTTACAATTGTGTGGATTTAAATAAAACAATATAAGATCACGTGACTTTACGTATAACATAATGATACAGTTACATTATTGAATTTTTTTTGCAACATTGTCCTTGTAGCGGATTTGAGCTTATCGAGTTATATTAACTTGATTTCGGTAATTCAATTTTGATGTAAGACTGCAAAATCATAGAGTTCGTCAGTCGTAACCATATATTTTGCTATAGATATTATGCTTCATACAATTTTATTCATCCAAAGGAACTTTAAAAGCAATACTAGCAAAATGTGTAACTATATTACTATATTTAATATAGAGCATATTGGATTGGACTTGTGTACAAAAACTCACTAGCTTACCAATGCCTAATATAGATAAATAAGATAAAAGAACTGACTTGTATGGCGATCTCAAAGAAGTTAATTAAACCCTGCGGCACCTTAGAAATCAGGTACTTTTACTACTGTTAACACCTCACTACTAGTTTAGCATTAGCTCTGTAATTTTATGTTCTAGAATTCTAGATAGCTAACGAGCAAATGGGTTACCTAATCATAAGTGCATCCTAATCCCATATTAAGGGAAGGGATTGACGTGCGCTCTGGTAACCTAATTCACTCCGTACAGTCGGTTCATATCTCTAACAGGTCAACATCGGTATCATAACAAAAACTTGAATGCATATGATATACCTTTCGAACGCGTTCACGAACGAGAGAATCGCAATGGATCTGTGTTACTGTCGTCGGGTAATCTCCACGAACGAGCGATAACTCATTCAGAAAATAGCGTCGCCATTCTAACGAATTCGTCGAGTATATTATAGAAATACATGGCACGACGATAATCCGTGGAAATAGCCCCTTTACAAGTAGGGATTGAGTAATTTGGCTCCTTCCCTACTTGTAAGTTTCTAGTATTTGAGAACCTCTGACCTTCAATTAAATAAAGATGGAGAGATATGTTTACAAACTTCAAATATAACGTTTACTACAAAATAAAACTGCTCAACTCGTCTTTAATGCTCCAAAACAAACCGGTTTCTTTAAAAGTAGCGAGATACAACTGAAAGATATTCGTGGAAACAATTCGCATCACGCTAGATAAACAGTTGCACATTACTTTATTTTTATTTCTCAGGGAACAAGGAACAAACTCGTTCTGTCTATAAATATAGTAGCAGGAAGTCGGTTGTATTGTGTTGTTCTCTCACACAATTAAGTCCGTCCATATACCTCGGTAAATGTAGGCTTACGTTATCAAAAAAAGTCCATAAACCGAATGATAACGTTCACCCTAATTTGCTACCATAATCATTAGTACAGATTGTAGGTACTCGTAGGTTGGCTAAATATTCTGCAATCGTGTCAAGATTACGTTCCAAATTTTTTTTTTCAAATAATTTAATTCTGATATCAGTAGGTAAAGTGGGTCACGATACGAATTGTCTTTACAAATATTGCAATTGAGTTAGTAAACACTTTTGTCACGGCTGTAGACGACGGCAGCAGAGCACGGCATGTTGAGGTTCGAGAGCCCTTATATAAATATTTTTATAGACATATATTATTTAGTTGATCATGTATTTAATTTATATAATACTGATTTTTCTTGTAAAAGATCCAGTACAGATAAAAAAAGTGCGTGCGTACAAAGTACACATTGAAGTGTGAAACGACAGTGAAACTTCTTTGGCAAACTAATTATTAATAAAAATAATTCAAGAGAATTATTAAAATACATTTATTTTATATTGTTTAAAAAATAATATACTAAAATCTCAAGTTATGAATATTAAAATAAAATTCGCCCTTTCTCACTCTCTCTCAATCGGTCTCAATCGCTCTCTCCCTCTGCTTCGACAAAAAAGCTGCACGTCTTCGCGACGCTAATATTTTTATTATTATTGCATTTCATACATAAAAAAAATACCCTCATGCGCCTAAAAAACAATTATAACTTATCTTTAAGGCTATAGGGAGGTAAGCGAGTAGACGGACTTTCTTATGCATATACCATAACATAGTCCGTCTACATGGGCACCTGTTACTTGTCAAAATGAGTTGCCAACCTATCTTGCTTCAGAGAATAAATAGTGGTAAGAGTAGAAGAGTAACGAAAACAGAAAACATTGAATTAGGTCCAATTACAGTATCATGCTTTTGATATTGCGGAATTTCATTCATATTCTTGACAGGTTATTTATAAAATCCCACCGTAACAGACGAACATTATAACATAATTGTTTTACGTTCCGCCGAGATTTAAATCACAATTATAAATTCTATTCTTAGATATTTGTTAGATAAATAATAAATTAATAGCTTTTAGAAAAAAAGGATTTCACACTAACGTTTAAATAGACACGAGTATTCCATTTTTTTTGCGGCAATTACAGTATTTTGATCGTACTCAATCATACCCAACACTATAATTTAGGCTATACAAATCACAAAAATTACAATCACATCAAAACGACTGCAAACATTAGACAGAACGGAAAACTACCAGTGCCCTACCTAATGATTCCTTCATCGAAGTTAAACAGTTACAGACCGAATTTTGAAGATACCTATGACTTAAAAATAGGTTAAACCATTTATTTTGGTAGACTTTAAACATTGTGCCTGTGTACAATAAGGCAGTATAATGATCGCGAAGTTTTGAAAAAATAATAAATGTCGTTTTATTATCTACAAGCTAAACACCGCGGTACGACAATAACCGCGGGCAACGCCGCGAGGTGAAGCTAGTATCTTTATTATTTGTAGTCTATGGTTATTCTGAGGTATAAGCTATATTATTGTAAAGTTTTATAAAAATCCTTGCAGTAGTTTTTGTGTGAAAGAGCAACAAACATACAGTGAGTAGTACATACTCACAAACTTTCGCGTTTATAATATTAGTAGGATTATAAATAATTCTCATGTCACGTTGTTGCTCCGAAACTATCTAAACCGATTTTCTCATTTTTTTCAAACGTGTGTTTTGCTGGCGTGCAAGATAAGATAGTTAACATCACTCTTAGATCAAGGGGAAGTCTAAGCGGGTTTTAGGTTTCAGCTAGTTGAACTTTAAACTAAAACCAATAGTCACATACAAAAACATATCCATAATGTCTTATAAAAACTTACGTTTCGTTTCATTCTTACTTCTTCACATAACAATATTATTCATTATCAATTTATTTTGCCACCGAAATTGAGATACATTGTATTACAGCTGTGGGAGTTAATATATTTTTGGCTTATATTTTTTGTTCTTAGATTAACAATAGCACAGATTGAAGGTTACAATTTTTTGTGAGCTTATAAAATCATTTGCCTACATACTACAATATAAATTAGTTCTAACATTTTAAATCGACTATTTACATTAACTGCTAATCGCATATAATTATAATAATGCAAAAATCGAACACATATGAGTAATCGATGCCGACATGATTAGTCACACGTTTCTATTGACTGATTTTAAATTATTATCAGAATCTTCTCATAATAAAATTTTCCAACGCTTTTGAAACTAGAACTCTAAACTTTCCATAAAATATAGAATGTTTTTGGCGGTAACCAAATATTTTGACAAGTGCTCGAGCTCGAGAAGAATCACGTCACTTGATGGTAAATGACCACCGGCGTCCTCAGACTCATTTTCAGTTAAAACAACTGTTATTCATTGAATTCTAGCTTTTGCTTGCGGCTCTGCCCGCTTTTATTTCGAATAACGCGGTAAAAAAGTAGTCTTTGTGTTATCCTGATGTAAAAACTATATTATGGCAAAGTTTCATCTAAATCCGTTCAAGCAGTTTTTGCGTGAAAGAGTAACAAACATCCATGCATCCTCATACTTTTGCATTTATAATATTTGTAGGATAACGCGTTTACGATTGGTAACTTTACAGCGTAATTTGTTCGGCATAGATGTCTGTATTTGTGTGTTCTGTATATATCTTATCATCTTATTTTTGTTCCCTTTTAGCACACTTGTCATATTTTTTTGCGGTTTTAATAAAAATTTAAATAGACGATCGTAGAGAAATGCCTTTCTAAAACCTGCATCGATAACTTCATTCCTAACGCCAGGAAGTCATTATACCTTTTTAACACATTTATGACCCAAAAAGCTCATTTAAATTTTGTGTATATTATTATTAGTAAAAATGGTCGTCAGTTCTGCGTTGGTCTGATTAATACCGGTATGAATGAGAACTAGATTGAAGTTATACACCCTATGGAACCTTCCAGTCTCGATGTCGAACATGTGTATTGTATCGTAAAAGTAGCTGTAATTAGAAATATGATATTTCTTTATGGAAAAAATAGTTATGGTTGAAGTCAATACTTTTACATACTACACCAAATAATAACATACAACATGTACGTGTGTTTAACACCTAACTCCTCCTAAACAGCTAGACCGATTAGGCTGTAATTATGTGTCTAAATTTGAAGGGGTTCCTGGCTTCTGCATGGTTTAAAATACAAATGGAGCTGATAGGTGGCACTGCTGTCGCAATTACTCCATCAGAACACACTTACACAGAACTTAACACAACATTTATGAATTTTAAGGCAGTACGAAGTTCGCTAGGTGGTCTAGTAAAACTGTAAATAAATGATATTTATCTCTTCAGAGTAAATAAAATTGTACTTGCTGTATTTATATAATCTGTGACAGTATTTTTTAACGTATTACTTACTAAATTCTTTGTCAAATTCTTTTATATTTTCCAACAAAGCTAAACAAGTACAACTTCTTAATGTATTTAATTAGTACAAGATTTGAATATATCCAAATTTTAGTAATTAAATGAGCACAATATTTACTAATGGGTGCTTAATGCAGTATAATCGACTATATAAAAACATATTAATGAGAAAGATGTGAGTGTATTTCGCAGTTTTTAGGCTGTATCCAATGACAAGAATTCTACTAAAGTCTTAGTATCACATTAAAGGCGACAAGAGTAAATTTGAATGAATAAAATTACATTACAAAGATAATTAGCATTGACATTAAGCATGGTAATTTTACCAGCCTTCTAGGTAAGCAACCAGCAGGCAATGATGGTGTAAATTTTCATGATGCATGCTTGTAAATAGCCCGTGTTAAAAGGAGTAATTTATGTTTGTTAATGTATTTATATATTTGACTAATTAATGCAAGATACTTTTTTTTCAAATACTAACCAAAAACATTTTTATTTGTCATTCTTATAAAGCTATTTTATCAACATTCACGGTCACTGCGGTGCAAAATAACAAAAACAATAAATGTTAGTAAAAAAACATATTTTAAATTCCAACAACATGTTGCCTGGAAGAGATTGCCTCTGGGCGATAAGGCCGCCAATTGTACCTTCTAGTTTTGTGTTACCTTTTTAAGTAATCTGGTGTACAATAAAGAGATTATTATTATTATTATTATTATCTCGTCTCGTCTCTGCCATTTCTGAACAAAAGTTTATGACAAGGATTTAAAAAACGAATGGTCTTGCTTCGTTTGCCTCCATTCATGGAGGGTAGAGATAAGGAGTATCATCTGTGTACATGAAAAGTGTCCGTTGAAATGCATTAAATTAGGGTGGCGCCACGTTAGCATCAGAGTAAACTTCTTAAAATCAATACACACACTTTTTCATAAAATTGAATGATAAAAAATCAATAAACTAAAATAAAAAAAAAATACTATTCACAGTTCAGAAAATAAAATATATTTACTACATTATTTTGTAATACGCAAGTAGTGACAATAATGTTAAATTTTTTACCTCGGCGTACTTCAATTCGTTCACAATTGCTACATTCATACCATAACCTGTGTCTACACCAGCGCCATTCTGGAAGGTTTTTGAACTGTTATTTACAGCTTATGCTGGACACTTTTTTCAATTTTCTTCCATATAAGATAACACTCCTTGTCTCTACCCTCCATACCTCCATTGCTTCGAAAGATATTGGAAGATTATTCGTTATACCGTTTTTTTTTAAATTTTTTGGCTGAGCTCATCATGATGATGATATAGTTTTTTTTCTAATATAAGCCGGCTACAACATAACTGTAGAAGTGAGCGGTTCAACCTTTATTTATGCTATAAGTTTAGCAGAACTTTATGGTACAGAGGTGAAGATTTATTTGTTTTATAGAAGAAAATGATAGACAATAAAAGTAGCGTAATAAAACAGTGACATCAAGTCCTTACAATTGTCTTATTGTCAAATCGTAGGCATCGTTACTGTAGTGTAAACGATATAGTAAAATACTTGTCATAAAAATGTATTAATATTAGCTTTAAGCATAACAATTACCATCATCTCAAGTAACTTATCATGGTAGATAATGTAACAATGACTAAGTACTTGTCCGTTCGTTTATTACAACGCCTATAAAACACATTTACAGGTAGCGTATATCAATTTTATCTCGAAAAACGGTGGTATGCAAACAATGAATGTTTTCACAAGGTGCCAGTTGGCTAGTTATCTTTAACACACATTGCAACTACTGATTTTTTATTGCTCTGATAACGTTACTATAAAAACTGGATTTATAAAAGAATAATGTAGAATAAGCTATTTAAATCTTTTGATTTACCTTTACTGACAGATAACATAGTCCTTAATAGTGAGTGTTAACTTAGAACTCACTTAGACAATAACACTTGCTGAAAGAACATTCTATGATTACAACTAGTTCTGAGACATTACTTGACGTTGTTTTAAAATACTTAAGTTATAACTTCACGCATCTTTATTTATTTATTTATTTGTTCAATTAGAGAACACAAATAAAAGACACAAGAAAAACATGAAACTTTCGTTGTCTATAAAATAATATAAGTAGGAATTTGCATCTACTGACTGAAATATAACTTATAAATAAGATATGATTTGACCACCTATGCCTTGAAAATTTTAACTCAACATGCAATTCTGTATATACGCCGAATTAGTACACAGTGCAGTCTATCTCTGTCTACAGCTAAATTTTAAAATTAGTGTTTTGGTCTCTATAATACGACGATAGGTATAGATATAGACGAAAGTCAGCCTCCCGGTCGGTTATTTCCAATCTCACTTTTAAGATAAAATATTCATGCAATTTAGCCTGATACAAGATTAAATTAAAACTAAACCTTTGTGCTTTCAATAATAAATCATTTCTTTTATTAAAATTTCCGTCATATCAAAGAAAAACCTTCTTTTGTGCGATAGACACACGCAATTACCTTTTATCTTTAAATCGAATTTATTACAAGAATTTAATGCTACGTACCTATCGACATATTATTATACTTATTACAATTATACTTATCAGTGTTATTGGGGCCTCCGAGAACAGAACATATGTTTTACGTTTTCAGAACACCTGTCATACGTAAAACCTTATTTACTTCACACTTAAGTAAACTTTACAAATGATAGTAGTTTGATTAACCGTGTTGAAGTAATGGCAAAATTGTTTGGTTAGCCACAAATTCTTCGTTTTGATGTAGTTATGACATTCTCGAAGCAATCGCATTCTATTTATTAAATATAATAGAAATGAAATATCTTTTTAAAACTAAAACCCAAAACAGGATATTCTTAATAATTTTAGCATGTGTTCTGTTCTCTCACTACGTTGTAGAATTTTAATTACGTATAACTATTTGTGTAAAAAGAATAAATAAATAAATATTCCGGACATCTAACACAGAACGCCATCTAGTCCCAAGCTAAACAGAGCTTGTGTTATAGGTACTAAACTAGACAACTGATATAAATACTTATATACTTTTTTTTTGTAAATACATACGTAATATACATAGAAAACACCAAAACTCCGAAACAAATACTTGCAGATCATACAAACATTTGGTCCGACCCGGGAATCGAACCCGAGACCTCAAGCTTAGCAGTCGCATACGCTACCACTACGTCACCGAGAATGATTCCAGAATATTTTAAATTAAGGGTTCGTATTTTCTATACACATAGAGATGTTTTAAAAATTGAATTTGGAATCAATATACTTTAATGGTATAATCAGAATTAAATAATTCACATAAGTAAAATATTAGGACCATAAAATTTAATATTTACTCTTCTTGTCACTATATTGCTGTTACATTCGGCATATCATCAAACCTTTGCAGTAGAACTGTAGGCATCCGAGCACAACAAGTTATGTCAAAATATTGTGTACCTACTGACTTCCAAGATTCTTTCCTACTTAGTTAAAATAAGTTAGTAAGCGAATAGTTTTTTTCTACCTTTGGTTCTTCTAGCATTTATCCTGGAGGTACTATTTACAAACAGGCTGAAATACTGCGTTATCATGGCACAATAATGTTACCTAAAGGGCGATTGACCGTTTCTGGTTCCTCCCGGCGTTACTCTCACAGCGGAATACGAATTCGCCAATTATTCTATTTTTTGCTGTACCCAAATTCAAAGTCTTAATATAAGTACAACAAGAAATGCGTACAGTGTTTTTAATGTTCTTGTAAAACAGGCCCTGAACAGTTTTTGTTTTCTCAAATTTAACTACATTAAGGTGATAAATTAATGTAAGATTAATGAACACAATTTATATATACTTTAATATTTAATAATAAATTAACCGGTTTTCTCAGTACTAAGTTTAAGCGCGTATGACGTCAAACGCAGCCAAGCAATTCTGCAGTTAATTTGCAAACATCTCAGCGATACACGGTGGAATAAAAAGTGAGGTGCAGCGGCCGCCGGTGTCTGTACTCTGTACCTGTCATCCTGAGCGAGATCGCGCCACACTCGTGTATGTAGCGACCACGAAAGGTAGTCTCACACGCTCGCTTGACTTTCCAAAGGCCTCCGATAGTTCATTCAGCAGTCGCTCGACAGTTTGTCTTCGGAATTTTTCAATTAGATATCAAATTACACTTTCACGGTGTTTTATTCTAATTTCGAAATAGTGCGGTCTAGGTGAAGTTATAAGGGAACAGAACTCGATAGTGCTTGAAAAGTAATTTTAGTCGACATCATGAAAACGGATTACGCGATGGATGAGATGCAGAAGCGTAAGTTGAATTTTATACAAACGAAAAATATTATTGCAATCTTACCAGTGTTATCGGAACATTTAGGTTTTATCGTAACCATGCGTGTGCGCATGTTACGTATTACTATTAATACGTATGTGTTTATAATGTAGACAGTACCTATTTATACGTATAATCGGCTTAATTTTCTAGTAACTAATTACTTTAATCTATTAAATTAATATGTCATGAAAATAGAATTGATAATGTAGTGTGAAAATAAATATCCGGTGTAATAATGTACACAAAGTCATTATGTTATCCGCAACTTAAATGATATCGCGTTTTCATGGATTTTACACACATATTTAACGGTTATTTTATAATTTGCTGTATATAAAAGTGTGATAAAAAAAATGCATACAGTAGTTACTACTAGACTAGCATAAAGTTCTAGAGTGAAAAGTATAAAACCTTAAACTACTGCAACTGAAATCAATAGTGGTTTTTTTTTATAATAAAACAATGTTTTTCATATAGATATAATGAAAATTTTTAACATATTTATAGTTTAACCATATCTTTTGACTTATGTTTCATTCTTTACATAAAAAAAGTTTACAATAAGAATTTTATGTATAAAATACATATTTACACGTTTAAAATATTACGCAAACTTATTTGCAATTTGAAATCAATTAAAACGAATTTAAAAAGGCGGCTATGGAAAGCTGTCCTAAAATCCTTTTTTGCGTCCTACAACCAGGAGATATATACTCATTAACACATTAATGTTATGTTAATTTAATACCCACATGAATTAAGAAGAAATACCTATTCATAGGATCGTTATCAAGAAGAACGAGTAATAGGCCCCTATGATTTATTTTCAATCATTACATTCCCCTGAGACGATTAACACATCAGAAAAAAACTATTCCTAATTGGTTTTATTTGTAACGACATGTTAAAGTAGTTCATAATTAAAACCGTTTTACCGTAGGAGAGCTATGCTTCGGCGTGAATGGGTCGGCTCGACCGGAGTGATACCACGGCCTCACAGAAAACCGGTGTGAAATAGCGCTTGCGCTGTGTTTCACCGAGTGAGTGAGGATACCGGAGGCCCATACCCCAACCCCTCCCCCCATCCCCTTTCCCATTCCCCCAAAAGTCGGCAACGCACGTGTGACGCCTTTGGTGTTGCGGGTGTCCATGGGCGGCGGTAATCGCTTACCATCAGGTGATACGTCTGCTCGTTTGCCCATTATTCACTAAAAAAAAAAAAAAAAAATATATCATTATGTTTTTGGATAAGTAGAAAAAAAAAGCAAAGGAAACAATTCTAGTCCTATTGCTGGTTTTTTTAAGACTGGTTAAAAATGTGTCCACTGTTGGACGCATACCTATCCTAAAAAAGGAGGTTCTGGTCTGCAATATTACGCTGGTCGGACGGGTTATTTTATAGTTTGTGTCAAGTTTTCCTCGTCTTTGTCATGTTGTTGTAGTGCGTATACTTCCTAAGTAGGTTCTTAAGATACCTATCTCTGTATTCTTAATTCGTCACCACACTTAAAACGCATTGTAACAGTTTATTATGGTCCACCGTAGCACCCAATATACTGAACAGTTTTTAAAGAATAAAGTGTCAATATTCTTCTTCTTTTTTGATGAAATGGCAACCAGCCGGATCACTCGGATCAGCTATTTCTGCCAATGTCAAGTATTTATCGTCTTTGATTATCAAGTCTTCGAGTCTTCAAGTCGTCGTCGTGATGAAATTAATGATAAAAAATATATAAAATGTGAATGACATGAAATGGGGACCGTCTTTCGAACAAAACAAAAAACGATCCCGTGTCAATATTCGTGATTCGTAATAATAGCGCGGGTGACATGGGGTATATAAATTTTATTAAAACTTTTTACGTAGTCGGGTTATTTTTTTATAAACTTTTCTCCATTATTAAGATTTTTTTTGTCGTTTCTAGATTTTTTTATATTATAAATGACATGTAAATCGCTAGCATTAATAT
Source organism: Spilarctia lutea (assembly GCA_916048165.1). Taxonomy (NCBI): domain Eukaryota; kingdom Metazoa; phylum Arthropoda; class Insecta; order Lepidoptera; family Erebidae; genus Spilarctia; species Spilarctia lutea. Next base: position 18,602,284 of record OU696471.1, on the reverse strand, counting down.
TAGGTAGAACGCTTTTATATAACTTCACATGCTTGAAACATTTAACAAGACATTTAAGTTAGGGGCCATTAGATATTGCCAACCCTAGTGATCGCTAAGTAATAAAAGTGTTGGTCTAGAGTAGAGGTGCAATACTCAGGCATTTAAAGTTTGTTTGTCTCTTTTATAACCTGTTTAAATTTTCATTCGGCATATTATTATCTGTTCTTACCTTCGTACCTGTTCTAGTGTACAATTTTAGAATAAAATGTTTTTTTTATTTGCTGTCTGTGCTTAATGTATACACTAATGTAAAAACATATGCCCTATCTCTGTCTCTGACATGGAATTTCATATCATTCCATAGAGAGTAGGCAACATCAACGCAGGCTAAAAACAAGTAATACATATTTATAGATAACAAGTTTTATTCCTAGAACATTATAAAATGCAGACGAGATATCTTAGACTAAGCTTATTACTAATCTACAAATAAACTAACGTGAAACAACTATAAAATAACTTTTTAATATACATTTACGAGAACTAACGCACTTACTTATTAAGTAGGTACTAGGTTACCTACGCCTGCATCTTTCAAAAGGAATAAATTTCCCCATTTTTGCGTCATTTGTCATTGTTCTCTTTGGTCGTGGTGTGCTGTCATTTAGCCTAAAGTCTTATTGGATGTCTAAACTATTAGACGCTGAAAGAATTTTACAATACGAACCAGCAGTTCCTGAGATTAGCATTAACCGAACAAAGGTGACAGCTAAATAATACTAGTATAGATACACCTTTCTAATAAATGACTGATTATCGTTAATTTCTGTAAATATAATTACATAGTATAATTAGTTTAAAAGTAAATGGATTTAATATTCTAACTATGACTACTTTCAAATTTAGACGGCTTTTCTTAGAAAGCCGAGTCAAAGTTCGCGTAAATAAAACAAAAATATTAGATTATCTAAACTAGGAAGCCGTTTTTAGTAGTTTTAAGAAATTTAATTTAGTAATTAGAAGAGTCTACTAGTCGTTAAAAACCGGTGGCTTTAAGTATTTTATACTCCGTAATATCTTTATTCACATGGTAATTTACAAGTTAAGCAGGTGACTAATTGTGTTTCGTCTGAAGTTGCTTTTCGACAGAAAAATATTGTTTCACATCTGTTTAGTGGTTAGCGATTATAACTTACAGAGTCACAAAATAATAATGCATGGTCAAATCAGTTAAATTATGGCAATCTCTAGATATTCTTAAAACAAATACCTACATCACTTTAGATACCTGTTTTTTGACATTTTAAATATTTTAGTATTTTTTAAGAAACCGAACAATAAATAGGAATATAAGACTGCTATTAAAAATCTACATTATAAATTCGAAATTGCTACTTTTTATGGCTGTAGTAAGTATTTGAAGTGATCATTCCAAAAAGTTTGATACATAAAATCAAAAATCGAATCAAATCAACCTACTTTTAGCGAAAGGTTATAAGTATTTTATTCACATTTTCCTCAAAAATAAATTTATTTATTTTTAAACGAAAATAAAAATGAAAACCACTGATTTTATAGGTAAACACTTATAATATAAAATCAGTGTCGTCCATTTTTATTTTCTTGACTGACTAGTATGGAGGGTAGAGATAAGGAGTGTTATCTCATATGGTAGAAAATTGAAAAAAGTGTCCAGCATAAGCTGTAAATAACAGTTCAAAAACCTTCCAGAATGGCGCTGGTGTAGACACAGGGTATGGTATGAATGTAGCAATTGTGAACGAATTGAAGTACGCCGAGTTAAAAAAAATTACATTATTGTCACTACTTGCGTATTACAAAATAATGTAGTAAATATATTTTATTTTCTGAACTGTGAATAGTACGTTTATTGATTTTTTATCATTCAATTTTATGAAAAAGTGTGTGTATTGATTTTAAGAAGTTTACTCTGATGCTAATGTGGCGCCACCCTAATTTAATGCATTTCAACGGACACTTTTCATGTACACAGATGATACTCCTTACCTCTACCCTCCATACTGACTAGAAAATTTATATGCTATTTGCAAATGTATACAAGCGTTGATATATTCCTACATCCGTCATCCTGTATCCTGTAGTACATCTTATCTAAGTACTAACATGGAATATCAACTGCGCTTGTTCTATTTAGCATATCTTTAAATAATTCTTGTCTTTCTGCAGTAGATTTATTATCGCTTGATATTCTTTCGATTCCATGCACATCGTTAATTTATTACAGTAATTCATTTTCTTAATCTTCATGAATGTAATTAAATATTTTTTATTTTATCGGTCAAATCAATTAACACAATTAATTATCAAGATCTAGATCAATGTAATACACACAACTTTTAGTAGGTAATCTAGAATAGATTTTTAATTAAATATAAATTAGTCTTTACTTTAGTATATCTGTTTTAAGATTTAGTGATTACCGTAATATTTCATCATATCAGACGTAAGAAGTCCACTGCTGAACATAGGCCTCCCCTATTGATTTCCATTTCAACCGGTCGGTAGCGGCCTGCATCCAACGAGTTCCTAGTATGAATTTAGCGAATGAATGAATGAATGAAATGAATTTATATATTTTTTTCGGTGTAAATTTAATTAAATATAACATTATGACTAAAAAACTTAACAGTAACTATAGTGGATAATGCTGTTAGTAGTATTATTATATATACATATGTATGTATGTACAATGTGGACACACATAAATTATTTCCAATAAACTAATATGTACTACTCTATCTTTCACATTAACAAAATTGCAAGCATACCAGATAATATTAATTAAACAGTTTTGAGATCATAAATCCAACCAGAGCGTCATCCGGCCTTTATGAGAATAAATAAATCATTTCAACAAAGAAAAGTACTTTATTATGGTTTTAAAAAAAAAACATTAGGTAGTAATTGCTTATCCACTAAACTAAACTGGAATACAATTGATGAGGTTTACAAAAGGCCGTATCGAAATTTCCTTTTAGCATTTACCACACTTGCTTATTCACTAAACCGCATAATTACCTCTTAAATAAAATTGTGTTAATTAAGAAAAACCTTTTGATCTTTTTTCTTTGTTTCGTTTACTAAAAGAACGAAAAATGTAAACAAATTTAGTTATTGTATTATTACTCTAATATTATAATTAATAATCAAATTTAGCTTGTAACTGTTCACATAGTTGTTAAACAAATTAAAAATTCAGCCAAAACCTACTTAGATATTTTTAAAATAAATTTAGTGCCAATAACTTACTACTGACTGTTTATAAAAAGAGACAAAGAAAGAAAATTAACTTGTCTATTATAACTTTAAGCATTCATTTATTTGGATGATTATTATGTTTTGACTTGCCCCACGATATAATTATGTTTTATTCCGCAATTCAAATTTCATGAAGTTCTTTTAAATTTTACCTTGTCACCTAAACTTTTAGAAAAACTCTAACTTTACAATAATATATATAGTGTTTGTATCGTTCTATGTCGAGATAATAATATTCATATTACATTTTTACTTATATAAATAGAAAAAATATGAACGAAAATAACCATTAAGTATTTTACATATTCGATATTATTTAAGCATTAACACTATCGTAAATTCAAACTGGTATCTTGGAGAGATGAAAGGCTTGTATGAAAAGTGTCTTTACTTAAACCGATGTGTATAGCTTATCTTTAGGAAAAGAGAGAATAAGACGATAATTTAAATGCTGCCGATAAAACCGATGACACGTTAAGATTGTTCGTCTATCACTACTGAGCGATAAAATTGTTACGTAATTGTTTAACTTACTTATTTTGATGATATGGCGATGATTTTATTTTTCTATTGGCTTATTACGGTTTCAATCTATGCATTGAGTAAAAACATGAGACGATTAATGCTCAGTGATATTAGCATTAGACCTAATTTATAAATATACTTGGTTATTGTAATCTCCTCAAGTAGATAACAGTGGTTAGAAATATAGATATAAAAAGTTTTTACTGGATCGAACCATATAATGTTCGATTCCCGTGTCGGACCAAATGTTTGTATGATCTGCAAATATTTGTTTTGGAGTTTGGGTGTTTTCTATGTATAATATGTATGTATTTACAAAAAAAAGTATATAAGTATTTATATCAGTTGTCTAGTACCCATAACTCAAGCTCTGCTTAGCTTGGGTCTAGATGGCGTTGTGTGTTAGATGTCCGTAATATTTATTTAATGTGTTAAGAATATTTTCATTTTATTGGAAATATAAATTTACTACAAGAAGTAATTTTAAAATCTCGTTTAGATTAGGTACTTCTAAATTCTAAAGCTTTCAAACTCTTTACTCTCTCTGAATACTCTTTTATTATGTACTCACATATCGCAACCGTTAAACCTTTAAAAACTAAACCTTTAATCTTCATTTCTTCTTTTACAGATACCAGCTCCATCATCGGCGTGGCCGATATTACAGAGAACAAACTCCTCTGGCGGCAGTTGATTGCGGAGCTGGCTGGCACATTCCTCCTCGTCTCCATCGGTGTCGCCGCCTGCATTGCTATAACGGCTTCTAGTGCTCCGGCGACAGTCACCATTGCGTTGACCTTCGGTCTTCTGGTCGCCTCTATTGTGCAGGTCAGTACCTACTAACCTTTTTGAACTAGGAATTGATTGCACGTATAGTGTAGTGTTTTAAGCGGCTACCTCGACGTTTCCTAGTAGTCTAAGTATTGTGGGTTCAATCCCCGTATGGGATAACACTTTGTGTGATTCGTCCTTTTAATTAGAAAATAATAACTGTCTTCTAAGCGCTAACTTTTAAAGCTAATAATAATAATAATAAATATTTCGGTCATCTAACACACCGCGCCATCTAGTCCCAAGCTAAGCAGAGCTTGTGTTATGGGTACTAGACAACTGATATGAATACATATATACTTTTTTTTTAAACATACATATTATACATAGAAAACACCCAAACTCTGAAACAAAAATTTGTAGATCACACAAACACTTGGTCCGACCCAGGATTTGAACCCGAGACCTCAAGCACAGCAGTCGCATTCACTACCACTGCGCCACCGAGGCAGTCAACTCTAGTGCCGCACTTAGTTGTACATAAACTTGCTTAAAGACTGACAGTAAAAGGTTATCGTACGATTATCAAAACCTTTTCGTTTATACTGTCTATACTCTTTATGGTTTATAGAGGTCATAGGCCATAGACACTTCGATATATCACATTCGATATTCACATTCAATTCTTAAGTAGGTTGGCATTTCAACCACAGGTAGCTTAATTTGATAAAAGATTTAATGCAATATGTCGGATTAATAAAGTTATAATTAATCAAATTGTAGGTTTACAAACCTTAAGTATTAATATTTATTGGAAATATTATACACAAATAAATTACAGTCATTTGTGTGTTGTATAAACATAAGGTTCGTTATCCAATTTTTCGGTTGAGTTCTGTTTAAAATCTGGTAATGAAATTAAACATTTTGAGGAACATCGCCGTTATCGAGTTTGTTACGGACATTAAATTAATACCAGTTATTTACAATAAAACTGTAACAGTAATTACTGTACGCAATCGATTTTAGTGCAATACATATAAAATTTACCGACTAATTTACACGCGCCTACACCGCTGGGGCAAAAAGGTTGAAATTTTGACGGCTGATACTTTCAACTCACGTAAATAAGTGATTAAAGTTATGTTAAGGCTTGAAAGAACTCCTATGTTATGACTCGAACTTGTAGATATAACAGGTGAGCAAAGTCATGGACAACAGATAGTTAATAATATATGTAAACTAAGAAATTGTTGGTTAAAGAAGGACTTTAGTACTTATATCATTACTACAAATTCGGACGAGACGATCTACAGATTACACAACTTCGTTAACTATCTCGCCTACAGTCAATGTTCAGAAGAGCTTAGGAAAACCTAAGGGTCGTGGCGTGATGTTCAACTATGGTGTTGAACATTTCATTGCACAAGAATACGATTATCAAATGCAAAAAAATGTTTTGTACTAACGTTTGAAGTTGTCACGCATACGAGAACAATCATTTAGATCACGACTCACTGTTATTATGACCGAGCTTTGCTCTTTTGGAACGAAGTTCCTTATGGCGCGTTGTGTAAGGGGGCTAGACGGAAAAATTGTCACGACACAATTTGTTGACACGACACAATTTGTTGTCACGACACAATTTGTTGTCACGACACGACGACGACACACACAGATATTTTCGTTTTGGAACGAAGTTCCTTATGGCGCGTTGTGTAAGGGGGCTAGACGGAAAAATTGTCACGACACAATTTGTTGACACGACACAATTTGTTGTCACGACACAATTTGTTGTCACGACACGACGACGACACACACAGATATTTTCGTTTTGGAACGAAGTTCCTTATGGCGCGTTGTGTAAGGGGGCTAGACGGAAAAATTGTCACGACACAATTTGTTGACACGACACAATTTGTTGTCACGACACAATTTGTTGTCACGACACGACGACGACACACACAGATATTTTCGTTTCGTCTTTCTATTTCGAACTTCGTTCCATCCGGGTGTCCCTTGACACCTCTCAAGTTTTTTCTAGTTAGACCGATTTATCGCCCCCAAAACTCCCTGCATACCAAAGTACATGAAAATTGTATTCGAATTAATATCGAGCCGTTTCCGACTTTAAGATTATATACAAATATATACAAGAATTGCTTGCTTAAAGATATAAGATAAATAACTTATGAAAATGGAAAAATAGCTTTATTCATAATATAACAAATAATCGATATCTGGTATGCATTTCAATCATAAACTCATTCGTGCGGTGAACACTATAATAATATTTATGTCCGATTATGGAAATAATATGGTGATTTTATGGTGTAATGATAGAATATATTACTATTATCCACGCAGATGAAGTATGTATATCGTATGTTTTACGAGTTTTCGACGAATATAGATAACTGGAAAGAATGCATATCGATTTAAATATTTTAAATTACGTAAATTAATTCTTATCATGAATGCATTGGACACTCACCAAGTGTATGTGTCTGAATATAGAACTTCATAGAACTAATATCAGAAAATTATAATATTAATAAATTCACACATCTCACAAACGACCGTTTGAACTAAGGTACTTACGTTTCTTTAATCTATACTAATAACAAAGTTGAAGAGTTTGTTTGTTTGTTTGAATGCGCTAATCTGAGGAACCGCTGGTCCGATTTGAAAAATTCTGTCAGTGTTGGATAGTCCATTTATCGAGGAACGCTATAGGCTATATATTGTCACGCTAATACTAAAAGGAGCGGAGCACCAATGAAAAATGTTTCAAAAACGAGGGGAAATTTTCTCGCTACGGGCAATTGAAGACGCAAACGAGATTGCGTGAGTCAGCTAGTCTAATATATAAAATTCTCGTGTCGCGGTGTTTGTTACCAAACTCCTCCGAAACGGCTTGACCGAATTTTATAAAAATTTGTGTGCATATCGGGTAAAATAACCTTATTTAAAAAAAAAACCACTGCACGGATGGTGTTTATTGGTATGAAAAGTCAATTTTATAATAACTCCAGAAAGCTTCGTTGACAATTAAGTTACACCAAAACCCGCAGTACACCGTTTTTAAAAATAAATACTTATTCTACCATTGGATTTCTACAGACCTGCATTCACCTATAGATAGGTTTTTTATCTTGATTGCCAGGTTTTATAGCTTTCTCTTGCTTTATTTAATTGCAAAGTATAGCGTGGGCACGTCTATGTAAAAACATGTATAGTTTTAACATATAAACGGGTTCGATACCCGGGTATGTGTTTGTATGATAGCTTGGGACTAGATTGCGTTGTATGTCAGATATCCGAAATATTTATTTAATTTTCAAATATAGGGTTCATTGGCTTCCTGCATCCACCGACAAGCAGTAACAATTAGAACCTACTGTTGATAGATATCGTAAGCTGCGCTTTCATCTGGTTTATTTTCTAGAAATTTAAACCATATCGTTAATCTAGAACATATTGACGACGTAAATTACTTTTATTCTGAAAAAAATCTGAATTCAAAAGATTGCTGTAATTATAAAAAAAAAGGAAATCTCGAGCCTTAATATATGTATAGTGTTTTATGTCAAGAGAGGCCAAAATATGTAATTTAGTAAATTAAAAATCAACTTAGAATATACAGCATCATCAGATAAGTTCCAAAGTGTATAAGCTTCTGGCGTTTATAATTACACTGGCTTTTGCCTGTGTCGCCACTCGCGTGTTTGTTGGTAATAGCGACATAAAGTAGCCTATGTTCTTTTCTAAGGTCTAATCTATCCCTATATCGAAATTTATTCCAATCGGTTCGGACAGGCAGGCAGTTATTGTCGAATTTATAATATTATTATGTATAAAAAGTTTTAAATACTAAGTACGTACGACTTCAAATTAATTAATAAAAAAGTCTTTCATCATCCGGTACGATCCAAAAACGGTGCTGACAATTATTTACTTGTAGCTTTATTTATATATCAGTTATATAACATAAATTAGAATAATATATTGTTCAAACATCTTCATTATATGATAACATGGTGATAATAACAATAAATAACAAAATAAAAATCACATTACACGCCATTCCCGTAAGCTTCTTGTCTTGATGTGACAGCCATGTTTACACAGAACTTTATCGTAAAAGAAACACTCGAAAATCAACAATCAACTCTACTTTAGACCGTAATCTGTTTGCACAAACATTACGGAGATAATATCCGGTCTTCAACGATCTTTTAAGGAGAGTTGTAATAATTTGAAGTATATTATACCACGTTCTCTTAACCAAAATTTACCTTAAGTCAACACGATAAAGTGTGATTTTAATTACTTCTTTTGTAAATACTTATATTTCTAACCTATTGGTCTAGCTGTCTGATTCTGGTTCCTAAGATGATCACAATTCTAAGTGATACAGTTCTGTATCATTAAATAATATTATACATTCGAAAGTCACTTTGATTTCAAGGAAATTATTTTTTGATAGTTAAGCAATCACACGGGTGGAGCCGCGGGCAAACGCTAATAAAAGTATTCCTCCTTTTGTTCTATTACCTTCCTTCCCATCTTAACTACCATTCGATTTAAACAAACTCTCAATTTTCTCTTTTTTAATTCCCAAAATACGTATTTCATGACACTACCTTTTTGATTGTGAGAGTGAGATCAAATTATACTTTACAAAGCCTGTATATCCTTCCAATATATAATTTTAGGTGTATGTATATACATTATATAAATCGTATAATAAACAGTTAATCTAAATATTCCCACGCGGTCGCGCACCTATGGCCAATCTGTATAAAATGTAACAAGTTACATTCAATATCGTTAAAAGGCCAATATGCAAAGCAGGTAAACATTAGCCTTGACATACGAACTGGTTGTCGAAGTAGCGAGGCACTTGTTGTACGTAAAGTAAAATGTTACTTTAATAGAACGTAAAATTTAATTTACATATCAGATATAAAAAAAAAACTTTGTACCACGACAAGTATACGGACAGAGAAATATTAAATTTAGCACAGTTAAAGTTTTAATGGAGCAGATAGCTAAAATGAATAATGATCGAATTTCGACCACTGGGCGACCACTACGTTACATAAATTTCAGGATTTCTACATTATAATTAGGTTACTTTTATAACGATTTGTGTATATTAATTTACGTTACATTTCGTTAATGCTCATTAATCACCAGAGATGGTGCTTTTATGTTTAAAGTAATTTATCAATTGAGAATAAAGAGTTTTACCCAAGTGTGTGTGTTCTTCGTTTTTAATGTGTGTAATTTCGATTCTGCAACGTCGTTCCATCTCATAATGTTAGGTTTCTATAATGATAGGCTTAATCCATTTAAAACTTTACCTCCAAAGTTTTCTAATAGTCAGATCAGGTCTTAATGGATAAGTACTTAAGGAACTTTGAGATGAAATCGTCTGAACTAAAACATTTTGGTGGAGTTGTGTTATTTGAAGTTTTATTTGTGAAATAATACGACACATTGCGTAAGTTTTGATCGATAAATTCCACGTTGAGTATATAATATTAATTAAACCGCAAATTTTTTATAAATACTACTCATAAAAGTTTTTATTCTAATCTTTCTGTGTGAAAACCAACTCATTTATGGAGTTATACTTTACAGAACTGTAATAAGCAATAGGTACAAAGAATTTGTCTTGTGTGTGAATTGATATAAATACATTCAATTCCGATCGGTAACAACGAAGAACTAGAATCAATTAATACATTGGGACACTGAATGGAGAACAATTTTATTGGTACTTACACAAAAAACGCGAGTGCATAGGACTAAAAAAAAAACATAAAGCAGTCATAAGCACTGCCGACAGAAGTGAAAACTCATAACTATAAACAAACGGTTGTTTTAACTTACCTGAAATGAACACCTATGCTTTTTTTAATAGTGTGCAATAAAAAGAACTAAAATAAAGCTTTGATACTCCAATAGATGTCGCTGTTTTCAAAAAAAATTTAAAAAATCTTTTTGATTTACAAAAGGTTTTGTGTAAGCTGAAAATCGTTATTTTAATTTATTGTAAATCACTTTAAGATTCTGAAATATTAACTTTAAGTATATAAAATCATATTGAGAAAGGACCACTATCTAGAAAAACGAATGCTACCAAAGTATATCGGTAAATGGCGCTGTTAACAATAAATATCCTTACATTTTCGATCAGGACACGTGACCTGACGATAGTTTATGGTCACGTGACTTGACGCGAGTTTATACATTTTTACCCATTCCAAAAAGTACACAGCGCCGCTAAAGAAGTTTTCACTTCAAAAATTATGAATAAGAATTGTTTTCTTTTTGTTGTAACCAAGTATGAAGTCAAACTTCGATGTGTTTCTCAAACCTGCAATCTCAGGTCGTCCCTCTTATTTCCATATGACATGAGAAAATGCAATAAGTATGTAGTTACTATTGTGCGAATCTCAAATACAGACACAGTATCCATGACCTATTAACTGTATGTTTATATACTGTCCTCATACATAGGCAGAGTAAGCAAATCTGTCGAGTGTGTAATCGAGACAGTCAAGGGGTCACGAAACTGACATCTAAGCGTCACGCATAGGCAGGCCCTCGAGCGTCATGACAAATTTTTAAATCGACATTATAACGGTATAGAGCAATTTACTATGGTTCAATTTTTTATCTGTCCCTTATGGACAATTAAAAAATGAATTTACAACTTTTAAAAACAGAATTGTAATTTTAAACTAAACGTGTTGTTTAAAAAGAAAACAAATATTTTAAAATAAATTTTGAGAATAAATGATTTCAGAACAGTACAATATGACGCCAAAATTTTTAAAAAAGGTAACTGATTTGACTTCATGGCCAGACTATCATTTCGAATAAAAAATAATTGTTTATTTTAATTATTTGTGTATAAAATGCAGTTTGGATGCATTTGCACAAACTAAATTTCATTTAAATAAATGTTGACAAATTTCTTTAAATTGCTATGAACAATTTGTTTTATCATATCGCCACATACAAGTATTGTCGTAATAAAATTATTTATTTCACTTAAGTTTTCGATGCCATGTCATTGGTGTATTATTTTTTTGGCATATTATTTTCCATTTATTATTTTAAGATTAGCCTTAACACTCAACTTGTAGAAATAAAGATTTAAACCTTTATCAAACTATAAGTACCATTACATAAGTAATTATAAGTACATATAAGATGTACAAGTATACTTAAATCTCAATGATACATCTATATAAACATAACAAGCTTTTGCCCGTGGCTCCGTTCCTCGTTTGTATGTCGATTATCGCGAAAAAGGATAGCCTATACCTTCCTCAAGAATCAAAGTATTTCTACGCCAAATTTCATTGGAATTGATTCAGCAGTTTAGCCTCGATAGCCTAACAAACAGACTGAGTTACTTTGGTATTTATAATATTTAAATGGAATATGAATTACTTAATACCCTGAGTGACAGAAACATCAACGCAGAACACAAAAAAAAATATTATTATCAATTTCACCCATTGAAGGATAAAATAAGGGTGATGAAAATAGTATAGCTCGTCATTTTTACATTTTAAAACATGAAATAAGAAACAAGTGAAGCCGCGGTATATAGCTAGTATTAGACATGTGTCGTTGACCATGAAGATACATGAACAGTATGTACCTACACGTGTCATACAAGATACAAGAGTAATATGCAAATCAAATTCGATCTGCACTTCACTGATATTTAGTTTTCACTTATAACAATGGTGTTGAAATATTAGGCGTGTTATGTTTAATGTCTCTTATGATGTGTCAAGGTGAAACTGTTATGGTTGAATTACAATTTGATGGGTAAATAATATTTAAAGAATGATGGTAAAGATTTGCAATTTTAGTGTTACAAATTAACTATCTTATTTAATATCCTTTCATACATTCAAATTACCTGAAATTTGGAGTTGGTAATATAATGAGTGTTACTATAAACACAACATCAAAATATGAACAAACATTTTTTTTTTTTTGTTAATTTGCATTTTGCGTATGAAAGAAAAGTGGTAATTTGGTTGCGTTCGCTCTTTTCCCGAGTTAAATTTTACTTTGAAATTTATAAGATTTTTTATTTCTGTGTAGAGATGAATTTAGGTTAATAAATTAATAATCTCAGGCTACATTTCTAAACAAAATTCCTAAGCTTGTAAAGAAAATATCAGTTTCTACTAGAAAGTAACAAATTTCAGTAGATGCTGGTTTAGAAGAAGTTAATATGCAATACCGGTGCGAATAATTATTTGCGTACCGATCACAGATCACTCTGTGGTACCGATAGACTTCACCGAAAATTTATCTCGTACTAGCCGACCCACGCAACCTCGTTTGCGTCTATTATTGCCCGTAGCGTGAAAATTTTGCCCCGTTTTTGAAACACTCTTCATTGGTACTCCGCTCCTATTAGTAGTGGCGTAATGATATATAGCCTACAGCCTTCCTCGATAAATGGACTTACCAACACTGAAATATTTTTTTTAAATCGGACCAGTGTTTCCCGAGATTAGCGCGTTCAAACAAACAAACTCTTCAGCTTTATTATTATATATCGCATATATTTATTAACTTACAACAACCTTCGTTAAAGTAAATTAAATTACATTAAGAACCAATATATTTTTGTTCACAAAGCGAGGCTGTTGTCTTTGAATTTACTTCAACGTGTCCTTTCGAGGTTAAATATAGGAACTTTAGAAGCTTTAAAGAACAAATCGGCATTTTAATGTGCTTGTAAATATCTATATGTGAAATAGAATCATTTATCATTAATATTTTTAATGAAATTAGCGTTAACATGCTAATCCTTAATTGATGTACTCGCACATCGAATTTCGAAATCATTAGGTACACTTATTGCTAATCGTACGAGGTCGGAAGATAGATTAATAAAAGTGCATAAAATTATTCCGATCGATGGAACAAAAATGATAAATTAAGATATGTCATGAGCCTCTTAGATGTTGAGTACATTCAATTTGTTAATGATTAATTGTAACATGGTTGAGTGCTTGATATGACGTTATTGTAGTGACAAATATTAACGATATTTTTGATTTGTTGTATTGGCTCAAGGCGGTTACTGTGGCACTTGGGTACAAAGTTAAAAATCTTAACTTTTAATTCTAATTGATGATAAATATTTATTAATACAAAAAGTATGGAATAACATGCCAACTACCATAGTTAATAATATATAAATAATAATAAATAAATAAATATTTCGAACATGTTACACACAACGCCATCTAGTCCCAAGCTAAGCAGAGCTTGTGTTATGGGTACTAGACAACTGATATAAATACATATATGCCTTTTTTTTGTAAATACATACATATTATACATAGAAACACCCAAATTCCGAAACAAATATTTGTAGATCATACAAACATTTGGTCCGACTCGGGAATCGAACCCGAGACCTCAAGAACAGCAGTCGTATATATACCACTGCGCCACAGAGGCAGTTAAAATTACTTACTCGTAATAGTACTTTTTGTGTAGTTTGTGATAAGTCAAGATAAACGTATACAGAAAGTTTATAATCAATGAATACCAAACCCGTGTCACTTTTTTTAACAATAAAATAATAATAATTTTACAATCTGGAATCAACACACTTTTCTAAATCAACCCAATACATCTAGATACATTTTGGTACCATATAAAGCTTTTACCATCGTTGACAAGTACACTCGTGACCTTTTCGCTGCCCCAGTAAGTTCACAAACTGGTTCAATCCATGATATTGCGTCAATCACAACGCTTGCGCATACAGATGACGATCTGTCAATTGCTCAGATTGAATTAACATGACAATGGAACAATAACATCTATGCTCAGACTATAGTCTCCATGTAGAGCTGTAATAATTTGAGACCAAAATGCAAATGCAAGTACATAATAATGTAGGACCTATAGTTCAGTCGGGTTTAATATGCTCAACAGGAATTTTCAACGTCATTCAAGAGTATATAAATTTGGAATTTCCACTTTACTAGAGAATAAAGTGTATTAATTTGATATAAGCAAGTTATCATTGGTCATTCGGCTCGGCGAGACCTTCAAAGCACAGAGAACACGTAGAGGAACATCCAAGAACTTGTAATTCGGCTAGACTCTCTAGCGCTGCGTAGAGATGTGGCTTCGCTGTGCATCTTTTACCGCATTTACTATGAGGAGTGTTCCGAGGACTTGTTTGAACTGATCCCTGCCGCCTCCTTCCGCTATCGTCCTACGCGACAGATATTTTATCCTCATCATCTAGATGGTTGGCAGTCCACAACTGAGCGCTTTTCCCGAAACTTTCTGCCTCGCACAACAAAACTGTGGAATGAGCTGTCGCCTGCGGTGTTCCCGGATCAATACGACCTTTAAACCTTCAAGAAAAGAGAGTACTTCTTCTTAAAAGACCGGCAACACACTTGTAACGCCTCTGGTGTTGCGGGTGTCCATGGGCGGTGGTAATCGCTTACCATCAGGCGATACGTACGAAATAAAAAAAAATAAAAAAAATAGAAATATGAAACAAAAAATGTCATTAAAAAAAAGATAAGTTTTTATATTCAATTAACAATTAAAATGGTGACCCTATTCGTGTGAGGTGTTTGTCAAGAGTCTGTGGACTAGCTATTCTAACATGTTGACAAAGACAGTAATTGGATATAACTTTTTTAAATTTTAGTTCTTAAGATCTGTTTTCCTGTAGGATCTAACTGGAAGCATATAATATTTAAAATACTGGTTTTGTTTTTGAAATGAAAACTGCTTTAGTCAGGCGCGACGAGCACTTTTTGGGTGAACAAAAATCATGGAACTTGCATCATCGTCACCGAACGCATGATTTTATTTAAAGAGCAAAGATGTTCATTTCTGGTGAGCGCAACTATTGCGTTTATAGTTTTGAGTTTACACTTCTGTCGGTAGTACTCATGCTTTGTGTTTTTTAAAACTTTTTTTAAGTAATGGAAACTTGTTTCTTTTTAAGGGGCTTTGTTTGTAAATAACCGACTTCTAAATAAATAAAATAAAAATATATTTATTATAAACGCATTTTTTAGAAGATTTTTGAAGCGCGTTTTGTTAAACTATTTACATAACTTATTATTATTATTTTGACGTTGAAGATAATGCAATATTATATATTGGCAACCCTAAATACAACGTGTTAAAAATGAATACCACAGGCTTACGTTGTTAAATAGTTTAATGGCAAAGCTCTAGACTGATTAATATTACAGCTATATGTTAAGTGGTATGTGAAGAACGAATGTCTAGAACTAATTTCGTTTTCAATTTGAAGTTGCAAATAATCTATTTTGAACTCGCAACGTAGTCATTATAATTTAATTGACTTTTTAAAAGTCAAAGCCCAACCGAATTTGAATTTTAATCATTATTTGAAAACGGACTAAGTTACCAGAGGAATCGCCAAAACCTTCACAAAGGTACAATTTGTGGGTCACGCATGTTTATAGCCATGCTGTACCAATATGATGCCTTTTTTTATACATGAGTTACCAAAATGACTCTGCCCTGCCTAATGGAAAGCACCAGCAGAATCCAAGAGTGGTGGTCACCATCCTCAATGCAAACAAGGACAGTGCAGCATGGTGACCAGCACTATGGCGGCCTAGTGAGATGCTTTTTCACGCCCCGTTTAAAGAACCCGGGATCATAGTGGGACGGATCATAGTGGATCGTAGTGCCTTAATGATCCATACTCCGAACTTAATATTATTAATCCGAATGTAACTCTGTCTTTCTTTCTTTTACGCTTTCACGGCTAAACCGATTTCAATGAAATTTGGAATAGAAATACGTAGAGTCTTGAGGAAGGGCATAAGCTACTCTTTATCGCGATAAAAGCGAGCGAAACCGCTACAATACTCGTAGCTAGTAGCAAAAATAAATGAAGCTCAACTACATGACAAATGCCATCTTATGTAGGTAGGATAACCTAACACGCCTTTGCCACAATAAACATCGAGTACTTCACCTAAATAATAGCTATAAAACATAATGGTTTACTTAAAAGCACCCACAATATTTCATAACATAATCCTTGCACAAATGTACTAATACTCATACCTGGAAATAAGCAATCTTAAACTTTATTTTGTAAGTGATAAGAAAACAATTTGACAACAGATTAAATCGTTTTGTATTTAGACGTGTAGGTTGTAGCATTTTGTTGATATTGAAATTAGGGAGTCTATGTTTTATGATGTTGTGTTAACTATTAAAAGGTACTTAAACGTATAAGTAGTATACCTACAATATTACATACCATAGTTATATATGTATGAATATTTTCTTAACATAAGAGCAATGGTAGTCCTTTTAATCAACTTTTATTTTAACTTCATTTATTTATATAAATATTATAACTCTTTTCAGTTTAATTTAGATGTGATGAAATTTTTCTAATTATCATTTAAACACATGGAAACTTCCAGATATATCTATTTTTTATGACAAATAATCATTAAAAAGTTTACTTAAATACCATTTCCGAAATAAACTGTCACGGAGATAGTGAATTTTGCTTTTCCTAGCTTTTTAAACTTGAATTATAACTCGACATCGGCTGAATGCACTAATCGTGCGATGTCAGGGAAGAAAAATAAACTTTTTTTTTTAATTATGTCAATATTATTTTCGTCTTTTTTGCCAATGTCATGTTAAAAGTATTTATAAAAATGATTTGACAAAAATGAGCGGAAAAACGTTATGAAGGGAAACCAGAGTTATCAAAAATGAGCGGGAAAATACAGTATTGCCAGGACAATAAAAATATCAATATGTGTGCGTAACTGACTGACTGACCTGTTGTCTATTGTATGAAACTAGCATATTTACTAACAAATTCTAGTAAACAATATGTACGTACAAATGGAATGCCCACGGGGATGTTTGTGCATAAACAAATCAGTATTGATTTGTTTCATAGTCATTCAAATATTGAGGGAATTGTGATTATCAGTGCCTGTTTACATAACTTTTGTTGACAATAATATTGGAATCTAGTCAATTGTTTTTCGAAATTATAGGGTTTGATAAATTTACTATTATTTAAGAATAAAAATCTTCTCCAATGACATTTATACTAATATATAAAGCTTACTAATATGTAAAGCTGAAGAATTTAAAAAAAATATTTCACTGTTAGATAGTCCAT
Organism: Spilarctia lutea; assembly: GCA_916048165.1. Taxonomy (NCBI): domain Eukaryota; kingdom Metazoa; phylum Arthropoda; class Insecta; order Lepidoptera; family Erebidae; genus Spilarctia; species Spilarctia lutea. The sequence goes on along the minus strand of OU696471.1, from coordinate 18,584,472 downwards.
TTATTGAGGAGGAAGGCTATATAACGCTAAAGCCAATATGGGCAGAGCACCAATGAAGACAATGTTACAAAACAGGGGGAAATTATTACGTTACGGGCAATAGGAGACGTAAACGAGGTTGCGTGGCTCAGCTAGTAATAAATAAATAACATTGCATGCGCTAACTGAAACTAATAACAACATCCTTGCTTAAATGCAATATACCTACTGAAAACATTTTCACATATATATATATATATATATTAATAACTCGTACTGGCTACTGGTACGGTAGATACTTCAATTAATTAAACTTATTAAAGCTATATGTAAATCACTTAAATTTTACTTTCAAAACTGGCAACCCTATCTTACGTATTTACTCATTACATATTATATGGCAGATTAGGTACGTTACACTAACGGTACAATCTAACTATTAAACGAATAAATTGCGATATTTTTTATTGCCCACGCTGAACTCAATGGCAGAGGACAATGCTCTCTAAGGAAACTTCTAGACTTCGCATCGATACGTCAAAAACTGTGACTGTATGCAATAATAGGGGACCAAACAATGATACGGCATATCAGCGATATCTGAAAATGAAAAACAATGATTTATAGAGTTTTGATAATAACTCAAAACTCTATAAATCATTGTTTTTCATTTTACACTTCTCTTCATTTCTTTTTTTTTATGTATTTGACTACGAAAAAATGACAGAATTACATTTTTTATGAATATTTTAATATTTTAGCAATGTCGACATCTAGGTATTTTTTTCTATAGCCCGTCGGATCTACGATTTTTCGGTTAAATAGATATAAAAAATCAAATAAAAAACAAAAACAGATAAAAACATGCAAGTATTTAAATCAAACCCACATAGGTACTATGCATTTAAAACAGTTTAAAATTAGAAAATTCTGTTAAAATTGTATAATTATGTCAGCCACTAGTGAATACAATGTGTCATTAATTTTTTTTATAATTTAAACACAATAAACTACTGGTCAATAAACATTAGCACTGGATCCGGAAGTAATATTTAACAACAATGAGCAATATATTTTGTTTTTGTTCAACTAACGGTGTTTACTAACTTTGCCCACATGAAAACGAGTTTAAAAAAATAAGTTTGTCTATGAGTGTCTATAATGGTGCTGTGGTCTGAATTGTATTTTTTGCGAATATTTGCAAATGAATAAAAAACATAAGTATGTTTGACTTAATCGCATTATAAAATCTGAAGACCCAATTATGAAAACACTGATCAAAACCATAACAGGTGTACCGACAAGCTTTTTATACATATATTTAAGTTAAAGATTTAAAAAAAATTGTTGGTTAAGATCGCAAAATTCGTTTTTTATAAATTGAATTTGCGTTTGAAAAATAAACATGACTAGGATGTAACTTGTACGTTTTTTGAATTTAATAAGACTTACACCAAGTAAATTAATAAGAAGTATTATTATTTACACACATAGATGTGCTTCTATTTTAAATTACCCCATTATTCGTTTTAAACAAAATCTAAAATTTATTTATATTTTTTTTATAAAAGCAGACTATAATAATTTGTTTATGGTACATTTTCCACTATTGTCAATCTCTTCTCGGAATTGCGTGAATAGTCTTATGCAATGCTAGAAATACTTAATCTAATTAATTTATGTTTATTTCGCTACTTACTACTATTATTCCAATTAATATATACTTAACAATACGTATCCCACACACCTTCAAAATAAAGAATTATTTTAGTCTTTATCGTCAGTTTCTATCAAGCAAGTTGCAAGACAAATGCCTGTTCCTTTACTAAAATAACCGCATAAATCGATATGATTAATATTCAAAAATATGCAATCTGATCGGAAGATTTATATGTTGCAACTTATTGCATTCAGATTAAAAGCATTACTCATATAAGTACGTACATCTGGATATTTCTAAATATAATCCTTTGATAATCCTACTATTATTCTATATGCAAAAGTTTATTTTGTGAGAATGTTTGGATGTTTGTTACTCTTTTATGCAAAAACTAGCAACTTAACGGATTTGAATAAAACTTTACAGTAATACCTTATACATAAGAATAACACACAACCGGATGTATATCGGTTATCGCGTAGGTATACATGAATTCGTACATACTCTTCTTTCATGAAGTAAATAGTACCGTACTCCTGAAGCTGTCAGGAATTTCTTACATAAGGTATGGGTATGTTGACTTCCTTGTAACAGACTCAATAGATTAGCGTTTCCATAATGTAAGTAATAAGCACACACATGAGTCATTTGTCTCAGACCACCATATGGTTTTAATCGGTCCAATTCTCAGATACCAATTTACTGCTATTTCTGTAGAGCAGTCGACCCGTAGAGTTCACCACGTGATAAACAATCGATGTTTAATACAAAATGGATTTGCTATAAAGATTTTTATGTTTGGTCCTGACAAAATTACTTTAAATGAATGAAAAAAAGGTTTCTTCATTTAAAAAATACAGATATTACCATCGATATACCAGATATCAGAAATCCCTACAAAATTTTCGTTTAATACATTATTCGGCTGTAGGTAAAATTATAGGATAAGAGAATATTTTTGTTTATTATTAACTGACTGTGTCTCTTGGTTACAGGTAAATACTTAAAATAATATGGAGCAAAACAATTAGCCAAGTTTTGGGTAAGTTTTATATTTTATGATCAGAAGTTCCAAGGAGAAAATTTTAGCTATTTCGTAATGGCTATGTTAAAGGCTGTGGGGGAATGGGTATCCTCCGACCAAGCGAGGTGATCATGCTTGGCGGGCCACTGCCCAACAGTTGGTGTTGGGATGTTGTATATATAATAATCGGCGCGAGAATTTCTACTGCGCGATTTAGGATTGGTAGTTTCTTCGTGTTGTACGTTGCTCCGTAGTTCAGTGTATCTGCGGTAGGTGGCGCTATAGTATGCGCTGTTGCGCTGTTTATGGAAGTCGCCACAAAGGCAATAATTTTTTCTTTTTCATGATTTAACTCGAATGGATCTTATGAGTGGTACAACACACTATCGAAGTCCAAAGAAATATAGGCACACGTAATGTTATCCAGCTTTTTTAGAATTTAGAAATTAAACAATTCTATTTCTTATCGCTTTTACAGTAGCGGTTTAACCATACCAAATCTCCAAGCTTAACTAAATGTACTTCGCTAATACCACTGATAAACTTTTCACTCCACAGTGAATTACCATTGGTTAATAAAATTATCATACAAGCATAGCGATAGGGCCAGTTACTTTTGTAGTCCGATATGGCTAGTGTTGCGACATATCCGGCCGTACGAAATTAAAAGGAGAGTGCAATGTTGCACCGCACACGACCAAATAATGTGCGTTCTAAATTTTTTTATTAATATTACATGTCAAACTAAAAAGTACTAGGTTTTTAATCTTTTTTGTAATGAATAATCATAACTATTCTTTTTAATCACAGTGATATATTGTACAGTACATATGTACACGGGAATTTACCCGACTTCGTTGCCAGAAAGTGTCATCTTGTGACTACTTAAATTTGGTCGCAATGATATGTACCATATTTGCTCATAGTTCTCGTCCCGTCTCGTGATCACGTTAAGTCTTGTGCGGTACATAATATATTACATATTTTAACAGAAAATATCTAAGGATATATACTAGTACTAAACCAGGCTTAATTTTGTCTTTACACTACATTAACCTGCTTTTCCTCTACAGGACAGAAATAAAGAAAACTGCAGTGCCATGCAGTGAAATGTTAATGCACGGTTTGATTTTGTTTTGTTTGTGGTTACATATTATGTGACTGTAACTATATATAATAAATGGAAAAACGTTTTGTTAGAAATTTAACAATGGAGGAATCGTTCCCAAAGGCAATCTGTAGTGACTCGTGACTCAACTTGAATCGTATGTGATCATGTCACTTCGCAATAATAAAAGTTGATGAATGATGTTGCTTGTCTATTGTTTTCTCATTTAACGTGAAGGTAACAGTCATTGCAAAAGTTTTCTTTACCTGCAAAAAATGATTCATTCATTCATTCAACAACCCATAACGTCCCACTGCTGGGCACGGGTCTCCTCTCAGGAGAGGGTTAAGGCCATACGATTATTGAAATGAAATATTTTTGGAACGAAGTTCCTTATCCCGCGTTGCGGAAGGGGGCTAGATGGAATTGTAACGACACTTTCGACATATGTCAACGACACTTTCGACATATGTCCGTAAGCGACTGTTGTGCTTGAGGTCTCGGGTACGATTCCCGGGTCGGACCAAATGTTTGTATGATCTGCAAATATTTGTTTCGAAGTTTGGGTGTTTTCTATGTATAATATGTATGTATTTACAAAAAAAAAAAGTATGTAAGTATTTCTATCAGTTGTCTAGTACCCATAACACAAGCTCTGCTTAGCGTGGGATTAGACGGCGTTGTGTGTTAATAAATTGTCCGAAATCGAGCTAGCTTGCTTGTGTTATTTATTATTTATCTAGCGTAACACCCCCAATCCATTCACCCCACTACCCTGATAACCCCCACCCCCTAAGATTATCCCTTAAGGAAGACACCCCCTCTATCTCCGAAACTATTGCTCGGAGACATTTTTTAGTCCCCCCTTGCACACCCTGAAATTATCAGGAATCATTACCCTTTCTCTGTCTGTCTCTCTCTCACTTATAGAAAGCAAGCCAGATATTTTCGTTTCGTCTTTCTTCTTTTCGAAATTCGTTCCCTCCCCTTCGTTCGATCCGGGTGTCCCTTGACACCTCTCAATTTTTTTAATATATTGATTACATATTCAAAACTAGACATACCACTTCTATAACAAGGCAAAAAATTGTCAAAGAAAAAATAATGTTATAAGAAAATGCACCTAATTGCAGCGTATGATTATCATAGATCATTGATCGATACGCACCCGTAGATCACGGCGACCTTGACTCTGATTAGCGATAACCTGTTCAGAATTGATCGGAACACTTCGTGACTGTTCGTAGGTCATAAAATCGTTACGATCATAATATTGCGACAAAAACTATACATTGACGAAATTAATGATTATAATATTTATAATTTTAATGTCAAATTTGTAAATAAAATAATTAATATAGTTATTAATGTATTTAAAACGTGAACGAGCTATAAAGTTGACGTCAATATTTTTGTAACTGCTGTTCGGTATATAATAATATCAACGACATGTTACCTTCAAAATCGTAACTTGTATGAACAAGTTACTGTCAAGTGAACATGTTAATATAAAATAGAATAAAAAGTTGATTTAACAAACATAAAGTTTACCTTATAAAGTGTTGTAGCAGACTGCTTGGAGCCATTTGCAATGGATTGTGCAACTGTAGCGGTTTGCCCTACGCCAATACAGTAAGTACCTTTTAATTAACCATTTCGTTCGATATGTAAATTACATTCTGTTCGAACAGATATTTTAACACGTCCATCAATCATTCGTTAATGTCAATAAAAATTAAAATAATAATATATTCGCATTTCACAGAGATAAAATCAACGGATACATTAATTTAAAATACATTTGAAATTACAATATCGGACCTATAATATTCATATGCAATATAAAATGTTAGCTGAAGATGTTTTTTATTTATTTTAAATAGTTTATGATTTTAAGTATTCACGTTTAATGTTTTTTTTTAAAGCGAAGAGCTTTGGTATGTTGCGGTGAAAAGCTGTCTCACACAAGGTTGTCCATGACATTTTCCTTACACAAGAATTGGCCAAAAAACTTGTAAATATCATAAACACGTATTATTATTTTGTCACTCTGATTTCGTCAGGTTTTTAATAAGACATCGTACATTACCGTTCTTTACATGGCACGTGCAATTTGTCGATCTTTTTCTCGGACTCTTAACACCTTTCTTTTGATAATGTTGGCAGTAAGAATCGATTATCAGGCGTTTCAATATACGTAGTCTTGAATTAATCAAGGATGTAGTAAACAATTGTTGTCTTAGAAAATGAAAGTTCAAAAATATCTCATTTTCTTTTAATGCCAATTAGCCGGGGTTTTAAGTTTAAGTGTAATGTTTGTTGTGATGACCTGTGCATATTAATTGACTATTTAGTAAGATAGTTTTTGGAACGAAGTTCCTTATCGCGCGTTGTGAAAGGGGGCTAGACGGAAAAATTGTCACGACACAATTTGTTGTCACGACACTTTTTGTTGTCACGACACTTTTTGCTATTTTAAATTTTATTTGTTATAAGTTTATTTTTCATTGCTTGATTTACTATTTTTGTTATGGGAACGAAGTCTTAATATTTTTTTATTAAGAAAATATTGTTTTGTTTTTATTTTTTAAAGAATTGGTGAAAAACATTTTTCAATTTTATATATAGCGCCATCTTTAGAATAGAAACTGAACTTACATTTACGTGTTATAGTTGTCGTTGCCAGTAGTTTAATATTAATAATATAGATGTCGCTGTAAATTAATGATTTTTAAAATTATGTATATCAAATATAAATACAAAATATATCAATAAATAAGTTTAGCAGTGACCTACGATAGGCTGGTAACGACACTTTTTGTTAAAGTAAGCTATTGTAAGCCGTGCGGCGTGCGCATGTTTCTCTGTCTGTCTGTCTGTCTCTCTCTCTGTCTCTATCTCTCTTATAGAAAGCAAGCCAGATATTTTCGTTTCGTCTTTCTATTTCGAACTTCGTTCCATCCGGGTGTCCCTTGACACCTCTCAAGTTTTATTATTATGAGGCAAATATATATGTTATGCGATGGCCACTTAGCATTTAGGTCGTTAGCACAGTCTAGATGGTCGGTACTCATAAACAAGACTCCAATATTTACAATGCCCATAGCGAACATGTTAATATTTCATAATATAACAAACACCATGTCAAAGATCCACAGATACGACGTTTAGCATATCTTAAAACATTTCAAATAAAAGTATCTTTTAGCCGAACATTGAACCTGGGACCTCGTGTTTTTGACCTGCACATCTATCAATCAACGAATTTAACGCTTCATCGGGTTCCAAATAAACGTGTATTCTTCATTGTCGGTACGTGTAAGCAGTATATGGCCCTGACTTTCAACAGATTTCTAATTGCAGTCTAACGCTATCTTTTGTATTCTGTGCTTTTGTGAACAACAATGAGTTACTAACGAAATAAATAAGACCGCATTGTAGGACAAACAAATGCTTTTCAAATAAACAACAAACAAAAGTCACTAACATATTACGAGGATTTTATCGCCTTAAAAATTTTCTACCAATAAAAATAAAGACGATGCTTGTGCAAACTTTAATTTTTCCGCTTATCGACTATGGTGATGTGTGTTATCTCGACCTGAATGCAGATCTGCTCAATAAATTAGACCGGCTTCTCAACAATTGCATTCGATTTGTTTTCAACCTGCGAAAGTATGATCATATTTCTGTCTACCGTACACAACTGTCATGGTTACCCATAAGACAACGCCGTAGTTTAAGGGCTCTGTCTATGTTGTACGCCCTTCTCCAATCACCGAACTCACCTACTTACTTAACATCCCAGCTCCAATATCTCTGCTCTAACCATGACAGGAATCTTCGGTCTTCTAATAATCTTCTCCTTCTTTGTCCTGCACACATTTCCAGCACAGTCCATTCCTCTTTCCTTGTTCGAGCTGTCACTCTGTGGAACGCACTCCCACTAGAAATCAGGACGGCTACTAGCCGATTATCTTTTAAATTCAAAGTACGTAAGCACTTTAGGGACCTGCTGACGGAGGCATCAGAATAACACTTAAAAGTGTCTATTATATATGTAATATATATATTATATATATATTTACTTTTATTTATTTTTTATATTTATATTGTATATGTATAAATTATATTCAATGTATGTATATCTAGCACCTATTTATCTGTATGAATCATTGTATTTCATAAAATAATTTTATTTAGTCTCTCGTGTCGTATAAACACACACCTGCCACAAATAACTTCGCAACACCCAAAGGTTTGTCTGGAAGAAAATGCCTGTGGCATTAAGTCCGCCTTGTGCAACATGTTTGCAGGAAGTTTTAATAAATAAATAAATAAATAAAAGTGATATTTTTATTAAACAAAAATTACATTATTTCCTTCCAATTGTGTATTATTATTGCCTCGGTGGCGTAGTGGTAGCGTATGCGACTGCTAAGCTCGAGGTCTCGGGTTCGATTCCCGGGTCGGACCAAATCTTATTATGATCTGTAAATATTTGTTTCGGAGTTTGGGTGTTTTCTATGTATAATAAGTATGTATTTTCAAAAAAGAAGTATATAAGTATTAATCAGTTATTAACAGTTGTCTAGTACCCATAACACAAGCTCTGCTTAGCTTGGGGTTAGATGGTGTTGTGTGTTAGATGTCCGGCATATTTATTTATTTATTTATTAACTTTAAAAACTAATGTCAGCGATTGTTAGCTAAACGTCTTTATTTGCGGCAATCTTGAACACGTACAACATTGTATCATTTTCGTTTTTAACTTGAAAATATTTTTTATATGTCGATAAATCAAAACGAAAATAACTTGCAACACTTCCTTTCTTTCATAGTCATAGAATAGAATTTGGTTCTGTGGTGTTAACACATTATATGATGAGAAATTAGAAGTGTGCTTAAGCCTAAACAATTGTCTTTAGATAGATCTCGTTTTGATTAAAAGTCATAATTAGCAAGATGAGTAGTCGAGGAAGAAGTTCCTGCTTTTGATTCCAAGGCAATTTGTAAAAATAAAGTTATATAAGTTATCTGTTGCTTATAAAAGAACCATTAATCACGGCATCGTCTTGTTTAATCTTACGAGCAAACATTTTAATAATAATATTGAACACAAGATTAGAATAATTACCCTAGCTTATCCGATTACTGACGAATTTATATTTTTTTTAAAGTTTATTTGTTTCGGAGTTCGGTGTATTATTTGATATTTTTAATAAGTATTTGAAGTGAAGTTAAATTGCCGTCAACAGCCTATGGTCTTCCTTTAGTATTCCATTGCTTAGAAAAACGGTTTTTTTTTCTGTTTACAGTGCAAATTAATTAACTGAACAGTTCTTGAAATTCAATATCTATATATGAGTGATCATTTATTAAATCTGCTTCAAGGAGCTTCATCAATAATTGAATGCTTTAAGTGATTATACTGCGTGGAATTATTAGAAGTGAATTTAGTATGATTAAGTATAGTAATTTATAAATACTGAACGAGATGACTCAAGAAGTAACGTGAACACAAGCGGGCTCATTTAATTACAATATCATGTGGGCAACCTTGCGAAGTATCAGTTCGCCATGAGCTCAAATTGTTAGAGACATTACACTTTCTAAGATGAATTCTTACCACTAACTGACTTGTCTGCACGGTTGGTCGAGTGGTTTCAGCGGTCACCTTGCTGCTTACTACTGCGCCAAGTGTCTTGGGTTCAAATTCCACGCGGTACAACACTGTGTGTAATTTACGAATTGTTGTCCCGAGTCTGGATGTTCTTTGTGTCCGTTTCATGTATCTTTGTAAAGTCCCTCACGACACAGGATGTTTATTCCTAATGTAAGAGTTGTCTTTAAAAAACAAAAAATTAGTTAACGACTTCTTCCCTCCGACCTTTTTTTCTAAAATAGGTTAAGCTCGACTTTAAGCTACGATATGAACTTAGATGATGTTCTTCTTACAGACGTACGTATAGCAGCCAGGACCGATAGTTTACCAAGCTCTCAGCGGCAGAGTAGGATCTCAATGTATTAAGAATGATCATTCATCCGAAGGCTAACATTTCTAGGATTAATTAACTTTGCAATGTGTTAACTTTTTTTTTTTTATTTTTTTTTATTGAATATTTGGCAAACGAGCAGACGTATCACCTGATGGTAAGCGATTACCGCCGCCCATGGACACTCGCAACACCAAAGGCGTCACAAGTGCGTTGCCGACCTTTGGGGGATGGGAAAGGGGATGGGGGGAGGGGTTGGGGTATGGGCCTCCGGTATCCTCACTCACTCGGTGAAACACAGCGCAAACGCTATTTCACACCGGTTTTCTGTGAGGCCGTGGTATCATTCCGGTCGAGCCGACCCATTCATGCCGAAGCATAGCTCTCCCACGGATAAAATGTTATTAATTTGTTAATACGGTCACCACTAAGGCACGAGCTCTTATTGAACACAGAATTCATGTCTACAAAACTGTCACATTTATAAAAGCTAGTGTCTTTGACCCAGTGGCTGTTATGCACTAGGTCAAAGCCAGGGAAGGAAGCTAGTGAATACATAAACGCCGTCATTAGCATTACTAGTAAAGATATGTTTTCTATGTGTTTGTATAAAGTTGTACCTAGGGCCGCCACTCACTTTTTAAAGCCATCACCATGAATGAAGTTTTATTTAATTATTTTTATCAAGGACAAAAATTTTTTTTTTGTTAATGTCGATGAAGATCATTTTTTAAACATACAAGCAAGTTTTCAGATAGAACCTTGATTAAAATAGAACAAGCGAAAGTAGTATTTCAAAGTAAAGTTTAGTCTTAATACACCTTATTAATCTAAACAACATCAAGAAATACGAGTAGGAACAAAATAAGCGTACGTTAATGTAAAGTAAAATAGGCCCAGGATAAAAAACTATACCTACCACTATGATTTTTGAAGTGAAAGTGTTGGCAACCCTATTAGTGGCAAGTGAGGCGTGTGACAGTTGGAAGGTTTTCTGAATTAATTATACTATTTATATCTGATCTGCTAGTGGAGAGAGAGCATGATGTAACAAACTGCACTTGACACACTTGCAGACCTGTTCTTGCCGATCAGACAGACGCCTGAACGGAACACTTCCTACATTCACATCTATTCGAGTGAATGTAGAAAGTGAAGGGAATTTAGGAATAGACCGACTAAAAATATCGACTATCTTTTGAATAAAAATAAAATAATGCTAAAACAATATGTAAAACACCAAACTTTCGATTGTTTTATCTTTTTAAAATTTTTTTGAAAGATAGTTTTTGATGTATAAAGTTACGATAAACTTCCGCAACACCATTCTTAAAACATTTGTTTAACAATGATAAACAAACAAATAAACGTTTTTAGAGGGACTACATATAACTTTCACCTTGCTAAGGCCGATATTCGTCTATGCTTGAACTATGCGAGTACAATTTATTGTAATCGAACAACGAAATGGTCTAATGAACGAAAGTTATTTAAAAAAACTTAACTTTTTTTTAAAGATAGTGAAAGTAAATGCTAGACTGCGACACTTTCTCTGCGTCAATTTTGTAAAATAATATAATCGATCGATTTGTGTTTATTTTCAACGTGTGAAACGACTATGTTTAATGTCAATTGTGTTTTAAAATTTGTTTTTTTTTTAGATTTGCACGATTTTGTATCCATGGTGTAAGTTTAGTGTGTGAAATATTTTTATTGTTGACTGTTTGATGTAATTACATCAATTACCTATTCACTTACAAAAGAAATACATACATAAAAGCATTGATTTGTGCAAATTTGAACTTAGGCATAGGCCAAAGTGACAAAAATGACTGAATAATTTGTCCTTAAAATAATACAAAAAGATATACGTTGAAGTATAAAATCAATTTATTTTTAAAAACAGTAATTTGATCCACTTATTTATAAATACTGAGTGAACCTAACAATTATTGTGTATTTACATGAATGATTTCGTTCAAGCAACGGATATTACTTTGTGGTTTGATTGACACATTGATTGATAAGTTAAGCTTGATATACTTAGCAAATATAGTTTGCATTAACATGAATTCATGACTAAATAATGCCCGCGGTAACGACTGCAGCGAGTGACAATGAAAGGCTCGTGGAGGTTATCACAGCTTAAAAGTGCGTCTTTAATTAATATTTTAATGTAAGCTATCAATCAATATATGTTTTAATATACCATTTTAATTCCCTCTTGACTCTCTGTTATTTGAAAACAGAAAGAGGTTCTCTTTTTCATATAAATACACGTTACTGTCTTTTTAGTGATGCATCTAATCACTTAAAAAGACAGTACGTGTGAAGTAACAGTTAACATGAGTAGTTTCTAATCGACTAAGTATGAACTATTTGAAAACTAAAAAAAAGTCAACTTGCTAAGATTAGGTATATTTTTTAATAGTTTAGCACAATTTAAAGAAAACAGATACCATTTTAACCTATTGCACAATTAAGCATTATCTTGTTATGTATGAACTAATGCGAAATTTCAATTTACCAAATTATAAAACAAAATACGTATAAGAACATTATTTCTTGGTTAAATACATTACAAATGGATAGATGACGAGTTTGGGCAGAGCTTGTAATGACAAATCAAATTTTTCATGAATAAATTTCGCCCTAGTATTGATAGCCGTAATTATAACCTTCAATTTATATTCGTATGTTTAAAGCTCTATAATTATATTATCTAGTCACGATACTGCGATATCTAACAGATTTTAATCTCTTGTCCAATCCGATTAAATTTCTTAATCGACTAAAAATTAATAACTCTCCTCTTAATCGCCCAGTTGTAGAGTCAACTCAGTGTCAGTTCAGTCACGATCGTTCTATCCTGTGTGATATGTTTGTGTAGTGACGTGGATATGAACCAATACAATCGATCATTAATCGACTATCATACGAAATGAATTGTCCATTGACTAATGACTTACACATCACACAATTGTATTTACTGTCGGATTGGACAATTATGAGATTGTCTGTTTTAGGTAAGGGTTTTAGAGTTTTTACTCGGTTGTATATTATGTTACGTGTTCAGTTGTAAAGTAGAGACGTAAAGGTGGCCTCGACAGTTTAAGTCGATCAATTAACATGTAAATTATTATATATCGATGCTATTGTTTCAGGTGATGGTATGCATTATGTTGTTCTCTATGAGTGATGTTGATCATCAATATATTTCTAGTTGGTTCATTTTATTGTGTATGCGAAGGTCGTCTCTACAAAGGTCATTAATGACAGATTAGCTGCTAACTGGTTTACTGATGATTATGAAACCTAATTTTATAAATACTTTTGGATAGTATGTTTCGAACACTGATTAAAGAATAAATGTGTTGTAGTGTTTAAGGCTCTGCTTCTAAAACTAAACTATTTTTCATAAATTTTAAGCTATTGCATAGCTTTTATAGCGGGCTTTGAGCGCGGCGACTCAAGAAATTCCGTAACGAAAATAAAACCTAACACCCCCACTCCACCTACCATGTAGCTCGGCCGAGAGTTCGCTTAACGTGTATGTATATGGTACGACTGTACGAAGCTCGGTCGAGACGAGCTGCTCCGAAATCGGACGAATACGTAAGCAGCTGTTTGTGAGAAAGTATATAGGTGTATAGGTATCTATCATCAAGAGTAGTATTCATCATACTCATTACCAATGTAGACAATACAACAATGCAGTAAAGTATACACTACGGCAGCCTATTGAGTCTCCGGTCTCGCACGAACCAACTAAACACGACAGCACGAATGTTGCCGTTTTAGGTCGGTTTTCTGTGTGATAGTAATACGAGTACCACCCCGGTGAAGCCGGCCCGTTCATGCTGAAAGTATCTTATTTTATTTCACCATATTTGATTAATTAAAAGAAAATATCGATATGTACCTACAGTTGGTAAAAAATACTTTTTAGCACCTCTTACTAATTAACAAGGAGAATGAGATGGATGAGATGAGACTTAAAAAAAACAAAGTCACAACTTAAGTACATGACTAGATCAGTACTTAAAAGCTTTAAAGCCACGAAAAATCCAACAAAAAGTTTCATAATAATTTCCTCCGTACTTAATCACTATTTTATTAAATACTAGCTGTTGCCCGCGGCTCCGCCAGCGTTTATGTCGGTTTTTTCAAGTTTTTTCGCGGTCGCGGATATGTGACTTATCCGAAAATTAGATAAAAACTTCAAGTAGTAGGTCCATTATAAGTGGCCGACATAGTTTTCGCGGGGCACCCTACACTACGACTACCAAATCGCGGTCTCCACCCTAGCACATTTCGGCACAAAGGACCGATGACGGACCGAAACTTAAACGATGAAAAACTTCTTACTTAATTCATAGCTGCCAATGAATGATTTACAGTACATGATTGTATAATTAAACACGTAATAGATACGGTCAAAGATTATCCAATCGAATGGTGATTAATCACATTTCAGTTCACTTAAGAACGATAACCTGGCTACGTTTGACATTGAACGAATGATCGTCACGACGTCTGATCTAATGAATGAATTGCTATCGCAGATATTAAAGATCTTAAAATGCGATAGTAGAAATACATTGTTATTCATTTAAACGTTTGTTTCAGTTTAATGATACAGATAAGCATTTCTCTTGGTTTAATCAAATTACACACTTTACGGTGTATTCAAACAAGGAACACAAAGAACACCTAGTTTAAATTGCACGTTATTATCTAATTAGGAAGTCTATGGGAATAGGGTAGTAGACTGTATCGTAAATAAATATATATGTCTTCATCCTTAAAAGGAATATTACAAAACATCTCGGGAAATATAATTCTCACAGCTTATTATTTGTATTAAAAATTTTAATCAAATAAACATTGAATTAAATTGCTTAATTGAATAATCTAAAACAGTGACGTCACAACGTTGTATTTAGTACATTTTTCATACAAAGTTATCGTTTTGACAGAAAAACAACTTATTTGACTAAGGTGTCAACCCTATTGCATTTGATAAATTATATTTATTTTGTAAGTTAATCTTTACAGATATGTTTACATTATTCTTTGCAGCTAGAAGAGGCCGGCTTAATACTCAATAGATCGGCCGGCCTCTTCTAGCTGCCGGCTATGATAAAACATGTATCCGTTACACCTCCTCGCTTCTTCGTAACGCATTGTTACCAATCCCAATTCATTGGACTTTATAAAAACTAATCGTATTAACCCAAACCAGGGGCGCTTACCAGTACAGAATAAAGAAATAAAGAAATATTTTCGGACATTTAACACTCAACGCCATCTAGTCCCAAACTAAGCAGAGCTTGTACTATGGGTACTAGACAACTCGTATATACTTTTTTTTTAAATACATACATATTATACATAGAAAACACCCAAACTCCAAAACAAATATTTGCAGATCATACAAACATTTGGTCCGACCCGGGAATCGCACCCGAGACCTAATACCAATGTGCTGTGTTTTATTTCGATACGGCCATTAGAAACATATTAAAAAATACTTTCAAGGTTGGTTTATAAAGATAGTTACAAGGGTACAAACTTATTAAGACCACCTAGTCTCATTGCTTTTAAAAACAATAAAGAATCAATCGGTTTAATCTTAATATGATAATAAACACTCCTTATTAAACAGTGATTGATGCATTTATCAGTTAATTACAAATATATATCGTACAGGAAACACTTTTATCAATAAAAACAATAAGCCGATGATATCTCTCGTTACGTTATACTCTAATTCCAATGACAATATTATATTTTTCTTATTCGCGAATACAATGTGGCTTTGAACTCGATGGGAGCCTTATTTCAGCGATTGAAACATTCTACAATGATGCTGTCAACGCAAAAAAAATAAAGATAATCCTTATTATAGTCGTTCCAATACTTTATTTAACTTTTGACAGATCACGCACATAAAGTTTTGTAATAATTTTTGATACAATGTACTACAGATAATACTGTACTTTATGGGCGGGCTCCGCCTACTTAGGGATGTGTCATTCGTAATTAATGACCACAGACTATAAAAACGGTTTTGAAATAAATCGATTATCGATTATATTAATAAAACATACAATAAAATTATTGTGATTATATTTTATATCAAATCACGTAAAAAGCTTTATTATTTTGCATTAAAATGCCCTAAATGTCTCTGTTTCAATGCATAAATAATTTGCGTAATGAAAACAGTTCCATCGTACTCGTACCTAGTAATGGGATCGAATGTATTCGCCGCAAATTAATGAATCTAAAATAATTGTTTAGACTTACTATAGTTGGTTCAAATAAAAACTACCTGCGGTACCTACTTGTAATGAACAGGTACAAAATGTTGAAATTCGTAGTAATTTACGGATTAAAAATAAAACAACCAAAAGAGGTACTGTAATACTAATTTTAATTATAAAGAATCGTCTTCTTCGTATGACCAGGAATCATCATCACTTGAGTTCTCAGTAATATTGATTATCATTTCTTGGATAGATAAATTGTCGAATGCAACATCCCGATCCCAATCCGACATTATCACCTTCTTTGTTTTTTCTACAACATTCGCCCAGTTTTCTGGAGTTACTTTTTCACACGCATTTTTCAGTAAATTCAGCATTTTTCTTGCAGTGAAAGGAGGAGTTGTATTGTTCCTCGCAGCATATCCTTTAACTTGTGCCCAGATCATTTCAATTGCATTATATTGGCAGTGATATGGGGGAATTCTGAGGACGGTATGCCCATGCTCTGCTGCCATTTCATCTATGACGTATCGTTTTGGCAGCTTCTTTGTTTTTAATATCTTTACTAACTCTACTTTTAGTAGGGACTTATTCACCTCTTCGCCATTGTCACGGAGCCAGTTTATAATTTCATGTTTTTTGTTGGTTGTTAAATATTATTGATGGCTCTTCGAGTGATGTAAGCATTTCTCTGAACCACTTTTCATACACGTTCGAATTCATCTCCTCATGATAATCTCCTGTTTTCTGGGATTTAAAAGCTAATAGAGCGCCTGGCACAAATCCTTTTACTGTTCCTGCATGACAAATAATCAGTCGTTCGCCTTTTCCCATTGGTACTGTAGAAGTGGAGCCAACGGTGTTGTCAGTCCAAGTTTTTGACAGCGTATGATTCGCATTGAGCCAAGTTTCATCTGTGAAAACAACATTCGACCAATCTTCTATTTTTTTTACTTGTCTTAAAAAATCGCATCTATACAAAGCAATATCATTGCGTTCCATTAAAATTTTTCGTTTGTCACATTTTTGGAATAACATTCCAATGTCTTTCAATACCTTTGTCAGTCATAGTGGTTTGACCACGGAACAAACCACTATTTCGAAGAGATTGTGTTAGTTTTTTTAATGTTGGAATCTCTTTTCTTTGGTAATAGTCGTATATATGACGACGAATAGCATCAGCGTCAAAATTGTCAACGGCTGTAACTTTACTAGGCGGACGTTTTTTCTTAGGTGTAGATAGCTTATTCTGTTCCATGCCACTGCTGCCGTAGCCTTCTTTTGTTATTTTTGCCACTGTTGGAGCACTAATACCTAATGCTGCTGCAACACGGTCTCTAACTTGAGTCACTGGTATAAGAGGCCCACCATTACGGCTTTCCTTTTCAAAGTATTCACGAAGTCGCAAGACAAACTCTCTTGTTTGTCCTTTGAGTACTTTCTTTTTTGGCATTTTGACAGTAACGAAGGCAGGAACGATACGCTCAACTCAACCAAACGTGAGAATTCACAAATAAATCAATACGGAGGAATATAAATACTCAACTATATTGAAGGTTACTCATTGAAATACTGTAGATTATTTTAAAATAGACATAGAGAGATTTAATAAAGATCATCAATAGTTTAACAAATACAATATTAACCACTGAATTACAACACAATACAATAATACATTTTGAAAATTCAGTTCCTTTTATATATTTTTTCATGACATAGAACCGTCATATTTGAACAACATTCTTTTAATCCATTTCTTCTTTATTTTGACAAAGGAGGTCGCACATTGAAACACATAGAAATATGAAGTACGAAATTATCTATAAAATAATGAGTTTGTTAAATCGATTAAAACTTCTTAATGCATAAAATCGATCGATGAAAGAAATCGAATAGGTAACGGGTCAGGGTATCACTATTTGATTAAGTATTAGAGCTGTCAAAAGTTAAATAAACTATTGGAACGACTATAGGCATTTCCAAAATAGAGCATTCAACAGTGTTAAAACTTTTCCGTAATCATAAAGTTGAAGTTTTGAAAACTAGGCAACATCTATAAAAGACAATCATACTTTTTTCTAATATACCAAAGACTATCAAAAGCTATGAGATATGTTAACTAGTTAGAATGAAATTGTGAAGAAAGTTAAAACGAAATATACATTTCATTGCTCAAGTAATTTTCACATTAATGAACATAAAATGGGAAAGCCTTTCGAGAGAATTTTCACCTTTCTTCTAGAAAAGCTTTCCATTTGGCCACTTAAATGTAATTACAATTAAACTAATACGATCTGTATTGGTTTGCTAATACGTAATTATACAAATTATACTTTAAAATATATTGCAGTCAAGAAACCTTTCGAACAAGTGATATAAGAACATAATATGTGTTATAAGTATATTTCTAGAAAACGTAGATTAAATTTTAAATCCATTCTAATATAAAAATTCGAAAGTAGCTCTGTCTGTCTGTCTTTTACCCTTTCACGATAAAATCGCTTCACCGATTTCGATAAATTTTGTCTTAGAGATACTTTGATTCTTGAGGAAGGATATGGGCTACACATTACTACGATAAATGGCATAACCGAGGGCGCAGCCGCGTGTCAGTAATAAAATAATTTATATTTTTTTTTATGAAAAAGCGGGCAAACGAGCAGACGTATCGCCTGATGGTAAGCGATTACCGCCGCCCATGGACATCCGCAACACCAGAGCCGTAATAAGTGCGTTGACGGCCTTTGGAGGTTGGAGGAAGGGGTTGGGGTATGGGATTCCGGTATCCTCACTGACTCGGTGAAACACATCGCAGGCGCTGTTTCATACCGGTTTTCTATGAGGCCGTGGTATCACTCCGGTCGAGCCGGCCCATTCATGCCGAAGCGTGACTCTCCCACATGTGGATAAACTATTATATAGCATGTTTTTTCTGTATTTTTAAAAGCCATAATTTACGTAACGTTACCTAAAAGTAATGTTGCGAATACTAAACATTGCTTTAGTTAGAACAGTGGGAACTGGCACTGAATTGCTATATCTCAATATGTACTACACGATGATACCGTTGTTAAATCCACTTTAACGATAGCTTACGGTGATGCGCAAATTTTTATTATTAGATAGTACCCGAGTCATAAGATTTCGCGATATAATATTACCAACGCTACTGGCCCACGTGATATAATAGGCTAAAACCTCATTTCTAAGATGAAATCTATATCTGACCAGTGGACTACTATAAAGCTCTTGTTGATGATTTCACTTGTTAGTGGTTTTCAATTGTATTTAAAAAAAAACTGTTTAGAGTGACGAGAAACCACTTATTTAATTATTGAAACTAGTAAAAGTGGTCTCACTAAATAAATTAGTTTTTATAGTAGCAATTAATAGTTTCCTAATTTTATCACATTTTAAATATTTTTTAAATTATTCCTGTGGCTAATGTTTCATTACTATTAATTTAGTTCACAAGAAAATTTATAAAAAAGCTTAAGAAATAAACTAAATCCCGTTAACGCCTATACTTTACTGCACGTACAGAAAGCTCGTACACAATGTAGCTAATTTATCGAAACGATGCGTGCGCGCAGGTTTAATATTAACTATGTGAGGCGCTGCGAGCGGCCGACTCGACGGCGACAAGTGACAGATTTAT
Organism: Spilarctia lutea; assembly: GCA_916048165.1. Lineage (NCBI taxonomy): Eukaryota > Metazoa > Arthropoda > Insecta > Lepidoptera > Erebidae > Spilarctia > Spilarctia lutea. Next base: position 18,564,775 of record OU696471.1, on the reverse strand, counting down.
TTTGAACGAAACTGTTACTTGAACTTATCTTCACAAGTAGGCTAAACAAATACTATTAATTTGCAACTGTAATGGTATTGAGTCACTGACAAAAAAAACGATGATCCGTCATAAAAATCTAAATACCATAAAAATATATATGTCATTAACATGTCCAATGCCATAAATACTCCTTCTGATTAATCTATTGAGTATTAATCGTTGATCAATTACGTTCAACAATAAATTGATAGCTCTTGAACTACATTCAAAGTCACAACAATATTTATCCTCCTGTTGATTATAAAACTATATTTAACGACATTCGGGCCCATTATTCGAGACTAGAAAGACATTGTACTTTACTATATGTTACCTGTTATTAGAATTATCACATACTAGCTGACCCACGCAACCTCGTTTGCGTCTTATATTGCCCGTAGCATGAAAATTTTCCCCCGTTTTTGAAACATTCTTCATTGGTCCTCCGCTCCTATTAGTAGTAGCGTGATGGTATATAGCATATAGCCTTCCTCGATAAATGGACTATCCAACACTGAAAGATTTTTTTCAAATCGGACCAGCGGTTCCTGAGATTAGCGCGTTCAAACAAACAAACAAACAAAATCTTCAGCTTTATTATATTAGTATAGATTAGTATTTAAATTGACAGGTAAATGTGAGTTATCACTACATAAAAAGAAATATCTTAATTTTTGTCAAATCTTTTACAATTGTTCAAAGCACTTTGCTACTTTAGCAGTAGCAAAGTGCTTTGAACAATACATAGCCTATCAAAATCATAAACCTCCTTTGGCTTTGCCGTAGTTGGGTTAAAAGAATGCTGTAACAATAGAATAAGATTTTTTAACAAAAAACATATGAATATTTATTAATCAATCACTCATTTTAAGTGTGTTTGTTAAACAAATACGATAAACTTTGTCTTATGAATACTGTGTCTAATGACGGACATACTTATTTAAAAAAAACCCTAACCCCTACCTTATCCCCCTCCCCTTCCCCTAAAGGCCGGCAACGCACTTGTGACGCCACTGGTGTTGCGGGTGTCTATGGGCGGCGGTAATCGCTTACCATCAGGCGATACGTCTACTCGTTTGCCCCTATTCATTAAAAAAAAAATATAATTAATTACTCTGATTATAAAATTTCTATTAAATTTTACTAATCTAATTATGACACGAGTATAATTTTCAATTTTATTATCTTCCTGTTATGTGACGCTGGCCAAGAGCATTCCAGTTTCCCTAAGAACCTGAACTCACCATTAATCAGTACCAATGACATCAAAAGAGACGATAAACGGAATACATTTCTCGGTTTAGTAGATAATTTTATGAGATTAACGTATAATTTACATGCATTTGATGTAAATATATGAAGGAATGCAACGAAGTCACATCCAAGAAATGCATTATGATAACGGGGAACTTGTATACTTTCGATAAATCACTGTTATGTAATGTCTCATGAATATTTATAGAGTTAAGGATTAAATAACCGTGCTTTTCTCATAACACAAGATTTGAGTTCATTGCCTTCGTTGTTATGAAATTTTCGGAGATTATTTGTTTTGATTATGTATCTCAAAAATTTAACCAAGTCATACAGATGTAGTTTAAATACGGGTGTCCATAGTATGTGTATATTTAAACTTCGAATATCTCTAAAATATAGATATATGTTATGTTTAGCTCTAATTCGTATTTTAATTAATAACGTTTGTGAATAGAAAGTCACACAATAGATTTTTATTCCGTACAATAACACTGACTGCCTCGTTGGTCTAGTGGTTAGCGTAAGCGACTGCAAATCAAGAGGTCTCGGGTTCAATTCCCGGGTCGGACTGCTGTTGGGTTTTTCCTACAAGAAATTCCTAATAGCAGCCCGGAGTATGGAAGATGGCGGTGTTTCCTGCACGTGCTTCGGAGAGCACGTTAAGCCGTCGGTCCCGGTTGTCATGAACATCTATGGCAATCGTTATTGGGAAGTCAGTGCCCACAAATATACTGACAACTAGTTCAACCTTCGAATTCAGTTCGCCCTCAGGGTTGCGGAGGTCAGATGCCAGTCGCTCTGTGTAAAAACTGATATTCAGGTAAAACCGGTTGAACTGGTAGCCGACCCCAAATATTGGGAATAATAAAGGCTAGGAAGATGACAATAACACTCTTACTTTAAGTTGTTCTTTTCGCTATTTCAATCTCCCACGAAATTAAAAGACGAGCTTTTAAACGGTAGGCTTAATAAATAAAGAATTTACGGAGACAAAATTATCACAGATGCAAACAAAGCAATAAACGAAAAACAGCCAAAACAATTGTATAATTCTTGATGAATTTTTAGTCTATGGATTTTTAAATACAACATCTCTATTGCATTTCAGACTATTGAAGTTAGGTAACTAAAGTTCACGTCAAAATGTTCTCGTAATAGAGAAATGATATCAAAATGAATGACGCCCCATACTTTGATCGCAACTCTAATACATACAAGTACGAGTACATCGTTATATCAGAAGAATTTCTGTTTCTAATCTTTGTAATAATACACAGGTTAAGACATAATTTTCCAAACACATTAGTATTCGTACTACAAATTCGTATAGGTAGATAGTCCAACAAATTCTCGAAACAGCCAATTGGGTCTTGATAATAACTAAAGTTTAAATATTTGCGGTTTATTTCTAATGGCGGCTAGAGCATATAAGAATGTTTTTGCCTACAGACTTGAGGTGCTGGGTGAGTCATTTGATATTTCAATTTCAAATCTATCTGTACGTAGTTAAATAACTTCTCACGACATACAAATTGGAGTGTATTATAGTCGTTTTAAGAGTGGCATCTTTTGAACTATAACAGTAAGCACACATTATGCACAAGATACACATTCAAACGACGTCAAGTTTAATACTCTGATATTTTATATTTATCTCTGATATTCTTATATGTACATCTCGTAACAGTATAACATTTTTTTTAAAACCTCCTGTTGAGGGCCATGTGTCTGCACTGTTAAGGCGGTTGATGTGATGTGCCATTGTTTTTCAAGGTTAAACTAAAGTAGTCCTTATTTTGAGGTTACAATTATTCACGTTAAACATCATCGTTTTATTAGGTTATTATCTACTCTGCACTAATTTTTGATAAGAATTTCTAGGGAAGAATAAATAGAAAATCATTCGGATTAAAATTAACATATATAAAATGTAAAAGGCATGCAGCTATTGAGTTTGTAAATAATTAAGTGTTTGCATTTTTAACCTCTCTTGTGAAACAACACAGAAGGTCAAGCCTAGTTTATTTATATAACTTTATTAGCGAGATTTGTTGTCATATTAAATTAATAGATTTAATCCATACAAGTCCAATTATAAAATATTTAAAGTGTCATCGTTGCGAGGTCTCATCGAACTTAAGTTTACAGTTAAGCTGTACGTACAATTTACAAATAACGGCTTTGAATTCCTTATCAACTGGGCCATTATGCAGATCGCATGCACATACCATAAAAAGTTTATTCGGAATATTTTTTTTCCGTATTTCGAGGTCAAGTTTCGTGACATTTTAAACTCAAACTGTATCTCTACGAGATAAATATAAGCTAAAAAGAAGACATCCGCTAATAAAGTAACGGTTATACACTTCCCACTAAGAATATTTCTGGTAAAATTATTAAGTGACTAATTTCAAAGTATCACAAAATAATTAGGTTTTCAAACCACAAGCTTTGATTCGGAGAAAAAATAATTATATCTTTCTCGTTATGCGTGGGCTTTATGTCGTTGATTGTGACTCCATTAATCTAATATTCCATATGAACGCAGGTGGGTTATGTGACCATGTGATAAATCAGCAGCCAGTCATAGACAAGCTGTACTGATTTTAAATAGACAACGCGAGTTCGGTTGGCAATGCGGTTTTCCATTACATACTTTTTGCTGTCGACTGTCGATAATGTTTTAATGACTTCCTTAGAAAAACTTGAACTTATTTCGTTATTAGAATTTATAGCATGTATTTAATATCGACAACTTGTTTCTTGGTTTTGTGCCCTAAATCTATACTAATATTATAAAGCTGAAGAGTTTGTTTGTTTGGTTGTTTGACCGTTGGTACGATTTAAAAAATTCTTTCAGTGTTTGATAGTCCATCTATCGAGGAAGGCTATAGGCTATATATTATCACGCTACTACTAATAAGAGCGGAGCACTAATGAAGAATGTTTCAAAAACGGCGGAAATTTTTTACGCTACGGGCAATGTAAGACGCAAACGAAGTTGCATGGTGACTGTGTTTTAACACACAACGCCATGTAGTCTCAAGCTAGACGGTGCTTGTGTTATGGTGCTTATGTTTTTTTTGTATATACATACGTATTGTACATAGAAAACACCCGAGATCCCGAGACCTCGAGCACAGCAGTACCACTGCGCCAACAAGGCAGTCAAATAAAGATTCTAGGTGACAATATTTTGAAGTATAACCACTCATTTTTGTATTTACGTTTGTTAAAACTACTTCGTATTATAAAGATTGTCTAAGTTAGCTTAGTTTTTTGGTAAACTCGATTATGGATGAAAATCACAAGTAGCATAATCTGATACGGATGGTAGCGTAGGATTTTCGCATCAAAATCTTTAACAGCCTTTAAATAGCCCACTGCTGAACATGGGTCTTTCCTTCGCAAGGAGGTTTCTCCTCTAAACACGCTTGCTAGACGTTTTATTATAGACTCTGTTCCAAGTTTTCCTTATCATTTCGATGATGTTTTCTTGGGCGGTTTGCTCTCTCCGTCGCCTCTAACGACATCCGTGGGATGAATAGGGGTGATGATATTCTGTATTCTTAAGGCGTCAACACATAGATATGTTATCCATAAGCAACCAGATGTGATCTGTATTTATCAACGATCTTAATATGACACATTTTAATCGTCATATTTAATAACAACAGAACTATCTAAAGTTTCCTCTTGCTTTAATTTATTTTTATTGGTGAAGTAAAGTGTTAACTGGTAGATATTAAGATTGTAATGAAATTGATTTATGATAATTATTTTGACCGTAATCTTTTTCTTGTACACAAGTTTAACTAAAAGTTATTTATAGAACAAGTAATTTTGTATACCAATACCTATTATAAAGCTGAAGAGTTTATTTGTTTGTTTGAAAGCGCTAATCTCAGGAACCGCTGGTCCGATTTCAAAAATTCTTTCAGTATTGGATAGTCCATTTATCGAGGAACGCTACAGGGTATATATCATCACGCTAAGACCAATAGGAGCGGAGCCCCAATGAAGAATGTTTACAAAACGGGGGAAAATTATTACGCTACGGGCAATAGTAGATGTTAACGAGGTTGCGAAGGTGAGCTAGTGAAATATATAAATTATTTACATCACCACTTAAAAAGCGATATATGCATGTACAATGTATATTTGAAGTAATTAAAATATATAGATGCAAAAAAATCGATCGTAATCGGTTTCAATGGAAAACGAGTATGTGAATATTATGCGCCTGTTACCGTTATTGGAGTACATTGCAAGTGATAAAATATAGCGATATTCAGCATTTATAGCATTAAAGCTCAGATCATGTGATTTAATAAAAAAAAATGGTTATTGATAATCACGTGTTCAAAAACTGCCTTTCCTGTAAGTCCCACTTTTTAGGATTCGATGTTTGCGGGTGTAAATAATATTAAGTAAGTATTTACTGCTTCGTATTTGGTATATCATTGGTCTTTTAACTGTCATTATTTTGTTTTATAATTATAATCTACTCAACCACAAAACATATACATACCTTAAATTTACATATTTTCAATTATTGTCTGTCTCATTCACATAATTATTATTTTCGTATTCGAAGTGAGTGTGTTGTTCTGTTATAGACTCCAGACATACTGTCACATATTCTGTAGTTTCTTACAAAAAACAACCTTGGTCAAAAGTCTGTAGCTTGTGCCGTTTCCATGTAAGGGATTGTAGACGCCCTTGATCGTTCGGTGACCGACGCACACGCATGGTATCCTGCGCTTGCGCCGCTCAATGGTCAATGCACCTTGTTTGCCCCCGCCCTACAACCTTACATAAAGGCTTAGATCATGATATTAAGTTGCATTTCACTCAGTAAATGGGCTTGAATAAGTATGTACTAATGTGCTTGAGTTATTAGATAGGCTGTGTGTGTATTGTAATTAAGTTTTATGCTCACACATATAAATGTTAAATAATCGTTCACGAACACATAACTGTATGGTTTAAAGGTCATACATGTATACTAGAACTAAATTATAACACTTTAATATAACTGTAAAATAATGGTATATCTGATGCGAACTTAACAAATTAGATTCCATAGACAAGCAAAAGCTTACATACATATTTCAATTAATTTTCAATTTTATATAATACAAGACTACTAATTTAATTTATGTGCTCTTTAAATATTAAAATGACCTTTTAACTAATTAATGATATTAATTGCCTACTATCAAAAAGAAATATTGATATACAATCTATTAAGATCAAGGGAAATATTATAACGTGTGACTACATTTGTCTATGTCCTAGGTGTGGTATCCGGACATAAATTACTATTGGTGTAGCATAGACAAGTTTTTTTCTTAATTTGAAGCCTATTAAGGCGACCATTACTCTCGAAATGCAATGTGCGTAGTATCAACGTATTGACATAAATAATGAATGGTTTAATCGAGTTATATTTCAGTAAGTTCAATAAATTTATAGCAATATTGAAACAAGTTGGTTAACACTTAATTAATTGCTCACGCTTTTTTTAATTTTTAATGTCCACTTTCAACATTAAAATTCAAAGAATAAATTGACCTACCTTGTTACTTAAAACAAGTTAATTTGTTGAAAAAGTTCAGCTGTGTGAGTTAAGTAATCAGAAGTTAGGCAAAATTAAAACGAATCGAAATTTTGTATTTTCAATATAACTTTTAACAACTAACAAAAGTTTTTCAAATTAATTATGTTCTGAGAAGGGTAGTTTTACTACCAGACCGCCAGGCCCGGGAACGGGCCAGGTACCGCAGGCGGTACGGCGACGAGGCCATCCGTCACCCTGGCAGAAGCAGGCTCGGGTGGAGGCGTTGACGCTGCGGAGCGTGCGCGCCCCGGGGGTTAATAATGGAAACATCGAGGTTTCCACACAGTAGGGGGCCATCTACAAAGCGTAGGTGGCCCGACGTACGTCGGGGTGCCAGGGTTTTCCTTTCTAGGGTGCACCTGGTTCCCCGGCATCTATTACCCGAGACAGTGTGCGGTTTTAGTCGGTTCGAGTCCGACATGCCACCAGGTAGTATCCGAGGGGATTACCACAAGAGGAAAAAAAATTGGTTGCCTGTAAAGTCGGTATACGGGCGAAAGTTTTACGTGACAACGACTTTGAGTGGTAAAATAATTTTAATGTGAATATTCATTCGTATAGTAGGAAGAAGGATGAAATAATAGTAACAATTTAAAACATTTATTTATACAAAGAATTATATTTAAAACATTAATTTTAACGTTTTAAATATAATTCGACGCATGCCTTTCACTTTTTATGTCTGTCTCTCTCGCTCTTAGGCGGGCTAACCATGCCCGAGTGGAAGGGACGCGTGCCTCTCACTCGCTCTCATTGTGAGCGCATAACGTGAGCGGAGCGTAACGCAGTTTCTTGAAGTGTCACCCGGCAAACCAATTTATAAGACGTTGTCACGTCAAAAAGAAGGGTAGTTTTACTTATTATTATTTCAATAGTTTTAAGCTTTATTCCTTTGCCTACTTTCACGTTACACGTTATGAATTAAATATCTAGCAAGCGTCATAAAAATGATATACATTGTCAGAAAGAACATAGCTTTACTAAGCCAAGACAACAGTTTATGTATTGCGTCAAAAACTCAATCTTCGTTTTTTTTTATTCTATTCCAATTTCAAATATATCTACAAAGACGTTGCTACCTATTGGCAGTATAATGGTAATACAATTTTTTTTCAAATTTTATTTCTTACTTTGGAACTTTAACTTTCTATTTGGAACTTTTACGCACAGCGTAATCAGTGAATTTTAAATTAGTGTGCTACTAAACGTTTAACGCGATATATCTAAGGACAAGTTTACTATAAGGACAATAAGGTTTTGACAGAAAGAATGGAATGGAATACTGGTTGAATAGGTAGCCACTCTACGCCGCTTTCAACTACACTAAGATGTTGGCATTTCAAATCCCACATGTGATAACACTTTGTGAAATCCACAAATTGTTCTTCTGAGTACGCGCGTCCTTTTTGTCCGTCCCATGTATGTTGTAAAAGGGGCCTGTGACACAGGATATGTTCCTAATGCCAGTTGTCTTTAAAAAATAATTCAATAAATCATACATAAATAAAAAGTATGCATAATTATGTACACGAGCTAGGTCGAGCCGCTACGAGTAATTTTCATTCGTTGAATCTAGTATGTATTTAAAAAAAGACTATTCTAAAGCCGCATCTTAAAGATCTGTAAACCGTGACGGCCTATCGAAGACCATGACACTAGATGGCGACGTTCTGTCTGACATCAACATTGAACTTTTATACTCACAGCGAGTTTGTTGAGTAATGTGTTAACGCATGTCCCGACATCAATTAGTGACGAAACTTTTAACTTGAGCAATATAGTTGCATACAGTTTAACCGCAAGTAAGTAAAATTATCATAAGGTATAAAATAATAGTGTAGGCTTCAATTAATTACACCTGACCCATCTTAAACTAGGCTTGAGTTTAGTTCACAAAAAAAGATATTCGGAAGAGTACCTATGCAAGTTTTCATGATGACCCGTTTAGAAGTTTTTTTTTTCATTGTAATGGAGGCAAACGAGCAGACGTATCGCCTGACGGTAAGCGATTACCGCCGCCCATGGACACCCGCAACACCAGAAGCGTCACAAGTGCTTTGCTGGCCTTTGGGGGATGGGGAGGGGATGGGGAGGGGGATGGGGTATGGGCCTCCAGTATCCTCACTCATTCGGTGAAACACAGCGCAAGCGTTATTTCACACCGGTTTTCTGTAAGGCCTTGGTATCACTCCGGTCGAGCCGGCCCATGCATGTCGAAGCGTGGCTCTCCCACGGTAAAAAGTGTACTCTATAAGCATAATAAACAAATAATCGCAAAAAGAAAACAAACTCATATTTGAATTTATAATGTCAATCGTATCACCTGACTATTTTTTTATGCCTTAGAAAAAGAAATTACAGCCAAATGCACTGAAATTCATAAATTCTAGACGTCGTAAAGAAATGTTTCTTATTTTAACTGAAAATGTCACACTCATATGGATTTTCTAAAAATGGCTACACAAGAACTGATATCTATACTAAGAGAGCCATCAGCAATGCTTAGTAAACAGCAATATCTATTTATAATTTAAACAATTATCCTTGTCCTGTCATTAGTTCTCACATTATAATCAATCGTTATTATCCAATCAATTTTATTACCAGTTCCGCAAATGGTAAGGACCCTTATATAATAAAAAATAAACATTTGAGACAGCAATTACACTCGTTATTTAATTAGTCGATTTTCATCTTTTATTGGTTCTCGGTCAAGGTTATTTTATTAGTCATTTTACGTAACGATTTAGTTTAAAATACTACTCAAAGTCAAGGTAAAATATATTTTAATGTTGCCATTTTATACAGCTCATAAATGTTCCTTAAATGACTAGTTACGATACAAAAAATGGGCAATAAATTTATATAAATGTACATGATGTAGCGACAGGGGACAGGCCAATGTCGCTTACATCATTTTGAAGATAATGTCAATGAAAATATTTCGTGTACTTCCGATTCACATTATTTACTGAATATGGTGTTATGTTATTCGATGAGAGATAACTTGTAATAACGACTATGAGATCTCATCTAAATGATAGATATCTGTGGAATAAATGCCACATGGAATTTTCTTTGTTAATAGCAATACTAACTTTATGTTCCTTGTATAAAGATATATTTCAATACATATGTGGAAATGAATCATTTGTATAATTTCAAAATGTTATTTTACCCCGTGGTCCTATGCAATACAATTATGATACTTTTATTTGATTAGGTACACTTACAAGTTTAATCCCGAGTTAAATTTAGTTTTGATCACACAGGCGTGAGGAATAGTAATTATCACATACACTAAATAAATGATAAATAAATAAATATTCCGGACATCTAACACAAACTAAGCAGAGCTTGTGTTATGGGTACTAGACAACTGATATAAATACTTATATACTTTTTTTGTAAATACATACATATTATACATAGAAAACACCAAAACTCCGAAACAAATATTTGCAGATCATATAAACATTTGGTCTGAGTCCTCAAGCTTAGCAGTCGCATACGCTACCACTACGCCACCGAGGCAGTCACTACTGCTAAATAATATATCATTCGTGAGTTTCTGTTTTATTTTGCAACTAGCTGACCCACGCAACCTCGTTTGCGTCTTCTATTAGCCCGTAGCGTGAAAATTTTCCCCCGTTTTTGAAACATTCTTTATTGGTGCTCCGCTCCTATTAGTATTAGCATGATGATATAGCCCTATAGCCTTTCTCGATAAATGGTCTATCCAAAACTGAAATAATTTTTCAAATCGGACCAGCGGTTCCTGAGATTAGTGCGTTCAAACAAACAAACAAACAAACAAACTCTTCAGCTTTATATTAGTATAGATAAAGCACTGAAAGTACATGTAGTGAGTATAAGTGTATGTAGATGTGATGAAAACAACAATAAGGTATTATTGTTTGTGGCCGTGAACGTGACCATTGAAGACGGTCTTGCTATATCATCATCAAATCGCAAAGATTACACAATATTATCTCTGTAACTGACCATTGTTAGTAGTGAAACCACTGTAAGTAATACCTTTTGCCCTCGGTTTTGTTTACGACAAAATTATTTTTCATCGAAAATGAAACTTTTATAAACATAATGTGTGTGTACAGTATACAGATAAATAAAATTACGAGTGTCTGTTTATAATATTAAGATAACCGATTTATACTAAATGCATATGTGTGTACACACGGTACATACCTATACCAAAATAACATTTATTACAGTTTAGTACAGTCTCTGGAACGGCTGGACCAATTTTGACAGGTCTTTCACTGATAGGTAGCTGATGATGTAAGGAGTAACTTAGGCTACTACCGATAGCCAAAATAGATGCGGGCGGAGCCGCGGGTTAAAGCTAGTTTAATATATACAGAGAATACAAGACGATTTGGATAATGCAAAAGATGTCCACAGTGACTTTATACTACAAAGCTGGACGACAACAAAATGCATCAAAATAATTTCAATAATCAATTAAACATTATTCAATTTAAGATAGAGGTAAACACTCGTAAGCTGTAATCTGTACATATACGAATACAAAACTTAATACAGGAAATAATAAACACAAAACCTTCGTGGATGATTTATAAAAAAAAATGTAATGCCAACCGCACTAATTGGAATCGCAAATTGCCCTGACCCACTTCACAAGTGCTCCGATGACATAATATCGGTTAAAAATGTTAATTGCAAATAAATATAGATGACCTGCGACATAAAACTGAAAACATATGAGTCGATCTCGCCGTAATACAACTCACGTGAACACGAATCACGAATGTCGATTAACACTGTATTTAACTAAATGTATTAATGCCAATGTGAGTTCCTTTGTTAGGATTAAATACCTTAAATAAATATTTAAACAAAAAATAATTAAATAATGGTTTTTAGTAAGGCCGTGGTATTACTCCGGTCAAGCCGGCCATATCATGCCGAAGCGTGGCTATCCCACGATAAGAGCGTTGGGTCTGTTTTTTGGCACTGACGATACAATCGTTTTGTCACGTATATTTTTCATAAATTGTTGCCAAAATATTTCTAATTTCTTTCTACAATAACTGTCCCTACATTAACTTTAAAAGTCTCGTCAATATCCCCTGAGCAAGGAAGGGAGTTATCAGCCAAAATTAGTTCAGTGCAATAACCTTCCCGTGAAGACAACACTTATTGATAAGATTTAACTTATTCAATTTCAAATCGGATTAAAACTAGAATCTCACGATCGATAGTTCTATCGACGACAACAAATTCTACAAATTTCCAGAACATTATACACAATTTAAACTATTAAAATTGAAATGCCTCGTTAAGCTCCACACAAGACAGGCAAAAGCGGCTCCTTTCAATCCGGTCTCAACATACATGGGTAAAACTATTGATAACCTTAGTCATGTTCCAACAAGTTTAAGTGGCACCGACAAGCCAAACCAAATAACTATTCTCATAGGACGATATACCTACACACTAGCAGTATTACACCTTATAATTAATATAACTGCCATAAGGCTCTTTAACAATTTATATTGATACTTAAATATGTATCCCCGAATGAGTTGGCAAATGCTTATTAAACAAAGATATTTACACGCAACAATAGGGCGAATGGACTTTGGGAATTTAAGAAGAAAATGAAGAGAGTGTCTTGAACAACAAGGATAGACAAGAACAAAATCAAGTTAGAGGTATAGCTGTAGAAAGTTGGCATCACAATATTTACTTATTACCGAAACGTCTGAACTAGGGCTCTTTAGATAAACCATATAGTTACCAATATAGTTCAGTACAGATTTATACTCGTTACTCTATGCGTCTTAATTTACCAATCCTGAAAACGTTTTAGGTTCGTCCGCCTGTTGACATTCCAGAAATTCGATAAAAAAATAATTCCCCGTCAGTTTTGATACCCGGTTTTCCAAACGTGTAAATGTGTACGTAAACATAAAAATACATGTACATACGTACGTACGTACATACATAAAAATCGTACTATTTGATATTGAATATTAAATGCAATTTTAGTAAAGATGTTATGAATTTATATTTGCCAAAAGCTTTTGTAGCTATCTGTACTATGTTAACAACGTTTTAGATCGAGCTGATACCGCAGGGACGTATAAAGGTACATTCAATTAAAGCTGGTTGGCATGTAGAATTGAGATTTTAAAAGCGATATTGCCGTATTCATGTCGATATTCTCGATAATTGATGTTGTACCCTCACTTATAACATTTACATGGTATTTTCAGGATTAATATAAACGGAGGTTATCTTTAAAATTATTATACTAAATAATTATTCTCTTAATGTCTTTTAGATCTAGCAGTGTCTGATAGGGATGAAAGATAATAGCAATCACCCCTGAATAATGATTTTAAATATTGTCTTTACCGGGCACCGCAAGCCGCGCCGCTACCGACGCCGCACCGCTCCGCTCCTAGCTGACTTCGAAAACGTGACCTTTTACGCGAACCTCGCGAAGAGTTTTATTTCATTGTCGTTATTACCCAGAACAAGTAATGAATTATTTATAAAAAAAACAATCCGACTGCGTATATTTTTTTAAATTGTTTTTTTTTTATTTTGATGTACTCAGTGTCACTCTCACGACTAAGACGAATTTATTGACACCACTCACATAAAAATACGACAAGCTGTTTAGGTCTAGGGCGTGCCAAAGATATATACATACATACACTCGAAAAACATAACCCACCTTCTTTCGCAGTCGGGTAAATAAAAAGGTTATTCAAAAATAGCGGTTTATTAAAGTTTAACTATAAATAGTCTTAAATAAAACTTGGTTTGTAATGAAAGCTCGTTGCAATATATTTTCTTCAACAGTTAATTTGCTTGAATGGTATAGTGATTTAAGCGTTCATCTCTCAGCTTTCAGAGAGTTGTGGGTTCGAACTCTACATGGTAAATACTTTGTGTGATTCATGAATTGTTATTCTTTAAGTATCTGCGTGTCCTTTCTATCCGTTTCATGGAGATATGTTTATAAAATACACCACTTGAAATATTCTTAGTGCGGCACTAGTCTTAAAAAATATATATTTAGACCATTATAATCTGACCTCTTTTTTCTGTTGTTCATAGACAATCGCCCATGTATCCGGAGGTCACATCAACCCAGCTGTAACGGCCGGACTTTTCGCCGCAGGTGACATAAAGCTGCTGAAAGCGGTGTGCTATATTATCGTCCAAGTGGTCGGAGGAGTTGCTGGAGCTGCTTTCATCAGAGTAAGATTTTTTTAAATTTTTATACACTAAAATCTCAAAAAAACTACAGAAATCAAAGTAAGGTATGTGCTATAAAGTTTTTTCACACATCTCATACACCGCCGTCTAATCCTTAACTAGGCAGAGCGTGTGCGTGTAACCAAACTGCTAATTAATAATGATTTATTTTTAAATACATACATATTATAGACAATGACGCACTTACCTCAAGTATAATATATATTTTTACAAAATTTTATGCAGAGCTATTCAGCCTTTCTGTCATAATTGAGTAACAAACTTCCCTACGAATATTCGTTTTTGTATTAGATCAGCAATAAACGCGTGGCAAATTACATCTTACAATACGTATTTCAATTCATTAGGATGATGTAGTTACGTTACAATATTCACATAACCTCCATCCAAACAAATATCACAACGGAACGCCTGGCATTTAGCTAAATATTTATGTGACAGTGTACCGATTCAGATTGTAGAGCACCTGTAATGAATATACTTAATATTAAACAAGTGTCATACATCTCCAAGGAATGTTATACTCTTTGTGGGGAAACGAGTTTCATGTCCCTCCAACACCAAGGGAGGATCCTCCGACCAGGCTAGGTGATCATGCCTGGCGGGCCACGGCCCTACAGTTGATGTTGTGATGTTGGATATATGATAATCGGCGCGAGAACTTCTATTGCGCGGTTCAGGATTGGTAGTTTATTATTGTTGTACGTTGCTGCGTAGTTCAGTGTGTCTGCGGTAGATGGCGCTATAGTATGTCGCTGTTGCGCTGTATGTGGAAGTCACCACACTCTTTTAAGAACATATTTACAAGAGAAAGAGACTACAAGACTCTTATGTATTTTTTTAATAACCCCTTGCTAGACATGTGCTTCTCCGTAGAAAAGATGGTTTGATCTACGATACCACACTGGCCTACCGATTGCTATAGGATTGGTTGCAAGCTTTCCTTTTTAAACCGATTTTAAAAACGGAGAAGATTCTCAATTCGACTGTATTTTTTTTTTATGTTTGTTACTTCATAACTTTCGACTGGGTGAACCGATTTTGATAATTCTTTTTTTATTTAAAAGCTGATGCTTCCCGTGTGGTCCCGTTTCAATTAGGTCTAGTTTTTGAAGTCGGTTTTTTTTTGTTAAAATTTGTGATTACGGGCACCCATGGGAATAGAGGTGGTGATGCTCTGTATTCTTAATGCTTTTTTTTATTGTATAGGGGGCAAACGAGCAGATGTATCGCCTGATGGTAAGCGATTACCGCCGCCCATGGACACCCGCAACACCAGAGGCGTTACAAGTGTGTTGCCGGCCTTTTAAAAAGGAGTACGCTCTTTTCTTGAAGGTTTGGAGGTCGTATTGGTACACCGCAGGCGACAGCTCGTTTCACAGTTTCCTAATTTATCATCCCAATATATAATTCGTCTTTTCGTTATTTTAATATCCTATGAATAAAATCACGTTACTTAGTTGGTTAGACTTTCAACGTTGATATATCAGATTTGGAATAATAATTTACAAGTTTAATTGACTTGAGAGTAACATACAACAGAATGACACCTATCATTCATGCCCATGACTATCCTCCATTAAGGTGTAGTCACCGCATCGACATTCTAAAATCCTTATATGAATACTGTCTCGCTCGCCGTGACACTGATGATCTTAGAATAAAGAACCAAGTGGAGCGACCTTGTAGGTAATCGCAGAACTAATTGAACTAAACTTTGTTATAAAAACTTTAGGATACTTCAAAAGGTTACATGTTTGATATATGCAACTTATTATGTATTTATTGTCTATATACGGCGTGCTGTTGATGACAGAATCTTAGCGCAAATTGGAAATTAACTACAGCTCGAGGTCCGTGATGCAACGAAATTGATGATACTTTTGAAATATACTTTGTTTGAAGGTTTCTTGAGAAGTACTAAAACAAAGAAGTCTAGGTTAGATTTGCTGGAAAAAATTTGAAGGGTAACAAGACCAGGTTGCAGACCAACCCATTTCCCTTCTAAGTCACGTCTACAAGCTGTTCTCAAGAGTCGTCACGAACCATCTTGCGAGAAGCTTCAATGAATTCCAACCACCGTAGGAAACTGGATTACGGAGCATATATGACACCATAGACCATATCCACACATTGCTGCAGATTATACAGAAGTCGGAAGAATGTGCGTGTGTATATACTGTGTCCAGCATTCGTGGACGATGAGAAGACCTTTGCCTCGATCGAGATCTGGCCTGCTTTACAGTTAGGTAGAAACAACTTCAAGGACGAGGTGAATAGGAGAATACAGCTATGTTGGGCAGCGTTTGGGAAACTTCGTCGGGTTTTTTCTTCATCGATCCTATAGTGCCTAAAGACGAAAGTCTTCAATCAGTGCGTCTTACCAGTCATGACATACGGCGCCGAAACGTGGACACTAAGGGATCACATCAGGAGTGAGTGAGTGTGGCAGAGAACCAAGATCATCGACATACGTCACACGGGTTCTTATATGGAGACCGCTCTCAGCAATCGTAATCTAGGACGTTCACAGATCATGTAAATTGATGATTTATGCGACTGCAATTGGAAACGCCTATGTCAAGCAGTGGGCTGCGATAGGCTGATGATGAAGATCTTTTTTTAAAAATACGTATGACAAAAATTTTAATCAAACTCTACATAGACGGAGTCTAAATCATACTATTTTCATTATCATAATAGCTTCCTCTTACTATATCTTACTTAATCTGTCCTATTCCTTTTCCCACAGGAACACCAGTAGGAAAGTTGATTAGCAGGCGTTTAGGATAATTTAAAAGTAATAGAAAAGACGTATTTGAACTCATCGTTATGAAAGCAAAAGTTCTGAGTTAAAAAACGAAAATGGTTGTTGTTGTTCAAATGGAACGGAAAATAATTTATTTCAATAGATGGTTTAGTTAGCCTTTTCATTAAGCCTTAAAATAACAAAAAGAAAACTTTTCTTTGGCATAGTGTGTTGAATTTGCGCAACAAGGCACAAAAGATTTGCAAATGTTGACACAATTTTTTCAACGTTGCGTTGTTTCAAAGTTATTTATTGAGCCTCTTAGAAGTGTAAAAACAAAAAGCAATTTATCTAAAGTAACGTAGAGGTGATCAAGTTAATAAGAATGTAGGTCTCGATAAATACGTGCCAACGTTTTTATAAGCCTATAATTTTTCTAGAAAACACGTGAAATAATAATTACGACATGTTTGGTTTGAAAGTATTTCAGTGACTGTAAATAATTGATGCAAATTGTCCTTTACTAAAATTTTTATTGTATTAAAATTTTCTAAAAATTCTTACTATAAAGTTATCGAAGCATCGCGTACCAGAAAAGACCCGACCGATCCTAAAAAAACTAATTTGGTAGTGAATAAGTACTTAGTAACAATTAATAATTAAAAGTACCTAAAGCTAAGACAGTATGTTGCTTAACTTAAACTTGGATAGCCATTGCAAGTTCTTAGTTTACCCTTAAGAACAGAATTTTCATTAATTAGCATTTAAATATTCAGATCCTCTAGCAAATTCACGTATATTTAACTGTATAGATATTCACAAAGAACGAAGAAGCCTTAAATAAAGTGCCTAGCGTGAGAAACAATGCAAATATTTTTATAACACCTCTTACAGGCTTATCAAAATATTAAAAAAACCGTTTCTTTAATCAAAACATTACGCAACCTGTAGAGGTGTAAATAGTTAGCACATTGGCTGATTAGCAGGCGTCAAGTGGTTTATTTAATACGATGTGAACATTCACACGGCGACCTCTAGTGCGACATTTCACTGGCCCTCAGCGCCGTGCTAATGAGAGGAAGACGAGCTCGTTCGATCACGACTGTTGTTCAACAGACACGACTCTGAATAACTATATCACATAATGTATTGTTGCGTAGATAATGTAATGCGTGAATCTATTGTAAATTATCACATGTAGATACTCGGATAATATGTTTCAGTGTTGGTCGTTGATATTAATAAATCTATAACCTAACTAACTTTCGTTCGCTTCTTCGCTAAACTATTTTTGTACCTAGTGTTTTTGTTGTAGCTTTATTGTACCTTTCTCTACTTTTGTCAGCGTGGTTATAAAATGTTGTGATGATTGATTTCGTAATTAAAGTATTTAAGTGTACAAAAAGAACAAACTCACATCCATCTTTGTAATATGAATCCGGATTAGGACAAGGGAGAGAGCGTTTTAATTGCATTTTTATAACCTCAGCATTAGTGCGACTACGGTCACTAAATCATCACGATTACGATCATAAAATTAAAATTAATTATCAATAAATGTAAATAAATGCGTAGGTTGTCAACAGAAACATTTAAAAACTTTTTAATTACTTATATATTTCAAATGGTGAACGTAAATGTTCCAAGTACAGTTATAATAAATTAAATTGTCGAAAGCTGCGTTTGTTTAGTCGAGAAGAAACGTTCACGGTAATTAAAATTCTGAGTTGTTTGTGTGTTGCAGTTGGCGGTACCCGAGGGCAAAGTGGGAGGCTTCGGAATGACATTGCCGCAGCAGGGAATCACCGAGGGACAGGTCAGCTACTTATTTATGTCACCAGATTTAATGGGAACCGGTTGTATACATAAGTAAAACTAGTTCTTGGCGTTCTAAAGTTCTTGAAAATAACCGAAGAAAGATGAGTTGGTTTGGATTTTCAACAGCTCTCTTTTTTATTTAACTTAAGAGGCAAGCGTTTAATTGTAATAGAAACCAATTAAAATGCAACGTAATCTCATGCCAAATGTAAGCAATGATCTATAAATGTGTAACTGCTTACCACAGAACATACATTACTTACATATATACTTTTCATTCAATATTTTCAAGACATTTTTTAATTAAGGTAAAGTAGCTTTTGTAGCAATAGTAAAAGCAGACGCTAGAATTTTGAGCGTGTTACAATGAATAATTCTATTCGTTATTTAACTCATGATGCTTTATTCTAAATTAAAAGGCTACCTGTTAAAAATCGCGCACGAGTAATCTCTCCGAAACTTTAATTTCAACGAAGAAAATACAATATTTCTTCTGAAATCAATAACTAATTAATTAATAATTATATTTTTATTTCGTAGGCCATCCTTATTGAAGCTCTGATCACGTTCGTGTTAGTACTGGTAGTAATGGGAGTATGCGATGGACGCCGTAATGATCTCAAGGGATCCGCTCCCCTCGCCATCGGTCTCAGTATCACCGCCTGCCATTGCGCTTGTGTAAGTATCCACTAGACAAGTTCTGTACTTTGGTTTATGTACTAGGTTTTCGGAACTTATATATTTCCACTACTGTCATTGATCTGTGAATACGAGAGAGAGAGAGTCAGTACTTCTTTAATTTAACGTTCACCGAGCCAAATGCAATTATATCGTATGTCACATGAGATATGTTTTAAATATTTTTTTGATATTTAGACGCTAAAAAAAATGTAAGCTGAGCAAACAATTTACTGAAAGTATTTATCAAAATATGATACGGTGTTAATTTTGGTTTTCATTAGTTAATAATATAATGACTCAATTTTATGATGAAATAGAATGAGATTTTTGTGTAAGAAATTAACGCTTGTTTTTTCGTCAACGCGGTTTTTGTCGGCTGACACAAATATAGTGTAACTATATCTACTTAAAAAACCAATAAAATAATAATGACACTAAGATTTATTAAAAAAAAATAAAAATATGTATGTTTTATTTAGTTTATTTTTGTCTAACACAAAACTCATTAGTTGTACAATATGGTTCACAGGTACCATTCACCGGTGCCAGCATGAACCCTGCCCGTACTTTTGGACCTGCTCTTGTTATGGGCATTTGGACCTCACAATGGGTAAGTAGCTTTAAAGTATATTTTCGTCCTGTTTTTCACTCCTAGATAAGTGTAATTTAGCGTATCTAGCTTATAAAGCATTCTAGTAATGTATGACCCATTTACTATCTACTGAATAGTAATATCTAATTAATTATTTATATTTGTTAACTGTTAAGCCAGCAACTTTCTCTACAACACTTACAACCTTAAATTACCTTTTTGTATTTTTATTCTTGGATTTAATATTATATGAACGTTATTAATAAAAGATTTTGTCTAACAATTGATCAAATCTTATAAAAAAGCTTTCTCCGTAAAGTATAAAATATCGCTTAAGATGTTTTTATAAATTTAATTAGAAAGCTGCTGTTGGGATAGGTAGATGAGTGAAACATTTTATTCATAATGCATTCGATTTAGAAATCATAGGAGGTCAGAAGACAAATAATAAACCAACGCTTACGAGGCAATAATATCTAAAATATGCAACCTATTGTTCTACCATCTGTAATTTCTAAATCTTTAAATGTTTATTACAAGACCCATAATTACGAACTGTTAGCAGTGAACGTACGTAGTTTAGTATTGAGCACACTTTCGCCAACCGACACGATATCCCATATCCTAAGAAACAAGTTTGCATCTTCATTAGAAACTGTAGCTGAAACGGCAATATGAACCTTAACTGGTCCTCTCTATGGTTTTGTTTTTATTACTAAGTTGAAGTTAATAACATAATAATATTATTCCATCACATTAACGCTTGCTGATATATGTCTAGTCGAAAGCTAAACATGCATTTCATCTAAAAACAAGAATACAGACAAGAAATATGCTCATGATTTCTATCTTATCTATCTTTCTATCAGGCAGAGTAGAGTCATTTAAAAAACAGAACAGATCGACGGGAGTGATACCGACCTCACAGAATAGAATTAGGATATTATTTCTTTCCTTTTCAATTTGATTACTGAACCCTATATCTGCAAGTTCTGCTTCAAGATGACACTATTTATGCGACTTGGCTTAATTTCGTAATATTTTACTAGAAATTGGATTTGACTTGTTTCTTTCATTTGTTATAGAAAGTAGAAGTAATAAAATTCCTATATTTGGGAGTGAATCCAAAACATTATTAAATTGGCAACAATAAATAATATTTTAAGATCCAACAGAGACCGTATTTTGTAACATTTTATGTTAAAGACAACAGAAAAAAAATGGCGGCAAAAGCATTATAAAATGACAGCTGTCAGCTACTTTATGTTGTCTCTGTATTCTTTTTTTTTGTTTAAGCGCTTATTGCATTTAGCTGAATTAAGTCTTCTAAATTCAGAAGCAACTTTGAATGCAAATTAGAAGCTTCTGATCACACTGTCCTTGTTTAGTGACTGCATCAATTACCTGTTAAAGCGCGACGTAGTCGGACTGCCATCCTACTTACTATTATAAAGGCGAAAGTTTGTAAGTATGGATGTATGTATGTATGGATGTTTGTTACTCTTTCACGTAAAAACTACTGAATGGATTTGAATGAAACTTTACCACAATATAGCTTATACATCAGAATAACACATAGGCTACTATTTATAAAGATATAGCTTCGCCTCGCGGCGTTGCCCGCAGTTATCATCGTACCGCGGGTAGCACCGCGGGGTTCAGCTAGTGTATAAATAAGGATGTCTTCATTATTGTCAGACACCAAAAAATTGGCCTTTAACTAGCCCTGACCCTTGGCTTAATCAAATAAAGAAGAATTTATTGTTACGTGGAAATTTAGCAAACATGAACCAGTAGACTTTAAAAACTATACACGAATAAATTCGAGATTGGATTTCGTTTGATATATTACTAAATCTTGTGACACCGCTTTGTTCAAAAATAAGATATTATCAAACGAAACATTAAACGTTTTGGATGTAAATTAGATTTTTATATAATTTTCGACACACATTGTACGATTTAAACTACATAATATATTCTAATAATGTATGATAATCAAATAGTAAGCAAATCGTTACAACGTTAAAATATTTTACAAATATTTTCACCCACATTAGTTCTACTTTGTGAATTGTCCGCCAAGGTTGAATCATTGTTAACACAACGTAATATGGAGATAAATTACTTTTCAACGAAAACAAATATAGTGAGACAGCAATAATTGAAAATAAATTATTTACATTATTAGATAATTTTGGCTATATACCTATGTTGGACGGTCTCTTGTTTAGGAGTCACGTCAGTTGTGTCGTTAACATACAAGAAAAAGTTTAAAAAACTATAATTCGACTAAGTAAAACTTTTGATAAACCTAATATAGCCGATGTTACACACCATTGACACCTCATTCATTAAAATCGGTTCAGTAATTTAGGCGCTACGGTAGAACATACAAATGCTAAATCCCTTTCTTTTAGTTTCGCCGTAGTCGAGCATATCTTTAATAATTTTAATCTAATGTTCATTAGGGTCGTATTACGAATGATTTACGCAATTACCTACCTTCGACAAAAATGAAATACTTACCAATCTTATATACGAGTGCTATCTAAGATTATCGAGACTATAAAAAAGAAATTGTGATTCGATAAAGTAATAAAGTATTAATCTAATGACAAACATAAAAAAAATTACTTAAATATTCTTAATAATTTAATTTAAAACAAAACATCCCATATAGATGATACTTTTTTGAGGGCTAATCCCACCCACACGCCCACCACTATAACTCCTGCACACCAGGATCAACAGCAGTGACCCACGAACACACTGAGTTATGACACTCGGGAAGTCCCAGGAAAAATTAAACTGTCTTGGAACCCGCAACGAAATTAATCAGAAGAAAAACTGGCGGAGTTGGAAATATAATAATTCCACTTCCCTCCTTAGCAAAGCGGGAGACAAAATGAAGTCAAAATAGACAGACACCTTTTTGAAACCGGAAAGCACCACGGATAAAATATTATATGTCCTAAGTGAGCTATATTTGATTTCTATGGTATTTATGGCAGAATCGCCTAAACACACGGAAGTTCACCGCAGTTGACACAAGATTCCCATAGTATACCGCCCCAGATGTCATTTTTAAACTGTTTAGCATTATATTACGTTCATTGTGCCAAAAACTACATTCCCAGAGGATATGATGAGCCGACTGTTCACAGCTAGAATCAGGCGTTGAGCATTGACACAATCGACTAATAAAAATGAGTATAGTCTGCTCTTAAATTTATATCGAAGAGACTAATTATTATGATTAAACAAAAGAACAACTCTCTCCCGAATACTATAATTAGAGGTTTTAAGATCATATTATACAATAGAAAGGTTCCGTTATTATCTTAACTTATTACGTCGCCGTTGAGTGATTGGCAAGAAGGCGAATTAACTGGATGATTCAATATTATTATCTATGATGGTTATATTCAGTTTTCAATCGAATTACTTAATCTTGTACGTTTATGTAATATGCCATAATAAAAAGTGATTGCCTTCTGACAGCAAATGCAACAGATGTCGTGATAGTAAGATATTTCAAGCCCTTCCGATTTCATATAATACCAATTAACAAGTTTCACGTCTCACAATTAATTAAGAGATTAACTTTAGTTTAGATTTGAAGTTGTTTTGTCATTTCTAGTAGGGCCAGGCCCAGTGTGAAAAGCACAAATAATAATTTAATTTGTAGACATTGATCTATTATTATATATCCACTACTTGCGGCGAGTCTTAACGAAGACCAGCCAACTACGCAGGAGATATTATAGTGCACTAGTGTGCGCGCAAACACAAGTGCACTCTCAGTTCCCTCTCTTTTATAATCCGATGGGACGGTCAACCGACACGATCAGGGAGAGATCAGGTGCAGGACCGACAGCTTTACGTGCTCTCCGAGGCACGGGGGTTCAGACCCCAACTTCCAAACTCCGAGCTGTTATTAAGTATTTATATAATCAGAAAAACTCAATAACACTTTTGGCCCGACCCGGGATTTGAAACCCGAGGCGGTATCAGATCTAATATTACTACTAACTTAATGTTTGTAGATAATAGATATGACTGATACTGATCACCGAATGCAGCTATTACAATTATTTTTATTCATAAACACAATTTATGATAATTTATCTGTCGCGAGATTCAATGTCATGAATAGTACCGACTTTTGTTCAATACACAATAAAAATAACTACATTTTTTCGTTCATTTTCATTTTAACCAAAGTATTTTTTTTGAATATTACCTACCGAGTTTTGTTGGCAGTCGGACAATTTGTAATGTTGCAAATGATTTTAGCTGGTTCCAGGTTTACCTTAACATAGTACCTATAAAAGATGTCGATTTAGCTGTCAGTTCGCTAAGATCTTTGATGCAGTTTTCAGCAATAGATAATGATTCAATTGCAAAATCAATTTGATTTCACGCGAAGATGGGCCGGGTCGATAAAACCAAAACAAAAGTGACAACCCTAGATAATTTATTTTCACTTGACTATATGTAACTCCAGTCGAAACGGCAATTCCAAGGTGTTATAAATTGAACCAATACATAATAATCGACGGTAGACCGACCTTGTCGGAGAAATAAGTTTGTTTGATACATTTCGTTATAATGTACCTACACAATATACGAGTATTCCTTTCACTCCTATCAATCTCTGTTGCACGGCGAAAGTTTCAACTCTTGGGATTCCCGCTCCTTGAATTATTTCTATGCATAAAAATAAAACGCCGAAAATACCAAAATCTAATAGGTAATTATATTTTTGAACCGTTTGGGGTCAAAACGCTAGGTTCATGGGGACCGAGTGCTCGCGCTATGTTTAAACAACTAGCTAACTAGCAACTGATTGACACTTCTCGCGACCAGAAGGCCGGCTTATTTTTACCACAGAGAAATAGCATTGCCATTCAACGTGGCCATGATGCCAGCCTTTTGGGAAAGCTACCAGTAGGCGATGATGAGGAGGATTTTTTGTTCTTGTCCTTTTTATATGCATAAATATATATATTAACAATAAATGTAATATGTGCAACAGCGGCATTATCGGTGTCGATGTATATAGATACGTATAATATATGGTATAGATGTAAATCCATATACCTACTAAACTATTAATGCAATACTCTCTACTAAAAAAACAAAAGCACTGGTAAATACAAGTACATTTGTGTCGTTTATGTGCATTCAAAAAATTATAGTTGGTATATTCAAGATTTACTTGAGCCAACTAAATATTAATATTTTACCAAATAAAACTCGTAACTCAAATAGGCGAATTATCAAGTATCGCGTATGGATATTTATTGATTATTATCTTTCTTTTAATATTGCTAAACTCATGATAATTAGGTACAATTTGCGCGATGATCTGTTAAAACAGCTAAGATCGGGAAAGTTCCATTTCATTTCCCTTACCTATACAAATACGCACTGTTGTATGAATGTATTCTAGTGTAGACTAGTACTTTATTTTATTCTTTTATCAAGCTTTAAGTTTAAATAGGCCATGAAGTTTTCTTCATTTTATTTAAGGACTAATAGTGTATACATTAGTATGCAATAGCTTTTTCTGGAAACTGTATGAAACTAATACATGTTGTGTTTGTCTCCAGGTATATTGGGTTGGTCCCATGGTCGGTGGCATTATTGCTGGTCTCCTCTACAAGTTCGTCTTCCGCATCGGAAAGGTCGCTGACAGCGGCTCTTACGACTTTTAATTCTTCTAAACGAACTTACGATAGTGCATCGTGTAGACCGCTCTGCACCATGCCTAGAATATATTTATTATTACACTTGCCTCGTGCATACCGAACTGAGAATTATATAATACATTTTTTTACCCGTTCGTTTGATATTACGAGTTCATGAGAATTCACAACTACGAATGGTTTTTATGTTAATTTTGCAAGATATTAACAGGTGACGGTCGTTTGAGTTTAAAATGAACTTCTTTTCCCGATAAACATGCGGGCTGTTTTTTTAGGGAGTACCTAATCAATGCATGGTTTCATGTCTAACGGCTATGAGGATATTCAATTTATCTGAACCATACCTTATCTAAATATTAATTTCTAAAACAAAAGCGTTCATTTTTGACTAGGCGACCTCAAGAATAGTATGCATGAGGCGACAGTATTATTTAATTTTTCGAGTCTCGGACCAAATCATAATACATAGGGCGTTATCAAAAGTGGATATATCTACAACATTTTCGACAATACATTTAAAGTCGATACTTGAAAGTTTGTTAAAATTCGAAAACCTTTCTGAAAATCGATGTTTCGAAAATCATTATGTCGAAGTAAAATGTAGACCTACCGCTTAAACACAAAATGTGAACTGACAAAAGAACAATGTTTAAATGATTGTTTTAAATTGTTTTTAGACTTTGTTAGGCCGCATTTTGTAATAAGATGCTTAATCTTAAGGTTATTATTATATAAAGGTATTAAGTTTATTTATATTATGTGAATAAAGTATATTTAAGTGATGTTTATTAACATGTTCAAACACGAGTGCCTGTGCTAGTTATGTGATTATATAATAGTGGGGTTAGATAAGTTTTACATCGAAACAAATACCGCACAAAATGTTTATTATTAAATAAATATTGGAATTATTATCGAAAACGTCTTTCTTTTTTATATAAACCCTATATTATATTTAAGCCTATATTCTGAGTTCATTTGTATTGCTGAATACCTACTACTTAAGTTAGACTATTTGTCTTGTGTACTGCAATCTGTCTTTATGACATTGAGCTGGATATTCGTGAACGTAATAAATAGGCGTGTATGGCACAATATCCAGTGATATCTCCATATTGGCGCTAGCTACCTTATACGGTCAGGTCTTGAGGAGCACGTCCTTTTAGCCTCTTGAAGGTAGAATTTGGTTCTATACTCATCAGCTCCCTCGCCAGAAAGTTTGGGTGCCGATTTAATCTTTCAGAATATTTAGGTTTAATTTTCAGGTCTTTGTGGAAACGCGTGTTTGTTATGTACCAGGGTGCTCCAGTTATCATCCGCAGAGTTTTTGGCTGAAATCGTTGCAGGATCTCAATGCTTGACGATGACGCTGTTACCCACAGCTGAATGCCATAGGTCCAAATTGGTTTTAGGATACACTTGTAGAGAAGTTTGTTTTCTAAATTAAGTTGTGACTTTCTACCCATTAGCCAGAAAGTTAGACTAAGTACCTATTTGTTCAGTTATGGTTAGGTTCCACAACTTAGAAGTATATAAAATACTGACTTCAATTAGTGTAGTCCTACATATAGTGATTAATTAATACGCATTTAGCGTTTAAACACAACATCAATACATAAAGTAAACTCGTGGTTACGAGTCACAGAACACATATTTTTTGTTTTGACGTGACAACGTCTTATAAATTGGTTTGCCGGGTGACACTTCAAGAAACTGCGTTACGCTCCGCTCACGTTATGCGCTCACAATGAGAGCGAGTGAGAGGCACGCGTCCCTTCCACTCGGGCATGGTTAGCCCGCCTAAGAGCGAGAGAGACAGACATAAAAAGTGAAAGGCACGCGTCGAATTATATTTAAAACGTTAAAATTAATGTTTTAAATATAATTCATTGTATAAATAAATGTTTTAAATTGTTACTATTATTTCATCCTTCTTCCTACTATACGAATGAATATTCACATTAAAATTATTTTACCACTCAAAGTCGTTGTCACGTAAAACTTTCGCCCGTATACCGACTTTACAGGCAACCAATTTTTTTTTACGGATTTACGAGTGGTATAGGAGAGTCGAACTACCATTGACAGTTCTTTTCTGGCCACGTCAAACATTTGCGCCCTTTCTCCTGTCGCTGTCGTCGCGTTTCACCTCGACACACAGTTACTGTAGACAAGTAACGTTGCAAACAAAGAGGCGTTGCTTAGGTAGCAAACTGAATGAGAGAATTTTAATGTTCCCCCTAAAACAAAGATTCAACTTAAAAGCAACTATCATTTGTGACACCTGTAACTTTACCATCTTGCAGTGATCTTTGTCCCTTTTGCTGCGGGTGTCTAAATTTAGAATAGAATCCGTCATACGACTGTCGCTTTTCTTATCAAAACCTATTAAATATTTACAAACGTCATTGAGAAAAAACCTCTTTAAAGTTATGAACTTACTTATTAATAAACCATAACAATAGGTATAGTAAGTGCTATTGTATTGCTTTTGTTAATAAGGCCACCCTTTGTGCCTACCTATATTTATATTTGTTTTTATGTTGTAGGTACCTATTCTCTTGTAAACATTGCACAAATAAAGAGTTTTCTACTAGACTAGACTAGACTAGAAGCTCTCTCGGTGTTTTTTTTATCTAAACAATACCTTAGTCTATTGACACAAAGAACAAATTAACAATCAAATTAGACAAACCTCAAACCTTCAAGAAAAGAGTGTACTCCTTTCTAAAAGGCTGGCAACGCACTTGTAACTCCTCTGGTGTTGCGGGTGTCCATGGGCGGCGGTAATCGCTTACCATCAGGCGATACGTACGCTCGTTTGCCGCCTATACAAAAAAAAAGACGACTCGCTACGTATTATTAGTAGTTAGTTGATGTATTATCAAAATGTATTGATTGATAGTAATTACAATTCAATAATTTATTAGCAAATACAGTTTTTACTTCAAATCAGTACACCTAAATAGGTTCCAATTCCGCATTGTAATAAAAATAGCTTAGAGTATTCCTAATAGATTTCATATTAAAATCACTTATGTTAACGAAGACATTTATGTCTCGATTAATTTTTATGAAGGTGATTAAAAATTATATTATGGCGGAATATTACTTTGCTATACCTATCTTTAGAATCGTTAATTGTTTGTATACCTACGTTTTTCTAGGTACTATTATGAACTTTGATATTAGTCGACTGGCTAATCTAATCTGACTAATCGGCCAAGCCGATCAGGGTTCAAGACATTTCCGTAACTCTTCGTTTACATCCGATTCCCGCTCTAGTCGCGAACGCCGTCTGCAAACCTTAAATGTAATATTTCTTCATTTTTGCTTCTGAAAGGATTTCTATGTCGGAACGGTGTTTTAGTGTGAAAAAATATTTTTGTGTAAAGTTAAGACTGCTATAGTTCATTGAAGTGAAAGAGTTCAAAGAAAAGAAAATCACTTGTGTGTATTGTTTTATTTTTATTTAACTGCCTACCAAAGTGACTCTACTGAGCCTTATGGAAAGCTTGAGTAGAATCCAACAGTGGGGGGCCATCATTATCACTGCGAACGCAGACAATGCAGTATAGGGTCTTACACTATGGCGGCCTAGTGAGGTGCTTTTTCGCACCGCGCTGAAAGGACACGGGATCATATTGGTAAGGAAACACGTGCCAGTTTTTAACTGCTTGGCACACGAATGGAGACTAAAAACCGTTTACTTGAAGAGCGTGTTTCGACGACCCTGAGGCGATGACTTCCAAGGCCAGTAGTGTCATCAATAGACTGTACTACCTTTTAGACACTTGTAATAAATATAAACAAATTCAAGACAAAGATGGTATTATTTTTTGCTAATTGGCATTAGCACCAATACAATACGAGTATCGTATCGTATATAAAGAAAGGACATGAAAATGTCTTATTCATAGTAACTGTGTGCCTAAATAATAAGTGATGATTGCTGTCCTAATTAAATATCCATTGCTTAAACTTACTTTTATTGGAGTCGAACCAATAACAGTTTTAAGATGTTTATAGTGTATTTTTATACACTCTAAACTGCACTCTAACAAAACAAACAATAAATCTGCGATCAAAGCTGCAAATAACAGTAACATAGTAAATTGCGAACAGAGCTTTCAGTCACGTGCATTTCGGTATGTAGGTCGGTGACTCGCGGCTCAAAACACCTGTCACAAGCGTGACAAAGCTCATCGCTGACTTGACACGCCCTTGACACCACAAGTCACATTTATAACAGAGCAACCACGCAGGTCGCACGTCTCCAGTACCTACCTACCGTCGATTAGCAATCAGAAGTCACGACGATGTCGAAATACGAGATTAGAGCACATTGTCAAGTAATTGTGCTTTAACGAAGATTCAGTTAGCGTAAATAAAAATGGTTTAGTATGTGTCAATGTGACAATAATTTTGAAAGTAAGATTTATTTGCATGGTATAATGTAAGGCCGCGGTCTTTATATCAGCGGGAGCCAGGTAGCAATGTACGCTCGCCACCGCTTTCCGCTGCTTTCAAGATCATTTCCAAAACCAAGCTATGCATTGGCTGCCAGGTCCCGTGGACTTCGTATCCATGGCTTAATGGGTTTCTAAATAGATTAATAATTATAACAACAATAAAATAATAAATATGCCGGACATCTAACACACAACGTCATCTAGTCCCAAAAGCTAAGCAGAGTTTATACATAGAAAACACCCAAACTTCGAAACAAATATTTGCAGATCATACAAACATTTGGTCCGACCCGGGAATCGAACCCGAGACCTTAAGCTTAGCAGTCGCATACGCTACCACTACGCCACCGAGGCAGTCAAGTTACCCCCTTAAGTTGAGTATTCTGTAGCTTTAGAGTTCAGTATGGTTCAATGATTAGTGGATAATGAAGGATGTATATTTATTCGTTATTCTGAATATTGTATAGAAGGAAATATTTGTATAGTGAATCAAGTTAAAGGTGTATAAGGTAAGATGAGTACCTCTGAGTTAAGGTTTTTCATTGTTGATTCGTTCAATTATTCCCATCACACCTTTATTTGTGATACAGTGAGATTTATGAGTCTCAGAATAAACCGCAGGAGTATAAATCACGGCTGAGGAATTCCTGAAGACGAAAGGTTATTAACACGTGGGTCTGTGGGGGAACGGGTATAATGTTCCACCCAACACAAAGGGAGGATCCTCCGACCAGGCGAGGTGATCATGCCTGGCGGGCTACTGCCCAACAGTTGATGTTGGGATGTTGTATATATGATAATCGGCGCGGGAACTTTATTTGCGCGATTCAGGATTGGTATTTACTCCGTGTAGTGTAGTTTGTAGGTACAGTGCGTTACTTCGTAGTTCAGTGTATCTTCGGTCGCCACAGGTCTTAAGAACGAGGTAAACAATCTTTGTCTTTGTTGACAAATATTGCAGTACTCGTATATTAAATATAACAGGTTTATCTTTGTTTTACTGCAAGAGTGAAGTGTACGTACATTTTATTTACTTTTTCCTAAAAAAATAAAATAACATAATATAATTATATTATCCATACCCACTTATATTATAAATGCGAAAGTAACTGTCTGTCACGCTTTTACGGTTAAAACCGATTTTAATAAAATTTTGCATGAAATTTTAGTTGGATTGTTGAGGAAGAATATAGGCTACTATTTACTGCGATAACCGATAAACACGCGGGCGGCGCTGTTAACAAAAGCTAGTTGCAATATGCTAAAGTAACCGAGATTGTCAACAGACAGAGTCCAAAACGTTCTTATTTGCGACTTGGCAGACCCTCCAGCGCCCTCAGATCTTCGAAAGCTATGGTACTTATTTATTCATTTATAAACATGCGCTATTCTCACAGGCTTTCGGCCCAATACGATAGTGTAGTTAAGATTAATACTAATATTGATACTTATAGAAGATGTATCATTTATTTTGATATACGATATGTACCTATTGACCAATAAAGGTGAGTTTCATAGGGTATTGACTCATCTTTTTATACGTAGGTTCCTCTATTCCTTGATCACACATTTTGAAAATTTTGTCGATAGTAAAGTACGACTGTCAGCTACCGTCATCATTCATAACTTTAGGATAAATAATAATAATAATAAATAAATATTTCGGACGTCTAACACACAACGCCATCTAGTCCCAAGCTAAGCAGAGCTTGTGTTATGGGTACTAGACAACTGATATAAATAGTTATATACTTTTTTTTGTAAATACATACATATTAGATATAGAAAACATCCAAACTTCGAAACAAATATTTGTAGATCATACAAACATTTGGCCCGACCCGGGAATTGAATCCGAGACCTCATGACCACTACGCCACCGAGGCAGTTATATAGCAGGATACAAAATCTTCCAATAAATCAAACACAAATTAAAGCGGAAACTATTTATTGCAGAAAAATTAAAACAGCTATTACAATTGAAGCACCAAAAACATATAAGTGAATAATTTATTTGAATAATTTAAGTCTACAAGCATATAATATCTCGTTAATAATCTCTAACGCGTGGTAATCATTTCGAGAGCCTCGACCCGATAGTGAAGGAGTGTGTTCACGACTACAGTGAGCACATGGCCTTATCTAAACCAGATTTCAGTGAGAACCGTGGCATCTCACGACACCATTTAAGATCTATGACAGTGCACAGCGAGGAAGACTGCTAAATATTTACTGTTAAAGCGAATCAGTTATACTAGTATTTTTTGTAT
Source organism: Spilarctia lutea (assembly GCA_916048165.1). Lineage (NCBI taxonomy): Eukaryota > Metazoa > Arthropoda > Insecta > Lepidoptera > Erebidae > Spilarctia > Spilarctia lutea. The sequence continues at coordinate 18,532,300 of OU696471.1, read as the reverse complement.
ATTAAAATTGTAAAATGTGTAAAATACGCTAGTAAATTATTAGATACTGTCACTTAATCGTAGACTGCGTACGGTCAAGTTCAAAATATCAATTAAAATATTAGGTAGTGTATATTTATTTAAATGTACTGTAACTGTAATTTGAGTTAGGAGGCCATGCACCCATTGTAGCTAAGGCAGTGCGGCACAAAACGCCTGTCTCAAGGTTGTTCGTCTATGAGTGCCTGGAGGAAGTTGTCGGGTTCGGGGACGTCCCCCAGGAGGCCTGCGGCGTCGCAGAACTCCGCGAAGGAGGCGCACGGGAGCAGCTCGTCGGTGAGGGCGGTGACGATGCGCTCGGCCGCCTTCCCGTTCGCTTCGTCGTTGTGTCGAACATATTCGGCGAGTTTGATTGGCCACTGGTCTACAGTAGTTGCACCACTTACGTTCTGTTGACAAATTATATATTTTTTACATTTTACTAATGCTACAAGACCTATATGATAGAACAAAAAGTGTATAACGTTATAAATTAATCATTTCCATTTGCCGTCCACTGCTGTACGTAGGTCTCCCCCAAGGAGCGCCAACTATCCCGGTCTTGGGCAGTCCGCATCCATCCGCTGCCAGCCACTTTTTTTAGGTCGTCAATCCATCGTGCTGCAGGGCGCCCTACACTACGTTTGCCTAATCGCGGTCTCCACTCAAGTACATTTCGGCTCCACCGACCATCGGTACGTCTAGAGACATGACCGGCCCATTTCCACTTCAGCGTACGGAATTGTTACTAATTAGTGTCAGTAACAATTAATTACAACAATTATGCAATTATGACGAAGTTGTAAGTGTTACATGTAATTTAACTGCCATCGTATGAGTTTTCGTGGCGTAATATTTATTGGAGGTATGACTTGATATACCCCAATTTTAGTAATTAAAACATTAAATATATTTGTATAATTTAGCGCTAATAGAGAAATACGAGAATACCTATTTGTCATACTCTTTTTTAACCGATTTATATTTCACAAAACATTCTATCACAGCAATGGGTTTCGTTTTAATCTGTGATACTTAAATATTTTATGAAATAATATTTTTAATATAAAATTGGGTATATTTTTAATTGGTTGACGGACTTACAAATTAGATTATAGAAATCTACTAAGATTCATAAGTTTACAAATCAAGTCTATATAAACACAAATCCTTCAAAGTTCTACCTATTTATTCAGCTAAAACCTATTACATACACGTGTCACAAATAAAATATTAAACCAATATAAATAAGCTAACTGACCTTGAACATGACGTTATAGAGTTGGTCTATAATAGCCACGAAGAGCGCGTAGGGCTTGTAGTCGGCCCACTGCTTGGGCGCACGGTGTTCTGCCGCTAAGGCGCGCATGGCCGGCCCGCCCGGGGCTATGGCCCGCACGTGACCGATCAGCAACAACCTCTTCAGCATATCCACTTTCAGTGTACGCCATCTGAGATACAGAGAAAAAGCTTAGTATAAACGCTAAATATTTAAAGATTATAACTCCACTACTAGTTACTATGACCATTGCTAACTACTAACTGCCTCATTGGTCTAGCGGTTCACGTATGCGACTACCGAACAAGAGGTCTCGGGTTTCAAATTGAGTTTTTCTGAATATATAAATACTTAATTTGGGGTCTGAACCCCCGGTTTTCGGAGAGCACGTAAAGCTGTCGTTCCTGCGCCTGATCTCTCCCCGGTCGTGTCGATTAACCGTCCCATCGGATTTTGAGAGAGAGGGAACAGAGAGTGCACTTGTGTTTGCGCACACACCTGTGCACTATAATATCTCCTTCGTAGTTGGCTGGTCTCTGTTGAGACTGACCGCCGTGGTCGTAATCGGCTAGGAGAATATTATCACTATGACCATTATAGTCATAAGCCTGTATCAGTCCAATGCTGAGAGTAGGCCTCTTCTTAGAAAGGTAATTTAGTTTTTAGTCAGAATTTCAATATCGCAATACAGGATTCGTCGATTAATCGCGAGACAGTTATTATGTAGTTCGCTGTGTCTTCAGTAGATGGTTTGACCTTTTTTTATGGAATAACGGGCAAACGAGCAGACGTATCGCCTGATGGTAAGCGATTACCGCCGCCCAAAAACACCCGCAATACCAGAGGCGTTACAAATGCGTTGCCGGCTTAGGGGGATGGGAAAGGGGATGGGGGAAGGATTTGGTGTATGGGTCTCCGGTATCCTCAATCACTCGGTGAAACACAGTGCAGGCGCTGTTTAACACCGGTTTTCTGTGAGGTCGTGGTAACAATCCGGTCGAACCGACTCATTCATTCTGAAGCGTGGCTCTCCCACTGTCTAAACCTACCTGACTTACAACCTTTTTACAACCAGACGGATTGGTGCAGGGTTTGTTACAATTTTTCCTTCTCTGTGCAGTGCTTGCTATTTAGTTTGTCTACGAAACCCACGAAATACGGACCGTCCACCACTAACATATCCATAAAATTTTGTATTAAGTCTAAACCTAGACATTCTTTATATCCGTTTCTTAAATGTTAGCAAAGTGGGAAACACGGGATACCTATTGTCAGAATGATTATTTATAAAAACCCTAGAAGATTTCAATGTCAAACTCTCATCATAGTACTGCACAACTATTATAATAACTTTATATTATAATTATAGTATATAATACTAAGCAGTTAAAAGTAATTGCCTTCCTCGTATATGTTTTTCCGTATAAAATGTGTGGTTTATGACAAATATATTTATGATTGCTTTTTTTATGTAAATATAGTTGAGTTACATCTGTGAGAACATTAAGTGATCAACCACTCTTCCAATTATAATTCTGGTATACTATACAATACGTCCCAGGCAATGTGACAGGAATTTGATTGCCTTGGTGGCGTGGTGGTAGCGTATGCGACTGCTAAGCTTGAGGTCTCGTGTTCGATTCCCGGGTCGGACCAAATGTTTGTATGATCTGCAAATATTTGTTTCGGAGTTTGGGTGTTTTCTATGTATAAATACGTATGTATTTACAAAAAAAAGTATATAAGTATTTATATCAGTTGTCTAGTACCCATAACACAAGATCTGCTTAGCTTGGGACTAGATGGCGTTGTGTGTTAGATGTCCGTTATATTTATTTTAGTTATTTATTTAGTAATGTATATAATACTTGGGACAGTGGGAAATACTATGAATATTATTTTGTCCATTACATAGTTTACCTAAGTATTTTATATAATCCCTAGGGATTGATTAGAACTACTACTGACTACTACTGACCCACCGGCAAAGTGTAAAAGAAATAGATTTTGGTCTGTATTTATTACCTTTGTTTTACTACCTATAGTCGTTCCAATACTTTATTTAACTTTTGACAGATCACGCACATAAAGTTTTGTAATAATTTTTGATACAATGTACTACAGATAATACTGTTCTTTATGGGCGGGCTCCGCCTACTTAGGGATGTGTCATTCGTAATTAATGACCACAGACTATAAAAACGGTTTTGAAATAAATCGATTATCGATTATATTAATAAAACATACAATAAAATTATTGTGATTATATTTTATATCAAATCACGTAAAAAGCTTTATTATTTTGCATTAAAATGCCCTAAATGTCTGTCTAAATGTGTTTCAATGCATAAATAATTTGCGTAATGAAAACAGTTCCATCGTACTCGTACCTAGTAATGGGATCGAATGTATTCGCCGCAAATTAATGAATCTAAAATAATTGTTTAGACTTACTATAGTTGGTTCAAATAAAAACTACCTGCGGTACCTACTTGTAATGAACAGGTACAAAATGTTGAAATTCGTAGTAATTTACGGATTAAAAATAAAACAACCAAAAGAGGTACTGTAATACTAATTTTAATTATAAAGAATCGTCTTCTTCGTATGACCAGGAATCATCATCACTTGAGTTCTCAGTAATATTGATTATCATTTCTTGGATAGATAAATTGTCGAATGCAACATCCCGATCCCAATCCGACATTATCACCTTCTTTGTTTTTTCTACAACATTCGCCCAGTTTTCTGGAGTTACTTTTTCACACGCATTTTTCAGTAAATTCAGCATTTTTCTTGCGGTGAAAGGAGGAGTTGTATTGTTCCTCGCAGCATATCCTTTAACTTGTGCCCAGATCATTTCAATTGCATTATATTGGCAGTGATATGGGGGAATTCTGAGGACGGTATGCCCATGCTCTGCTGCCATTTCATCTATGACGTATCGTTTTGGCAGCTTCTTTGTTTTTAATATCTTTACTAACTCTACTTTTAGTAGGGACTCATTCACCTCTTCGCCATTGTCACGGAGCCAGTTTATAATTTCATGTTTTTTGTTGGCCTGTGTTGGTATTTTATTAAATTGACGAGAGTGATAAGGTGCATTATCATTAAATATTATTGATGGCTCTTCGAGTGATGTAAGCATTTCTCTGAACCACTTTTCATACACGTTCGAATTCATCTCCTCATGATAATCTCCTGTTTTCTGGGATTTAAAAGCTAATAGAGCGCCTGGCACAAATCCTTTTACTGTTCCTGCATGACAAATAATCAGTCGTTCGCCTTTTCCCATTGGTACTGTAGAAGTGGAGCCAACGGTGTTGTCAGTCCAAGTTTTTGACAGCGTATGATTCGCATTGAGCCAAGTTTCATCTGTGAAAACAATATTCGACCAATCTTCTATTTTTTTTGCTTGTCTTAAAAAAATCGCATCTATACAAAGCAATATCATTGCGTTCCATTAAAATTTTTCATTTGTCACATTTTTGGAATAACATTCCAATGTCTTTCAATACCTTTGTCAGAGAAGATTTTTGACCACGGAACAAACCACTATTTCGAAGAGATTGTGTTAGTTTTTTTAATGTTGGAATCTCTTTTCTTTGGTAATAGTCGTATATATGACGACGAATAGCATCAGCGTCAAAATTGTCAACGGCTGTAACTTTACTAGGCGGACGTTTTTTCTTAGGTGTAGATAGCTTATTCTGTTCCATGCCACTGCTGCCGTAGCCTTCTTTTGTTATTTTTGCCACTGTTGGAGCACTAATACCTAATGCTGCTGCAACACGGTCTCTAACTTGAGTCACTGGTATAAGAGGCCCGTAATGGTGGGCCTCTTATGCTTTCCTTTTCAAAGTATTCACGAAGTCGCAAGACAAACTCTCTTGTTTGTCCTTTGAGTACTTTCTTTTTTGGCATTTTGACAGTAACGAAGGCAGGAACGATACGCTCAACTCAACCAAACGTGAGAATTCACAAATAAATCAATACGGAGGAATATAAATACTCAACTATATTGAAGGTTACTCATTGAAATACTGTAGATTATTTTAAAATAGACATAGAGAGATTTAATAAAGATCATCAATAGTTTAACAAATACAATATTAACCACTGAATTACAACACAATACAATAATACATTTTGAAAATTCAGTTCCTTTTATATATTTTTTCATGACATAGAACCGTCATATTTGAACAACATTCTTTTAATCCATTTCTTCTTTATTTTGACAAAGGAGGTCGCACATTGGAGGGAACACATAGAAATATGAAGTACGAAATTATCTATAAAATAATGAGTTTGTTAAATCGATTAAAACTTCTTAATGCATAAAATCGATCGATGAAAGAAATCGAATAGGTAACGGGTCAGGGTATCACTATTTGATTAAGTATTAGAGCTGTCAAAAGTTAAATAAACTATTGGAACGACTATAGCTATGTATTACTGCCTAGAAACGTGAACTGTTTGCTTAAAATCAACTTTATTCAGAATTTTTTTATTGAATAGTGGGCAAACGAGCAGACGTATCACCTGATGGTAAGCGATTACCGCCGCCCATGGACACCCGCAACACCAAAGGCGTCACAAGTGCGTTGCCGATTTTGGGGGATGGGAACGGGGATGGGGGAGGGGTTGGGGTATGGGCCTCCGGTATCCGGTGAAACACAGCGCAAACGCTATTTCATACCGGTTTTCCGTGAGGCCGTGGTATCACTCCGGTCAAGCCGACCCATTCATGCCGAAGCATAGCTCTCCCACGGTGATTTATATAGGTTTAAACAGTGACCACCCACTCTGTTGTTGTCGAATCGCTTGAATTAGTAAGTTTTTTTTTCTTTAAAAAGACGCCTCCCGCATTAGGAATATACAATAAACCAGCCAACCGTGCAATGCAGTGTGAGTGACTTGTTTTTTACTTGTTCCCGTAGATGGCACATTACCGGCTGCGCATCAGTCATTGTATAACATACCTAAGCAGAGTATAAAATAAATAATATTTCACACATTACCTGTATGTTTTAGATATTGTATATATTATCTAGGTATTGTATAGAATACCGGATTATACAGATTGACGGTAACAAGTATATTTATAATGATTTAGTACCTAGATGACCAAGCTTTGCTCGATTTTGTTTTGCCAATTGTTCTAGAAATTAATTCTAGCTAGATCAAATTATGACTCGAGAGTGAAATAGTAACAAACATCTATACATACTTATAGGTGAAATTATAAATGTTTGAAGCCGAATTTCAGGAAAAGGTCAGAAAAAACTGCTACGAAACCTTCGGTCAGCGAGTCCGTCTCGCACTCGTCAAGTTTTTTACTATTAGCCTGTTACTTTATTCAGAAGGACCAAAAGTGATAAGTGATAATGCAATTGTAGATATGAAATGTTCTTTTATAAGTTTTATTATCTTTGCAATAAATTAAAATAATTTGATATTATATCTATGTTCAATTTCTTTAAAATACCCTATTGAGAAAACAGATGTCTTTCTTTATTTAAAAAACAACACCTACACCAGGAACATTTCTATTTAGCGGAGGACTTTACATACATGAAACGGAAACAGAAAACCATTCACAGATCACACAGTATTGTCCCATGTGGAGTTTAAACTCAATACTCAGCGAAGTAGAAGAGCTTGAGCAACGATCTAACAATAATGTGATTTACACGACGTCACTTCAGTTGGCAGTGTTGCTAACGTAAAAAAATATGCAAGTGCATTCGGTCGTTCAATGACATGGTATATTTGACAGAACGATGCCACGTATGTCAGTGACGCAATAGAGTAGTTGACACCTTAGTCAAATTTGTAACCGTTTATAAATGTCAAAACGATAACTTTGTATTATGGAGTGTAGAGGTAAGGAGAATCATCTGTGTACATGAAAAAGTGTCCGTTGAAATGCATTAAATTAGGGTTGCGCCACATTAGCATTAGAGTAAACTTTAATCTTTCGGATGCGCGAACGGGTACTTCCGGTTCCATGCACCGTGCGGCGAAATTGCAAAATTTTGCAACACGGTGCATGGTGTACGAAAATGATCAAATCTTTTCAAAAACAATGCTCGGTGGTTATAAAAGTGATTATTTTTCAAAAGATGGATAACAAGCGTACATGGTTATGCCATATTTTATTACTAAACTAATGTTATCGCTTTATTATTTACTCACAATTGAGCCAAATATTAATTTACGCACCTATTGTGTTAATAAACATGATTTTAATATTTTATGTGGTTTATTATTCATTTTACTTATTATCCTCATAAAGTTCGATAACTAAGCTATCTACTGATATAAAAAACACTATAACTGCAGTAAAAATTCATTGAGAAACATATTTGTAAAAATCACATTTCGCTGTCGAGATATTCGCCATTTTGTCACTTTACAATCAAACTATTATTTGCGCCGAACACCAAATTACGTAGTATTTATATGAAGAAATAGTGTTTTTTAGTTAAATAATTTATTTTTTTAGTTAACTAGTGCAAAAGACAGGAACAATACATAAAAAAAACAACCTATTTATCAAGTTATTTAAAAAAAGGACTCGTTTGCTAGACCAGTTTTCATTTATTATTTTTAAGTTCTGAGAATTCTCTAAACTCTATGAAAATGACTGAATGCTAAAGAGAACAAACTGATCGTTCCATTATGTGACACACAAAGTCTATGGTCAATACAAAATAATTTAGTAAAACATAAACAAAGATCAGTTTACGTCTTGTTCATTGTCCGTCACTACTGTGTATGTGTGGGTGTTAATAGTTCCGGGACTTCCCGCTAGGCTGCGTGCAAACACGAATCAACGGCGATATACAATTTTAAGTGGCGTGCTATTGGAGAGGCCTATGTCCAGCAGTGGACTACGATACGCTGATGATGATGTAGAACAGTAATGGCGTGGGAGCCCTTTGTATGTGTGCGTCTAATTTCGCTCGTCAGGCAAAAAATTTGTGTTTATTTAAATATTTAGCTTTTCTAACACATTTTTGTTGCTATTCTATATTCTATATAAGATTCTCATCGCAATTATATCATTTTATCAATAAAAACATAAGAATAAATGCGTAAAAACCTTCAAATGAGTAAGCCCTTTTCAATAGGTAATAGACTCGGTAACTTTTTGAGTAACACTATTCAAAATTACGCATGATTTATGCCTCAATTCGTATTGATAGTGGTTCCTAAAATAAGTATAATAAGTAAAATATAACAACAAACTACCTTCAAAATCACCTTATCGGCAAAAAATCAGTTTTAAGAGGCACTTGACAGATCGCGTTGCGTCATCGTCAACTTTGAAATTGGAACTCGTTTTTTTTACGGCTCTTGAAGCGCACTTGACAAACGAATGTTTTAAAATGTTGTTCGTATAAAGCAAATGCATAACAAACCTTTCTAGACTTTATTATAATAACTTTAATACCCAAAATTAATTAAAATGCAAGTTAACTGCGGAAAACATGGATCCGTGTGTGCCGCACCGACGGCACAAACATGGATCCGTGTTGCCGCACCCGAGAGGTTAAAGGAAGTCAATAAACGTACTATTCACAGTTCAGAAAATAAAATCACTCAAGCTATGCCTTTTCTCATAATAACTCTTTAAGGTTATATTTACTACATTATTTTGTAATACGCAAGTAGTTGACATTTTCAATAAGTAACTACTTTAGTCGACAATAATGTTAATTTTTTTAACTCGGCGTACTTCAATTCGTTCACAATTGCTACATTCATACCATACCCTGTGTCTACACCAGCGCCATTCTGGAAGGTTTTTGAACTGTTATTTACAGCTTACAGCTGGACACTTTTTTCAATTTTCTACCATATGAGATAACTCTCCTTACCTCTACCCTCCATACTTTGTATGAAAAATGTACCAAAGACAAACTCTTGTGACGTCACTGTTTTAGACTACTCAATTGAATAATATATTTCAATGTTTATTTAATTAAAATTTGTAACAGAAATGAAAAGATGTAGTAATTATATTTGCTGAGATATACATCGTTATTCATTAACAACGGCGAGGATATACCCATCCCTACGTGGTCTAGTCACTAGTCGCTAAGTGGAAGCTAAGAAGTGAATGTAGAGTATAGTTGTGGGGTGTATGTGTGTGCTCACTTGTGGTGCGGGTAGAGCATGAGCATGAGCGTGAGGAAGTAGAGGGGCCCCTCGGCGTCGTGCGCGGCCTCGAGCAGGCGCGCCGGGGCCCACGCCAGCGCCGCCTCCAGCGCAGACGCCTCGCGCGCGGCCACGCGCGACCTGCACAACAACGACACTTTCAATATTTCTAATTACTAAATACTTTCCGATTTCAAATTGAATTCGTTTTAACTATTTTATGATGTGTGCTACCACTTCATATACGACGTATTGAATTCTATACATGCAATTATTTAAAAATACAAGTGTTGCCCGAAAGTTTTCTTTAAATCATTACATTTCATTGTCATCCATTCTTTCAAACCAGTATCACTAGCCATTGATTTAAAAAAAGAAAGTCTATTATCAAACCATGTAATTAGATTATGCAACGAAATAACTTCTATTTTTCATTTTATGCATGCATAAAAGTCATTTAAATAAAAACATACTTATTTGAAGCGAAAGTTACTAAATCAATAAGGCTTCGATGTTTAATATGATCTTAAATCATAGTATTACTGTTTGTATTTTAAACTTCTACTCTTCTAAATCACCGTTCACTGCTTAACGAAGGCCAAAAAGCGCCAACCATAACGATTTTGGGCAATGTCCACATCCATCGACAGCCAGCTATTTTCTTCAAGTAGTCGGTTTATAGTGAATAGGCACTACAAAAACGTAAGTATATAATACTAGCTGACCGACGCAACCTCGTTTGCGTCTTTTATTGCCCGTAGCGAAAAATTTTCCCCCGTATACGGTTGATACCCTATAGGGTTGATTTTTTACACCTTGTGTCCGAAAAGCCCAATATCTTACGGAACCCTATTTTTTTCCAAAATAAAATATAGCCTATGTTACTCATGGATAATGTAGCCTTCGAATGGTGAAAGAATTTTTAAAATCGGTCCAGTAGTTTTAGAGCCTATTCATTACAAACAAACATACAAACAAAGTTTTCCTCTTTATAATATTATAGTATAGATACGTAGAGTGCATGTAACATTAATGTTATACGTACGTATTGATAACATAGAGCGCCATGTGCACGAGGGCGGGGACGAGCTGCATGTTGGAGAGCGGGCCGCCGCCGCCCGTGTCGTCGTGGAAGGTGCGGCCGCGGGCGAACCGCAGCAGCAGCAGCTTCAGGTCGTGCAGCGTGCACGTGTGGCCGATGTCGCGGTGACCCGTGCACTCCTGACGTCACAATACCATCTTACTTGGATACATTTACAACAATAGCGCTTGCGCTGTGTTTCACCGAGTGAGTGAGGATACCGGAGGCCCATACCACAACCCCTCCCCCCATTCCCTCTCCCCCATTCCCCAAAGGTCGGCAACGCACTTGTGGCGCTTTTGGTGTTGCGGGTGTTCATGGGCGGCGGTAATCGTTTACCATCAGGTGATGCGTCTGCTCGTTTGCCCCCTATTCAATAATAAAAAAAAACAAACATTCATATACACAAGGCACCTTTAAAGAGATTGGATCGTAGTTTATTACTTGATGTTATTAAGTTACACACAAATGGCGCCACAATGTTCATTGCGCGATATAGGAGCTGTAGTGCTATTTTACTTACTCGGCAGTGCGATGGGCGAACTTCGGTAATACGGAAGTAAGTTATTTTTTGTATTATGATGAAATCTTAACTATATGACAAAAATACTGAAAATGGTTTTACATTTACATTTAAAACGACTAAATTAGGTTTTCGTTTTACATAAACTAATAAAAGTTAAGTTATGTAAGTACCTGCAAATATGTAGTGTGTCGTGCAAGACAGCTGGCGAAGGCCGACTCCGGCACGTGCGGGCCCCACAGGGGCAGCAGACCGTTACAGCGCGTGGACGCGTTCTGAAGAGCTGCACTCTCCCACTCATCCCTAGTGGAATTTTACATAACATACAAATAAAACATTTAATTTTGAAAAAACAATTTCTGAATTTATTGTCAGTCTGTCCATCTATCTATAATTTTTATGCTAATTTCTAGAACGGGTGCAACGATTTAGACAATTTTTATCCAAACGGATACTTGTTTAGACTAGATTCGCCCCCCGACGGTACTTTCGGTTGTTGTGGTAAAGATACAACGACAACCGCGGGGCTCAGCCAGTAAAGTACATAACTAGTGTACATACCTAGCACGTGCAAGTCTAACGGCAGCCATATGACACTCGACGTGCACGATGTTGTAGTGCGACACGGTGGTGTAGCCCAGCGTCTTACGAGCGCGCACCTCGTACTCCTCCACGGGGCAACGCTTCGTGAACGTGTAGATACCGAGCACCTGCACATACACACACACACACATACGGTGTAAACACAGGAGCCATGGACACATTGACCTAGTCTTTCAATTTCGTTGACCTCCTTATAAATTTAGAACAGGTTTTCATTTAGCATTTAATTTAGTCGGTAACTATGACATTACTTATGTGACATCAGCAGTTTACAAATGACACAAAAATAGATATCATACCCGAAGTAACGTAAACGAAACTGCTGTTGTTTAATAAGCTCTAAATATAGGTATTTAGAGCGTATACTACTTCGACTATCTCTGCTGTTTATAGCACACGCTTTATATGTTAGTCAGTACCCAAAAGGAAAGTTCAAAAGAGAGTTCAGAGTTCATTTGATGTTTCTTCAGACACCTTGGGTAGTTGTAGATCGATAATAGATTTTCAATACATACAAAGACAAAACAAATTATAGCAAAAGAAGCAATTTAAATTGAAAAAAAAAATAGTGAATTAAAATATAAATTGATCAGATGATCAGATCACTATTAAGACAGGGAGCCAACGTGGATACTTTTGTGTCCTGTGTTAGATACAAACTACTGATGAATATTTGATTTTTACAGAAACAGAACAAAATCATCCATTCTCTGCGCATACATACATATTTTTTGTATCAGTTGCTTCCACTTATCACATACTCATGACTATCAAAAAATGTTCGGTGTCGGTAACTGGAATCTAAAAGTTGTCAGTTGAAGATTCAAGCAACATTAACAAATTTCTTTACAATTGTAGCTGAGCTGCGTAAACGGAGAGTTGCATTCGGTGTCCGTCTCTTGTGTGCGTGCGACACAAGCCACTGACGGAAAACAAGCGACGAAGTAGTAAACGGTGACTGTGTTCGATTGCTGCCACCGGACACGGCAACTACGGTCACCGGTGACCAAGTGGTAGCAACGGGCGACACGCCTAAGGGATTAAAAATAGGCTGGAGTATGTCAGTAGGTACCTTGGTGGGCTGGTACTTGTAGCCCTCGCGACAAATGCAGCAGACGGCGCCGTTCTCCTCTGCGAGGTCGGCCACCTGCTGCGTTAGCGAGCACTGCGCCGTTACCTGACCGCGCTCGTTGCTCCGCATGCCCAGAGCGCCCAGCTGACGCTCGCGTACTGCCATCGCTAAACGCTTCTTCTCCTATATCAATTCAAGCACAACATTTAGTTAATATTACAACGAAAACAACAAAAAAGCCTATAATCAATAACGAAAAAACTTTTGATAAAAATATAGTAGTGTAGGCCCTACAGTTGCACATACATATGTATATAGACTGCCAAGGCTACCCTTTTATTAATTTCGCCGTTATCCACTGCTATACACAGGTATTGGTACATTGGACTGACAAGTTGGTATAGGATTTATTTCAAGATTTCCTTGTCTTTGTACCTTGACCTTTATAATTTGCTTCATTTGTTGGTTCTTACGACACCTACGGAATGAATAAGGATGGTAACACTCCATATTCTTAATCCGACACCGTGTGCTTTTCTTATCTATTACTTATCATTATATAGCATAAAATAAGTTGCTTCCGCTGTCTGTTCGCTTAGATATTATATACTACTCAAAGGATTTTAATTCACTTTTTAGCAATAGATAGAGTCATTCAAGAGGCAGGTTTTTAGATGTAATATATGCATAGTAGAAGAAATCCGAGAATTTTAAAGACTTCCGTGCGAAGCTGGGCCGTATCGCTAGTTAGTTTATATTCAAAGTGCTTTGACATAGCTCATAAAGCTGTCTTTAGCTCAACAAAACCTTAAGATTAAACTATAGGTTCTATGCCTCTAGTTTAAAGTTCAAAATTAGTTATTATTTATTAAAAGTATAACCAAACCTGTCGGGTGAAATCTCGGACTTGCTGCACTTTGGCAGCGCATTGTGGCTGAGACCGCAGCGCTTCCAGTAAGTTCTCAGCTAGCGAGCCCACGTGTTCACCTGATGATACTTGCTCTAAGCGATGCACGATTGGTATCACTTTTTCGCACACCAGCATCTAATAAAGGACACATTACGATACCCACATCAATATAATAATAATAACCCCCACCCATTTCATACTCAGCTGTCTGATACGATACTTAGCAATCCCTGTACTATGGTAAAAACCACTAATAAACATACTTATCTACTCACTGTTTTCCGATCTAGCGTACGTAGTACGTAGATGGCATTATTTACAACGTGTCGTTTTGGATAGTACAGTAGCCCGGACGGCCGAAGGCATTTTTTTTTGGATACTGCACTATCCACGGATCCCCAAGTGGATAAATATCTCTATCTACATACTTAATAAACATAAATTACATTCATACACGGAACAAATGATGGTGCTCATCACGCGAGTATTTGCTCGAGGCAATATTAAACCTCTAGCTTTTCAGTCAGGTTCTTAAATATCTAAAATCTCGATAAGATTAATAAATATCAAGACAAACTTAACTTGTTAGTAGTAAGTATACAAACCTGTGTGGGTTCATGTTCTGCGGCCAAGCCAGTCAGGAATCGTAGGATGTATTTCAGAGCTGGTCGACTGATAAACTCTTTGAGTTCGTCTGAATCAGTGCATACCAGGGTAGGCTTGACGCAAGGCGCATGTTCCTGTACGGAATAATTATTATTAATATTCACCAATAAAACTGGTATTTTCATAGTGGTTGTCGTTAAAGCACACACAACATACACATACAGGAAATATACGTACATACCTAATAATAATAATATACTTGCTATGATTTTAAACTTACTATAAAAGAGTTTCATTGATAATTTGAACATTTGATAAATTGTTGATAAATAATTGGAGTGTCTGTTTGTAAAATTAAAATAATCTCTTTTTTTGTTCCGACGAATCGCGGGGTTCAGCTAGTATTGCATAAAAGTGGATAGCGAGGATAGGGCTCTACATGAAAGACAATTTTGTTGAGTTATGAAGATTTTTTTGACTGAACTTTGAACTTCAGATTGCTACCAATCAATTATATATATTGTAAAAAGTTTTATAAGAAAAACGTATTAAAACACTCACCACAATATAATCCAGGGCATCTCTGACTACTCCCAGGGATATTAGATAATCTTTCAAAGTGCCCCCTATAGAGTTTCGTTCGATATTGGCGCAGAACACACAGAAGAGTTCCATGCGGAATTCTTCTTCTGTCCATTGTTCCGAGTCCAAACGATTGAAGTCCAGCACTGGTTTAAAGTGTTCCACTAACATCGCCATCTTGAGATCATTCCCGTAGACTAGAGCGGCTAAGACACGGGTTAGGTGACCTAGAGCCACTGAGTTGTTGCGTATACCTAAGAGAGGAAAACAATATTATATTAATAATTAATCGTTTTTTATATATTATTTTTAATAATTGAGGAAAGTGGCTGGCGGTGGGTGGATGCGGACTGCCCAGGACCGGGATGTTTGGCGTTCTTTGGGGGAGGGCTTCGTTTAGCAGTGGATAGCAATAGGCTTACTGACTGACTGTATAGATATATCATTCCAACGGCAAAAAATCACAAAAACGAATAGTAAAAAACTGACAGGACATCTGAAGTAGAAACAAATGTGTAACATATTCATGTATTTATTTTGTAAACTGCGTAAAATTAATTACATATTTATGTCAATCTCATTAAAATATAATTGGCAGACAATTTTTATGAATTTCTACTTTTATAAAAATTTACTACTTTAATTCTAGCAGCATTGGCAGATCTCTAGCAGAATTTTCAAGCAAAATATCCTAAAAAAAGTATAATTGGGTACTTTACCTGGACATTCGGTGCAGTTCAACAAGGCTTGCACATATTCAGGTCCACCGAACGTTAGAGAGAATTGAAGGAACGATTCTAGACTCTCACTAGCGGCCACGGAGAGAATACGTTCCATGATCTGAAACAGGCGAAACGTAAAGTACATATAAATGACACGTAGACGCAAAGTAAAGGATCGTACGCGCGCACAAGAGAGAGGACAAGAGAGAGGCAGCGTGCTACGTACCTCGAGGAGCTGGTAGACGAGCGCGGCGCGCGGCATGTCGCGCTCGTCGATGGCGGCGAGGTGCAGCGCGTGCAGCAGCACGGGCAGCGCGCGCGTGTCGGCGCGCGTCAGCACGCGCACGCAGCGCCGCACGCGCGTGCACAGCGACACCAGCCGCAGCAGCGTGGAGCAAAGCGCGCGCGCGCCGCCCACGCGCTGGATCGCCGCCAGCCGCTGCAGCATCACCTCGATACCGCCTGACCGCATTGCACAATGTACACACTATTATCTGACCATTCTATTGGACCATGTCTTTATTCCTATGCACTCATTTTTGAATAACTTCTCTAAACTGACATTACTAAAAAAATTAAATATCTTCGAGCAATAGACTAGTAGACACTCTTCCTCTAAACAGTTTATATTCACGGCTTTAAAATAATGTTTACTGAGACATATGGGGCAAAATGTGGTATACTCGTTGCGCTCTAGGATGGTGCGGGTGACATTTGCCTGTACGACATTGACATCTATCAGTACCACATAACTAAGGGATGTGACGTTATGCAATTCATTTTTATCGCTAACGATACTCGCACCATAAATCTAGTTCTCTTTAATATTGTTATGAAAATGAGTGTGTTATTCAGTTGTGCAGTGTAACTGTTATTTGTTTGTTGAGTTCGTTGTTATAACCATGTCTAAGCATACAAAAATAAACTATTTTGGGTAGTCAGGCCAGGGAGGTTGTTGTTCGTTAATAATATCCGTCACAGATTCACATGATGAATTGAGTGACAATTCAGATGTTCCTGACTCTGATATGAGTTGGATGAATAAAATGTATTTTTCTTAGCAACCTTACCATATAAATGTTCTGTTGTATTAGGTCTTTACCTATGAAATTGCCGTTTTGTATGCAATAAGTGAAAGTACTTATTTTTTCAAACATTTTTATTTATGTTATTCGAAGTAATCACCCATGCAATCAACGCATCTTTGCCAATTCATTGGCAGTTTATTGATGCCCTTCTTGTAAAAATCAGCTGGACGGGAGGCAACAAACTCTTCAAAGGCATTTTGTACTGCCTCTCGGGAATTGAATTTTTTACCCACTAAAAAGTTGTCTAAATTTTGGAAAAAGTAATAGTCGGTAGGTGCAAGGTCTGGTGAGTATGGCGGAAGAGGGAGAGCTTCCAACCCCAGCTCTTGCAGCTACTGTCTGTGACTGTCTGTTGCGCAGTATGGGGTCGCGCGTTGTCGTGAAGGAGCAGTGGGGACGACCGATTGACCAAAGCTGGTTGCAGATGTGCAAGCTTCTCCATCATTCTCTCCAGTTCTTCACAGTATGCAGCACATCTGCATTAATGCTCATGCCGTTTTGTAAAAAGCTGTGGTGAATCACACCCGCACTAGACCACCAAACAGTGACCATCACCTTTCTATGGGTCATTTTTGGTTTAGGGCATTGCTTTGGTGCTGAACCAGGGTCTATCCAACTTGCTAAGCGCTTTCGATTGTCGAACAAAATCCATTTTTCGTCGCACGTAACTATTCGTTTCAAAATTCCTTCATTTCTTTGCCTGTTGAGCAGCGAAAGGCAGGTCTCGACGCGTACGTTGCGCTGGCGATCGTTAAGGTCGTGGGGCACCCATCTATCAAGCTTTTTTACCTTGCCAATTTGTCGCAAAGTGATCAATATTGTTTTGATGCTTACATTAAAAGCTGCTGCTAGCTCAACTGTAGATTGAGTTTCGTCAGCTTCCACAATCGCCTTTAATTCATTATTGTTAACCAAAGTCTCCGGACGACCACGAGCTTCATTTTTCAAGTCAAAATTTCCAGAACGGAACCGGGAAACCAATAAAGGGTTGTGCGTGCGTTTGTACAGTTCTCTCCGTAAACGTTTTTGATGTTACGTGCCGTTTGTGTCGCGTTGGTGCCACGACGGAACTCATATTCCATAATTACACGATTTTTTAAAGTATCCATTATGACGACAAATGTTCAAATGTAATGAAAATACAACGCTAATCAAAAAACAAAAGACTGAGTTTGTAAATAGAATGTCATGGTTTTAAAACAAAATTAATTTGAATTTAGAATACAGAGCCATTACAAACTTTTTTTTATTTGAAATGACCAGTACTGAAGAAACGCAATTTCGTAGGTAAAGACCTATTATAATTATAGACCAATTTTAACAATAAAAAATGACCGTTTTTTATTATGAAAAATATCGACTATCCATCGTAGCAGTACATCCCATCACTAAATACTTCTATGGCGTTACGTCATACGCATAACACTGCTTAATTTTTCATTAAATTTGATTTTATTTGTAGATTAGAACATTCTGGTTTGGTTTAATTTAATTTACTACAGTTATTAATGATTTAATATATTGCGAATGTGGTACAGCTGAAATACTCAGTCATAATTTATAAATCGCGGCAACTTTCAAGAGTGAAACGAAGTGTTACTGAAACTGTCACCCGCACCAAGCTACAGCGCACAGAGTATAGTATTATAGTTGTGCCGATCACCAGTGTGGTGATGGGGCAATAACCACTTGACTCGTGTGTAGCAGGTATAATAAAAAGTTCAACTCACGGTTAATATGTATTATTGTCCAACACTCACAAGTAAACAATAGAAGGTGCGGTAAAGGAAGATACAAGCATAAGCACAGCACAATAAATAGTTTAAGGCAGGAAGATGTATAGTCATAGCATAGCACACAAAATAACATATAGTACATAAGCGATATTAGAGCATTTACACTAGTATATAAACTGAGGTAAACAAGCGTACGTTCCGCGTCAATAACAAGTTACGACTGGTCTCGCCGGCGCGCGCGCACGCCTTGTGGTCGTGTGTTGCGCGTCCCGGTATAGTGCACTCCAGGAGTCGATGCAATCGATATCGATATTGTATGTTATTAATATTAAATATTTTATATGAGAAAAGTAAATATGTAAATATAGTTAGTAGGTTAATCATAATAATATAGAATATATATATACATATGTATTTATATAAGTGTAAATATATAAATAGATATAAGATTTAGATATAGGTTATTCTAAAGGTTATTATAATAATAAAGTAAAATATAGTGAGTAAGTATGGTAAGTGTAGTAGGTAGCCTACACCACCCCCCTCCAGAGACCGTCACGGGCGATAAAAATCTGGAAATTTAACTCGCCGTCCAGAACGTGTTGTAAACTCCTTTTGAGTATCTGGTAAGGGTTCAATGTTGGTTTGGTCGGACAGTATGAAGGCCGGTTTGACTCGGTCTATAGATACTGTGACCTCTTTGCCCCTCTGGAATATTTTAAAAAAATTGTTATCCCGGGCTAGTACCTTGTAAGGTCCTGAGTATGCTGGTTGTAGCGAACCACGAGATGCGTCTTCACGGAGGAACACGTGATCACTGGTTGCGAGTTCTTTGTAAACGAAGACCTTAGGCTTGCAATGTCGCGCAGCTGGTATAGGTCGTAGTTTCGCAGCAATACTTTTCAGGCGGGCAGAGAAATCTGACAAGTCAGTAGTGCTTCCCTCAGTAGGTTCATCGAAGAACTCTCCTGGTAAGCGTAAGGGCTCTCCGTAGACGAGTTCCGCAGATGAGCTTTGGAGATCTTCCTTGAAGGCGGTTCGTATGCCTAACAGGACCCATGGCAGTGACTCTGTCCATCTGTCGTTTCCGTGGCAGACTATTGCGGCCTTGAGTTGGCGGTGGAAACGTTCCACCATGCCATTGCATGCCGGATGGTAGGCAGTGGTCCGCTTGTGCTCGAAACCGGCTGTTTTTGCCAGATATTCGAATAAGGCGGATTCGAATTGGCGACCACGATCAGTTGTAATATCCGTGGGACAGCCAAAACGAGCAATCCACGTTGAAACTAGTGCTTTAGCCACGGTTTCTGCCGTTATATCTTCTATCGGTATTGCTTCCGGCCATCGAGTAAATCGATCTACCGCCGTCAGGCAATACCGATAGCCTTGTGAAACCGGTAGAGGTCCAATAAGATCTATGTGGATCTGTTTGAACCGGGTACGAGGAAGATTAAACGTACCTAGTGGTGCAGTAACATGGCGATTAACTTTGGCTTTCTGACAAGCCATGCAAGTACGCGCCCACTCTCTGCAGTTCTTTCGTATCCCTGGCCAAACAAACCGCTCTGCTATAAGTTTGGCAGATGCATTCGGTCCAGGGTGGCTTAACGAGTGCAGGCTTTCGAATACCTGTCTGCGAAAGAATTTTGGAACATAGGGCCTGGATGTCGGTGTACTGACGTCGCAGTACAGGGGTATACGACTTCCAGGGACACTCAGCTTTTCCAAACGTAATGATGAGCCGTTGTCGATTAGGTGTTGGAGTTCAGGGTCAGTAGGTTGACCTTTGGCTAGCTGCTCGAGGCTAACCGGGGCTCCCAGTTCTTCGATACGTGACAGCGTATCGGCAACTATGTTATCCTTGCCAGATATGTGCCGGATATCAGTTGTGAATTGAGATATGAAATCAAGGTGTCTATACTGCCTAGGCGAACAGTTTTTCTTCCTCTCATGGAATGCAAAACTGATCGGCTTATGGTCAGTATAGACGACAAAGTGCCGGGCCTCGAGCATATGTCTAAAATATTTTATGCCCTCATATATAGCAAGCAGTTCCCTATCATAAGGGGAATATTTTGTCTGTGAAGGGCTGAGCTTCCGCGAAAAGAAGGCTAGCGGTTGCCAAGTACTGTGCTGGTATTGTTGGAGGACTGCACCGATTGCCTTATCGGAGGCATCTGTCACCAGGGCAAGTTTGGCGGTACAGTCAGGGTGTGCCAGTAGGGCAGCATTGGCAAGGTTATCTTTACATGCGATAAAGGCTGTAAGGGCGTCTCCTGTCAAATTAACGGGATGGGAACCTTTCACTGAGCCTGTTAATAAAACATGTAAAGGGGCTTGAAGTTCTGCAGCTCGAGGAAGGAACCTCCTGTAGAAATTGAGCATCCCTAAGAATGCCTTGAGCTGGCGCACAGTTGTTGGTGTCGGAAAGTCTCTCACAGCTTGCACCTTGGAGTCCAAAGGCTTAGAGCCTCTTTCGGTTATGGAGTAGCCTAAAAAAGTTACCTCTGGCATACCGAAAACGCACTTTTCTGTGTTTATGAGCAAACCAAAGTTTTTCAGCTTTGTGAAAATTTGACGGAGGTGCTCCTCATGGGACAGCTCATCCTTGGAGAAGACCAGGATGTCATCCAAATAACAGTATACAAAGTCTAGGCCCCTGGTAATCTCATCTATAAACCTTTGGAAAGTTTGGCCTGCATTCCGAAGTCCGAAAGTCATATAAGGGAATTCATACAAACCAAATGGTGTTGTTATCGCGGTCTTCGGAATGTCGTGCTCACTGACAGCTATCTGATTATAAGCCTTAAGCATATCAAGGGTGCTGAAGACTTTGCAACCAACAAGATTGTGGGCGAAGTCATGTATGTGCCTAATCGGATATCTGTCAGGAATGGTGCGAGCGTTGAGCATGCGGTAGTCGCCGCAAGGACGCCAGCCGTTGTCCTTCTTCGGAGCTAGGTGGAGAGGTGATGCCCATGGACTCTGCGAAGGTCGAGCTGTACCGTTCGCGAGCATAGCCTGGAACTCCTGTTGAGCAATCTTTAATTTGTCGGGAGCTAACCGACGTGGTGTACATGAAACTGGAGGGCCTGGAGTGGTGCGTATATGGTGGACTGTGTGGTGAGTGATGTTACGGTGTGTTCCTGTTGGACGGGTAATCTCGGGAAATTCTTCGAGAATTTTGTGATACCGGGAGTTACCAGTCAAAACTTTAACAGAGGCTATACTACTACATATTACTACTTTGGCTACAGAAGATACAGAGGTAGTACTATCTAACAGGCGTTTGTTACGGCAATCTACAATAAGAGAGTAGTAATTTAAAAAGTCTACGCCTATGATGGGCTTAGTTACTTCAGCTACAACAAAACGCCAATTAAATATTCTACGTAAGCCAAAATCTAAATTAAGGTGTATATAACCATATGTGGAAATCGTGGAACCATTCGCAGCACTCAAGTTGTAGTCCGTCCTAGCACGTCGATCATGAAGAAGAGACCGGGGGAAGACGCAGAGATCGCTTCCAGTATCGATGAGAAACTGTGTCTTCGAAGCTCGGTCTGTGACAAACAGGCGACCAGTAAGAGTTGAAGGGCAGTCAGCAGTCGCCATTATCGACCGCCCCTGGCGTTTCCCGATTTGTAATCGCAGGGGGATACGCATTTGCTGGCTTTCTCTGCAAATCGGCTATGGTACCAGCAAAGCGGGAACTTCCTGTAATTCGACTGAGAGCGCTTCGACCTGGAGACCGATCTGCGATGAGGTGATCTTGTAGATCGCGCACGGGGTCTGCTCCTGTCTGCAGCAAGGTCCTGGAACTGCCTCCGAAGCTCGGCGACTTCTCTAGCCAGGATATCCAGTGATGAATTAGGAGCGGCCATACTTGTAGAAGCTACAGATGGTGAAGGTAAGGCCAGCTCTTGAATACGATCGGCCAAGTCCGCCAGATCGTCGGTGGAGGAGGTTATCGGTTGACCTGCGAGCACCGTCTGGATTCCATGGGAGAGGCGACTTATCCAGATGGTCTTTAAGAAATCGTCGGGAACGTTGACGCCAGCGAGGCTTTTTAAATGGCGAAGAAATTGCGAGGGCTTTCGATCTCCAAGCTCCTCGTGCATTAACAGCTGTTTCAGCTTCTTCTCCTTTGACGCTGTCAAGCGCTTAATCAGCTCGCCTTTTAATCTTGCGTATTTGTCTGTGGTTGGTGGACTAATAATGAGGTCTTTCACTTCCCTAGCAAATTGGGTATCCAGCTGGCTAATGATATAGTGGAACTTAGTAGTGTCGCTGGTGATGCCAGATATAGCAAATTGACACTCCACCTGCCCAAACCAAACCTCAGGCTCTTCCGGCCAAAATGGTGGTAAACGTGTACCAACTTTGAAAACATCGATATTTTTTATCGACACGCCCTCATCTCTAATGTTCGACCTTTCCGTCGTCAAGGGCATTGTACGTCCACGTGCGTCTTGGAATTCCTTATCCGTGGTTCAAGTAAAGGGGTCACCAATATAGTTGTGCCGATCACCAGTGTGGTGATGGGGCAATAACCACTTGACTCGTGTGTAGCAGGTATAATAAAAAGTTCAACTCACGGTTAATATGTATTATTGTCCAACACTCACAAGTAAACAATAGAAGGTGCGGTAAAGGAAGATACAAGCATAAGCACAGCACAATAAATAGTTTAAGGCAGGAAGATGTATAGTCATAGCATAGCACACAAAATAACATATAGTACATAAGCGATATTAGAGCATTTACACTAGTATATAAACTGAGGTAAACAAGCGTACGTTCCGCGTCAATAACAAGTTACGACTGGTCTCGCCGGCGCGCGCGCACGCCTTGTGGTCGTGTGTTGCGCGTCCCGGTATAGTGCACTCCAGGAGTCGATGCAATCGATATCGATATTGTATGTTATTAATATTAAATATTTTATATGAGAAAAGTAAATATGTAAATATAGTTAGTAGGTTAATCATAATAATATAGAATATATATATACATATGTATTTATATAAGTGTAAATATATAAATAGATATAAGATTTAGATATAGGTTATTCTAAAGGTTATTATAATAATAAAGTAAAATATAGTGAGTAAGTATGGTAAGTGTAGTAGGTAGCCTACAGTATCTTTCTAAAGTCCCAAAATATTCTTGCACAAAAGAACAATAATACTTTAATTCCTTCTAAGATACTAGATTTATGCTTTGTATATTTAACAGGTAATTCAATTGCCATGAACTTAAATATGTTTTACTTACCGCAGTCAGCCAGCACGTTAGCCATTCGGTAAGTTTGTTCGTCATCGACTGCCTCAGTATTTGCCTGAGTCAACCTCTCCACAAACTCTTCCGTGGCATCTCCAAGTAAACCACGCATTCGGTATACAACACGCATTGCATCTACGCCCTCGCCCGATGTACACCAAACCTAAACAAAATATAGATTGTAACAAAAAATATATTTAAAGGAGGTATTAACGTCTCTCTTATGTTCATATAATATGAATAAATAACACAAATATTATTGGATGTGTTGCCGTAACTAAATACTGAATGTCTGAACAGAACATTTGAATTCAGTCACTATGACCGTGTACATATGATTCAGAATCTAAAACACCAAATGAAAAATACAACAAGAAATTAACAAATGATACTCTTCTAAAAAAAAATATATGGCTCTTATAACAAATATATGATATCACTATACTAAATATAAGACAAATGTGTATACAAAATTAGGTAAAACCACTACCAACCTTCTTATAAACATCCTTCACAGGTAAATCGAGAGACATGATTTTGTTACAGACTAGCAGCTCCATACCATTGTCGTCTTCCAACAGAGCCACTAACTCACAGTCTGTGCAGATCTTGTTCTTCACGTCACGCATCAATGGCCCCATGCCTGGCTCCACAGATGAGTATGGGTTACCCAACATGCGGCCCTATGAATCAAATGTAAATATTCAATATTATCTCAATCGGCTATTAGAGTGTTGTGTAACAATATCTTTATAGTCATGATAATACAACAATCAAATAAATCGTAGCTTTTAGAGGAAAACTAGATTTCTAGATGAACATTTAAGACATTTATGACTGCCTCGGTGGCGCGAGTGGTAGCGTAAGCGACTGCTGTGCTTGAGGTCTCGGGTTCGATTCCCGGGTCGGTCCAAATGTTTGTATGATCTGCAAATATTTGTTTCGAAGTTTGGGTGTTTTCTATGTATAATATGTATGTATTTACAAAAAAAAAGTATATATGTATTTATATCAGTTGTCTAGTACCCATAACACAAGCTCTGCTTAGCTTGGGACTAGATGGCGTTGTGTGTTAAATTGTCCAAAATATTTATTATGTCCAAAAAATATTTATTATTTATTATTTAAAAAACAAAGTCGCTTGTCTTTTCTTATTCTTATTTGAATCACTCGTAATCGAACAGACCTACAATAAGACAGTATTTATATTTGTTATATCCACTTGTTCAAGACCAAAACAGTATCGACAGATGGCGTTGTACAATTTGCCTGGATCGCAATGTTATTTGTTTACCTCTAGTAGTATAATATATTTTGAATAAACAAGACCAAGCTAGACTGCTATATAAGCATTACTAGTTAGATCAGAATACAGTTGTGGTTTCATATTTCGGACCCTTCTAGTATATCCTTATAGGTGAACCAGGTCATATTTACCCTAGTCGTAACACCACTTGAGTAATACATTGCGAAGTTTGAATATTTTACTGTTTTAAAGACAATTGCCAGACTAGGAACATAGCCTGTATAATATTCATATTACACACAGTTTTATGTACGCTGTTGTTTACAAACCTGCAAGAAGTCTTCTTGTTGCGGATCCTTCTCAAGTGTAAGGAAGAATTCTCCAACATCGTTCTCTTCAGGATAAATAATAGAGCAGAGACGTTCAAAGATGAAAACTGGAGTACGGTAGTCAGTCAGTGGATACTTCTGCACAGTTTCTATGCAGACTGCCATAAATTCAGCTGTTTCCGCTTCTGTACCTGATAACATTATTTATGATTCATTGAGAATTAACTATCTATGTTAATGGTGTAAATCTGAAGTCATTTTCTTTCTCAAAAATCTTCGAAAGTACTCGTTCGGATTGAAAAATTATTTTAGTGTTCATGTAGATCACGAAACACCGAGCATTAACGAAAAATTTTATTAAAACAGAAACAATTATATTTGAGAGATACAGACTAATGCCCAGTTTCTATATTTGAAAAACGATCCGTTCTAGGTACGAATAGTAGTATATTATACGGGGCGTAAGCTAAAATCGTGCCTATAAAAAATAAATTGAGGAACGGTATTTACGACTCGTAGTCGGTTGTAGAAAATTTTTACACGATGACGATTCGTTAAATATAGGAACCGGGCATAAGTAGCTGGTTCTTCATATAGAACTTACCAGTGGTCATCTCCTCAAGTAACTCCAAGAGCTTCTCCTGTGTGTCGTCGGTGAGGCGAGTGCGTTGTACCACGAGGCGGCGCAGAGACAAGTAGCCGCCCAACACCGCGCCCACCAGACGACCCTTGTATGTACGTCTCGCACCACTCTCCTCTAAGAACATCGCTAGCAGCTCCGTTAGACGTTTTAATGCATAGCCTGGATATAACAATATAGAAATATTGAGAACAGAACCTAAACAAAGTAAAAATAAAAGAAGGGTGTATTGCGCGACGATGATACAAATACTAATAGCGATGTCCATTCGCGCGGTTAAGTTGCTTCATAGGTCTTTTATTAGATACTAGCTGATCCACGCAACCTCGTTTGCGTCTTATACTGCCCGTAGCGTAAAAAATTCCCCGTTTTTAAAACATTCTTTATTGGTGCTCCGCTCCTATTAGTAGTAGCGTGCTGATATATATATATATATATATATATATATATATATATATATATATATGATACTCGTATATAGCCTTCCTCGATAAATGGACTATCCAACACCGAAAGAATTTTTCAAGACCAGCGGTTCCTGAGATTAGCGCGTTCAAACAAACTCTTCAGCTTTATTATTAGTGTAGATTAAGACTTTGTATTTGAAGTAAATGTATTTTTAAAAGCAGTTTTAAGTTGTTAAAATATATATTTATCTGATAACAAAAACATACCCACTACAGACTTACGGACTTCACGGAAGTATAAAATTATAACCGATGTCATTAACTTCATGTACTGTATATTTATAAATTGTAGCCTATGTGTTATTCTGATGTATACGCTATATAATTGTAAAGTTTCACCAAATTTCATTCAGTAGTTTTTGCGTGGAAGAGCAACAAACATACTCACTTACATACTCACAAACTTTCGCGTTTATAATATTAGTAGGATAAAACTTACCTTGTGCAAGATCAGACGTGAGAGTAGTTTCTTCTAGGCGATGAAGTTGCTCAATTTCCTTAGTCATTAAATCTGCTATCTGTTGCAGAACTCCTCGAAGTGCAAGGAACTGTTTCCATGGTGCTTCAGAAGCCAATGCTATGAAATAGAGAAAAAGATTTAATTATATTAACAACGATATTTTATTATGATCTTATCACAATCATAAAGTACAGCAAGAATTTGGTATTTATTTTCAAGTATTAAGATTCATAAAAGACACTCACTTTGATATAGTTGCAAGAACTGTTCGCTTGCCTCTCCTGCGGTACCGACTTCGGGCAGGAAGCTTGTCAATAGAATCAAGACCTTTAAAACCAAATGAAATATTAAACAACACATGAAAATGCCTTTGGCATTAAGTCCGCCGATGCATGTATTTGTGCATAAAGTTATAAATAAATAAAAAAATAAATAAACAACCTATTTTGAACTTAAATCTCTTAACTATTGAGGATAGTTTGGTTTGACACTTACGGCTTTAGTTCTCTCATAAGAGTCGCATAACGACTTAACCATTTGACAAGCGGTGTCGCGAGCGATGCGAGAGCTGGGGTCGAACATTACCGGCCGTAACCATCCACCGTTTTCTAGGACAAGTGGACGCATTCCGTGTGATAGCATTGTCTGTAAATAATATACTAATATATAACTACATGGATACCGAATAAATATAACTAAGTTTTATTTGATAGCCGCTTTAGAAAGCTTGTGTAATAAGTAATCGAAATGTGGTTTGGCGTTCTTAAGGTAAAAAAATATTTGTAAAACATTTCTTTAATGAATAAAGTGTGTATTTTGAAGACTTTGCTACTGTATTTTGTTAGTAGTAAGGAGTATGGAGTCAGTGAAATAATTTTCTATGGAGAGGCCTCTATTCAGCAGTGGACTATTAAATACTCTAGATATTATATGAAGTGACAGTATTCTTAAAATATATGTTTAATAATAGGGTATACATAGGGAACACTGCAGATTTTCTTTTTATTACAGATTTTAATCAAATAAACATTTCAATATATAGCTCAACTAGCTGACTTATGCAACTTCGTCTGCTTCTCTTCAAAAGAAATATTTTTTTCCCAATTATTAAATTGTGATATAAACTATCCTATCTCTCAAGTTGGATCGAACTGCACATGGTGTGCGAATTTTATTATAATCGGTTAAGTGGTTTAGGAGTCCATTGAGGACAAACATTGTGACACGAGATTTATATATATTAAGATTGAGTAGTCTGAAACAGTGACGTCACAAGTTTGTATTTGGTATTTTTCATACAAAGTGATCGTTTTGACAGATGATAAAAAGTGAGGAATTGACTAAGGTATAATCTACCCTATTGTAAAGAAACAGTAGCGACTGACCCTTTCCCTCCACTTGGCGAGGTACTTGTGTGCGAGGTGCGCGTCTCGGTGCGAGGGCGGGGTTTGCGGAGGATCGCGCGGCGCGGCCAGGCGGCGCCACTTGCCGTGCGGCACGGAGCCGGCCAGCCACGCCGCCAGGTCCACCACCACGTTACCGGCCGCCGAAGCGCCAGCGCTGCCCACTAACCTTGATACGCTGTTCTCCTGCTCATGGAAAAAATGCGAACATTGTTTGGTAACAGAAATCATTCCTGATAAAACAGATCGAGGCTAAACATCGCGAAAGTTCTCGTTGGTTTCCTGAGGCACAGAACAATGAACCTTATTACATCGATATAAATAGTGTCGAATGTAGATTGATTGTCGCGCGGTTGGATTCTACGGCGCGTTCTAGGAACGGGTCAATGAACTCTTTCGAATGTACTTGTAAATAATGTATGCGGCATGTAATATACAAAGGCGACTCGCGGGCCGCAGTTCACTTCAGTTTGAGCGACAAATATCAGAGTGCTATCAATAATAATAAATTATATCACTAATATAATAAATAATAGTTTGTAAACGAAAATATGAATATACAAAATTCATACAATATTTTGTCAAAAATAAAAATAAATAACTAATGACACGATGATATAGATAATTATAAAATACTCTTTTATAACAATAAAAATATGTCTAATATACATGATAATATTTTGAAACAACCTCTAACCTGGTGATTTTTAAATGGACGAAAATTTATTAGATATTTTGTACCTAGTTCAATATAATTATATTAAAGGTAAGTCCGAAAGCGAATGTTTATGTTTAAACTTACAAGCATAATGTGTTCATTGTTAAAAACAGTGCCTGCTAATGTACCTTGGGGATGTAGCAATAACAATAAAACAAGATTGTTCTCGAATCTAATTTGAAAAGCCGTATTTTTTATTTAAGAAGAATAAAGTTACCTTAGAGTTGTCTTTCGATTGTTCGGAGTCAGGAGCGGCCGAGTTAGCGGCGGGGGTGGCAGGTGCCATGAGCTGCTGCATGTAGCGCAGACATGGCAGCGCCACCTGTTGGAGCGCGAACTGATGCGCTGTGTGACATGACAAAACTATTTCTCGTAAATATGGCACGTAGGTAAAACATATTATGGTCTTTATAATCAGAACGATTATTCTGACATTTGACAAAATAAAGTACAATAATTCCTCTTAACTCTCACTCTTATAATACTTATTTTACTTATATGGTAAGCAAACCACTCAAAGGCATACCCGATCTTTCAATACATGTTCCCAGTAGTAAAATAAATATTATAAATTAAAGAAACTATTAAAAGGCCATTTTTAATGTTTAAAATTATATTGAATTGTTACTTTTTTTCGTAGATCCTTTAACATTTATGAAATAAAAATTGTTATATATTTTATAATAAATCTTATTTTAGTATATTGTGAGTAACTCTAAAATAAAAAAAATACTAACAGTTCGGAGATGATGAATTGATGCCCGGAATACCAATTATCGCCTCTTCCTTCAATATGCTGTTTGCTGCTGGAGCTATGCCAGCTACTTCAGTTAGTTGTGGGCAACACCTAAAAAAATAAAAGTTGCGCCATAAGGAGATGGATCTCATTTGTACGAGAATAATCGAGAAGAATTGAGGACAGCGCCATATATAAAAGCGGAACGTGTTAGCCGTACGGGCAGTAAAGTTTCAAGATACAGCGAATAAACATCGAAGAGATCTTCTAGTGCGACTAACGAGTAATTTAGTGATTTGTAATTGTAAGTGTTGTTAATAAATATTGTGTTATATTTTTGGTAATCAATCGACTACTTTAATTTATTTAATACTCAGCTTGTAACAATATGTTTCAAAGCTTTACGAACGGTCTAAATAAATATAAAGAAAATTAACCAAAGAAATTGGAAATTTAAATCAGAAATTATACATACCACACCCATAATCTGACGATACAGCGCAGCCTTATTTCCCAACATTCTACAGAGTCCTGAACTTTGATCAGAGAGCCGAGAAGTAATACTAGTGGACGTACCTAAATTATATAACAAACATACATTAAAATCTTTGAGCCAGAATCCAAACAGAAATGAAAATTTGAAATACATGCTAATTGAAACTTTAAATCGATATGCATAGAGTTTACATTTCTATACTTACAGAATTGTTATGATCTTGTGAGGCAGCGTGTCCCATAAGCGAAAGGGTAATGCGTTGCGACAGTAGGCCACATAGTTGTTCCGTAGCTGGTAAGTTATCGCGGGTGACCAAACATATCAAAGCACGTACTTCCTCTTGGCTCTAATGAACAATGCAAATATTTATGTACCATCATTAAAATGTACAATAAGGTATCATCGTCAGAATGATGAAAAATGATTGTTAAGTATACAATTTTTAGATTAATAACATTCTCAGTTTTACACTATAGTCTGGCCACTGAGAGAATGCGTTCCTGACAGGTCGTGATTCAATGGACGATGTAACTTTGAACTGGCGTACAATTTATGGCAAAATTTTAAATATCTTTTATTAACCTTAATAATGAGTAATAACATTAAAAATTGAATAATCATGCCAATGTACAATAAACGTTTTATTTTGGGCTAAAGTTATTAACAATTAATCAATTAATTAATTTAAGAACAATAATTTTTAAAAGTCTAACGACGTCAAACTGCGCTGTTTCAAGGTTATGTCAATAGTTTGTTTTTGTAGTGATGAGACAAAATAATACTGAATTGTAACAGAGTATGTTTGGAATCGTAATATGTTCTGTCGGTCGATATATTGTTAAATAAAACGTTCTAATTTTATAATATATAATTTTATTTATTTATCTTTATTGAATACACAAAAAAACAGTAGAACAAGATGAGTTACAAAGTATGTAAGGATGTCGTACAGTCGAATGTTGTCACCATTTCAGGGAAATGTGCCGAAATGCTTTGGGCATTTATACGAACGACATTAAAGTTCCTGGGGACATCGGAGAAATTATTCGAGAGTGTGTACAATGTACTTAATACATATTTAATATAGTTTATAATACGATATAGGTACGACCAAACTAAACTTATGAAAATAATTGTCGTGATATCAGTCAGCTGAATTAAAAATAAATGAAAAACTATTTTTATCCCTTTATATCTATAATATAAAAATGAATCGCTCAATGTGTTGGTAAGCGCATAACTCAACAATGCCTGGACCAATTTGGCCAATTTTTTTTTTTAATATTCGTTGAAGTTCAAGGATGGTTTTTACGGCGAGAAAAAATCGAATGATGGCCGGAAAATCCCTAAAACAGCCTTTTTCTTTTTTCCCATACAAACGTTTTCTAACTAAAACTTAAAGTCAATTTGAGCTTTATTGCTATTGTATAAAGTTCATATATTACAAGCATTCACTGTTGTCTAAGCAATGTAGGTGTGTTCCTAACGGCAATGAGTCAATTTGCACTTTATTACCGCTACACAAAGTTCAAATTCAATCATATCTATCAAAACAGTGTGCGTTTGTGCGTTAAAGTAGATAATCGTTGGATAGTCCATTTATCGAGAAAGGCTATAGGCTATATGTCATCACGCTAATACTAATAGGAGCGGAGCATCAATGAAGAATGTTTAAAAAACGGGGGAAAATTTTCACGCTACAGGCAATAAAAGACGCAAACGAGGTTGCGTGGGTCAGCTAGTTTCTGATAAAAAGAATTACTTTTCTAAGAGAAGCAAAAAAAAATGATAATTGGGACAATGTCGTTTTCATTGACGAGACATGGCTGAACACCAATCACGAGCTTTCTCGTTCTTGGACAGATGACACTCAAGCGTCGACGTCGAAAGTGCCAATCGGTAAAGGAGCACGTCTTATAATATGCCACGGTTGTGCGAAGTATGGTTTTGTGGAAAATGGTTTATTAGCATTTGAGTCTAAAACTACTACTGACTACCACGAAGAAATGAATGCGGCTGTATTCAAGGAGTGGCTCCAGGATGTGTTGCTACCTGGCCTTCCAGAGCCTTCAATTATAATAATGGATAACGCCCCTTATCATTCGGTGCAAATAAGGAAATAATAAAGGACCTACTCAAGCTAATAGAAAAGAGGAATTGGTGGCTTGGCTGCAAAGAAGTGGCATTGACGCAAATATGTCAATGCTAAAAGCTGAGCTGATGAAATTAGTCAACGACCATAAGCTAGCAAATATTCGATACGAAATATATGAGCTGGCTCTGGAGTACGGTCATCGCGTTCTCCGAATGCCTCCATATCACTGCCAGTACAATGCCATAGAGCTAATCTAGGCTCAAATTAAAGGTTATGCAGCCCGCCATAATACTTCTCCACCATATGGCATAAAAAAGATGAAGACGCTTTTAAAAGAAGCATGCGAAAAAGTCACAAGAGATGACTGGATGAAGGTGGTGGACTAAAAAAATGATATTTGATGACTTTGACCGCGATATTCGTATAGACACTATGATTGATAATAACATGATAATACATGTTGGTGAAGAAGATGACAGCGAGTCCTCAAGCGAATCGGAGTCGGATTAAATTTTGATTTGACATTATTGAAATCTTAAAACTATGTATTTCATAATATATATTTTTCAATAAATACAGTATTTTTATTTTCTTTCCCTTGGTTTCATTCAGAAATTACGATTAAATTTAATTCATCCATCAACAATTTTGTTATTATTGTTTTTGAAATATAAAATATATCTAAATTGAATAATTATGCATAATGAATGCTATAAATACTGTTACCAAATATTATTAATGATATTCATGGTACATCACTACTCATGACGAATTTACAAGTGTCAGAAACGCATTCTCTGAGTGGCCGGACTATAAAACATAATTTACATTTAACTATTTCTAGGTTACAAAATATAACATAACTTTTGTGTATACAAATAAATAACTTTTGCCGTTAAGCGATTTACATCATATTTACCATTATCTGTGATATGTAAGTTGGAAAAAAAGTATTATATCTGACTGCTGTGCACGAGATTTTAGGTTCGACTCCCGGGTCGGACCAAATGATCTTCAAATATTTGTTTAGAATTGTGTATTTTATCTGTCAATATAACTTTCATAGCACAAGCTTTACTTAGTTTGAGGCTAGATGGCGTTGTGTTTCATATCTCTGAAATAATTATTTATTAAAAACAAGAAATACTAGGACTAAATACCTGTGGAGTACCACGATGCAAGTTGTGTTGGACTAACTCCTGCACCAGACCGAAGCGACACAGTCTTGTTCGATGTTCAGCCTGCGATGCGAGGGCTCGCAGCAACGTCAGGCAGTGTTCAGCACACGCCAGTGCGCAGCCGTAACAACCGCCGCCCGATTCAGGACAGACTTTAACAAAACACGATAAACATCATTATAATTATGATTATCAAGCCGTATTTGTTACTATAGAGCTATTTGAAAAGTATATTTCAATAATTTATAATTTGAAACAGGTTCATTTTAATTTTATAGTTGTTGTAAACCTTTTTTTTTATTACTATTATTACAAATTTATGGTAATTTCGACTCGAATTATAATTATGTTTTTTTTTGTTATTTTGTGATAGAATGTCTTTTAAATTTTGAGAAGATTTTTTAGACTTTAAAAGAGACGATGATTCCTGAGTTTGTTTCGTCCTTTCTTCTGAGGCCTAGTCCAGTTAGGAAAGGCCGAATTCATCTGCTTGACAAAAGTTTTAACTTGCAAAAGTGTACTCGTTACCTAATTGCAGAATAATTGATTTCATTTCATATTAAGTATTTTAAAACAGTGTCTTTCCTGTATACAATACAAAATACTTATAAAAAAGGCTCCAAATGAACTCAACCAAAGTAGAATTGTTACGA
Source organism: Spilarctia lutea (assembly GCA_916048165.1). Lineage (NCBI taxonomy): Eukaryota > Metazoa > Arthropoda > Insecta > Lepidoptera > Erebidae > Spilarctia > Spilarctia lutea. Next base: position 18,498,210 of record OU696471.1, on the reverse strand, counting down.
GTATTAAACAATATAAAAATACGGCTTTATAGAAATGCGTGAATTTAGGTTTCTTACCTTTAGTAACTTCTCCGTCGTAATTCTGTAGCAGTCCGGCGTAGACCGGCAAAGTATCACCAGTTGTTTGTTCGCTCTGTGATCTATCAAACGATACCAGCTCCTTCCTGAACATTCCAACAAAAATACACCTCAAAATTTGTTCACAAAACACAATTTAATACAGCATGTATGTAGGTTTCATAAACAGTTTCCAATGAAATAATAACTTGCAAATAGGCCTTGAAGTCATAAAGATAAAGATCAGGTTTATTTGCCTCTTACAAGATTTTTCCGATTTTTATAGCGTTGTTAGTTAACCCTATCACCAACAACCCACATGTCCCACTGCTAGTCTCGGGTCTCCTCTCAGGAGAGGGTTAAGGCCCTACGTCCACACGCTGGCCGAGTGCGGGTTGGGGACAGGCGAGACAAGCCGAAAAGTGATACATATTCGAATAAAGAAATTAAATTAATATACTCACCGACAAGCAAGCACTTTCTGTATAATCTTCGAAAGGTCCTCGAAATGCCCCTTGCTGTCGACACAATACTTGTGAGCGAGTGTTTGAATGACGCGATTGATTTGAGCTCCGCTGAACGACGTGTTGCTGTTATTGTTACTGGTATCATCGCCTGGACGACCTTCCAGGCGATGTTCGCTTATCTTGTGGAGAAGAGACTGTTAAGAAAATAATTGAGTTAGAAAATGAGCGGTTTAAACAACAAGGAGAGAATATTTGAGACAAAGTTCACAGAGTATGTAGTACTTCACATCCACAAAAAATGGCGAAATTGCTAATAGGTATCTCAAAACGTCAGAACGATAGATCGAGGTACATTTTTGTAGGAAATAATATGGCGTGACGTCATACTTAAGTACTGTTAAACCACTTTTATTTATGATTGATTTGAAGATACTAGATAGAACTTTAAATGGATACTGGGGACAATAATTGCTTAATTTATTCAATCAATAGTTGTATTAGTTACCTCCAACACAGGTTTGTTGGCGACCAGCTGACGGTAGACGCGGTCCGCCTTGTCGAGCAACGCGCCGATGGTCTGGACCATCTTCTTACGTTCTTCGTCGTTCTCGATGGTGTCGACAGCACAACAAGGTCTCGCGGTCAACGTGTAGTCGAACTTCGCATACTTACAGAAACCGCAAGCGTGACATAGGAAGGGATCCTTTTCATCGTAGTTTATAGCACTAAGAGAAGGAAAATATAATTAATTTTTAAATAGGATCACCGATTTCAGTACTCCTAAGAAGTAATCCTTCTCAAATAAACAATATTATAATACAATGTTACGTACCGACACTTATGACACTGAAACACATTTTCACCACAGTTAGCGCAAACGCCAGGGTTCGCCGGCACCGACTGCGAGCAACGAGGGCATTGCAAGGATTCACCTACAACAGAATATAAAAAGCAAGCTTCACTTCACTGCTTCTTAGATTAATCTTTCGAATGCGGGAACGGGTACTTCCGGTTCCATGCACCGTGCGGCGAAAGTGCAAAATTTTGCAACACGGTGCATGGTGTACGAAAATGATCAAATATTTTAAAAAACAATGCTCGGTGGTTATAAAAGTGATTATTTTTCAAAAGATGGATAACAAGCGTACATGGTTATGCCATATTTTATTACTAAACTAATGTTATCGCTTTATTATTTACTCACAATTGAGCCAAGTATTAATTTACGCACCTATTGTGTTAATAAACATGATTTTAATATTTTATGTGGTTTATTATTCATTTTACTTATTATCCTCATAAAGTTCGATAACTAAGCTATCTACTGATATAAAAAACACTATAACTGCAGTAAAAATTCATTGAGAAACATATTTGTAAAAATCATATTTCGCTGTCGAGATATTCGCCATTTTGTCACTTTACAATCAAACTATTATTTGCGCCAAAAAACAAATTACGTAGTATTTATATGAAGAAATAGTGTTTTTTAGTTAAATAATTTATTTTTTTAGTTAACTAGTGCAAAAGACAGGAACAATACATAAAAAAACAACCTATTTATCAAGTTATTTAAAAAAAGGACTCGTTTGCTAGACCAGTGTTCATTTATTATTTTTAAGTTCTGAGAATTCTCTAAACTCTATGAAAATGACTGAATGCTAAAGAGAACAAACTGATCGTTCCATTATGTGACACACAAAGTCTATGGTCGATACAAAATAATTTAGTAAAACATAAACAAAGATCAGTTTACGTCTTGTTCATTGTTCGTCACTACTGTGTATGTGTGGGTGTTAATAGTTCCGGGACTTCCCGCTAGGCTGCGTGCAAAAACGAATCAACGGCGATTTACAATTTTAAGTGGCGTGCTATTGGAGAGGCCCATGTCCAGCAGTGGACTGCGATAGGCTGATGATGATGTAGAACAGTAATGGCAGGGGAGCCCTGTGTATGTGTGCGTCTAATTTCGCTCGTCAGGCAAAAATGAGTGTTTATTTAAATATTTAGCTTTTCTAACACATTTTTGTTGCTATTTTATATTCTATATAAGATTCTCATCGCAATTATATCATTTTATCAATAAAAACATAAGAATAAATGCGTAAAAACCTTCAAATGAGTAAGCCCTTTTCAATAGGTAATAGACTCGGTAACTTTTTGAGTAACACTATTCAAAATTACGCATGATTTATGCCTCAATTCGTATTGATAGTGGTTCCTAAAATAAGTATAATAAGTAAAATATAATAACAAACTACCTTCAAAACCACCTTATCGGCAAAAAATCAGTTTTAAGAGGCACTTGACAGATCGCGTTGCGTCATCGTCAACTTTGAAATTGGAACTCGTTTTTTTTACGGCTCTTGAAGCGCACTTGACAAACGAATGTTTTAAAATGTTGTTCGTATAAAGCAAATGCATAACAAACCTTTCTAGACTTCATTATAATAACTTTAATACCCAAAATTAATTAAAATGCAAGTTAACTGCGGTTATCGCGGATCCGCAATGCCGCACCGACGGGACAATCGCGGATCCGCAATGCCGCACCCCAGAGGTTAAACAGTTAAAAAATCAAGAAAAAAATGGTCCATACCAGTTGCTTGTTGATTCTCATAGAAGTCAGCATACTCCATCATGAGGTTGCACGCCACGATGGGCAATGGGAAGTCCACACGGACTTCAGACTGGCCTGACTGTAGTTGAACCCTCTTTGCTTTGTGCCACATGCCTAGGTAAATTTACAGACAGTAATGAAAGTACGTACAGTTATTTACAAAGTTTATTTACTTGATATTGTTGCGCCATAACCAGATGGAACTCAATTATACGAGAACGATCAAGAACTATCGAGGACAACGCCATCTAGCGTCGGAAAGCGCGCAACTGTGGGCATTATGACGATTACTCGACGCTAGATGGCGCTACAAGAAACTCTAGAGTAATCTATTTAGCCTAGAAACATCGATCGAATACTTTCGTACTTTCGAGTAATTTCCACGGCCATATAAAAGCGGAACGTGTTGGCCGTAGGGGCAGTATTGGTTTAAGATACAGCGAATAAACATCGAAGAGATCTTCTAGTGCGACTAACGAGTAATTTAGTGATTTCTTATTGTAAAAAGTGTTGTTAATAAATATTGTGTTATTTTTGGTAATTAATCGACTACTTTAATTTATTTAATACCCAGCTCGTAACAATATTATAATATTTTCATCCCCCCCATCTCGGCAAGAAAATTTTTGCCCTTCGATATCTGACTGCAAAAGCCGTTTTATTCGCTAGAGGATAAAGTAAATTGAATTTAGAACTATTCTTCAATATTTTTGACATTCCATATTTTATCGACTAAATATTACCACAAAAAATCTTACCGGGTCTGTTTTTGAGTTCTTGCACAGCCTGCACAGTCCTATTGTTGTAATAAAAGTTGATGGTTCGCACCATCTTGCTGCGCTTGATGTCACTGATGCGCAGGTTGATGCGGCTGATCATGTGGCTGTTCACCAGCTTCACTATCTGCGTAGTCGTGGTGAACTTCGAGTCGATCTGTGTGCGGTAGTGTTTAACTCTCATTTAGTTAGATTTCAAAAAGTACAAAATACACCCACAAAATTCATTTATTTTTTGTTTCAAATTTGGAACTGCTGTTTTTGTAACTAGGGAAGACCTAGTGCACTTTTCAATAAATTTCAATATCCCACTGACCAAACATCCGAAGCAAAAATCCGAATCAGTTCAGGTCTAGGTCGTATTTACTTTGTAATAAGCATTATGTACATCGTCATTTTTGTGTGTAATTAGCATTGGATTTGGAGCATTTGGAGATTTAGACTTAGAGCATATATTTACTAAAAAAAGTTTTCTCAATAAATTATTCTGTACCATTATTACTATGCAATCTGTGGTGTAACATAGATGACACATTTCTTTTTATTTACATTTGAAATTCAATCCCACTCCCACATTCAATCAAATATAGCAGCGTAATGAATAATAATGTTCAATTGACCAATAAAATCTATATATCAGCTTTAAGTTCTACCGATACCGACTCCGTAACTAGTTTAACTACAATATTATCATAAATCGATAAAAAAAATATTTTTCAATTCAGGTTAGTGCAATACCAACCTTGATAGTAGGCAATTTGATGGTGGCCATCGGCACTTCAGGATTGTTGCACACCAGACAAGGCTCTGACTCCAGGTAGTACCCGTCGAGTTCTACGAATGAGCCCAGAGCTGCGTATAAAACTGCGTTGCCATGTGAGGATAACAGAAGATTCTGGTTGCGTAGGAGTTCGACTGCACTGCCGACATATTTCTACGAAAAAAAGTTTGTAACAATACGAAATTAAAAACACTATTAAAAGAATACATTAATTAAAAGTAATTTGAATAAAGAATACCAGAGCTAATTCTACCGGAAAATATATGTCTAACACTGTTTTCCATTTAAAATTATAAGTTTTAGGAAGGTCAAATTTAAAAAATCATTTTCAAAATACTGAACTGAACAATTGACGAAAATTTTCTTATGAAATTCCCTTCAAATGCTAATATAATAAAATCGGTTCGAAAATAATTACAGATATAAACAAAGTTCTCGTTAAAGTATTCAATACCTCAGTATCGACATTGGGGGTTTTCAGGGTGAAGTATCCAAGTAAGTCGACGAACTGGGCCGCCTTGCGTCCGTAGTGCGGTAAGGTTGGCCAGATGGCCCACAGCAAGGACACCAACGAAGCCTGGTCTGGTTGTGCAGAATTACTGGAAAGTGCCATACAATATGTCAAATCTTTAATCCTTTATTAAGGTTGTTATACAAGACACGATGATTATAATTGTGCTCACATTGACATACAAATGAGTAAGTAAGTAAGAAAATACAAAAGTGAAAAATGTATATAAATAAATATTCCGGACATCTAACACACAACGCCATCTAATCCCAAGCTAAGCAGAGCTTGTGTTATGGGTACTAGACAACTGATATAAATACTTACGAGTATATACTACATTTG